>CM053591.1:27913322-27944203 GCA_028646515.1 Pseudochirops corinnae | reverse complement strand
TTTTCTGTTTGTTTGTAACTTCTGTTTGTATTCTCTGAAGTTCAGGGTGCTGACTTTTCCTCCTGAACTAGGTAAATGATATGTTTGATTAAAGTAAGATTGTTAACCCATTTTGAGTTGCTTTCCTTTAGAAAAGCAGATCTAAGAACCTGTGCTAGTAGCTGCCCTAGGCATGCTAGGGTGCTTACTGTTACAGTAGGGTTAGTAATAAATAGCATTAATTTCTATCTATTTTTCCAGCTAATCATGTATGACATATGCTTAGATATCCTTGGTTAATGTGTCTGACTTAAAAAACAACTAGTTTACAAAACAAAAACAACTAGTTTCGCTCCCCACAACAAGAAAAGCAACATTGAATAGCCATTGAAAGCATTTTACTTGACAAGTTCTATGGTCAGAACTTTGCCTTAGGAATATTATTTAAGAAACTGTGGAGGATGGATTGCAAAGAGGAAGGATTAGAGAGAAGGAAAGTCATTACAAGTTCATTTTCTATGATCCAGGTGACAGGTGATAAAGACCTAAAATAAGGTGGTGACAATGTAAGTAGAGATAAAGAGATAGGTATAATAGATTTTATGAAGGTCCCATTGCCAAGACTGTCAAGGGATTAGATGACTGAAGATAGGTTTTGAGTTGAAGATGCTTCAGAAAATACAATTACACGTAAAGGCTAGGGTAGTGATGCCATTCATAGGAAAAGTGAAATTTATAGGAAGAGCAGATTTGGGGAGGAAGATGATCATTGTCATTTTGGACATGTTGAGTTGCCATCTATAGAATATCCAAGAGAAGATGATTATGATGTGGTATGAGATTTAAAAAGAATATTAAAATTAGATATGTAATTTTTGGAGTCATATGAGTAAAATTGGTGTGCGGGTCTACGGAACTGATGAAGTCATGAAGGAAGAGAGCATAGAGGGAGAGGAGAAGTGGGTCCAGGGAAAGAGCTCTCAGGAAACTTATGATAAGTTGTCAGGAAATGGATGATAATCCAACAAGAGAGACTGAGGAAATGGTAGATGGAAGAAACAGGAAAGAATAATACCATGGGAGATAATAAAGAGTAGTATCCAAGAAGAGGGAGTAGTTTACTGTATGAAAAGAAGAGTGATTAAGACATTAAAGGGAATTTGATATATAAGAAAATGATTCTAATTTATAAATACAAAAGTCATTTCTTAATAGATAAATCATGAAAAGAAGAAATCAAAGCAATCAATAATGATCTTGAAAATTCTCCAGATCACTAATAATCAGAGAAATGCAAATTAAAAGCATTCTGAAGTTCTGCCTAACATTTATGAGATTGGTAAAAATGTTAAAAAGAAAAAAAAAAGAAAATGACAACTCTTGTAGGAGCTTTAAGAGGACAAAAAAGCTATTGTACTATTTGTAGAGTTGTAGAGTGGCCCAAATACCCTGGAAAGCAATATAGAACCATTCTCTAAAGTTGCTGAACTGTGCATATGCATTCAATGATACCACTACTAAACCTGTACTCCAGTGATAAAAGGAAAATGATTCATATAACAAATGCATCTGTAGTAATTCCCTTTGTTATAGGCAGAAGTGGTTGCTAAGGGTTGGGGGCATTTAACAAGAGCCAAGAGGGGTCATGTGGTATAGTGGAAAGTGCACACAGTGACTCCTATGTACAATATATGAAGGACTAGAAACTAAGGAAGGGCCAATCAATTGAGAAATGGCTAAACAAATTATGGTACATGAATATTTTGAAATAATATTGTACTATAAAAATGACAAAAGGGATGGTTTCAGAGAAAATCAAGAAAATTTATATGAAGTGATAAAGCGTAAAGCAGGCAAAACCAGAACAATGCATACAATAGCATCAATATTACAAAGAAAACAACCTTGAAAGACTCAAGAAAACCATTGATAAAGTATGCTATCCAACCAATGATAGAAATGTGATGGATTCGAGTACAACATAACATATACGTTTTTAGATACAGCCAACTTATTTTGTTTTCACTATTCATAATTGATGCTAAGGTTTTTGTTTTCTTCTTTTCTCATTTGAATAGGTGGGGAATGAACAAGCGGATAGCTATGGATAGGGTTGTTTATTTAAGAAAACAACAAATGGGGCAATTAAAACATTTTTTAAAAATATGCAGGAAAGAAGGAAAGCCAGAGGGAATTACAGATGAGGAGGATAACCTTGAAAGTAACATTTTTGAATTTATTACATACTTGAAAAACAAGCTCTACATAATATTTGGTTTCACGCACAATCCTCTACCATGTATATGAATACAATACAATACAACACAATCCAAACACAATACACATGTATAGTGTTATTTTTAGATTATGCTTGTGAAGTTCACAAGTTTTTACAATTAAAAAAGTTTCACAAGTTAAGTACAATGAAGGCTGAGAAAAGATCACCAGATTTATTAATGAGCTTGTTAATAACTTTGGAGAAAGTAGTTCATTATAATAGTAGATTCAGAGACTGGATTGCAAATGTATGAGAAGGGAGAAAGTGAAGGCAATAAATTATTTCTAGGAGTTTGGAAATATAAAACAGGAGAGATCAAGCACAATAGATCAAGCAAGTGGCATTCGTTTTGTTGGTTTCATGGGTTCAGAATTTATAGAAATTGGCTGTTGGGAAACTGGTTCAAATAAGAACTTTATTATGCAGCACAACAAGGGGTGGAGTGGGAGCACTTTGGGGTCTCGCCCAACCCAATATGAATTCATGTTTTTGTGAGCCTGGAGATCTCCCTTTTTAATGGTTAGATGTCCCTGCAATCATATCTATATAATCAAAATTGTCTTTCTTGTCTCATTATGTCCACTATCCTTTGTGTAGTTAAGAATTCCCTTATCCCTAACCCCCACCAATGTTAAGCTAAAGCTTTTTTCCTGTTTGATAATTTCCCCTCACACTCAGGGAAATTAGGACAAATGATTTGTATTTTCTCAGTAAAGAAGTAGGTGAAGACATTGACTGAAAGCAGGTCAAGGTGGGGTTGCCCTTGGAAGTCTGAACAAAGAAAACAAGATTTGGAATAGTTGCTAAAGGAAATGGGATAGAGAAGGGAAATAAGTGAAAGGAAAAGAGGGAAGGAGAAAGGTAAAGGAAGAGGAAGAGAGGAAGAATGGAAGAGATCGATACATAGATAGGTGACATGTAGAACTTTTTAAAAAAGTATTTTCTAGATGGCAAGCCCTGTAGTGACCACTGGAGACACAAAAAGCAAGCAAGCAAAAGTGTCCTTGTCTTTAAGAAGTGTAAATTCTAATCAGGGAAGACACACAAAAGTCACCCTGGAAGGAGGGGAGTGCTTAAAAGTGGCATGGTGAGGAGACAGCATGAAGGGCACAAAGGCCTGTGTCTCAGCAAGGTAAGAGGAAAGTGCAAATAACTCATTTTTCTAGTCATATATTTCCTCACTAGTTCATAGGTCATCACTGGAAATATGTAGCAATCTACTTGTGTCTACCATGCGTCTTTTGCATCAGCCACAAATTTGATTCTTTAGTGTTCCATTACTCACTACCATAAGCCACCATTGGGAGAACAATGGATGAAAAGCAGGATCTTTGCACCAGGGAGCAGTTTGGAATAATTACAGATACTGTGCAATCTCCCAAATGTAATCAATCCTGGGCTCTTTCTTTCTCCTCTTGGCCCAACTCACTGTCTGTCTGCACTGTTTGTTCTAAATATGTGAAGTAATATACTAACAATTAGAGACAGCATCTAGCTAATTGGGGTCACTAACAGAGGATATATATTTTCTATAGTGATAAAATTTGGAGCAAGAGAGAATGATCCTAAGACCAAAAACCTAAGAGATCAGACTATGACTCTTTGGTAACTCTATTCCTCAAGGATCACGACTCCTGATTTGATATAGAATAGACAGTATACTTTCCCAGTGATGTACTAAAAACACAAAAGTTAGGCAAACTCATCACAACATATGCCTTGCAGGCAAAGTTACTTTAATTAATCTTAGCAGCCTACCCAAAAAAAAAAGGGGGGGGGGGCAGCATAAATTCCTTGTCCAGACTGCTTGTCTTCATTGTGGGCAGACAGGCCTGTATGTTGGCAATTGTTCAAAAGGATTATAAACAGATTAATGCTTGACATTATAGAAAAATGTACATGTTTTAGAGGAATGAAAATCATGTCAAAATGTGATGAATATCATGACTATCACCTGACAGTTATGACCAATATTATGGCATGACTCACATACTTTGTTCTATTCCATCATATTTATTCAAGTGAGGTTTCCTGACAGTGATTATCAACTCACTGGACAGAGTACTCCACAACACTAACAATTTATAACTTGAACTCTCTTGAAACATAAACTAGAATTGGAAAGGCTTTTTGTGTCTGTTGTAAACATATGACATCATACAGCATTTATGTGGAGAGTGCCACTGACAGTAAAATTCTGGATCTGTAAGCAAGACCTAGTCACTTTAAAAAAACATTTTTCAGCTGTGTAAAAACTATTTCGCTCCATCTCTTTCCTTTTCCTCTTTTTTTTTTTTGGGTGTATATGTGTACCTAATGGAGACGAAACAGATAAAACAGGGTTTTAAAACTAACTAGCCAGAGTTCATAATGACAATCAAGATGCTTTCCTAGGGAAACCTCCAGAAAAACCCATTAATATTGTGTGAAATATTATTCAGGTTCTCGACAGTCATTATCCAGGGAAGGAATCCTTGTGAAGATCTTCTCTGAGAGTTGTACTTCTTGCTTCCTCAGCAGCCACAGCTACTGAAGACCTAGAAAACAATATTCTCACCACTAAAGTCCTTGGCACTAACAAGTGTTTCAGTGTCAGAAATTGATATAGTTTTATGAGTGGAAGTAACTCCAGAGAAGATGCATCACCATGTGCTTTGTTATTGCATTCTAAGGAACACTGGATCTTTCCATCTGATTTATAGCTGAAAGTTCCCACGTATTTTTCTTGCCCTTTAAGAATGTATACTCTTTGATCATAGTGACTGTTGGGGTTTAGAGTTTAGGGGTGCTCAAGACCCCCAAATGTCAATATGCTAGGCCTTGCCCAATGAATTGGACTCAAGTCTTCTCTCAGCCAAAGTAAAGCAAAGTTTATTAAAGATTCACCATAATGGGTAGACTCCCAAGAAGCCTACATATCCGTGAAGCTTGTATTGACAAGCTAGCAAGAACAATCTGACACAGAGTGAGTCTGCTCTAGATTACTCTCAGCCCCTTGATGAAGCCAAGATGGATCTTATATATAGAAAGATTCTGGGAGGATTTAGGGGTGGTCTAGAGGAGGAGTTTAGGGAGGGTCTTGAGGAGGAATCTAAGGAGGATCTTTGAAGGAACTGAAGTCAGACTCTAGTAATAGGATTAAAGATGGAAAATAGCTAAAGGCTACTTGGAGATGACAGACAGCCGGAGGGCTAGACTAGTTTAAGAGTAACAGGTTTGGGTACAGATATTTTAATAGGATCAAGAGTGGGAAGTACGGGGACAATGGAGGGCTAGGCTAGGTTAAGAGTAAGACATTTGGGTCTAGCTATAATGAAAGGCTTATGGCCTCAGGAACATGCTTCATCAAGTGGGAAGACTCAATCAGAGTTCAAGGGGTTTCCAAGAACCTGTATCCCATCAGTTGGTTTTCTATTTATATCCCTAGTACTTTAACCAGTGGTCTGCCCACAGTCAGTGTGCCTTTCCTTCCTTCCTTCAGTCTTTTCCACCCTTCCTTTCCTTCTTTCTTTTCTTCCCTTCATCCTCTTTCCTTTGTCAAAAGAATAGGGTGAGGCTATATAAGTCCTTCCCCAAATGTGTATTTGACTTTAATTTAAATCTGAAAAGTCATTAAAATTTTGCTTCCTTAAGAAAAGTACAGACTTAAACAGGAAAAAAAAATAGCTGAAAGTAACTGTGGAATGGGAACAACAGGCTGAAACCTAAATAAATTGTGATAGTTATAACCACAGTATTTCAGAATCAGGAAGAAGAGAGAAAATGGTATGTATTTGTTTGACATTTTAATATTACACCCTCATTAGCTGCTCTTTCATCTCTGAAATGTTTGACATGTAATTTAACTACACAGAAAATAGGACATTTTGTCTAACCTTAAAAAGCAAGTTTATTTAAAATAGGAAAATCAAAAAAGACATAACAAATAGTGAATATTGCTACTATTTTTGTAACTTAGAGAAAGAGCTGAAATCAAAATGGAATACTCCTGACACATAATCACTTACTTCAGGAATTTTCTCCAGTACTCTTTTTTTTTTTTTTGGTGGAGGAAGGCAAGACAATTGGGGTTAAGTGACTTGCCCAAGGTCACATAGCTACTAAGTGTCAAGTGGCTTAGGTTGAAGTTGAACTCACATCCTCCTGACTATTCACTGCATTACTTAGCTGCCCTTCCAGTAATTTTTAAGGGAGGTTGTAAATCTCTCAAGTTGATTTAAATCCTTTTCTATTGTAATGTATATAATTTAATAATAATTTTCTTAGGTGCCTTTTTTTGTTGAACACTTAAGTATCTGTGGAAATCTGAAGTTTAAAAATTTGCACAATTAAACCAGTTCAAATTTTCCTCTTCCCAATTTATTAAATCATGATAGCTTAGTGGTGTTTCCAAAATTTTAATTTCTCATGGAGGCAAAAGATATTTGTATTATCTCATCTGAAAATGAACATTAACATGTTTATCACTAAATAAACCCCATCTGGAACAATCAATAGAAAGTGAAGAGTCAGACAGTGACTTTTTTTTATGACATTTTTCATTCACTATTTGGCAGAAACTTTGACTCTACTAGACTACCTTATTAAATTATTCTGTTAGGCAAGGTAAATTTATATAAATTGCAAGATTTCATTTTCCCCAAATTTAAGAATCCCCTTTGATCCAGTTTTTCTTTTCTTACATCTTATCTGGCCATGTGATCTTCAGAATCTTCCTAAGACAATTTAAATGGAAGTGATTCGGTTTCCTGGCATGGCCCTGGTATACTGTCTAGGTTTCACAGGCATACAACAATAATCTCAATCCAATGGCTCTGTAGACCTTTGGTTTGGGAGGTAGTCTAATACTGATTCTCTACCACACTTTCCTTTGGATTTTCCCAAACATTGAGCTAGCTCTGGAAATACTGTCTATGTGTACATCCCTGGAAAGTATCCTGCCGAGGTAAGTGAACTTAGTATTTCTCATTTTACTGTAACAGATGGTTCCTCATGCGGATGGTGTGATGTTGGCTGGTAGAGAACCCGTGTTTTCTTGGTGTTAATTGTTAGGTCAAAATTAGCACAAGCAGCAGAGAATGGACCTCCACTTTGTTGTACCTCCGACTCAAAGACTGCATTGAGTACACAATCATTTGTGGACAAAAAGTCACTGTGCCAACTCTCCTTCCATTTTGGTAGTGGCTTGGAGCCTTTTCAAGTTAAATAATTTTCTGTCAGTGAAGTAACTGACCTTGATGCCGTTTTTGTCCTCATTAAAGGTGTTCCAAAAACGTTGCTGAAAACATCGTGCTAAAAAGCATGGGAGCAAGCGCACAGCCTTGCTTCATTCCACTAGTGACTAAGAAAAAGCAAGAGCATCATCCATTATCCAGAACCTGGGCAAGTATACCATCATGAAACAGATATAAAATGAGCAAATGAACTTCTCCAGGCAACCTAATTTTATATAATTTTCCAAAAGTCCTCATGACTCACAGTTTCAAAAGCCTTGGTCAGGTCAATGAACATTGTGCACAGATCTCCATTCTGCTCCTGATATTTCTCCTAGAGTTGTTGGGTAGTAAACACCATATTAACTCTTCCTCCATCCTTTCTGAAGGCACACTGCCTCTCAGGTAGAAGATCATCTTCCGGGTGAAGGATTAGCCTATAAAGGTGGACTCTTAGCAAAAAAATCTCACCAGCAGTGACTAAGAGAGAGGGACTGTCCCTGCCCCCAACTCCACCCTCTGATTGTCACAGGACAATCTCTTTCCTTTACCTTTATTAGAGATGGACAATGGAGTCATCTTTGAATTCCTGGGGATTAATCTCTTATTGCTGTATAACCTGATAGATTTCTGTCAGCTATTGTGTGAGTAGTAGACATCCTGCCTAATAGATCTCAGCTGGAATACAATCAGGTTCTTTGTCATATGAGAGGAGCCTAATGACATTCAAAACCTTTTCTTCCATTGGAAGTTTGGCTAAAGAGGAACTAACTTCAACCTAAGGTTTTTGGTCAGTAGCTTCAGCACTGATTGATGACAGTCTGTTGGGAACAGTTAACAACTGTTCTTCCCATATGTCCAGGATCATGTCTTTACCACTAATCGGTGTGGCTTCATCAGCATTATAAAAATGCTTTGGATTGTTACTATCAGCATAAAACTGAATTTCATTGCCCTTCTTAGTGAGCCAAGAATCCTGCATCCCTCTAAGTCAGGGGTGGGGAACCTGTGCCTTCAAGGTTGCTCCTGCACGTCTAAGTTTTGCTTGTATTTTACTCTTAATGTAGTTAAATACTGTCTTCTTAGAAAAGGATGAACTATCCCACTGGTCAACCCCGTGAAGCTCTTTTATGTTTAGCAACTTCTGAATTCCCTCCCCCCCCCATTTTTTTTCAAACAAGTCTTGATGTTTGTGACTGTTCTGGTCCGGATGAGTAAATTCAGTGCTGTGCGCCAAAACTCTGAAAGCTGTCCACTCCTTTTCTGCTCCACTGTTACCAACTGTGTGTTGACTCAGCCTTCTCTCCAAGTTAGCAGGAAACTGTTATTTCTGGGAGAAGTACTCTAATCTGTTGACATTGTCTTCTGCTTGTTGTCTTGCCGTGGTGTTGCTGCTTTTGTTGAATACAACTATTTAGCTTAGAAAGGATAAGTCTATGATCTATCCAGCACCACAATCTACGCCACACATCACCTTGATTATTGTCATATCCTGTCAGTCTCTTCTCTTTATTATGACATGGTCTACTAAATGTCAATGTTTGCTGCCAGTTTTATTGTACTTAGGCAACCGGAAGACAGTAGTGGTAATGAGAAGGTCATAAGATGCACAAGTCTTTAGTAGTAAGTGAACATTGCTGTTGCTGTTTCTGACTCCATTCCTCCCAAGGATTCCCTGCCATGTCTGGTAGTATATGCCTACTCATACATTATAGTCACTGAGAATTATGAGCTTGTTCTCTTTCAGTACACTGATGATGAAGGTCTTTAGATCTTTGTAAAATTTTTCTTTGACCTCATCAGGGTTTGTCATAATGGGAGCATATGTACTGATGATGGTAGCGTGATGCTTTCCTGCAAGTGGTAATCACATTGTCATGAACCTGTCATTTACTCCTTTTGGTGGGCATACAAGCTCATTGGCTAGAGTATTTTTGATCCCCAAACCCATGCCAGTTTCATGGTGTTCCTCTTCACTGCAGCCTTTCCAGAAAAAAAATCCAGCTCTGAGTTCAGTAAGCTGACCTTCATTTGCCATCCTTGCTTCACTCTGGGTTGCTATTTGGATATGATATCTGCTGAGCTCTCTTGCAACAAGAAGTTTTAGGTCTATGTATTCCATGTTTTCCATACATGTGCACACATTCCATGCACCAGTGGTGGGAGGAGTAATCTGCAAACATTTCTGTGCAATATTTTTGTGTTTCCTCATAGGGTGGAATTCCCACGTATCATGGTAAGCAGGCCAGGGTTGGATGAAGCAGACAATTTTTAGGACACCTTTTCTAGCCCTTCTACACACCAAGAGGTGAAGAGTGTGGTCCTTTAAAAAGAGGCTGCTTAGACACCCAAGGGCTGCTGAATCCCACTGCTGCTTCAGTCCACTAAGAAGACAATTCTATGGCCTGGGCCTCCTGTGTATAGGGTTGTGATTATACCACCCAGTGTATCCACAACTTCTTCTTCTTCACTTGCTTGCTGCCATAGGACTTTAAGGTAGGTAAAAATTATCTTTTGCTTCACACAAAAATTGGATTTAAGTGAGACAGAGTTGCTGAAGTCATCAATCTCACTGTCTTTCCCAGAGTCATTGGAAGACAGTGGCAAGACGAAGTCAAGGCAACTGGTGATGACTCAGGATGCATTGAATGACCTTGTCATCTTTCATGCCTAGACACACTCTAAGCACTTTACAATGCCTGCTTCAACTAAATTCATGATCATTGGAATATATCGTTCTCATCTAACCATTCCACTGAGGAAAGTATTCATATGCTGGAGGTAGACTTCTCCCTCCCCCAACTCACCAAATGGTTTGAGACCCCCTCTCAATTAGCCTCAATCTGGTTTAGCCCATTTGCCAAAACAGTTTACCAGGCGTGATCACTGTGCATACTATAGCTTCTGAGAGCCAAAGTTGAGAGTTGGATAAATTAAGTGGACACCAAAGGCAGAAAGCAGCCCTGAAAAGGGTGTAAGCAGCCCCCTCACCAGAAGTACTAGTTTTCCCTGAATGAGCTTTGCAGAATCCCTACAATTCAATTTTTAACCTTCGTAGTCTGATGACCATCTTGTTGGACTAGAACATAGTGGGTATAAATAAGCTTCAGTATATTACCAAAGATGATATCTCCATTAGAAGTAGCATAAAATATATCATCTAGGACATTTAAATTAAAATTTAAAAATTGGATCAATCACAGAGACAGAATCAGGGATAATAAATAGGTAACCCAGTAGAGAATGTCACTAGAACTTAATGAATGATAAAAGACTTATAGAAAGGTCTACTGAACATTACTTGGCCATTTTAAGTTTTTAAGGACAGACATGGATATGAATAACAGGATAAGAAGATATGCTGAATCAGATTCTTTAATGTGATCCTATTGGAGGTTGTACTCACATCAATGACATCATAGATAAGTTGTATTGAAACATAAGCTTTTGTGTTTTCTTTAGCGGCCACATTACAGTGTTGTATCCTATTAATGTTAAAATCACCACCCAGCTGGGCTTGAGCCCAATATCAAGAAATATTTTTGTTTGGTGTTTTTGCAGCAGCCACATTATACTGTTGTATCACATTAATGTAACTCTACCTCACATACACACACACACACACACACACACACACACACACACACACACACACACACCAGATGGACTTCAGTGATTCCTTGAAAGATAGCCCCTTGTTATATACGTGTAGGATTTGCCACTTCTCATGACATATGTTTGGGATATATAAATCCTAATATGAGAGATATTTGAGGAGACAAGACAGAAGTAGAGAGGAAGACATAAAAAGGAAAGATAGAACACCTCCTCTGCAAGGCAAGCCCCCAACACATCCTTTCATTCTAATCATCCTCAGAGATTAAGAATAGACTTCTTGAGTAAGATTCTTTTCTTTCCTTGGTTGAGCTGAGATTTTGTCCTTTCATTCTTGAATAGAAGAGTCCATTTAATCTGTGTATTCTATCATCTACACTAGTCTGCATAATTTCCAATTGATTTTAGTTTTACTAATTACTTTGAGGACTATACTGGCTTGTTATTTATAATTGTCTTTGGTGCAACAAGTATTTGATGAAAGGGAGCTAAATTGACCCAAAGTAAGCTAAATATTATGTTCCAAATCAGAGGCAGAAATTCTTTGACAATTTTATCTTAAAATCCTGAAAGAGCATCATATCCTATAGATGACAGTGGTATAATTCTAGCAGAATGCTAGATATAACAGAGTGGAAGAATAAGTGCCCAACCACATACCATAACTTAGAAAAGCAGTATATGTTTACCAATACCATTACAAATTCGCTAAATCTAAATATACATTCTAATTCCTTCCTGTAGTATTTTAATAGCATAAAGACTGTTCTTTCCCAAATTTAAAATACTACACATTTGAACTCTTTTGAAAAAAAAACCTGATGTCTGTTCATTAATTTATTCAAAAATATGAGCTTGTCCACCTCATCATGGAATCTTTATTTAGAAATGAAATACTGATTAACACTGATTAAATGATAGATCACTGATTAAAAAGGTTCATTAAAGAAGCAACTTGCATCTTATTAATAAACAAATTATCTGCCTTTCATAAAACTGAAATCAAATAGTTCAAAGATAGAAACAAATTCTTCCCAAATAAATTTCAGAATTTAGGGATCCTGATGTCTTAACTGCATTTGTCAAAGGAATAAACAATTAAAAATAGAAGATTGCTGTTATAGTATTTTCAGCATATATGTATATATACAATGTATATATGACATAAATAAGAGGGTCATATGTATATATACATATATGTATGTATACATACACATGTACACAATTACATATTTAACAAAACAACAAATTCTGTCAATGAGTTTTCATTTTTATTGAGTATCTCTCTTATTAGAGTGTTAGTAACTTTAAAAAAAGGGATCTGGGTCTTATCCAGCACAGACATGACCATGTCACTCCTGTGCTCGATAAATTCCAGTGGCTTTCTCTAGCCTCTAGGATGAACTTTTCTTTCTATTTCTTTTATTTAACTTTTAAAAGTCTTCAAAACCTGGCCCTATTTTACTTTCCAGTATCATTATACCATGCTTCTTTTCCCATATGTTACAGTCCAAGTAAAGTGGCCTTCTCTGTCACAAATTATATTCCATTTCTCATCTCTGTGACTTTGTATTGACCATACTTCATGTTTAAAATCCTGCCCACACCTTCCCCCCATACAGTCTTTTGCTTCCTTCAAGACACTGTTAAAATATCATCTTTTATGTGAAGCCTTTTCTGCACTCTTCCTGCCTAACTACCATATATTATATGGTATAATGTTTAGAACACTGGATTGGAGTTAGGAAGAGGAGATTCAAATTTTGCTTAGGATTTTTTATAGCTATGTGACCCCTGGGCAAATTGTTTAACCTTTCTGGATCTCATTTTTATCATCTGTAAAATGAGAGGATTGGATTCAATGATCATTTAGAGTTTCTTATAACTTTAAATATATAATCCTAGGATTTATTTTTTATTTATTCTGTATATACTTACATTTTTACTTACTATATTCTCTAATGCAATGTAAACTCAAGAATAGATTGCTTCATTTTGTTTTCTTTTTCTACCCATTGTTTAGCACAATGCCCGGCTATTTGTTGATGGGTTAGTTTCTTGATTCATGTTTATATTCCCAAGACCTAGTAGAGTCTCTTATACATGACTTTTTTTGTTTTTACCTCATAGATACTAGAAAAATCTATACAACACTAGATACTAAAAAATCCACCCAATATGTGGATGACTTCCCAAATCTTTTAATGTTTCATGTGATACCATTTTTATTCTGAGAATATTCTCTATGACAGGGGTGAACACCTTTGATGAACATATATGTCTTTCTTTTATCCTTCACTTGATATAAATAATAAGAGGATCGCTGAACAAACTTGCCTCTTTATATCTATTAAAGAATATTGCATAGTTTTAATGTATATATGGGAGTTAAGTCATTGGAGGAGAAATTTCCCAGCCATGTTTTTCTCTATTGAGTCTAAAACTTTAAAAATAATTTACAACAGCTTCTAGATTTCTTCTGAGGTTAGTAGGCCTGGTCCAGATTCTCCTCCTATTTTTGTCCCACTTGTCTAATTTCCAATAACTCACATATTACCTTTCATTCTGAGAGATCAAATTCTGTAGTTCTATTTTCATTACAAAATCATTCTTTGAAAAAATTGTTTCCCTGTACCCAACTTTTTCTGTAAAAGTTATTCCAGGAGAATATGAGTTTCTTAAAGTCTGGGATTGGTTTCCATTTTTCTTAGTCATCAAGCACAGTTCCTTGTACATAGAATGCATTCACTGTATCTTGGATAGTTTGGGTTGAGATGACTGGACTTGGCTTGGTTTGGGCTAACTCATTTTTGCTTCCGCCACTTTTCACAAATTTGTGAAGCAAGGCTGCTTTGGAATCTTCTACTATTTCTTTCCTAGTGTTTCACCAGCTAACATATTCTTAAGCACTTTTGTCCTTGGTTTCCATGTCTCTTCACTTGGCAAGGAGATTATGTTTTTTTTTAACAAAGATGGTTTCTGGACTCTTTTGTTGAGATTACCTTTACGGCATTTGCTTTCATGGCAGTTCAACTTCTATTGAAAACAGTGATTATCAGAAGAAATGTCTTTATTTCATTTCTCATTTTCAGCTTCAATAGCGCATTTGAATACACTAGTTCAGAGCATGAAGTGACTTTCTCTCATCTTTATTCTAATTTGGTACTGATTTTTCCCTTTGCTCTAACTCATCAATGGTCTCACAAAGAATGACACAAGTGACCAAACTTTTCTTCTCTGTTATATTCAGTTTTATTTCTATGTGTCTATTGCTTGTCATGCCTAGAACTTTACAGCACCTTAATAATCCTCTCTGATAAATCAGTACTTTCATGGGTTAAAGAAATAGTTTCATGCTGCATAATGATAAGGATCCTCAATTTTAATTACTTAATAAGCTTTCAAAGTAGGTGGCTAATAACATTCGTCTGTAGGTGTCCTTATCAATGAATGTAACTGTAGGGAGTCTTATACATGATGGTCTGTCAATGAACCAAGATTACTGAAACTTTCATTAAATGGAAAAGGGTCTTTTTTTCTCTCCAAATATTCATATAGGTTAATTTCAAGGACAAACACAGTTGGGATTGAAAACATTACAATGTGATAACTAATTTGTAGCAGGGTCCTATGGTGCAAGTACAACTAAAAGTAGAAATCTAGCAATTTTAGCTTGAGATAAAGATTTCATCTTTAGCTTTCTGAGAGGAAAAAAACTTGTAAAAATGGTATTTTCACAGAACTTTAATGTACCATTCTAAATTGAAACTGAATTACATGGCCATCTAGATAAATATGAATATTCACAAATTTGCCTATTTTGTCAAATCTTAAAAATAAGAATAAAAAACTTCATTGTGAAATGGAATTTTAAAATTCCCATCCCCAACTTTAAAAAAAATGACAGCTGCACCTTGGCAAAAATTAGATCTTTTTAATAAAAACAGTAATTTCAACTGTGTTAATCATATAATTGATTATCCATAAATTATAGATCAGTGCTTAGCCATTTTAAAGCAGATTCATATTTTTCCATAATCACATTACATTTTGTTGTAGCATGATAACTATTATATTACTTCTTTTTGACTAACTTTCTCTATATGTAAAAACGAAGTGGTTGTACTTACTAGTTAATCTATTATGCTTCTGCCATTTCTGATGCACGGTCATTTTGCGACTCCATGATAACAGTCTAATGTTCAACTAGGTAGTGTAGTGGATAGAGTTCTGGGCCTGTAGTCAGGGAAACTTGAATTCAAATCTAGCCTCAGATACTTACTAGCTGTGTCATCTTGGGGAAAGAATTTACATGCTATGAACATCAGTTTTCTTAATTACGAAATTGGAATAGTTACACCTTATGCCTCACAGGGTTGTTATGAAGATCAAATGATATAAAAATTTTAAAGTGCTTAGAACAATACCTGGCACAAAGAAGATGTTTAATCAATGCTCATTCCATTCCTTCTACCTCTTTTTAAAATAAACGTTAATTGTATCTTGCATCTGTATAGCAAGTTACATTAATTAAAAGTATTTTCTTATGAGTTATTTCATTTTGCTTCAAAACAACCCAATGAAATAGAGGATGTTCTGTATCATTATTTATACTTTTATTTATAGATGCAGTAAATGAAGCAGAGCGTATTTAAGGAAAGAAGTTTCAGATCTGTCAGCAATTAGCTTTGTGGACTTGGGTAAGTTAATTGATCTCTCTTTAAGGTTTTTTATTTGTGTGCCATTCACATTAGCTCACAGAAGCAGACAGACAAAGAGTTGCTAGAGGAAATCCAGGAAAAGCATATTGTGGGTAAAAAAAATAAAAAAACCAAAACCATGCCCAGAAGTAGAAAATGAGATAAAAGTAATATTGGAAGAAAAGTCTCCCATAATTCATACCATGTTTTCTCTCTACTATCAAACACTTTTCTAATCCGACAGCTATCTGTCATTAGGTTAATATCATAGTTACTTGTGTAATGGGGACTGGCACAGGTGCCTCTATATTTTCCCACTTGAAAACACTATGAAGTCTGCTTCTGGGAGAAAAATAAAGACTTAGAGTAGGAGTGTCTTAGAGAGATGGTGGAGCATATGAGTATTCTGAAACTGTTTCTAGTCTGCTAATCACATAATTAGAAAAGCCAGGAACTTGAAGTGTCTTCATAAATTCCTGAGTTGTCCTTGGCAATTCTCTTTGCCTCATTGATTTGGCTACTTGATTCTGATGTATCTCTTGGATTCTTTTAATCTCACTGCCTGTTGAGAGTAATGCTCTGTTAAAAGTCTTTGGGGTATCTCTCCTCTGAGGCCAAGTGATCCTGTAAATATTGGCCTGAGTTCTTTGTCTATCTTAGTATTTGTTCTTTCCATTTGTAGCATCAATGCAATGTTCACATCACCGACAGTGACTATAAATATGCCAGCATAGTTCTCAGTCACAAAATATAACAGACTCTCCATGTAGAAGATAAAAGCTAAACATTCATTCATACACCAGAAAATCAAACCCCAACATCAGGAAAATGAATCCATCATAGCAACATAGAAGCTAATACACTACAATGCAGCAGAGAGCCCCACCATCCTTTAGCCTTCCCACAAACCAACACTCACAAGTCTAGCTATCTCACTGGGTGGGTCCTCTCCTCCCTCTCTCCAGCTCTAACTGCTCTGGCTCCCAGCTTCCTATGGGCTCTGCTGCACCATTCAACAAACTCCTCCTACCACAGGCTCCATGTGATTACACTTGGCCTATTAGGGGGCAGGGAAGATCTTTGAATCAGGGAAGATCTTCAAAATCCTTTAGGCTTATTAAGGGGCAGGGAAGATCTTCAAATTCCCATTACCATTACAATTTTAGCTAAAAGAAGCATGGTGTCTCATATCCTAACATTCCTTTCACAGTCACCTCAGCAGTGATACCCTAAGGATCTTCAGGACCTAGACTAGCAGTAGTTGTGACAAGGACTTATTTGAAGTGATGCTGCATTTGGAAGTTTTCTTAGTGTAACCAATGCTATGTAAAACCTGAACTAAGTTTGATCTTACTCTTTGTAGGGACTAAGTTGGTATGAGGAAAAGTGTGCCACTGAAATATTGTGTGGAAGTATTTGTACTTTGGTTCCTGTTTCAACTTTGAAATAACTGTCTCTTTGTAAAAACTGATTGATGTTAGGTGGTTAAGTGGTACTAGGGTGTTAGTCACTAGTACATACTAGTGAGGACTATAGTTTGTATGGGCCCAAGCTATTAGCATTAGAAAAGAGACACATTTAAATGTTTTTAGGGGGAGATGTAGCCGACTTGACTCTGATAGAATGAATTACTAGAGAGCACTTAATACTTGCTAATAGAAACTTGGAAGAGAAAAAGGAAAAACAACTGAAGAATTAAGCAAGTACAGAATGAAAGAATAAAAAATAAAGAAAAAGTAAGAGAGCAGAAAACATTGTTCAATCCACTTTATCTTACCTGAAGGCTATAAAAGATAGGAACTATGAAAGAAGAGGAAAGATTTTTTAAAAAGCTACACAGCTTCTGTAAGGGGTAGGATATTGAAACATTTCTATATAAGATTTGTTATGATGCTCTGTTTCACAGAGGACAAGAGTAGACTAAGAAGAAGATTATGTGAAAGGAACCCTGATTATTCATTTAATTGGTATAAAGCCAAGGGGCACATTTATAGTAATTCATGTTCCAGGAAGCAAAGAGTTTGACATGAGTAAAATCTGATTTATTTCAGAGATAGCACCAAGAGGAAAAAGACCAATACTGCTATGAGAATTTTTTGGGTAATTTCTCCATAGGGACAAGTTCAAAGGCCATTCTTTCTCTTTATGAATGAAATTAGATACAGGAAATTCTGTGACCTGGTTAACAATGTTGTGCTATTTCAACATTTCAGTATAAGTATTGAACAAATTTGAAACTTAGATATACTTTCTATCTCATTTTCTTCATCTGCAAAACCAGAGGACCTCTGAGGTTTTATCCAATCTAAAATCTATTATTCTACTATTATTATTATTCCAGTGGACTGAAATAAAGACAAATGTTTTCAATATGCATAAGAAAACTGACAAAAGTCAGTAGCAATACACTCACTGGAGTTTCAGCAAGAAAACAGCTGGGTTTAGATAGCTATTTCAGAGAAGAAAGTGGTATGTGAAAGGGGATAGAGAGGAAATATGGGAGGGAAAAAGAGAAGAGGTGTGAAAGACAGAGAAAATAGGCTCTTTATAGATTGAACCCAGGCCAGTAGAATTAATAGAATTAGGATCATAAGAAATAGAAGGTAAAACAAGATCTATGATGAAGGAAAGAAATAGAATCTATCAAAGGCAGAAGAAAAAAGAAGGTGATATTCAAAGGAACCATTAACAAACCAATTACATTTACAAAAATAAAGGGAAAACACAACTCAAGCTGGCAATATATCATACAAATAGGCCAAAAATGTACAAGGGTAAAGCTAAGTATTATAGGATTTGGTAGAGGAACTGGATACAATTGTACAAAAACCAGTGTTGAATACCAAGGAAGAATCATATTTGAAGAGACTTAGTTTAAAGATGAGAAATATGTAGAGAAGTAAGATATTTCTCCACCACAAATGATACAGATATTTTGGCTAGATGATATGTAATCATAGATATAAATCAGAAATTTATCAATATGTATACAACAGTGAAGCAATGGTTCTCAAAGTGTGATGTGGGATTGCCTGAGGGGGTCCCTGAGACTCTTTGGATGGAGTGTCTATGAGATAAAAACTATTTTTATAATTATGCTAAGAAGTTTTAATTTCTAATGTGGTAAATATCTGTGGATATAACACACACAAATAAAAAGTCTTTGGGGAGTCTTCAATAGTTGTTAAGAATATAAAGGGGCTATAAGAAAAAAAAAGTTGAGAACTGCTGCCCTGAAGTATTGTCACTGGGAAAATTAAGGATATAATAGTCTGTAAAAGAAATGATGCTATTGGGAAGGGATTTGGATTGCATCTTAGAACTGATGTCTTAGCACATGCATCTATTTCTGAAGAGAATGCAAGACAATCATTTTATAATTGCATTTGTTTGGACAGGATAACTGAATTATTCATGAGATGGTACTGTTTCCATATAGCATTATAGCTGATTTTTGGTTTTTTGAATAGGCCACCTTTCATTCTAAAGATCATTTCTGATGTTCTATTCAGAAACCATCTACCCTTTGACATCATGCATAAAACATTCTTTCTTCCTTTTCCTAGAAACCACTGTAATCATCCTGTTTAATGCAGAAGAAAAAAATACTGTAGTGAGAGAGGACCCTGACTGTGCAACTTACTACCTGTGTTACCCTAGACAAGTCACTTAACAATAGCTAGCATTTATACAAGGCTTTAAAATTTATAAAGTACTTTTCATATATTATCTCATTTGATCCTCACACCAACCCTGTAGTATAGAATTGGTTATTATCCCCATTTTAAGGTGAAGTATAGAGGACGTGAAGTGACTTGCCCAGGGTCACACAGTTAGTGTCTGAAGTAGGATCTACTATGTCACTTAGATGTCCAACCTTTCTGGGCCTCAGTTTACACACATGTAAAATGAAAGGGGTAGACTAGATCAGAGTTGTAAACACAGGTCTACAAACTTTAAAACCAGATTAAAATATAATTGGAAAATATTTAACAAAATCAATACAAATGCAGTAGAATGTAGATAATGTGGTTTTCTTAATCTTATATATGGATTAGTGGTTCCCATTTTTTTTTTTAGTTCAATACCACTGGACTGGGTGGTCTCTAAGATCCCTTCTAGCTCTAAATATATGCATCTATCTTACATATGTCTTAACTCATTAGCACATCTATTGAGCACCTTCTTGGTGCCTAGTGCTGGGCAGGACACAAAAGTAAAACAAAACATGGCCACAGTTATCAGAAGGCTAAAGTGTGGTTGAGAAAACAAAATTGACATGCACAAAATAATTATGTGGTGTTTAGGTATTAAGGGAGTTTTTACTCTATTGAGTCCCACTCTGATGTCTTATTGGAATGTGGAGGTGACTCTGGTTTCTCAATGGCTACACAAGTGGAGTGTAAGCTCTAATGAGTTCTACAGTTCTGAAAGGGCTTCAAGTATAGTCCTAGAGAAAGACTGAAACTGTTTTCCATGGATCACCCTAATTATATGTGGAAAAGTATATCACACATGGGCTGGCCAATTGGTGATACATTTTTTGGCTATGGCAAACTATGAATCGAAGGAAAATACCTGATATCCCTTAATACTGAATAGTCTTCTTTGATTCTTAAAATGATAGTAGCAGGAAAGGGTCTATGAATTCTAAGAATCAGTTATAACTTTTATTTGATTATGGATATTCTAAATATTAAATTTTTATCTAGTTATTGGATATATTATTAAAATAGTTGAAACATATAAATCCTGACATTCTTGACATAAATGAAAGCAAAATAAAGGAGGAAGTGGCAACTAATCTGAATGATAGTAATCCTTGAGAGGCAAAGAAAACATTTAAGTAGATTTCATTATATGATCAGAGGCTATCAAAAAACATTATTTCATGAGATATTGGGTTAACACATTGCAGTGCTAACAAAAAGTATTTGAAAAAAAAAGATTACCAAGACAAGGTTGCAACTTATGCAACCACATTTGTTGTTGAGGATAAAGATGTAAAGAAATACTGTAAAGAACATGTTAAGGCCTTCCAAATTAAATCAATGTGTACTCTGATACTTGGTGTAAAGGTAGAAAAGGTGATGATGGGGAGAGATATCTGTGAAAACATGGTTCAGGAAGGATCAGACACTAAAGACTTGTAGATCACACTGAATCCTTGCTCCTTTACATTATGAATAATTTACCTGAGAAAAGAAATAATTAAAAAATAACATAATAAATAGTGGATTCAAACACATAATTAATACTGGAAAGACTTCTTATTTATGTGAGTTATCCTTGATTCAGCTCTCTATATAGTCAGACCATTCACTAGTCAGAATTAAGATTAGAAAGCTTAAAAAGAAAATAATAATAAAAAGAAATGGCATACAATTAAAACTCAATACTGAACTATTAGCTGTTTATTAATTACTTTACTATGGTATTGACAATCAAAAATGATAACTGAACAGCAGAAATTATACCAACACTGATCATAATTTTATAAAGAAGTTTAGCCAATGTTAAATAATAGCCAGAATAAGAAGATCAAAGAGCCTAGAAAGTACTTTAGTCAGTAAACTTCTGGCAACTGCCAGAGAACTCTGTCTGCCAAAGATAATACTTGGTGAGAATATAAATTCATTTATAAAATCATATGAAAAAAGATGACAGACAATTATAAGTAGTATCCTTTTGTAAAGCAGACAAGCAGTGAAAGGCAGTACCATTTTAGCAAAACTTGGAAATACATCTAATGAAGCAAAATCATCCCTTAGGCATTTAAGAATGAAAATGGAAGAAGTGAAAAAAATGATAAAAATTACTGTAACAAATTTTCTTCACTGAGAACAATGGAATCATCATAACTGGACTGTAACATCACAGTTCTGGGTATGCTTACAGAGGAGCAGAAATGGTACTAAAGAAGGAAAAGAAGAATGGAAAAAAAAAAAAACAGCAGGATTGGACCAAATTGTTTATAGAGGAGATTCACACTGGAGTCAAAAAAATTGTGAAAGTATTGAAGAATTAATATGCAAGGTAACTGAGGGAGAAAAAGATACCAAAATAATATGAAAAAAAATCTCAGATATTATTAATTCTGTAAAAGGTGAATCAGTATGTTCCAACCCATATGCCTACTCTTTCACTTATACAAAATTTTTATGAGGATGATCAGTACTTAAATTGAGGGCATTTTCAATAAAGGGATTAATTCCCTCCATAAGAGGGAACAAGAAGGCTTTTGCAAATGATACTCAATAATGAATTACATCTTGACTATTTCACAATTGACTGATTATGGAAGAAAAAAACCATTTGATTCCATAAAGCAAAATATCTTTTTATTACCAAGATATCTCTCATCCAGATATTAAATCACTTAGCATTCCTTGGAATCTGTAACAGCAGAAATAGCCTGATTCAACCATTTTTTGATCATAAACTCTAATAAAAAAAAAGAATATGGCTCTTGCCAGAGATATTTTTCATTGTGATAAAAGTGATCCAGCAGAGTCCAAGATGGAGGTGATTCTTTATGGATGGTGAACCACTTTTGATGCTCTTTTTTATAAATATCATTATGCTCATTGCAGTAAGCTCTGAAATATTGAAGAACTTTTTGGAAAAAATATACAATCATTGAAAAGAGTTTGGTTTCATCATTAACATAACAGTAGATGAAAATTTTTCATACACAACCACTTATGAGAAATGTCTATTACTCAGATTATATCATGCACTCAGATGGATAATCTATAGACCTTTCTCAACATTGTATGTACATCAGTGACAAACAATACAGATGGATAATGGGCTTGGCTCAAAGTTGAACCAGAGGAAGAGTGTCCCAGATGTTATACTCATAGTGCCAGAAGGAAGTGTGGAAGGATTTCTCACCCTGAGTGAGTATTCTGTGATGTACTTTTGAAAGGACATGAACAAATCTATAGGACAGGCAACCATGGATGGATTACAATCTCAGTCAACAGAGTGAAATTCTAAAATTGATGAGATCAAAACCTTGGTATTTGAGAAGAGCTTTGAGATGTGAGGGATCAGTGTGAGATTATATATAAAGAGAAGGCTTCACTGGAAATTGGGCCCAAGAGACTCAGTGGAATTTGAGTTGGTGGATCTGAAAAGAGAGAATATTCCAATTTTAGGAGATAGGCAGTGAGGTGGAGAAACATAGAAACATGTAAGGAATTTCCCCTCTCTAGAAAATCTGCTTAGAAAAATTAGACGAAACAAAAACATGGCTTCATCTTGTTGAAATCTCATGGTCATGTTCAAATAACTGAATTATTCCTCTTCTTTCATATTAGTTTAGATTTTCACAAATAAGTGAAAAATTACACAGCGATTGAGTAACAAATGGGTTCTAATTCACTAAATTAACTAGAAAATCAACTGATCAACTAATAAATATTTATGAAGTGCTTAATATGTTCTAACCACCATGGTAAAAACTTGGGATACAAAACGACACAAAAGAGAGTCCTTGCCCTTAAGGAACTTACAGTCTAACTACAATAACTAAATCAAACATAAACAAAGCAAGTTATATATAGGATAAATAGGAAGCAATTGAGAGAGAAGGCATGAGACTTGAGAGCAGTGGTTCTCAACCTTCCTAATGCTGAGACCCTTTAATACAGTTCCTCATGTTGTGGTGACCCCCAACGATCAAATTATTTTTGTTGCTACTTCATAACTGTAATTTCTGCTACCGTTATGAATCATAATGTAAATATCTGATATGCAGGATGCATTTTCATTGTTACAAATTGAACATAACCCACAGGTTGAGAACTGTTGCTTTAGAGGGATTGAGAAAGGTTTCCTGTAAAAGATGGAATTTTACTTGATACTTGATGGAAGCCAAAGAAGCCAGGAGGTAGAGATGAGGAGGGAAAGTATTCCAGGCACTTAGGACAGCCATAGAAAATGCCTGGAGCAGAACAGCAGAACAGGAAGGAGGCTAGTGTGACATGGAACAAGGACTGTGTGGTGAAGAATGGGAAAGTTTGTAGAAGAAAGATGGAAAGGAGGTGCGTATGTGTGTGGGGGGGTGTAATAAAGGACTTTGGCACACAATGTATTTTGTATTTGATCCTGGTGGTGGTAAGGAGTTACTTGAGTTTGGGGTAAGATAAAGATATTTCAAAGTCACCAGCATAGAGATGGTAATTAAATCCATGGGAGCTGATGAGATCAGCAAATGAAATAGGGTAGAAGAAGAAGAGATCAGGACCCAGAACAGAACCCTAGAGAGCCTAAACTGGTAGAATATCCAGGGAAAGAGACTGAGTAGATAAAATTACCAGATTTTAAATAAGTAAACAGCTGTAGCATTATTTTCACATATCCTTAATGTCATTGTGAACAGGTTTCTCTCTCCTGTAGCTTCAGAAGTTGAAGTTAAGCCATGCAGAATTTGCTTACATGTGTTTAAAAGAATGTCAAGCATCATTCCAAGGTTTAACAACTTAGTTTCTGGGCTAAATACATGAACAATAGAACTTTCACCAATAATTTGTTAGGCATTCTTTTTTATATTACTACCTATATTTTATAAGACTAATATTTTAATGAGAGTTGATAGTTGGCTATTCCAAAGTAGATTTGAAAAAGGTGGTTAAAGTGCAATATCTTGAAACCAATAATATATTACTCAGAAACAGACATTACAATTCTAATATGTACATCTATAATTCTTCCCCATAATTTCAAAAAAGTTATTAATTTTTTACAGGGTTATCTTTTCTCCTAATTTAAATTTCATATAAAAGATTTTTTTCTTCAAATATCATTCCCTCTTATAAAAACCATCTGTAACATCAATAGTACAAAAAATGGAATTCAAATGTAGCTAAATTTAGGACCTATTTACCCTAGAGTCTGCTTTTTAAAGTTAAACCTGAACTGGTTTAGTTTGGGCTTAAGCCTATAAAAATTAAATCTTAGCAATTTTAATTATCCAGAGCATATAATTTTTTTTAAAAGCTGCCAGAAAAGTTCTATAATTAAATTTTTTTTTTACTCCAAAAACAGTTGAGTAGAAATAAGTATATTGAATACACATTTTTTTTAAATTGAGCTTTAAAATCTAATGATCCAGGCAAAGAATTAGGTAAACTTGTGAAGTTGACCAATTCTATCTCTGAGACAACTTCATCACCACTTTCAATGTCCCTCCCAGACATACTTCAATGTCCTCATGGTGACTCCTAGAGCCTTGGTGTTCCTCAATTACCCTCAAAAGGCAGTACAACTTTTCATAAATCTCTCTTCTCTTTTATAGTGAAAATCTATGCATTCTGTCTCATTCTTTCACTATTGTTTTAATAGATCATTCATTCTTCTGAGGGGATATAGCATATACACTGATAGATTATCTGTCTGTCTGTCTGTTGAGGTTTAGGGAACCATATGTTGAGGTCTAGGGTTTGGGGGCGCTTGATATCCCAAAATGTCAACATGCCTGGTCCTGTCTAATGAATTTGATTCAAGTCTTCTCTCAGCCAAAGTAAAACAAAGTTTATTAAAGATTCACCATAAAGGATAGACTCTGAAGGAGCATAAATATCTGTGACACATGTATTGGACAAGCAGGCCAGAATAATCTGACACAGTGAGTCTACACTAGATTACTCTCAACCCAGTCATGCAGGCAAGATGGATCTTATATATATAGAAAGATTGTGGGAAGATTTAGGGGTGGTCTGGAGGAGGAGTTTGGGGAGGGTCTTGAGGAGGAATCTAAGGAGGATCTTTGATGGGGCTAAGATAGGACTCTAGTAGTGGAATTAAAGGTAGGAAATAGCTGAAGACTACCTGGAGATGACAGACAACGTAGGGTTAAGGCTAGTTTTAGGGTAGCAGATTCGGGTACAGATATTTTGATAGGATCAAGGGTGGTTGTAGCTGGACAATGGAGGGCTAGACTAGATTAAGAGTAAGAGATTTGGGTCTATCTATAATGAAAGGTTTATGGCCGCAGGTAAATGTCTCATCAAGTGGGAAGATTCAATCAAAGTTCGAGGGGTTTCCCACAGCCTGTACCCCATCATATCTATCTGTCTGTCTATCTATCTATCTATCTATCTATCTATCTATCTATCTATCTACTTGCCTATCTATCTATCTACCTATCTATCTATTTATTAGATAGTTTTAGAAGAACAAGAACTCAATAGTTGTGGTGATGAGGACTTGTGTTAGAAGTTGTACTGTAGGTGATCCTTGAAAAAGGGAGGAGAAGCACAAGATTTACTTTCTAAGCAACAAAGCTGTTCCATATAACTGTGGTAAGCACTTTACAAAAATTAGCAAAAGTAAACTGGGGAGCAGCAGTCAGATTTTCCCCCAACTCCTTCCTTTTAGCCAACTTCTGGGTTCTGGTTCCTATTCTACCCCTCACTTGTGAGTAGTGGAAACCTTTAAATTGCCGAGGAGAGGACAATTGGAGGAATGAACTTTGCCTGAGGCACTTGCCTCTTCTCACCACTTAAGTCTATTGAATCTTGATTTATAGCCTGGAACCATGGTTGATCCTGAGTCAACTAGTCTCTGCTGTGGTTTGAGTTAATAAAATATCAAAACAATAAGATTTGCTTATTATAGTTTAGAGACCCAAGTTATGGTAAAACACAACAGCAAACTACTTACTTTAGTTTAGACCCTAGTTCAAATCTCTGTCCTGTTGTCTGTTAAAATTCATTTACATGGCCTTTTTCATTGACCTCCCTATATAATTAGTAACAGACATGGATCACATGGATGTTATGACTGGGTATAATTTTATATTGAAAATAAGAAACTAAAAACAGCTCAAAGAAAGAGAATTTTTTAATGAAAATCTTTGTCTTAGAGAGGGCAGGCAATCACATATTCCTTGTCCTATAGGTGATCATAGATTCAATCCATTTGAGCCTTATACGTCTCAGGATTTTGAATAGTCAGAGTAGCTGAGAGTTCAAGCTGCATTGACAGACCAGTTTTAGCCTCCAGGTCACATTGGAATTTGGTCTCCATTCAAAGTACCTTCTAGAACATCTTTATCTGGGGCATAAACTATGGAAACCCCTATCAATCTTCCCGCTTGATCTGGCATTCTCCAGAGGGCAAAAGTCTTCCATTATCAATATGATTGAATCTGTTACCCTTAACCTAGACTAACCCTCCCTTGTCTGTTATTTTCAGGTAGCCTTCAGCTACCTCCCACACTTGATCCCATCAAAATCCCATTCTCTTGGGTCCTGGGGAAAGACCTCAGTCCCATTAAGATCCTCCTTAGACTCCTTCTCAAGACCCTCCCCAAATCCCTCTTTTAGACCACCCCTAGATCCTTCCCAAGTCTCTCTGTATATAAGATTCATCTTGCCTCCATAACGTCCACGTCAGATTGTTCTGGCCCATTTTCAATACTGTTAGGGAATATTTCTTACCTTATCTTATACTTACTTCAACTCCTGGTCTATAAGCCTCTCTACTCTGAGAGCCGCTTCTTCGGATAGAATATCCGGCAGTTAATGCTCAGGCTGCAATCACAGAATGTCCCCCACAAACACACGCTGCACTGTGATATGAGTTTCAATCATTTCTTTTTATTCTATCACTATTATTATATGCTGAGCATGCTAGCGTGCAAGACCCAAAAGACAAAAATGGCCGAGAGAGCTACACACACGCGGTTCCCCTTTTTATACCCTAGCTTTTGAACCCCACCTCCGAGTGCCGTCATCACCCGGTGAGCCACTCACGTACCGTCCCGAAGACAAGGAGACATCTCTCGTAATCATGCCATCTTTATTGCCAACGTGGCATCCTAGTTCCAACCCTAAGGCTGAACTGAGTGCTCACGATCAAGGCTAACAGACATGCGCGGGCCTCTACTCCATCCCCAGACTGTTGCGGTGCACTCCCAGCGGCTGATGACGTCAAACACCCTTACACAATACAAATATCACAAATGCTTAGGCTCCTTTAGAGTCTACCCCAATAGGATGAACCTTTAATAAACTTTGTTTTCTTTGGCTGAGAGAAGGCTTGAGTTGAATTTGAATGGGAGGCCTTTAAAATTGAGATTCTCCAAAGGCAGTATTAGAATGCAAATCAGAACTTTTGTTTAGGATGGGCTGGAAGTAGACCTGATGGGAGCTTTTTGCTGTGGGCTCGGGGTGGGGACAGGAATCCCAGGAGAGTTGCTTGTCTGGGTAAAGACTGTGTGCCCATACCTTTTGCATAAGCAAAAGGTGAGTGGGATGGGGCGGGGGAATCTTTCTTTGTTTAAATTCGTGCCGAAATGGGACTCCGCCCCTCCTCCAATGAGAAGTCAGAGACCCTCTGACTTTACCTGCGTGGAATCCATACCCTCTCTCTCTTCCAACAGAACGTAAAAGAATGTACTTTTTATGACTTTTTATGACTCTCAGGGTTTTAAAAAGGGCACCTGGGGGGGGGGGCTCTCTCTCGCTCTCTCTTCTTCTTCGAACATGTGGCAGGGAGAGGTCTCTCCCCTCCCCAGGGTATGTATTGTTTTTTTAAAAGAATAAAACTCCTGTCTGCTTGAAGTTCTCTTCTACATTCCTTTGATTTGGGTAAGTGAGGTTTCTCACCCATACAAATTCATTTGGCAAGACCCGATGTGTCAGTATTTTGGGGTCTCGAGCACCCTAAAATCCCAAACCTCAATACAACCGCCTTGGTCTATAGTCTACTGTACTTTATTCTCTCCAAACTGAAACCAAATTTCCCACTGAGCCACCTTAGCTCAATGTTATTCCCCAATAATTACTGATACTGTAAAAATAAAAATCTCTGTGAACTGTTAAAATGTAAGAAATCTCAGGTCCAAAAGGTCCAGAATGAACGACACTTCAAATCACAGTTTATAAAGATTATAAATGCATTTCTTGCCTGAGAGGAAGTTTTTAAGCTGAAACAGTGAGACAATGTCCACATCTGTTTGAAGGGGGGCAGGGGCGCTTGGAAAGGGTGAGGTATTTATACTTTATACTAAACACAGTAAATTAGGAAGTCAGGTGGGAAGTGGGCATCTAGGGAGAAGATATGTGTAAATACAATAAATCAGAAAGCACAATGTTTTCTGCTCTTTGGATAGGTTAGGAAACAAGATGCCTGCTTCCCCTTAGATAAATCAGAAGACAAAATGTTTGCTTTTGTCTCTGAGCTGATCAAGACCCATTCCAGTAGCTGCAAGAGTCTCTGAGTTCAGCTAGGGTTTACTTTGTAAAGGATCACTGGTGTGTCAAACAACCTTGGGCAAAAGAAGTCCTCCTAATAGGCTAGTTGTTGTGCTATCCATTGTCTGGTGTTCCTGTGAAAAAGGGAAGATTTGCCATATTTCATACCAACATTCAGTACAAGCACTACAGAGCCCATGTTCAGAATACTCATGTCACATTTATATATAGTCACTGAGACACTCACATCACATTTACATCCATAATATTTAAACAGCTTAAAGCAACAGGAAATAAGAGTTGAAAGGATATTTGCCTGAGAAGTAAGAAATCTATGATAGATCATGAAGTCTTTTCTTGAATTGCATTTATTGCATATAGTTTTATAAAGACACGTCCTTTTGTAGAGGGAAAAATAGAATATTTGAAAGGATGATATGATTTGAACAAAAAATATTTTTAACAACAGTGCTTGTGCCCCTAAGTCATTTTATTTTGGATTTTAATCACCTGCTTCATTTTTATTCTTTGAAATAAATCTCATCTGAAAAAGAAAATGCCAAGCATCTAAATTCGCTTTTGACTTTTTAAAAACTGTATCCATTACTAATCTCTTTATGTTTATTCCTCTAATTCAGCTTCAAATAATAATCAGCAAAAGATTTCAGAAATCCAAATTAGTCTTTGTTTTAGTATTTCTACTTGTGCACGAGTTTCTATTTTTTTCTAACATGATTAATAAGTTTATGGCTCTGTGTACATGAGGGAATAATTGATATGGTGTCATGAATTTTCATTGCAATCATTGATTTAGTTTACATGGCAACAGACAACCAGAATGACTTGTTAAATATGGCTCTATGAGATGCTTATCAGATTAGTGTATAAAGTGGCAAGGGTTCTGGATGTCTGGATGGTGATTTCAAGCATGTTTTTCTAGACAACAATAATTCTGCAATAGGTTAAGGATTCATTATTTCATTTGTATGGGTACTCCCTTTAGCAATGAAGAGGCAATCCTTCTGTTAGTTTCTGTGGCAAAAAAAAAAAATTATTACCTTTGACAGTATAACTGTTAATATAATTACAGAAATTGTTAATATCAAACATAATATTAAATGTCACTACCTCTTAATGATCCTAGCAACATCAGAATTCCAGTAATGTGCTTGCATTACTACCCTTAATATATTGTCAGGTTGATCTGAACCATACCCTAAGTCATACCCTGGGATCTTACCCTATAAACAAAGTCAACTTGAGCTAACCCAGATTTCAAAGTAGCTCCTAATGTCCTTGTGGCCTTTGCATTGGGATTCATGGCACAAAGTGCAAAATATCCAGAATGAAGTGGTTTTCCCCACCAGAATTGCCAAGGGCTCCTGGGGTCTCATTACCAGATCTTGCTCTCTCATACTATGCTGTCCTCCTTTTCTCTTAAAAGTATAAGAACCCTTTACTGTAAGTCTGCTGGTGGGCATCCCCCAGGGTGACAGATTTGTTACTCTGTTATCTCCATTAAAGACTCTTTATTCCACTTTTTATTTCAGAACTTGACATCTTGTACTCAAACTTTTTGTGAGCAGTTACCAATTTAGGTATATTGTTTTCATATGTATAGTTGTATAATCTTTTCTCAAAGCTTTTGAGCTTAATACAAGCTGATATAACCTTTAGAACCCCATGATCAGTTCCCCACAATGGCAAGGCATCAAAGAGGTACTTAAGGCCAAGATGGCGATGTAGCAGCAGCAATATATCGCAGCTCTCACATAGCCACCCCAAAATACCCATGGAATAGGACTCTGGACCAACCTAGAACTTCAAATCGCACACAAAGATACTTCCCACTAAAGTCAGCTCTGCTACGAGGAACCATATCAGCACT
>CM053591.1:27889397-27912822 GCA_028646515.1 Pseudochirops corinnae | reverse complement strand
GGACTCAGTCTTCTGGTATTTAAATGAATGCACTATCTATATTTCTTATGTAGAGAGCCTGTTCCATTTTGTGATTAATACTATATCAGCATATTTATAGTTACTGTAGGCATTGTGAATACTGCATTGCTGATACACTGGCCCAGATCAAGCCGTTGTGGAGATTAAGTCTCTGAATTGGATGGAGTCATATATGAATGGGAAATTGACTACAAAAAAATCTTGGGTCTCGCCAAGACCAGTAAAGTCTTTTGGGAATACAGTATATAAGAACCCAGATGATTTTGGATATATTTCAGGAGAAACTATTGATGCTTATTTTCCTTCAACCCAAAAGAAATTCCAGAGACTTATTGGAATTTTGGCGCTCTAGATCACCTACAAATCCCAATTAGGTATTATTATGACCCCTATTTACTGAATCACCCAGAAGGATACCTCTTCTGGGTGGGGTCCAGAACAAGGTATAGGCTTGGAAGACCCAAGATGTGTCATCCATCAGTTTATCCTCCAGGGCCCTTATCAGCCCGAGAGGCTTATATTTCTAGAAATCTCTTATCACAAAGTTTAGGTAGAACCTTTAGTAGGCACACAGGCGTGGCCAGAGCAACTGAATCTTAAGTTTTGGGAGCTAAAACCATCTTAAAGCAGTCATTGCATGCTACTGGGTTCTGGTCACACATGTGCTACTGAGAAAGATTGAGAAAATTATGTAACCATTCTGAATGGGTCCACTACAAATTGAGAAGACACAACCTCAACTGGACCCTTACTCCTGGGAGGCAATCCTATTATGCTCTCTTATAAATTTCCTTCAAAGTGGCTCTTCCAATCTTTTTCATTCTTCCTCAAACCTCCCATGGCTTGCTCTCTCCTTTTAGTTCAGAATCTTGCTTCATATTTTACAGGAAAAAAAATTGAGATCATTTATCATGAACTCCTGCTCCTCCTCTTTTCCTCATCTGCTATGAAACCAATGCCTTTTGCCACTATCTCCTCCTTCACCCCTATATTGAATGACGAAGTGACTTTACTCCTTACCCAGGTTAATTGCTCTATTTAATATATAATATATAAAATACAATAATTTAATCCCTGTATTTAAGACCTTATTCCATCCTATCTTCTCCCTCTGTCATTTCTCCTCTTTCACTTATCTTCAGTCTCGATCTACTATCTCATTCCTTATTGCCTACAAACATGCCCACATCTCCCACACCCTCAAAAAATTCTGTCTTTCCTCTTCCATCCCTGCTAATTATTGTCCTATTTCTCATCTGATCTTTGTAGTTAAACTACTTGAAAAGGTATTGTACAATGGACATCTCCACTTTCTCTACTGTCACTCTCTTCTTAACCCCCTACAATTTGGCTTCTGTACTTATTATCCCACTGAAACTACTAATGATTTCTTAGATGCCAAATCCAATGGTCTTTTCCCAATCCACATTTTCCTTCAGCACTGGTGATCATCCTTTCCTCCTTTATACTCTCTTCTCTCTAAGTTCTTGGGAGAACACTCTCTTGTGGTTCTCTTCCTTTTGTATAGGTATCTAATTACTCTTCCTTCTTCCACAAATGGAATCCTTCTCTCAATAATGCCCTCTCAACATAGGTGTCCATGTGGATTCTGTCCTGGACCTTCTTTTTTCTCCAGATACTACCTTCCTTGGAGTTCTCATCAGCTCCCATGGATTTTATTACCATTGCTCTGTTAATGATTCTCAAATCTAGTCATCTTGTCCCAAATTTTCTGCAGATTTCCACTATTGCATTTCTAGCTGCCTTTCAGACCTCTCAAACTATCCATTAAATATCCTAAACTCAATATATCCTGAAATAAACTCATTATTTCTTGTCAATTTAGTACTTTCTTAGTACTATAAAGGGTGACACCATCCTCCTAGTCTCTCAGGATGGCATATATAATGGTAATTAATTTAGCAAGTGCTTGGTCCTTAGTAACTGAGGGTTAAGTACTTCTATGAAAGAGACAGAGGGCATGAACTCTGTCTCCTGTTGCTGATGTGGCAGGAGGGGGTTGACTGAGACAGGAAGACAATGTGGTGTGTGTGTGTGTGTGTGTGTGTGTGCATAAGAATAGTTCCAGGGACAGAGAATGACAGTCAAGAATTTTCCTCCTGGTGGCTCCTGGTGGAAGAAGCAGGATTGTTCCAGCATCTGGGAGCTGGGCTTGCTGGACTGAGAACTGAGTTGGAGTTTTCTAGGAGACCAGAATCTGGTGAAGGCTGAGATTCCTTCTGGGTCCTAGGGCCAGACAAACCACTGGAGGACTAAAGAAGCATGACTGAGATAAGCCTTTGTTTGTGGGTTGGTTGATCCTTGAGTTCCCAGCAACAGAAGTGGTGAAAGTTTTGAGATGTGCTGGACCCTGTGAACTTCAGTGTATAACAAGAACTGCCTGGAAGACTGGATGAGAATCTGGGAGCTGTCTGCCCCTGAATCCAGGTGACTGTTTGGTAGATTCAGGTAGGAGCTGGTACCATGGAAGGGGATCCAGGGAATCTGAGAGACCATCCTGAGTCAAGATGAAGAAAAGGCCTCTGCTTGGACATTTAATGTGTGATGAAATTGAAGTTTACTAGACACTGAGGAGTGGAGGATTTGTGTAATTTTCTAATGATTGTATTTAGTGACTGATTAAGTTAATTTCTGATTGTCCCATCAGTGGAAGATTGATTATTGTATTGTGAGATGACTGAATGACTGAGGGAGGAGGCAAACTTCCTTAGGGAAACCAGATGATTATTCTTTTGTTCTTTGTTCTTAATACTGTGGCCACTTTGGTGAAAACTATGTGGCCTTTTTAAATGTTAAGCTGTTGTGAAGGCTACATTGTGATTTTCTGTGATAAGATGCAATGTAATGTTGTGAATATTCTATTGTGATTTGTTGCGAATGTTTGCCTTGATGTGTAATGGAATAAATTGAGTGTTCACTATACTGTGTAATCTGAACCTTAAAAGCTGTTCACAGTAACATCCTTTTGGGAATCTGCTGGAGCATGGTGTTACAGCATCTTAGGAGTCATCTTACATTCCTCACCACCTATCACCATCACCACCACCCCGATATCCAACCTATTGCCAAGGTCTGTCAATATCACTTTTGTAAAATCTCTCAAATAAACACTGCCCCCACTCTAGTGCAAACCTTCATCATCTTGTGCCTGGATTATTTCAATAGCCAGTTAGTTGTGTCTGCCTGCCTCAAGTCTCTCCCCTCTCCAATTCATCCTCCAGTCACCAAAGTGATTTTCCTAAAGCAAAGTTCTGATCATGTCACTTTATTATTCAATAAGCTCCAATGCCATTCTATCACTTCCAGAATCAAACAGAAAATGCTTTCTTTGGCATTCCAAGTCTTTCATAACCTTGCTCCCTCTGACTTGTCCAGTCTTTTTGCATCTTTCTCCTTGACACGTACTCTTTGATCCAATAGCATTGATCTCCACTCTATACAGGAACACAACGCTCCATTTGTTGACTCTAGACATTTAGTTTGGCTGCCCACCATTCTTGGAATGCTCTCTTTCCTGACCTCCTGACCTCCCTGACTTCCTTTAAGTCCCAACTAAAATCCGATCTTTTACAGGAAGTCTTTCTCAATCCCTCTTAATTCTAGTGCTTTCACTTTGTTAAATATTTCTTATTAATTCATTTTAAAAATTAAAGTGGTGGTTAAGGTATTAGGAGACCTCTGTTATTACGCTGAAATGGTACATTCAAAATCAAGCCTATCTGAGCCCCCAGATGTTAGTAGCCATCAAAAAGTCCTCATTTGGGCCTCAAGAACAGGCTGTAACTTTGCCAGAAACTGAGGCTTCTGGTCCAAGCCTCTTCTGATAGTTCAATGGGCTCTATCTATGAGGACCTGGCTCCTAAGGAATGTTGTTTTATATGGCTTACTAATGGTTCTGCCCGTTAGGAGAGAAGTGTATAAAACTGGACTTTAGTAGCCATTGATCTGGTAGCAGAGGATACTTAGGGTAAAGTGGGTCCTGACAATTCAACTTAGTCTGCTGAGGTATAGTCTAGATGGCTGGCACTTGAGGAGGCTTCAATGAATGGGGCAGTTAAGATATTTATCCATACTGACTAATGGACAGTGGCTACTGTCTGGTAGAGAGGTTTAGAGTTTGGAAACAAAAGACTGGATAATCAAGACGTCTCCTCTTTGGCATCAGGACCAATGGAAGAATTTTGCTGATGACTCCGATTGAATAGAGTCATTTGTGGGACATATCAGTATCCATCAGAAACATCATACACCCCTTAAGAATTGAATTAGCAAGTTGTTACATTCATCAAAATAGAAAAGGTTGAGAAGTGGGTCTGCCACCAGAGCATCCACCACAAATTTCTCACAGAATACATTCATTCTTAGCAGCACACTTCTTCACCATTGCCTCTGATTGGGAGAGCTTCTTTATCTTAAAAGAGGCCCATTGCTATCAAGGAAGTTTTTATCTTCAGGAAGCTGACATTACACAATGTTGGTACAGGCCCTTGAAGCAACAGTTTTGTTCTTGTTGCCTTGACTTTCACAGTTAGATAGACCATGTTCCAGAATCTATATTGTCAACAAACCAACATTACTCCCAAAAGGGGGAATGATTTCTAGTTCAGCAGTTTCTTGGTTCTGGTCTCCAGGAAGACTTATGTGATGAAGATAATCTGATTTTTCTTTTGTTATTTTTAAAAAATTAATTTGTTTATTTACTTTTAGTTTACAACATTCAGTTTCACAGTCCCTCAAGTTTCAAATTTTCTCCCCTTCATCTTCTCCCCTCCCCATCATGGTGGTATGCACTCAAATACAGGATCTACAAATATCTTCATGATAATCATTAGTCAGTTTGTAAAGAAGGATTATAACCAATTGAATGATCGGTGGGAAAGAGGAAACAAAACAAAACAAAACTAGAAAAAGAAACAGAGCAAGTAGTTTGTTTCAATCTGTGTTCAGACTCCACAGGTCTTTCTCTGGTTGTGGATATCTCTTTTGATCATGAGACTTTTGGAGTTGTCTTATAACCTTACATTTCTGAGAGGAGCCCAATCTATCGAAGTTAGTCATCACACATACTTGGTTTCTGTGATTGTGTGCAATATTCTCCTGGTTTTCCTCTTCTCACTCAGCATCAGTTTACATAAGTCTCTCCAGGTTATGATGAAGTCTGTCTGCTCCTCATTTCTTATAGTACAATAGTATTCCATTACATTCATATACCACAACTTGCTCAGTCATTCCCCAATTGATAGGTATCCCCTTGACTTCCAATTCTTTGCCACCACAAAAAGAACTGCTATAAATATTTTTGTACATACAGGTCCTCCTCCCACTTGTTTGATTTCTTTAGGATATAGCTCTAGGAGTGATCTCTTTGGGTGTGGTATAGAAGTGGTATTACTGGGTCAAAGGGCATGCACTTATTTATTGCCCTTTGGGCATAGTTCCAGATTGCTCTCCAGAATGCTTGGATCAGTTCACAGCTCTACCAACAGTGCATTAGTGTTCTAATTTCTTCACTTCCTCTTCAGAATTTATCATTTTCCTGTTTTGTCATCTTAGCCAATCTGGATGTGGTATCTCAGAGTTGTTTTGATTTGCATTTCTCTAATTAATAGTGATTTATAGCATTTTTTCATATGCATGTAGATATCTTTAATTTCATCTTCTGAGAACTGCCTATTCATATCCTTTGACCATCTCAATTGGTTCAATACAAATTTAAATGAGTGAGATTGAGGTTTCACACATTTAATTGTAATAAAATATTTTTTAAAATGTTATGTGACAATATTACTATCTATTATGGATTTTAAATATTATCATATATTCTATTGACTACTATGTAATATGTGAGTATACTTCAAAAGAGCAGCATCTTGTTGTATAAGCTGGTTTTTATATATTTTTTTATTTTTGCTTCCCATATGTATAAATACGTTTATGTGTGCATGAATACATATATGTATGTGTAATCATAGGACATATTTTAGAATATCAGTAAAAGTTCAGTTTCTCAATTTCTTGTTTTTAAAAGAGGTACTCAAATTGGTTACAGAGGAAAAAAAAACTATCATAGATTAGGAAATTTTTTTAAAGCACAAAAGAAACTCTAGGAAAAATGAAAACAAATTCTATCAGCACATTTTGCTCCCCCTTAATTCTTGCCATCTCTTTATAATTGCTTATATTTTATCTGTTGCTAGTGCACGTGTCCTTTCAAAAATAAAATAATAAAAATTGAGGAAGTAAAGCTATGAGGATATACTTATCCACGGTTTCCTTATGTCATTTGAAACACCCTTTAGTTGTTTTAAGACCACAAGAGTTCTGTTTGCTTATGAAAGTGTGCTGAATTTTTCTTCCTCATAAATTTTTAATTGATTAATTTTCATCTTGGAGGGGGGAATTCAGCAATGCTGATTATGGTGGTAGGTTGTAGTTCTATTTGCACATTATATGCTTATATGAACATGACTTCTCTACACAATCCTTTCCCGTCTTCTCCTATGAAAGACTGATGGAGAAAGGGGGACAAAAAGAACAACCAAGCATGTAAAGACAAAGAAGACAAAGTATAAATTGTGGTATGAGCAGGATGATTGATCCATTATTTTAAAATTTCATTATTTCATCTTCATATTTTCTTAATAAAATGTACTGATATGACAGTAAATAAACATATAGCTGCCCTTGATTTTCAGAATATGAATACTTCTTCCAGGTCAAAATAACAAAATTATTGTTTAGTTTGTATATTTCTTTTTTCCATTGTTCCCTATAGTTCAGCAGTTTTGTTTTTTCAAGTCAGTTTCACAGAGACCTGACACAAAATGAAAATCGCCATTTTTGAAAGATATCAATCTTCCACAGAAAATGCCAACAAATATTTAAAATTGTGCTTTCAGAAACTTTATATGAATTGGAAGCAAGTTAGTGAGATGAAACTTCAACACAAGAGGTCTGATCGATACTATTGCATTTCCGGAAGCAGATCACTAAGCCACTGAACAGATAAGAGAAAAGTATCACTTATCAAAGAGATCTTTTGTGTGGCTAGATAGCTGCATATAAAAGAAGTTCATGGGATTTCAAAGAGATTACTTTACCTACCTGCCTCCACACTTCATTACCAGAGGTAAATTTCAACAGTATTTTAGCTAAATGGAGAGTGACAACAAAGGAGTCTGTAGATGGAAGATTGATTTTTAATAGCATCTTGTATTTGAGCACTCAGACAATATAAAAACGTAGTTCAGAGGCTAAGATGACAGTGATTGCAAAGTAATCTCTTACTCTATTACTTTGGCATACATCTTCTGTAAAACATTCTTTTTAGCTACAGAATTGTATGCTTAAAATAATTATGAAATAGGTTGATGGGAATATGAGCTAAGGCTAAAATCATAAAATCTTAGAAGTAGAAGGAATCACAGAGGTCATCTGACAGTCTTTATCTGAATTATGTATATATTCTGGTAAATAGAAATCCTCTTGTCCTCTGCTCAAAGATAGGAAATATTTCAGTACCTCTCTCAAGAGGTTCTTGTAATCTCAGTCTTTTCATCCTACTTTTCTCCTCTGAAACAGGTTGGACAAGTCTATTCCACATAAAATTATTTCACATGAAATTAGGAGGCTTAGCTTTTGATTCTGGGTACTGGAATTAAACTTGCCTTCTTTGTGGCTCAATCTACCTCTTCAGACTGAGGCAAAGAAGATAAGGAAAGGTTTTCTTGGTATAGGAAACATTCTGAATAAAGTCATATAGGGAAAATAGTTCTTTCTGTCTTCTAGGAACAGACAATAGTCTACTTTGGTGAGAGCACAGAAACAGTGAAATGAGATGCCTAGGAAAATAAAGTGGTACCAGTTTGTATGGGAAATTTGGAAAGGAATTTGGATTTTACTCAAGAGAAAATGACCTACCAAAGATTTTTGAGCAGCAAAGTGAAATGAACCAGTCTCTGGAAGGGTATACCTTATTCAGAAAGAAAATATTAGCTAAAAAGTGTGCTATTTTATGTCATAAAGATATACCAATGTGATAAAATACATGAAATCAGAGATGTAAAATGAATAGCATTTGAGTGAACATTAATCAAAGGAGAAACACAAAATAATAGCATTGAGAGGATACAACCCTCCCCTCCATCTAGAAGGTAAAAATGATTCACACACTTGGAAAACAGAAAACAAAACCGAGAGGGAGGTAGCATGTGGTGGAGAGTTTCCATTATATGGGTGATATCTGGTCGAGATAGAGTAGTTGTTAAGTTCTTGATTTGACTTAATGTTTTCATAATTCTTTTAATTATATTTAATGATTTTGAAATTATTTTTATTCTTTAATGATATGTTTATTCTTTTAAGGTGGAGGAAATAATGAGGTGAACTGATTCTGTTAATCAATCTGATTCTGACTTGCAAAGGAGAGCTCGTTTGTTAAGTAGAAATGATGGGAACCTTGGAAGAAAGAAACCACTTTACATTTAAAGTCTGTGTCAGGTAAGGAGGGAAAAAACTTGGCATAGTTTGAATCAGGCCCTAAATATGGGCTGGGAAATTCAAGGCATTAATAATTTTAATGAGAGAATCTTATCACCTAAAATTGCACAATCAAGAAATGGAAGAATACTTGTGACCTCCATCCGTTAATCTTAATTTTGTCTTCTAGGATTGAGTTGGACAAATATAATTCCTCTTCTACGTGAAATGACATTATTTCATATGAAATAAAGATGTTTACCTTTGGTCCTGGGTACTGGAATAAAGTCTTTTATCTTCTCTGCACTTCAATCTGCCTCCTCTGAGGGAGGTTAAGCTGCAAGAGGACTTCTAATAAAGATATTATTATGATGCAAATGAAAAGGATTCTGATGATGAAGAAAAAGAGAGCCATCAAAAGATACAAATATGGATGCTTACTCATGATACTCAAGGTACTGTGCTAGGTACTATGAATATGAAGACAAAAATTCAAAATACCCTTCTTCAAGAAGCTTATATTCTATTTGGGGTAAGAGGGAGGCTTTGATCTGCAACTGCCCTTAAAGGTCATCTGATCCAACCCTCTCATTATACAAATGAGAAAACTATAGATGGTAACAGAATTAGAATTTGAATCTGCATCTTTTGACAGTATCATAATCTTTTACTGTATCATATTGCCTCACAAATAAATGAATATAGAATATATACAAAGTACTTGTAAGTGGTAGAGAGTACCTGAATAGGGAAATTAGGAAAGGTCTTACATAGAAAAAGAAAAGTGATCTGAGCCTTTAAGAGAAATAAGGATTCTGAGAGATGTAGATAAGTAGGCAAAACATAGGAATAAGGGCTATATTGTTTCAGGGTCCAAAGACAAGAAATGGAACGTTGTATTGATGGAACAGTGTGGAAGGAAGTTGTGCTGAAATACGGAGTAGGTAAGGGAGAGCAAATAATTCTAAAGGCACGTGTAAAGGAATTTATTCTTGGTGTCAGGAGGGATAGAAATGTTCTTCTGAATGATAATAATAGATGAAGAAGAGAATGCAGTACTTAAATTTGTTTTGCTTGTTTTCTCTACTGAGAGTGATCTTCAGACTGAAAAGAAGACTTAAAAAAAGAGATTAAAAAGAAATAAATCTCATGTGGGGAGACAGTAAAAGAGCACCTAGTTGTCCTCAGGGATTTCAAGTCAGGTGAACTGCATACATTATAGGGTAATGAAACAAATTATCAATATTATTACTGAGAGGCTGTCAGAGATCTTCGGAAAACTGTCATGATTGGATCTCAGGATTGTAGATGAACTAAATTATTCTTTTTATTTTTTGTAGCAGAAGGGTATATTCTTCAAACTGTAGTCTATAAGTTTGATTTGTATTTCTGGAAAAAACTTTAGAACACATTATTTAATAGATGGTTTGTGAAAATTTAGAAAAGGGAGCTGTAATAATCAAGAGCCAATGCGATTTTAGGATATGCCATTTCAAATCTCATCTCTGACACATATTGATCACACAACTCTTGGCAAATCACTTAACCTCTCAGTGTCCTCAGGCAATTCTTAAAGATTATAAATTGCAGAATAGTTGCTAATCTATTGGTAGAACGAATTTCCTTACTTGTGGACCAGAGAGATGTGAGTTGGATCATTTAGATGAATTCAGAACTGTATGTTTACAAGTCAAAAAAGAAGAGTCAGAACTAAAAGAAGTCTGGAGAAATCAAGGTAAAATTTTACAACTGATAGTCTCATTTTAGCTTTGCTTGAAGCAGTCAACATATAAAAATGATCATGGTTAATTCTTTTTTTATCCTTATAGGTAGATGAGATAATAAAGTGAGAATTCTTACTGGCAAGCACAAATTCTATTTTTTTTTTTGTTCTGTCCATGAAAACTGACAAAATAATCGAGAAGAAAACTGACAAAATAGATTTAAAAAAAGAAGTGGTTAAATGTTTAATGACAATTTCACATCAAGTCTCCAGTGAAATCACTGAAGGAACTGTGTAATTTAAAATTTTTTTCTAATGACTTTGACAAAGACATAGCCAATACATTCATAAAATTCTATTTGGGTCCAGGTTGGACTAGATACTTACTACCTTCCCTTGCTAATCTAAACTTCTAGGCTCAGGAGTCCTTTATTCCCTTTGTCAATTTGTAAATTGAATGGCTAGTGCTTTTCATTTGGTGCAGACAAACTCACCTTTTTTTTTTTTTAAAGGACTTCTTGTACCAAGGTGAATATGTAAATACTAGGCTTATTAAATTTTATAATGTGCCAGTAACTGTTGGATTATCTTGTGGATGTGACAATGTCTTTCTCTACTTGGTATCCTAAAATCATTTTCCTGCTTTTCTAATCTTCTGTGGTAATAATATGTGAAAAAAGATTTTGTGCTACCAAGTGCTGATGTTTATACAGTTGACCAACACAGAAGAACTGCAAATGAGTTGATTTTAACAGTTTGTTGTATGAATCTTTTTTTGGTTTATGTAGTCTCTACACTACATGAAAATTTTGAAATCCTATTTCTGCTCCCTGAGGGCATTCATGTATTTAATCAAGATAATTTTGTGAGAGAGATATATTTCCAAAGGAGCAATGGACATGTGTGAAGATTTTTAAAAGACACAATCTTATCTTCTACAATATTCCTCTTTGTTGAGATTTCCTTGAGCTAGAGTAACATAGGATACCAGGGTACCAGGGATATGTTCTTTGATTCTATAATTCACTCAAAGGCAAAAAGTAATTTAATTCTCATAACTGTTTTCTTCAAAATAAAGTTTAACAGTTCAATCTAACTACTAATTAGGATCTTAAAATATTTTTTTAAATTGTATAAGAAATTTGATCTATTATTTTCCAAAAGATCAAAGTCCCTACTGTGCAAACTTTAATAAAGCATTTACTGAGCAGTTAACTACTTAAGTTTTCAAATAATAAAGGTAATAAAATTTAAAAATCATTCTCACTTGTAAGATAATTGAGAATGCCATGATTAATGAACAAATGTTCTTAACATCAATCATTCACTAAAAGGGTTAGTATTTTTGTTGATAGGTATGAGTTACTACAAAGTGGACAACTTGAAAGCACACAGCCAAAGATGCCAACCATTTTAGAACTTGTTTTAAATGCTTTTTGTTTTTATGTAGAATTATTGCAAATTATTGTTGTAAATTATTATTCCTGTATGCTCACACACTCATTTCCTTCTCTAATATTGATATCTATAGATCCCTTCATTTGCTTTAAAACAATGTGAATAATATTTCTATCATATGGTATCATTTCCATTTGGTGAGATATATAGCCTAGGTTATATTCCTATTGCAATCAGCAATTAGATGATGGAGTCAGGATAAAAACTTAAGAATTCTATGGTCCTATATCTATTCTCAGAGCACTCAGCTATGTTGTCACTTCTATTAGAGAGCAGTGACTAATATTAAGAGTGATTTATTGAAAGCTATTACCTATTGTTCCATTAGCCATACACATTCCAATGGTGGGTACTGCTTTTCTTAGACAGCATTACTGTTTAACTTGCCCAACTTTCATTCCCATTTTAAAAGAGTGAATTGTTTCTTCTTGCACCATTTAACACAATGAACCCCAAATGGATAAACAACCTCTGTATTAAAGGTCACACTATTTCAAAAAAGTAGATAAGAACCAAATCAGATTACTTTCACAGCTATGGCCAGAGGGAGAATTCTTAGCCAGAGAAGGAATAGAGGTAACTACGCAAGAAAATAATTTCAATTAAATGACATTGGAAAGCTTTTGGACAAATTCAGTTAATTCAAGAAGGTTATGAGAACTCATAAATTCCAGGGGAAAGGGAAGCTTCACATTGAATATCTCTGAAAAGATTCTAATTTCCAAGCTGTATAAAAACCAGAATAAATATTTAAGAGTAAGTGCTATTCCTTAGCAGATAAGTGGTCAATGCTTATAAATAGTTCTCAAAAGAACAAATTGTGGTAGACAGATGTAGCGGGATATGAATTGTTGTAGGAGAAAATGTAACTTTAAAGAATACAGAGAAGCATAAGAATACGTGAACTAAAGCAGAGAAAATAAGCAGAACCAAGAAAAGATTAGCTGCTATAATATATATGGAAAGAAAAGTCATCTCAAAACAAATGAAAATGAATACTGTGACATTATAATAAGCATGTATGGCCCAAAAGAAGTTATGAGGGGAACCCTTTCTTTGCATAGTTTGGGAACTATTGTCGAAGGTTTGAATTGGTTAATGTTCTGGTTAGTTTTGCCTAACTGCTCCCTTCCCCCAAACTTCTTTTGTTTGTTAGTTTTTTGTTTTGCCTTTCTGTCTTTGTGGGCATGGTAGTACAGAGAGATATAGAGGAAAATGAAGATGATGTAAAAAAGTTATCAATAAATCATTAGAATAAATGATTATAAAGCCCTTTAGTGTTTATGAATAGTATGCTACCTCCCACAAATCATAGAGTTTTTATAACCACAGGTTTGTCTAAAGTTTTAGAAAATATTTTAGGATAATTCAACTAAATAATTCAGCTAAAATTTCTGTCAGTGTTTATCTTCCTTTAATATTTTTTCTCTTTTATTGACACAATAGTATCAAATGTTCATTTTCCAAACTGCCTTATTAACTTTGTTATTTTTTCTTTTGACTTATATTTATCTCATGAGAAATAAAATGGAAAAAGCTCTATTTTAACCCAGATAAAGTTGTTCTTACTTAGTCCAGTGATTTTTTTTATATACTTCTTATTCTTCTATAGCTCTGCAATATTTGACACTGTAGACATCCTCCCCCTCCTGGTTCTGCTCTCCTCTCTGGTTTTTGGTGACACCATTCTTTTTGTTTTACTCATATCTGACTTAGCACCATTCAGTTACCATTACTAGGACATCATCTATGACTTATCTCTTGATTTTGGGTATATCCTAACGCTCTATCTTGGGTTCCATTCCTTGATTCCTGCATACTCTGGTGAATTTTTCAGCTTCTAGGGGTTTGATGATAATTTTTATGCAAATAATTCTGACATCTATAGATTTATCAATGCTGTCTTAGTTTCAGCATTGAACTCTAGTGTTTCACCATCATTACTGAACATGTATTGGATTTCATAAGCATCTCAAACTTAACATGTCCAAAATAGAATTTTTCATTTTCCTGAAAATAATCATGCTTCTTTTGAACTTAGCTACTTCTTTTTGGGGAACTACCATAATTCTAGTCACCCATTACATTATTACATTTAACTCTGCCTTCTCTCTTACCCCATCTGTCCAAGCAATTGCAGAATCTTGTCAGTTTTTCTTGCAAAACATTTCTTACATCTGCAGCTTCTTTCCATTTACCACCATCCTAATTCAGGATCACTTCTACTATTGCTGTAGTCTCCTTATTCATTTTCCTACTCAAGTCTCTTCCCTTTCCACTCTTTCCTCAACTCAGCTGCCAAATTAACATTTCTAAAGTACAGATTTGACCATGTTCCCTGGCTCATTAAACTCCAGATACTCCCTATTACCTTTAGAGCAAATACAAATATTTCACTAATTAAAACTCTTCACAATCTACCTCTAGCCTACCATTTAAATTTTTATTATTCATTCATTACATCACAACCAATTTCACTTGCTTGCTGGTCCTCACATGCTACGTTTCAACTCTTATTTTTATCCCTTTGCTTAGGCTGTACTCACTGCTGACTTCTGCCTTTTAAGATCCCTCAGGATTTCTCAAAGCTTATGTCAATCATTACCTTTTGTGTCTTTATTTTATTCCTTTAGCTACTGTGGTGTAAAGGAAGACCTGAATTCATATTCAGACGAAGATATTGCCTATGCGAATTTTCTCAGTTCCTTTTTCTTGCCTTATTGCTCTCTAGTTAGTACTTCTAGAATGCTATCAAATAATAGTGAATTTTGTTTTAGAAAGATAAGTGCTTTTTAACAAAACAATAAATAATAGACACTACAGGATCTTATATTCTTTATAATCTTAGTGAAATGTTTGACCAGGACAATTTAATTTGTTGTAGAAAAAATTCTATGAAGTTCAGTCATTCTCCCTCTACTATTCCCAGCCCCATTCCATCCTCAGAAGATACCAGGTCCTTGGTCACCATCTCCAGGACTCAATTAAGCTTTTCTTCACAAGTTATCCTTTCCTAGCTCTTCAGTCTTCTTTTAACTTACTCCCTGTGATATACTCTGATCCAGTGACATTAGCTTCTTTGCAGTTCTTTCAACAAGACTCTCCATCTCTTGGTTCCCAGCTGTTCCCCTGCTCGGAATGTTCTCCCTCCTCAGTTCCACCTACTGCCTTCCCTCACTTTCTTTAAATCTCAACTAAGATCCCATATTCTACAGTAAGATTTTCCCAATCCCTCTTAATTCTAGTGCTTTCCCTCTCATTCATTTCCTATTTTCCCTGTATATAGATTGTTATAAATATTTGTTTTCTTTTTGTCCCAGTTGGATTTTGAACTCCTTAAGGCAATCTTTTAACTCTTTTTGCATCACTAGTTATTAGCACAGTGACTAATACATGGCAGGTATTTAATAAATAATTATTAACTCTTCACCACTGAATACATTGGACAAAGACCAGAAGGAACAGGAACAGTTATCCTTTACGCATCACTGGGTTGATGGGGGCAGCATCCCTGCAATCTGGAAAATCCACATAAAATATTTTTGACACACACCTCCACTTTGTGCTCGAAAAGAAGTCTGAATTTTTTCTTTCATTGGGTTTTTATAGTGCCTTATTGTAAAATGTGGGCTAAGTATTTAGTCACAGGCTCAGTGTCATCTGCTGGCTTTCACATGTGGTCTACAGCTTCAGCAAATCTCCCCCCAAATTCCCATTTAATGTTTTATGCTGTTCCATGATACATTGAAATCATAATGGAGAAAAAGCGACATGGAAAGGATAACAATATATTCTTGATCTTTACTTTCATTCTCCCACCTTCCACCAAAATTGAGTAATTTCTCATTAGGTCAATCTGATCCAGTTATTTTTTTTTACATATCTTAGAGGCAAATATGTAATGGTTCTCTATCTATCTTATTTTCTTTCTCAATGAGTTTAGTACCTGGATCAGTTTTACTGTTCATCCAACCCCTCTCTTTTATATTTATGAATTTTAGTATACATTTCAATGTCACCACAAGTGCCCCTGCATCTCAGTTCATCAAACTCCTCAAGTCCTATACCTTTACTCCATTTTAGTCATATAGAGATTCATACTCTTGACCTTCTCTTCCTTATAATATTTCACTTATATTATTCAGAACTTTGAATTTTTTAATCTGACCACAACCTTCTATGTCTTACCTCTCCTAAATTTTTCTTCATCCTGATCTTAACTACTAGTCATTTCATTTCTCCTTTCTTTTCCAAGTCATCACCACTATGTTGGCTTAATTTTCTTCCCTTTCCAATCTGTTAAACTATACACTCTCCTCAACTCTTGAGATGCTTATCACTCACCCTATTATTGCACATGTTAAACTCTCTACAGGGTCATCCTCCATCATTTTGCTTTTCTATTCCTACATGCCTATTGTTGAAGATCCCTATAGAAAGTCATATAATTTTGACAAGTGCGTCCACTCTAAATTTATGTTATCAAATCTCAATCAGATTTTGCTGCTCGATACCAAGTCTTTTATTCTTCTTTAATTAAGCTAGAAGGAAAATAGCAAGCTAGTAAAAAAAAATTCTTGCAGAAAATTCTTTCTCATAAAGTTCTAATATTTACAATACAATATACAGAAAATTCCTATAAATATATTAGGACAAGAACCACTCACCAATAAGCAAGGGGCCAAAAGACATACTAAAGTAGTTGTCAAATTAAAAAATGTAAGCTATCAAACAGCCATATAAAAAAGTCTCTGATTTGTCATAAAATAAATTAAAATTAATATAACCCTGAATTCCCAATTCACACATATCAGACTGATAAATGAAAAAAAAATAATAAAGTGGCAATTGTGAGAGGGGGCTGTGAGAGATCAGGCACTGTTGCTGGAATTATAATTGGTCTAGCCTTTCTGAAAAAAGAATTGAGGCCTTCACAACTTTATTTCAACTTATCTTTCCACTATCATTGTATGACACTTCTCTTGCATTCTGCACTCCAGTCATGCTGGCTTCTTTCTGTTCCTTAAACATTTATTTCATCTCCTATCTCTGTCTCTTAGTACTATCAATACCGTGAATTCCCTTCCTTCTTTAAAAAGTAGCCTTGCCTAACTCCCCACAGATGCTAGTGGTACTCTTTCCCAAACTGCCTTGTATTGATCTAGCTCATGTTTTATTTTCTTATTCTTTATGCATTTATGTTAAATTTTAATTTTTTTTTTGTCTTCATCGTTCAAATCTAAGTCCCTGAGAGTAAGAATTGGTATATAGATTTTATTTGTATACTCCGTGTGCAGCACATTGTCTGACACATAGATATTAATAAATACTTGTTGGTTATCACAATAATGAGGCAACAAACATTTTTTAGGACCTTACTATATCCCATGATGGTGCTAGGTACAAGAGATAAAAATTCAAAAGTGATACACCTCCTGACTTCAAGGAACTTACATACATATTCTGAAGGAATGTTGGATAAAAGACAGGAGGATCAGTTGATAAGAAAAACCTTTTGGGGGAGAAGTAAGAGTTGTGAGTTGGGAAAAGGTTTCTATTCTTATTCAGATGTGATAAATTATTCTCTTCAGTTTTTCTGATATTGTTTAATTAATTCATTTTGAATGGGACAAATTACTAACTGTCACAAGTTAAATAAGAAAAGAAAGGAACTAACAAGAAAAAAATGAATCTCTTAAATTCCTCTCTCATTAGAAGTTCCACTTCAAAAAAAATTTACAAAGTTCCACTTCTTGGCAATGTAGTCCTCTCAGAATTCATGGTTACCACAGCAGCTATATGAAGTACTTCAACAATCTACTGAGAAGCCATGCTGCTGTAGCACATTAAACAAGCCAGGTGAAAACCATTTTGCAAACACTAAATATTTCTACATAACATTAAAGAATTCATTCCTATAATTCTAAAACTAATAAAATCAAATTGTCTATCCAATAAATGGAATTTTATATAATGTTTGTTATCAACTGAATAATTCATTATTCCATTTTTTTCCTCATGGTCCTTAATTAACTCACTGACTCAGAGGTATGATACTGCTAATCCATTCATTTCCCTAGGCCGGAAAAAAAGTATAAAAGATGTGACTAGAAGAGTGAAAGGTTGGGAGTTTATTATGAAGGAATTTTTAATCAGAAGAGAAGCCAGCTGTTTGAGGTTCTTTCTATCTTCACAATTGTAGAGGCCAGATTGAACAGTGATTAGTAACACCTGTTTATCCCTACCCATTTCCAGAAGCAGTTGAAACAGCATAATATTCTCATATGTCAATTTTTGGCATTGTTTTTGTACTTCTACTTTTAAAACATATTTTTAAATAGTTTGTTTGCATCAAGTACCAATCTATTTAAAACTATTTTAATGGCTCAACTGACGAACAGTAACCCAAAATATTTTATAGGAAACAATGAAGACCAAATCTTCATAATCTGGAGAGAGTTTCATAGATAATGTGGCATAATGAAAAGAGGGCTGGATTTAGAGCTGTAAAGCCTGGGTTTGTATATTAGCCCTGGCACTTATTATATCTTCAGAAAATCATTGAATATCATTCAATCACCATTTATTCATCTGTAAAATGAGGGCATTAGACTAATGACCTCTAAGAGCACTTTTATATCTATGAGGCTACAATGTTAGGATTATTTTTTAGATTTTTTAGATTATTTCTTCCTTTGTCCTATAAATTGCTATCAAAATTTGTATCTTGCTTAAATTCATGTCTAAGATATACATTTCCATCCATGGAGCAAAATTAGAGCAGAAAACCATGACAAATATTATTTACATAACTGAATTTTGAAATTGAAATTTGTATTGTAAATATAATAATTTAAGGGACCTAGACTAAGTCTAATCAATAAAGACCATGAATAATATAGGTGTCTACTAACTGGAAAAATGGACATTTGGGGCCCTATTCAGACCTTACACCGTTTTCTTTTTAACTCTCTAATGTACTTATATAACATTGTCTGTTGAAGCTCTATGCTTTGGTGCTATATTATTCTACTGTACTCTAGATTCCTTGTGTCTTATCTCAACTCCATTTTCCCCCAGCATCTAGCATAATGGAATATTCATTTAAAAAGTTTGTTTTAATTATATTTGTGGTAATAGAGACAGAGAATGATAAGGATAGGAAAAATCAGATGGAAAAGTTTGTAAAAGGCTGAAGTTCAATATCTAAAATTACTAAAATTTTCAAATTGGAACTTTTACAAATAGTTTCTTCCTACATTGAGAAGATGAAAACAAAATGACAGCCTTTCTAGAGTTAATGTGTTATCTACATGCTACTAGTCATAGGGGCCATATGGATAAATTGGTTCCATTTACTACTGATTTTTACTTGAGTATATATATTTACATACATACCTTTTCATGGAAAACTACCTATTTGTGGACTGTATGGGCTTAATCAAGGACATAATTTAGGGCCATTCAAAACCACGGTATCAATGCATTTTTAAAAAAGAGTTTATAACAATGCAGATGTAAAATAACCTCTGATGGAAGCAATGTAAAATTAATAAAACATTTAGTTTTTTTTCTGAAACATTTTGGCTTTTGTGAATCTGAAAAGAGCATGGGATAACAGATAAAAATGTTCCTTTCATAAGTGATGAAATTGAGACAGAGAGAGGTTAAGTGAATTGCCCAGGTTTATATAATTAGTGAGTATCTGAAGTAGGATTTGAACCCATATCTTCTCGAATACAAATCCAATAACCAATTTACTGAACTACACCACCTCTACCAAAACAAAAACATTGATCTTCTCCCCCCAAAAAAAACCTCCCACAATCTGATGTCATTTATACAGAAATTGAATTTCCTTAATTCATTAAAGCTTACATAGAATAATAGAATCTCAGAGGTGGAAGGTAGCTCCAATTTGTTTCTGAACAAGAATATCTTTTATATCCATCTCCAATAATAATGAACTCAACACCACATGAAGCAATACATTCCATCTGGTGATGTGGACTGCGCCAGATTGTAGTAGTGTTGGAAGGGGGAGTAGGTAGGAGATATTACATAGGTAAGAGTAACTGGTTGAGATTTATGCATCACATCCTAAGAGGAATTGTTGAATAAAGTGAAATAGTAAGCATTAGGAAAGAAGGTTAAAGAGGAAATTGATGACAGTGTGGCATAGTAGAAAGAATATCAGAGTTGGAGTCAGACAACTAGGATTTTTGAGGCTCAGCTTTGTCATTAACTCTGTGTGTGTGTGTGTGTGTGTGTGAGAGAGAGAGAGAGAGAGAGAGATGTTGGGCTATGTGCTTTACTTTTCTGGGCTTTGGATTCTATTATTTATTTAAAATTATGGAGTTTCAACTAAATGACCTCTAACATTCCTTTCATCTCAAGCAGTCCACGAACCTAAAGACTAGAATTTTTTTCTGTATGTTTCAAATGAGAGGATCAGAATCAGGGCGGGGGGAGGGGGCAGATTTAAGAAACAGATTTCATCTAGATATAAGAAATACCTTTCTAACTACTAGATTTACTTAGTAATGGAATAGATCCATCACTAAATGTTAAGTCAGGATGGACAAAAACCTGTCAAAGTTGTCCTAGTGGAGCTCTTAGAATGAGTGTGAACTTGAATGAGAGCACTCATTTTCAAACTTTTTTTTAATGATAATATGTTAATGTAAAAAAGTACTCAGATTCCATATGATTTTCACATTATTAATACCCATTTGTTGAGAAAATTAATGATTACAAAACTGCTATAAATTTAATAATACTTTAAAATAAATTTATATTTTAAATCAGTATCAACATACATGTGAAAAGTAGTACATGAATGCGTGAGGCATCATTCAATCTGTAGAAGCTATGACAATTCATTTATCATACTGAATAATAATGCATTTTTATTGGAACTAAAGAACAAAATGACAATTCTTTGTGTGCATATAGATTCATAGACCCCTTGCAATGATAAATGGTGTTGTGGAAGACTGTAATGGATGTCTAAGAGATCCCTTTGAACTCTGTTACCACAGAGTTCACCCCTCACCCATATTCTTTTCCATTTTATTTAATCTTAAAGTAATATTCTTTACTCTATCTCTCCCTCATTCAAAAATAGTCACTGATTCTCTCTTCATTGGTGCCCACATCAGAGAAGGTGCTGTGCCCTATGAACAAAGCAGAATTAAAGTAGCTCAAAAGAAACACAAGATGTGCAAATTTAGAGAATCTACCTGCAATGTTCACACGGACTATTTGTGCCTGACCTGTGGTAGAATATTCAGAGTTTGTATTGGTCTGATCAGCCACAGTTGGACACACTGAAACTTGAGTCTAGCTTAGTAATGTCATTTTGGCCTTCTTTGAGAATGAAGGACAACAACCAACCAACCAACCCGTACAAAGTCTAAATTCAAGGACTTTCCCAATTGGGCCCCAATATACTTTGTCTGACTTTTTTCTTACTAATTTTCATAGTGAAACCTGAACTCTTGCCTAATTGAGATGTGGTAATTGATTATTCTTGAAGCTGTCTTTTGCTTTTCTTCTGCCATACTTTTACTACTCATGTTCTTCATTCATCTTGGAATGTCCCTCAGCCAAAAGTCTTACCGATTTTTCAAGGTTTATCTCTACTGTTGCCTCCTCCTTGAAGTATTTTCTAAACTTTGTGATCTCTGTCTCCTCTGTACAACTATAGCACCTTATACACATCTTGTTAAATCTATCACATTTTACCACATATTAAAGTTAATACCTATGTGTCATGACCCCCCCAAGGACACTCTTGGAGACCAGAAACTATTTCTTATTTACCTTTGTATCGCCTAGTCCACCTCAAACATCATGAGGTACTTGAAAAGTTTATTTTGAATTGATGAATAAAAAATCAGATTGGTCTATGAATATTGATTGAATAAAAAAGGCACAATAAAAGCCATGTTAGCCACCAGCAACCAAAGTGATATTCCTAAAAAACACATTTGACCATTCCTAGTGGCTATCTTTTGCGTCTTAGATTGAATACGAAGTCCTCTCTTTGACATTTAAAGCCCTTTACAGATTTATTGTACATAATTACTCTTCACTCATGCTGTGGTCCAACCAAAGTGTCCTACTCCCTGTCCCTCATATTCAACATTCTTATACAAGACACGACATTGCACCTCAGAATTAAAGTTAGAAATGGAACAGAAATTAATTGCCTTTATATCATACCTATAGTACCTTCACTCCTCACCTTTCCTTTTTAGAATCTCTAGGTAATTTCAAACCTCAGTTCTAGTATATTTCTTGATTTCTTATAGCATTTGGAATCTGCCTTACTAAAATTACACTGAATTTGTTTTTACCTATTGTCTACTACTTATATGTATACTTTACATCTACTTATATTTTTCCCTTAAAGAAAAGGTAAGCTTCTTGAGGTGACGGAATATTTCATTTTGGTCTTTGACCCTCTAGCTCCTGACACATCAGAGATGTTTAATAAATGCTGGTGATTTTGCACTGTCCTCCCTCACTTAAATCAAATTCATTTGCATATCATGGTAACACCTTCCTGATATTGTGTTCCTCTTCAAGAATGAAGGATAAATAACTTCTATGAATAGAAATAGCAGCTATTCCACTGTAGACTCGACTGGAACTGGACAGTTGGACAACACACTTCTCTCTTCCTTCCTTCCTTCCTTTCTTCCTTCCTTTCTTTCTTTCTTCCTTCCTTCCTTCCTTCCTTCCTTCCTTCCTTCCTTCCTTCCTTCCTTCCTTCCTTCCTTCCTTTCTTGCTTTTCTGCTTTCTTGCTTTCTTGCTTTCCCTCCCTTCACTCTGCCACATAAGGTATCATACCCTTGCCTTCAGGTGCTCTGCCACTCAGTCATTGTTGGGCCTTGATTGACTCAGAGTGAATATAAATATCAACTGTTTCTGTTTTTTGGCCAGAAACCCTGGGGGTTTCTAGTCATGATCTTAAATCCTCATAGACAATCTTGTATCTAAAATGGGCACTCTCCTATTGATGTCTTCTTTCCTTGTAAGATTTCAAAAGACAGATGACATTTCTCTCTTTCTGGAATTTGAGCATGAGCATCAGGAAATGACAGAGACAGATTGATAGAGGAAAAGGAGGAGCAGGAAGAGGAAGAGGAGGAGGAACAGGAGGGCAGAGAGAAGAAACAGAGACAGAGAGACAGAGACTGAGAGAAACAGAGAGACAGAGAGAAACTATTTGGCCTTGATCAGGCTTTACTCAGAGGGCAACTAGTGGATTGGAGTGCTGCTGAGTGTCATGTACCCAATCTATTTCATTGATCCACTACTGTATTCCTTAGCCAGTACCAAGTAGTTTTGATGACTGTTCCTTTTTAATACAGATTAGAATCTGGTATGGCTAGGCCATCTTCCTTAGCATTTCTTTTCATTAATTGCCTTCATATTCTGGACCTTTTGTTCTTCTAAATGAATTTTTCTACTATTTTTTATAGCTATATAAAGTAATTTTGGGGAGATTGGTATGGCACTAAATATGTAATTTAATTTAGGTAAAATTGTCATTTCTATCATATTATCTCAACCCAGCCACAAGCAATTGATGTTTTTCCAATTAGTTAGATCTGACTTTATTTGTGTTAAAAGTGTTTTGTAATTGTGTTCATGTAAGTCCTGGGTTTGTTTTGGCAGGTAGATTCCCAAATATTTTATAATGTCTACAGTAA
>CM053591.1:27859056-27879805 GCA_028646515.1 Pseudochirops corinnae | reverse complement strand
TTTAGGGTGTTGATTTCTTCAGTCATACTGCTGACTCTCTTTTCATGATTTTCCTGCAACATTCTTATTTCTCTTCCCAATTTTTCTTCCACTTCCCTTATTTGGTTTTGAAAATCCTTCTTCAGCCCATCTCTAGCTTTAAGGCATTCTTCATATTTATTGGAGGCCCCTGGTGGGGGCACTCTGGCTGCACTCTCCTCCTCCCTCTCTCTCCCATGAGCTTTCTTTTCCCCAATGAAGGAATCTAGGGTTTGGGAGCTGTTCTTACTTTGCTTCTTATGCTTATTCTTACTCATGCTTGTTCAGACCGTGATTTTTTTTTAAATCTCTGTGGGGCTCTGCTTCCAGAAGGGAAAGCTCTGTCCCAAATCACTGGGGTTCTCCCGGCTGCCGTAGCTCTCAGGAAGATGGTGGGACTCTTCCTACTTACTTCCAGCTGACTGGATACTGAAGACTCCAAAACCGAGGCCCAAGACCACGATCCAGATCCAGGTCACTCAACGCGAGAGCACTGGCCTGAGAACAATCGCTAAGTCCCCCTGCTGTCTGCAGGCCACTGGTGGGAAGCTACAATGCGGAGGCGGGTGCAAAACCTCTGCATTTCGCTTTTCCGCTCTGGAGGCCTTTCCGCCAGACTGCTTATGTCCCCCTTTCGCAATCCCCACTCGCAGCTGCTGCTAATCTGCTCACCAGAGAGGCTCCTCCCCTCCTCCCATCCAGCTGCCCCCAGGGCACAGCCGTAGCTTGAGACCAGGCTGGTTTTGGTTCGCAGTGCTGATATGGTTCCTCGGAGCCGAGCTGACTTTAGTGGGAAGTATCTTTGTGTGCGTTTTGGAGTTCTAGGATTGGTTTAGAGTCCTATTTTATGGGTATTTGGGGGTGGCAATGTGAGAGCTGCGATATGTTGCTGCTGCTACGCAGCCATCTTGGCTCCCCCCCATGAGGGAAGTTTTTATCCTACTCCAATTAAACACGGGAGGCCTAGACTTCTTTATTGTATCAATCAATTAATGCCCCCCCCACCTCCAATTAATTTAACTAACATTCTTCTTTATTCCCTGATATCTTCTTTAAGTGAAAAGCTTCCATGCATTATAAAAACAATCCAACATATAAAGTAGGTATGAACAATTCCTAAACACTTTTAAATAACTCTAAGACTTAAAATAAGTAATAAAAGTTATTAATCAGTTTCAAAGGAATGAAATACTTGTATACATGGGTGAAATAAAGTGATAAGGGAGATGTGTTGGTACTGATTGAAAAGAATCATTTTCACTGTGCGGAATTTTGGACAAAACAGCAAGTTAATTCAGAATCTGTTACCATCAATCTAGTCAAGTGGTGGAGTAATGCCAGATAAAACCTAGAGAAGGTATTGTTTGGGAGAGAAAGGAGAGAATTTCTGATAGTGGACTAGGCCTGGCTTCAGGTCTACCTATGTTGACATCTAACCTTAGACTCTTGCTAACTTTTTGGTCCTGGGAAGCCACCTAATTAATCTCTGTGGCAGCTGATTCAGTTATAAAATGGGAATAATAACAGTACCCACCTCCCAAGGTTGTTGTGCAGATGAAGTGAGATAATATTTGTAAAGCTCTGAGCCCAGTGCCTGGCACATTGTAAGTTCTATATAAATGCTAGCTATTATGAATACTCGTATTATTATTATTATTATTATTATTATTATTCCCTACTTGCTTGACCAGAAGACCCTCAAACTTTGAAAGGTCAGAAGCTATTATTACCAGCAATGATAAGAGAGATCCTGACTGATGGCAGCATCTGCATGGTTAACCCAGAATAAACCAGATATGAAGAGTAAAGGCCATTTCGTGATTCTACAGGGATCTTCACCCCCACAGCCCAGAAAAGAGCAACACTCCAGTGTAATTCTATGAAAATTCATGGAAGTAACAAAAGGATTCCCAGACGAAGAGAATCTGTGGGGTTGTTTTGTTTTTCTTCTTGTCACATATGCTCTTTAAATTTTAACCCACTCTTTCTTGGACTCTGTATGAATATATAAGTGAATGGGTCCTAGGATGAGGAGAAATGTCTTTTTGACTTTGCTATATCTTCTCAGTAAATATCTCCTTGTACAGTTGTTATTTTCAGGCATTTCTGACTCTTCATGACCTCATTTGGGATTTTCTTGGCAAAGATACTAGAGTGGTTTGCCATTTCCTCCTCCAGTTCATTTTACAAATGAGGAACTGTGGCAAACAGGGTTAAGTAACTTGTCCAGGGTCACCCAGCTAGTAAGTGTCTGAGACCAGATTTAAACTCATGAAGAAGAGTTGCCCTGATTCCACACCTAACCACCAGAGTACCACCTAGCTGCCCCTTCAATAACCTTACAAAAGGTTGTTGTTAGTTGCTTAGTTGATATGAAGGAGATTTCAATTGGTTTCATGATATTGAGGATCCCTACTCCCTGAGAAATTATCCTTAGAAAACTAAGAAGGTAGTAGTCAGAGTCATCTGTGACCTCAGCAAGTCAATGGGAATTAAAGTTAGGAAAGTAGCCCCAGAGGGAGTGCTACATTTTGTCTTAGAAGTTAATATTCTGCGACAGAGTTTAAGTGGTTGTGTTCTTTGTGCTTTGAAAGAAAATGTAATGTTTCAGAGAATTAATTTTGAAACGGTTGATTTCAATAGAAAAGAGCTAACAGCTTTAGTAGGGGTTAAAGGAGTAGCTGAGTAATTCCCCTTGAACTATTTTACGTAATTGTGAAAGAAATTTTGGGTTTCACAGATGGGAACAAGACAGAGTAGCATACACTGGGGAGAGCCTTATGTTGTATCACATCATTAGCACACTTATTATATGGAAGAAAACAGAATTTTAGGGACAGAATTTGGAGGTAAAAGAGGTAGGGGTGAGTGAGAAAATTGCTCTCTTCTTTTTTAGTTCAATTAGATAAAATTCCTGGGGATACATCTAGAAGATTCCACTCACTTTTTTGCATCTCCAAAAACAAAAATTCTGATGAGAAATACTAGGACATCACAGCACATATAAATGCATCACAGCTTCCATTAGTTACAGTGATGGCAACACTATTAATTATTTTATTATTATTTTGTTACTAACAACGCTATTTTATTATTATTTCAGCACCAGTTAGGTTTTAGAGTGACAGTTTCACTGAAGCTCACTCTTTAGTGTTTTATTAATTCAAAATTAGGATGAGTTGTGTCTTATCATTTTTGGTGTCCACAATATGGTATTTTACGGAAAATAGAAAAGATGTGATCCCTAATCTTGTGAAACACAAGTTGCTTTAGATAGCCTTACACCATCCTTTGTTTTTAAAGGATGCTTTTCCTTCCAGCTTGGACTTTTTATTGTCAAGGGATAGAAAGGCATGAATTTTATATTAACAAAATGATTAGTAAAATATGGAGAGTTAAAAAAGAATTCCCTATCTGTAATTACAACTATAAAAGGAAAATTTCCTTTTCCTGTTACATCTAATCAGTGACTGGAGACCCAAACCCAGATTAATAAGGCTTCCTGCTGTGTCTTATTTGAATCCCTGGCAAACAACTTGCTGAATTTCCAAGAAAAAGTCACTAATCTGCCAAGCAGCTGGCACAATGCCTTTATTAAAAATAAAAAAGCTGTGATCCTATAATTAACATACAAATTCAGCAGTGATTGACTGGGTGATTTACTTCCTAATACTAGGAGGTGGGAAGATGAAAGTTTTAGGGCTATAATGTCTTCTTTTTTTGTGCGTGCTGTCTAGTTCAGTAACATGGACATTGTAGTTCTTGGCATCTATCACAACATTTCCTGTGGTTGCTCTTGCATTATTTAAACTAAATCCTATTTGACCAGAATCTTGGCCTATGGTCTATAATTTGTGTATGATAAATGAGTGTCATGTGGAAAGTATCTGATGTTGTACCACTCGTTATAATAGGCTACTAAAGATTAGAGCCTAGATAAAATAAGAAAACCAAAATCTATAATTATTGGCATTTGTGGATATTGTTCTGAGAATGTTCCACCATTTTAATACAATTTTCATCCCTTTTGGTCCTTAAGGAAAACGAAGGAAAAAATGTAGTAGTACCATTGAGAATTAGTGTCCACATCTTTTCATTTCATCTCATTTACTAGAGCATATAGAACAGACACATGACTTACCCAATATATAAATCTAATTTACCATAGAGCCAAAAGACATAATACTTTCATATTGAAATTTTAATCAGATCTTGTATTTAGAGGAGATTCAATTTTGGCCTTAGTAATAAAATGATTGATCCTAGATTTGTAATTTTTTCAATATGAAGGAGTCCTGGTTGAGAAAATTTCTTCTATCAATGGAAATCAGTACCTATGATGTTGTATAGTTTTAGAGAGTTGCCGAGAGCACTGAGAGGACAAGTGACATGCCCAAGGTCACACAGTCAGTATATGTCAGTGGAGAACTGGAATCCAGGTCTTCTGGCTTGTTAGTTGGCTGACTGACTGGTGTCTCTTGCCAAACAAACAAACAAACAAACTTTTATATTCTAGTCTTAAGTCTTTTAAGACTTTGCCTTCACCAGGTCTTGGTATGCCTAATTTATAAAAACTGTTCCTTGAAAAATAATTTTTCAAATTTCAGTAATACAGTATTGATTGCTTTAAATTTCCCTACTCAGTCATGAAAGTTTATAATGACCATATGGTATAGTGCAGTGGTTCTCAACCTTCCTAATGCCGCGACCCTTTAATACTCATACGTGGGTGTATCTGTATCTGGGCGGATCCGTTTGAAGATGGATAGAGGAGCGGTGCCTCAGTTCCTAACACCATCAGAAATATGTGTTTTCCAATGGTCTTAGGCTACCCTGTGGAAGGGTCGTTCGACCCCCAAAGGGGTCACACCCCACAGGTTGAGAACTGCTGGTATAGGGGAAAGAGTACTAAATTTAGTCAAAAGACCTGGAATTTCTGTATGGCCTTGGAAAAGTCACTTAAGTTGTTTTATTCCTGGTTTCCTCATTTGCAAAATAAGTGGAATAGAATAAATATCTTCTTCCACTCTGAATCCTTTAATGAAACATGAAACCTCTAAAGGAAATTACAACATGTCCAAATGAATATTTTGACAAGAACAACCAGGAACTGAAAATTTAAATCCTAGAATGTTTGTAAAAATTCCATTCATATTACTTGCAAGTTATATGTCAGAAAGTGATTTGTGGATATTTCTGGGAATTCAACATCTTTTATTTTGCCCTTGAGCTCCATTTGGGATATAGGTCTTCAAATTCTCTAGCCTTCTAATTTGATAGGAAGTTTTTTTTTTTATTTTCTGGCATTTTATTTAGTCTTCAAAATTTAAATATAAATTGGCATGCATTATCATGACAGGAATCTTAGCACTGTCTTACATATAATAAAGGTAACAATAATATTTATTATACAATTATATATAGCAATCATACAGGACTTCAAAATCTGAAATTTGTTTTACATACATCGTCAAGTATATACAGTACTTCAAAGTATATTGAAGCAACTAGATATTTTTTTCACAAAGATTAAATGTTGGCTAAAGTCTTGAAACAGGGAAGAAAACCAGCAGATGTCCTATATGCATACTTCAAACAATCAAAAAGCTTGTTTACCTAGCAGGCTGTACCTTGATGACAGGCCACAAATGGCAATTAAAAATGAAACAGCTGTGTGCCATGAGTATATTTGGAATACTGACTTCTATAATTGGAGACTGATGTTCTTAGCCCTTAGAAACACTCATAAGCATGTCCACTAGTATTTGTGCTATATAACTACCTCTAGAATTGTTACAAATAGCATTTTCAAATTGAGATGTGTACTTCCCCCCTCCCCCCTATAAAATGCAATAGAATCATAATGTGGCAATAAGAGAAAGTAAGAGAGAAAAAAGTCAGGAAAATGCTGTCTGCTCAGACTGGATCTCTTGTGATTGCAAAACAAGCAAATTTTACACAAATGCATCACAAATTATTTAACCATTCCATTATTATTGGATATGAATTTTTTTCCAGTTCTTTGAAATTGCAAAAATCCCTAGACAAATACTCAAATAATTTACTCTTCATTTGCATGTTTTGCATTTTTTGCATAACACTTTCAAGGAAAATTTCTAATAATGGAATGCTTGGATTGTATTACATTTCTCAAGTTTGCTCCTGACACTCTGTCAGTTATCCTTAGATTGCTATCTTTCAAATAGATTTTAGGTGGCCATCATCACAATATCATCATTTTCGAGCTGGACATCAGAGGCCATCAAGTTGAGTGTTCTGTTTTAGATTAGGTAATGGATATCCAGAGAAGTTGAGCAACTTGTCCAAAGTTATACACACAAGAAGCAGGAAAAGTAGGATTTCATTTCAGGATCTGACTTTAATGAGTTTTAAATGTTAAATGAGTTTTAAAATGAGTTTTAAATGAGTTAATGGATTTTAAAAGTTAAAACATGATCTTTTATATAGACTTGGTCTAATATCAGTTTCTTAACAGGATTCAAAAGCACCCTCATTTCATCAATAGCACACTTACAAATCATCTTTCATGATCTTATGTTGATTCTAAACTTCAAATTAAAAGTATGTCTTCTTTTCTCCAAATTCTACAAGTATCACCTGTTAGTGCCTGTATTGGTGGTACATTCCCAGTTTATCTACACACTTATTGTCTTATATCTTACTGATAAGAGCTTGTGTCAAAAGCTAAGGCATCTAAAGCTGGTGTGTTTTCAAGGAAAGGAGAAGACCTTACCTAGTTAACATTTGACAGCACTTTTCGGGTTCCAAAGAGCTTCATATATTATCTTATTTTATCCCTACAACAACCCTGGAAACTAGGTGCTATTATTATTTCAATTTCACAGACATAGGAACTGCAAAACTAATTAAAGTCATTCAGTGGGGGGAAATTTGGACCTTTTCTAAAATTGAGGACTTTGAAAGATTCCTGATTTTAAAGACTTGTATAGGACATTTGAAATATAATCACAGGAGATAAGGGAAACCTAGAAAGGTAAGTAGATTTGGGCAAAGTAATGTCACTGTCTTCAAGGATCACAAAAGGACTGACCTTTTGGCTGGTTTCATTGGGTTCTGTGGGCTTTAAGGGAGGAAATAAAAGTGAGAGAAAGTGGAATGCACTAGTTAAGAAATGAAGAAGATAGAAGGTCTTTCTTTTTCTCATAATTAGAAGTAGTACTAGAAGAAAAGTATATAAACCTAGAAGTAGAGGGAAAAGAACATCCCGTGAACTTCAGTTCTTTTATGAACTAAGCAAGGACTATTTGTTTTCATTTTTATTTTTTTAAACAAGGACTATTTTAATATATGTATACTCACAGAGTTTGATATAGAAATATGTTAAACTCAAGAGGGGAAAAGAAAGGGACAAGGAGAGATTAGGGGAGTTTAAGAGAAAGGAGATCACTTTTAAAATATAAGAACCAATAATTGGTGTCTGGATGGCAAGAAGAGAAAAGTGACAAAGGAGTGAGAGTAGAGTACTTGAACATTAGATTACTTGTATTGATACTATTTCCTTTATTCTCTATTTACTTTCTTCTCATTGAGTTCTTCTGGGGTAAAGAGGGTAAAATTATAAAAGGATATAATAGAGGTGAAAACACAAAAAATGAAATCATGCTAATGAACAGGAGGAATTCACCTATTATTAACAAAAGGATATGGATTGGGAAGGGGGCAAAAGACTGATTTAGAAAGCAAACTAACAATACATCATGGACAAGAATAAGATTTAAAACATAAAAATTTGCATGTAATTAATATGAGTGACTAGAACAGAATGTATTATATCTAAAATGAAAAAAAAAATAAATAGCAATCATGTTATTAAATAAGGAACCATAAAATAGACATGGTTAAAGACATACGCAGGAGAAAAATTATTATGAAACAAGGTTTAGGAATAAGGATGGAGATAGGGACTAACCTTCAGATATCATTAGGATGGGGAAATAAGGAAATTTATAAAGGAAATTTCTTTTTACCCAATCAATTAATCTTTTCTGCAATTTAGTATCAGAGTGACCTACAGTTCTGAGAAGTTAAGAAAATCACCAAACCCTCAAATAGTTAGGAAATGAGGATCACATAATCAATATGTGTAAAAGGTGGAACTTTATTCTAGAAATTCCTGACTAGAAGGCTCCCTCTCTACCTATTACACTATGCTGTCTCTCAGAAAAGCATCATAGATTATGAAATCATATCAAGAGGCATCAAATATATATGCAATAAGAAAGGATTAATCAAATTACATGGAGAAAGAGACAACAAAACAAAAGCAGTTGTTCAATATGGTTCAATATGCCCTTTTAAATCTAGACAAAACAAAAATATAAACAAGAAATTATGAACTTGGATAAAACATAAGAAAAAATTATGCTTAATAGAACTCTGGCAATTACTAAATAGGAATCAAAAGGATTGTACATTTTTCTAATTTTGCATTGCAACTTTAGAAAAATTGAACATGTACTAGGGAATATAACATTTACAAAGAAATGGAGAAAAATATTAACTTCATTGTAATAGCAAGTATTATTTTTTAAATTTTTATTTATTTATTTTTAAAATGAACTTTTGTGTTTATTTTTAGTTTACACAATTCATTTTCATAAGATTTTGAGTTAAAAATTTTCCCCAATCTTTCCCCTACCCACCGCTGCAAAATAGGGATCCCACTGAATACCACCTCCCCAAATGGGGTCTCTCCTATATCCTACCCCATCTCCCCTCTGACTTTCTGGTAGGGCAAGATGGATTTCCATACTTCAGCGCCTGTATATTTTATTTCCCAGTTGCATATAAATAATAATAATAAAAAAGTTTTGATTTTAAAACTTAAAATTCCAGATTCTTTCACTTCCTCCCTCATCTCCCACCTGTACTGGGAAGATAAGTAATTAAATATAGGTTGTGCATGTTTAGTTACACAAAACATTTCCATAGTGGATATACTGTGAAAGACTGACTATATTTCCCTACATCCTATCCCACCCCCTCCCAACTTGTTCTATTCTCTATTTTGTCCCTGTCTCTTTACAAAAGTGTCTGTTCCTAACTATCTTCATCCCCAACCTGCCCTCCCCTCTATTATCCCCCCTCTCATCCCCTTTCCCCCCCCCACTCTTCTGTAGGGCAAGATGCCCAATTTAGAGTATATGACATTCCCTCCCTAAGACAAATTCAGTGAGAGTGAGGTTGACCTGTTCCCTTTTGCATTCCTGTTCTTCCCCTCCATTATAACAGTTATTCCTTGCCTCTTCTATATGAGATAATTTACCCCATTCTGTCTCTTCTCATTTCCTCTCATTATATTCCTCTCTCACCTCTCAATTTCACCTTTTAAATATCATCCCTTTCTATTCAATTGATCCTGTGCCCTCTGTCTCTGTATACCTGTACACATATATACACACACTCACATATGTATTTATACATACATACCCTCCTATATAAACATATATGTATGTATACATACATATGATTTATATTCCCTTCAACTATCCTCATACTGGGTAAAGTTTCATAAGTTACAATTATCATTTTTCCCTGTAGGCATGTAAATAGTTCAACTTTGCTAAGTTCCTTATGATTTCTTTTCCCTTTTTACCTTCTCATGCTTCTCTTGTTTCTTGTATTTGAATGTCAAATTTTCTATTCAGTGCTGGTTTTTTCATCAAGAATGCTTGAAAGTCCTCTACCTCATTGAATGACCATATTTTTCCCTGAAACATTGTAGTCAGTTTTGCTGGGTAGGTGATTCTTGATTTTAATCCCAGCTCCTTTGATCTCTGGAATATCATATTCCCAGCCCTTTGATCTATTAATGTAGAAGCTGCTAAATCCTGTGTTATCCTGATTATGCTTCCACAGTATTCAAATTGTTTCTTCTTGGCTGCTTGTAATATTTTCTCCTTGGTCTGGGAGACCAAGGTCTGGAACCTGGATATAATATTTCTAGGAATTTTCTTTTGGGGATTTTTTTTCAAAAGGTGATTGGTGAATTCTCTCAACCTCTATTTTGCCCTCTGGTTCTAAGCTATCAGGAACATTTTCCTTGAGAAATTCTTGAGGGATAATTTCTAGGTTCTTTTTTTTTCATGGCTTTCAGGTAGTCCAATAAGTTTCAAATTGTCTCTCCTGGATCTATTTTACAGGTCAGTGGTTGTTCTGATGAGATATTTCACATTGCCTTCTATTTTTTCATTTGTTTGGATTTGTTTAACATTATCTTGATTTCTCATGAAGTCATTAGATTCTGTTTGCTCCAATCTAATTCTGAAGGACTTATTCTCTTCAGTCAGATTTTGAAATTATTTTTCCATCTGGCAAAATCAGCTTTTTAAGGCATTCTTCTCCTTATTAGCTTTTCAGACCTCTTTTGCCATTTGAGTTAGTCTATTTTTTAAGGTGTTATTTTCTTCAGTCAGGTTGTTGATTCTCTTTTAATTATTTTCTTGCATCATTCTCATTTCTCTTCCCAATTTTTCCTCCACTTCTCTTATTTGGTTTTCAAAACCCTTCTTAAGCTCCTCCATGGCCTATAACCAGTTCATATTTTTCTTGGAAGGTTTTGGTGCGGGAGTTCTGATTTCATTGTCTTCTTGCCATTTCATGCTTGGTCCTTTATGTCCCCAAAAAAGGAATCTAAAGTTGGATTGCTGTGCTTGCTTTGCTTCCTTTGCTTGCTCATTTGCCACTCAATTACTTGAATTCTGAGCTTTTTGCCACAGTAGAACTCTGCTTCCAGAAGGGCGAGCTTTGCCCCAAATCTCTGTGGTTTTTGCAGCTGCCAGAGCTATTAGGAGGGCACCATATCAACAGCCCCTATGAGCTTTGCCTCACTGGTCACACACCTCAGAACCATTACCCAAGACCATGATCCCAACCCAGGCAGCTTAAGGCAAGATCACTTAGCCTCTGAATGGTTTCTTGGCCCTCCTACAATCTGCAGCCTGGGAGCTCTAAAATAGCCTCATGTAGGTGACTGCAGGGCCACCATTTCTGCTGTTTCTCCTTTCTGAGATGTAACACCATGCACTAGCAGATTCTCAAAAGAATGCTGCTGTGAACAGCTTTTAAGGTTTGCATTACACAGTATAGTGAATACCCCACTTATTCCATTACAAATCGAGGCAAACATTCACAACGAATCACAATATAATATCCCCAACACTATATTTTATCACAGAAAATCACAAAATAGTGTTCACAACAGCTTAACATTAGAATGGCTATGTAGTTTTAACTATAGTGGCCACAATATTTAGAACAAAAACAAAAGAATAGTCATCTGGTTTCCCTAAGGGGAGAAACCCTTCTTACTTAATCATTCAGTCGTTTCACAATACAATAATCAATCTTCCACTCATGGAGCAATCATAGATTAACTTAATCAGTCACTTATCTAACAATCAGTCACTAAGTATTGTTGATCACTAAATACAATCATTAGAAAAATTATACAAACCCTCCACCCCTTGGTGTCTAGTAAACTTCAATTTCATCATGAGTCCAAGGAGAGGCCTTTTCTTCATCTTGACTCAGGGTGCTCTCTCAGATTCCCTGGATCCCCTTGCATGGTCCCAGCTCCTACCTGAATCCACCAAACAATCACCAGGATTCAGAGGCAGAGAGCTCCCAGGTTCTGATCCTGTCTTCCAGGCAGTTCTTGGTACACACTGAAGTTCACAGAGTCCAACACATCTCAAAACCTTCACCATTTCTGTTGCTGGGAACTCAAGGATCAACCAAACAAAGCCTTATCCCAGTCATGCTTCTTCAGTCCTCCAGCAGTTTGGCTGGCCGTAGAACCCACAAGGAATCTCAGCCTTCCAGGAGGCAGCCACTTCAGCCTTCACCAGATTCTGGTCTCAAGTAAACTCCAACTCAGTTCTCAGTCAGATTCCAGATGCTAGGAGAGAAACACACGCTCTCTCTCTCTCTCTCTCTCTCTCTCTCTCTCTCTGTCTTACTCTCAGCTGGCTTCAGTCTCCATGATTCTTCCTCCACTAGGAGTCACCAGGAGGAACATCCCTGATTCTGATTCTCTGTCTCTGGAATTCTTCTCACATATATACACTGGCTTCCTCTCTCAGCCAACCCCCTCCTTCCATGTCAGCAACAGGAGACAGAGTTCACACCCTCTTCCTCTTTCACAGGAGTACTTAGCTCTTAGTTATTAAGGACCAAGTACCTGCTAAATTAATTATGTTACATGGGGGTAGAGGCTGGACCACACTCCATCCCCCCCAGATCCAGGAGAGTTCCACTGATGTTTTCCATTGTCTTTGGCATTTGTGGGTTGATAATTCTGGTAACCACTGTGGCTACTGGTGATCTACTCTCCTGAAGTCCCTCTAGACATGGCTGGTCTAGGCCACCTTGGGGCTAATGTGGTTCTGTAGGCTTATGTGGGGCTGAGCTCAGCTCCCAGTGTGCTGTGATGAACACTTCCTTTCTGCCTGCCAGGCTGCCTTCAGTGGGAGATTTGTTTCTCTCTGTCACTTTGTGGGTTCTGTAGCTCTAAAATTTGTTTAAAGTCATATTTTATTGGTATTTGAGGTGGTTATGGGGGGGAGCTCATGGAGTTTTCCTGCTTCTATACCACCATCTTAACTCCACCCCCTGCAAATATTCTTAATGAAGGTCATTTGAAGTATTAATTGAACTTAAATGAGACTAAATAAGGATGGCAAGGAACATCTCAAAGAACTAACTGTAAAAACAATAGAAAATTTTATTCAGAAGCTGCTGAGTCTTGTGCTGTCCTATGATCCTTGGTACTTCAACTCTTTTCTGGTTGCTTTCAGTATTTTTTTTTTTATTTGAGAGGGAAGATGAAAATTCCTGGGACTTTAAACTTTGTGGTTTCTTTCAGGAGGTGGCAAAGAGATTCTATGTTTATTTTGTCCATTGACTCTAATAGATCTTGTCTGTTTTTATTTATGACTTCTTAAAATTAAGCGTCCAGACAATTAAAACCTTTACTATCATTTTCATGGAATCATTGATTTTAAAAGTATTTTTTTCTCATGATTGAATTCATGAAATGATGAAATGAAATGAGCAGAACCAAGAAAATGTTGTATACAGAAACAGCAACATTATTTTAAAGATAACTGAACAACTAAGCTATTCTGAGTATTATACATATTCAAATCAACTAGAAAGGACTTAGGAAGGAAGATGCTATCCATCTCCAGGGAAAGAAATGATAAATAGAACTATGCATAGCATGGTCCCCACCCTACCACCCCACCCCCATCTCTCTCTATGTCTCTCTATCTCTCTCTTCTTGAGTGAGTGAGTGTCTGTGTGTGTATGTGTGTATGTCAATAGTGTCTTTCTCTAGTGTGAGGTAGAAGAGGTGATGAGGAAAGGAGGGAGAAAGTTCAGAAGATAAAATGTAACAAAAATTACTTTAATTTAATTTTAAAATATTTTTCTTTAGAGCCAAGATGGTAAAGTAAAGGGACTCACTTGAGCTTCCCCCAAGCTGCTCCAAATACTTATAAAAAATGACTAAAAAAAATTCTAGATCAGGAAACCACAAAAAGACAGAGTGAAATGAATTTCCAGCCAAGACAACCTGGAAAGTGGACAGAAAACAGTCTGTGAGAGGAATGCGGTCCAGCACAGTTTGAACCAGCACAGACTAGGCCCTAGCAAACTCAGAGCACTCCCCAGGGGACTGAATCAATGACAGCTATGGAAGTTTCCAGACTTCTAAACCCACAAACACCAAAGAAAACATAGAAGGTCAGTAGGAAAGGTTTGTCAGACCTGGTTGAGAGAGGAGCACCATTTGGCCCCTGCCCCAGCACAGACCTAGGGCGGCAGCAGAGAGAGTGGCAGCAGCGGCTTCAGGAGCACTCAACCCAAAGATGTTAAGGGGATCAAAAAAATGATCAGAAGGAGACTACAGGGATCTTTTTGCTGACACTGAGGCAGGACTCTGTTGCTTGGCCCCTACTTGAATCTGGGTCACCGTCCTGGGTGGCATTCCTGGGGTGAGGAAGAGAACTGGCATAGCTGAGCTTGTGGCAGTAATAGAGAGGGAACTCTCCTCATAGTTCCAGGAAAGAAAAGAGTATGTATTATCAATCACAGACCAGAGTACAGGCTAGATCATACCATCTTAGAAGAACCGAAAACTTACAAGTCCCTAGGAGTATCTCCTAAAAACAACTGCACAAACACCCTGAAACTTTGGATGGTATGTCCTTCACACTGTGAAGCAGAACCCTATCTTAACAAAAAGTTGAACAGTCAAGTAATTGGATGTGGAAATGAGCAAACAGTGGAAGAAACCCTTCAGATTATAGAAACTTATTTGGGTGACAAGAAAGAGTATAACACACTCAGAAACAAAGCCAAAGCTCCTACATACAAAATCTCCAAGAAAAATATTAATTGGTTTCAGGTCATGGAAGGGCTCAAAAAGGATTTTGAAAATCAAGTAAGAGAAATAGAGGAAAAAATGCAAAGAGAAATGAGAGTGATGCAAGAAAATCATTTTAAAAAGTCCATACAAGACCTAAAAAAAATACTGAAGAAAATAACACTTTAAAATTGTACTAGCCCAAATGGCAAAAAGAGATCCAGAAACCCAATGAGGAGAAGAATGCCTTACAAAGCAGAGTTGACCAAATGGAAAACAAAATGTCCAAAAGTTCACTTAAGAAAATAATTCCTTGAAAATTAAAATTGGACAAGTGGAATTTAATGACTATATGAGAAATCAAGAAATTCTAAAACAAGAACAAGAGAATGAAAAAAATAGAAGAACGTGTGAAATATCTCATTGGAAAAACCACTGACATGGAAAAAAGATCCAGGAGAGATAATTTAAAATTATTGGACTACCTGAAAGCCATGATTAAAAGAGCCTAGGCATCATCCTTCAAGAAATTATCAAGGAAAACTTCCCTGATATTCTAGAATCAGAGGGTAAAATAGAAATTGAAAGAATCCACCAATCACCTCCTAAAAAAGATTCCCAAAAGGAAAACTCCTAGGAATATTGTAGCCAAATTCCATAGTTTCCTGGCCAAGGAGAAAATATTGTAAGCAGCCAGAAAGAAACAATTCAAATATTGTGGAAACAATCAGGAAAATAAAATATTTAATAGCTTCTACATTAATGGATTGGAGGGTTTGGAATATGATATTCTGAAAGTTTAAGGAACTAGGATTAAAACCAAGAATCACCTACCCAGGAAAACTGAGTGTAATCCATGAGGGGAAAAAAAATTGGTATTCAATGATATAGGGGAATTTAATGCATTCTTGAGGAAAAAAACAGAGCTAAATAAAAAAAATACTTCCAAATACAAGACTCAAGAGAAGCATGAAAAGGTAACCAATAAAGAGAAATCATAAGGGACTTATTAAAGCTGAACTGTTTTACATTCCTACATAGAAAGATGATATTTGTAACTCATGAGACCTTTCTCATTATTAGGGAAGTTGGAGAGAATATATGTGTGTGTGTGTGTGTGTGTGTGTGTGTGTGTGTGTATTCAGAAGAATATGAAGGAATGATATCTAAAATATAAACTTAAGGGGTGAATGAGTAATGTATTGTAAGAAGGAGAAAGGGAGATGTAGAATGGGGTAAATTATCTCATCTAAAAGAGGCAAGAAAAAGCTTTTACAGTGGAGGGGAAGATGGGAAAGATGAGAGGGAATGAGTGAACCTTACTCTCATTGGAATTGATTTAAGGAGGGAATAACATACACACTCAATTGGGTTTTGAAATCTCTTGTCCTATAGGAAAGTAGTGGACAATGGCATGGGGGGGGGGGGTGATAGAAGGGATAGAATAGAGGGATTTTCCTGGGTAGGTGATTCTTGGTTTTAATCCTAGTTCCTTCAACTTTCAGAATATCATATTCCAAACCCTCCAATCCATTAATGTAGAAGCTATTAAATATTTTATTTTCCTGATTGTTTCCACAATATTTGATAAGGGGAAGTGGTAGCCAGAAGCAAACACTTTTGAGGAGGGATAGGGTGAAAAGAGAGAATAGAATAAATGGGGGGAGGGATAGTATCAGGGGAAATATAGTGTCTTTCACAACATGACTAATATGTAAGTATTTCTACATGACTACACATGCATAATCTATATTGAATTGCTTGCCTTCTCAATGAGGGTGGGTGGGGAGGAAGGAAGGGGAAGAATTTGGAACTCAAAGTTTTAAAAACTAATGTTAAAAATTGTTTTTACATGCAATGGAAATAAAATACACAGGCAATGGAGTATAGAAATCTATCTCACCCTAAAGGAAAATAGAAGAGGAAGGAGATAAGAGAAGGAGGGAAGGTGATAGAAAATAGGGCAGATTGAGGGAGGGGTAAACAGAAGCAAAACACTTTTGAAGAAGGACAGGGTAAAGGAGAGCGAGAATAGAATAAATTGGGGAAGGGGAAATAGGATGGAGGGAAATACAGGTTGCAATAGTAACTGTGAAAATAATGTGTTGAAGCAAGTTTCTCTGATAAAGACCTCATTTCTCTAACATATGAAGCATTGTGTTAAATTTACAGAAACAAGGACCATTCCCCAATTGATATGTGATCAAAAGATACAATCAGTTTCCAGATGAAGTAATTAAAGCTATTTATAGTCATAAGAAAAAATTCGAACTCACTATTAATTGGCTAAATGCAAATTAAAATATTTCTGAGGTATTACTCCATACCTATCAGATTAGATAATAGGACAGAAAAGGTAAATGACAATTGTTAGAGGGGATGTGGGGAATTGAGACTTTAATGTACTGTTGTCAGAGTTGTGAATTGATCAAACCATTCTATAGAGCAATCTGGAACTATGCCCAAAGGACAATAAAACCATGCATATCCTTTGACATAACAATACCACTACTAGGGCTGTATCCCAAAAGAGGTTAAAAAAAAAAAAAGGAAAAGAAAATATTTATGTATGAAAATATTTACACCAGATCTTTTCTGGGGTAAAGAGTTAGAAATTGGGGGGATGCACATCAATTGGGGAATAGGTAAATAACTTGTGTTATGTAATTTGGATGGAATACTATTGTACTATAAGAAATGATGAGCAGGATGTTATCAGAAAAACCTAAAAAGACTTACATGGGTTGATGCAAAATGAAATATACTAGGTGAAAAAGTAACAGCAATGTTGTAAGATGATCAGCTCCGTATGACTTGGTTATTCTCAGTAATAAAATTTATAGCTCTGAAGGACTTGGGATGAAAAGTGCTATCCATCCCCAGAGAAGGAAACGATGGTTCTGAATATAGATTGAAGCAACTTTGGTCTTGTTTTGTTTTTCATTTCCTTTTTCTTGAGGATTTTTGTATGTTTTCTTTCACAATATGACTATTATGAATAAAAAGAAATTTTAAATTCTGAGAAAAGGAAAAATATTTTTCTTGATCTTTTGCCAGGTAATTTGAAATGTCAGATAGCTTACATTTTCTTATATACATTTTCAGTCCTTTAAATTTATTTTAATATTTGTTACTTTCTCATAGAGTCATAGTTTCTGTCTAGTCTATTTTAATGTTTATAGAGTCTCTTACTTGAATAAAATTTATCATATTCTATTCAACTATTCACCTTTAAATTTTTTCTTCCAGAGGTTTTTATTTGATTTTTTTAATCTCTTGATTCCTTTCTTCTAGGTATTTATATAGTCCTAATGGAAAATATTCTTTCTTTCGAGTGTTTCCTTACAGTTGCAGCATTACATTTTTTTCTTGTAGGTTTTATTTTGGGGCATTTCTGTATCTACAATAATTCTTTATAATGGTTGGTATTTAACTTGGTTTACTCATCTCTCCAAACTTAGTTCCTAACCTGGAGCTTTGTTTCAAGGTCAGGCTCTGACCTGTGCTTTGCTTTGGGGTTGGCTTACCCACTCTGCTTAGATTCTATCTGACTCACTTTTATGATCTCCACCTCCTGGGGTTAACTCTCTTCCTCCTCTTGTGGATCACTGAGGTTTGAAGCACCATATCTCCAAGACTGTCTGTGAAGTTTTGGAACAGTGTTAATACCCATGAAGCCCATAGAGTGTCCAAGTCTAGCCATTACAATGTCCACAATCATCTCTGTGGTTCAGCATCTTTTCATGGTTCTTGATATGGTTCTTTTATTTTTCTTTAGCCCCCAGGGCTTTCTGTGGAGCCTTCCAATCTTGCTGCTTCTTAGATACAGAGCCTGATAGACAATAAAAAAAGTCTGCCTTACTTGCCTTTGATGGCACTGTTTTTTAATACCCCCTTTCTAATTGAAAGATGGTTTTCTAGCTGATTTTTTTTTATAATTCTGAGATAGAAGAAATCACTTACTATAGTTTCTCATTTAATTTCTTCATTATTAATCATCCTGCTATAATTTTTTTATGTTTCTGCTAGAGCAGATATGTAGGAGCTGTCTTTATGCAGCTATCTTGGGCACAAGTCTTTTCAGATGACACTAAACACAATACTTGATTAAATATGGACAGTGCCAACTAAGTGTGTACATAGATTTTTCCATTAAATATTTAATATCTTCATAATATGTTTATAAAATGACCTAGTTATAGTATTCTGTTAAATTTCTTATTGTATACTTTAATATACTTCAGCAGACTCATCTATATGACAATTTCCTTTATTAGTTCAGATCAAGGTAGTTTCTTTGTCTTTCCATCTCTTCTGATTCTTGGTCTATGTCCTTTAATAAAAGATATTGTTTATGCAAAAATAATTATTTAGTAAAAGTATTTTTATTTCTAATAAGGAGGGACCATGAGGACAACTCTATTGATAATCTCCTCTGACATCCAACATTATGTTTCTCAAAAGCCATAGTCCATGTCTACTTCTGATATAGTAGGACCTTAGTAAATACAAAACCTGCCTGAAAAATTAAGTTGGAGACAAAACTTTTTAGCAATAGGAACCCTAAAAAGCAGAGTTTTTAATGCAGCAAGTGTGTTAAAGAAATTCATCAAGTAAATATTGGATCAAATACCTGAAATTAATGTGGGCCAAATTTGAATTAATAAGGAGGATTGCCAAAAAATTTACTGAGCCATTTTTCATCTCCTCTTTGTTAGCTTCATTTTTCATTGGAATCTGTATCTGGGGAGGTTCTCAAGCATTTTCTTTTATCTTGGTCCTCTGAGAAGCAATAAAAGAATATAGGGCTGACGTTGGTAACTGTAGGCAGGACAAATTTAATCTTTTGTGGGGTGCCTTGTATTTTGGCAAGCTTAATTTTTTTTGAACACTTTTTGCTTTAGTGTGCACTTGACAAGAGTCAATAAGAGTTAATAAGCAGAAATAGAATTTTCTACAACCCCACCCCACCATCACTGATAAGCTTTGTTGTTATTATGAGGAATCTGTTATGTTGTAGTGAAGTGGGCCACCTGTTGCACTTTCCTTAGGGCATATAAGTCTTCCTGGACACACTTAGTTGAATTTCTTCCTGACTGTAATAAACATTTTCGTAAGTACCATCACTATTCATAACATATTGTCAATCATTTCTTGGTCATTTTTATGGAGTTTTTCTTTTTTCTTTAGCACAATCCATGAAAAAGCATGTTGGGGCCTGTTCTAACCATTATTAGTGACTTGCTGACCCATCTTCTTGACACATACTGCCCAGTATATGAAGAATTAAGCTAAAGATAGCAAGTGAATTTTAACAGGTTTTCTTTATAATATAACTTAGAGGAGGCACAGTTAAAAGGTGAATGATTAATTCAGGTGCCAAGGAAAAAGGGGAGAAAATATTCAAGCAAGACCAAATCTTTCTTCAAAGTACGTGAAAGACTATCATGTAGAAGGAAGATTAGATTTGTTCTGCTTTACTCTAGAGAGCAAAACCAGGAAAAATGAATAAAAATGGTAAAAAAAAAAAAAGCCTATTTTATCTTCATATCAGGAAAACATTCTCTAACTAGAGATGTGAAAAAGTGGAATAAATAGGCTGCTGGTAGATTTCCCTTTATTATAGGTCTTGAAGCAGAGGCTGCACATCCCTTATGAAGTATGCTATAGTAAGGATTTCTTTTGATTAGAGTTTGTACTTAGTTGGCTGATGAGGTCCCTTCCAATTTCCAAAGTCTGGGATTCTTTGATAACACAATGCTTCCCCACCAACTACTGTACAGTCATCCCTGAAAAGCAAGGAAAAAAAGCTATAACACAGTAGAGATGAACTCTTTCCTGAAAAAATCAAAAGCAGGGGAGTCAACTTTGGAGATGCTACCCTGTGCATTTCACACCATTTGCTCACACAATCCCTACCATATTATTATACCTATTATTCCAAGACCATCTTGGAGAACTGCAGAATGTTCTGCATCTCCTGAGACCCTCATTAACTGTAAATTTATAAATATAGAAGAGAATTAGTTCCAAGTATATTGGTTAAATCTGCAAATAAAGGGGAAAAGTTACAGAAATCACATACAAGGATTTCTTTGGAGTAGATTGTAAGATTGGGAGGGATGTGAGGTCTTCTAGTCTAACCTATATGTAAAGGGGGATTTTTTTCTATAATTTCCTAAATACGCAGTTATCCAACCTCTCTGCTTAAATATATCACACAAGATCTCTGAAGACATCCTGTTTCATTTCTGGCTTTGATTGTTAAATAGATAGATCTATTGTTGAATCTCATTTGGATAATAAGACTTTCTGTTGATT
>CM053591.1:27839094-27858556 GCA_028646515.1 Pseudochirops corinnae | reverse complement strand
AAAATATTAGCAAAAAGACTACAGCAACTTATCACAAGAATAATACATTTTGACCAGGTTAGGTTTATTCCAGGAATGCAAGGATGGTTCAATATTAGGGAAACCAGAAATCATGTGATTATTTCAATAGATGCAGAAAAAGCTTTTGACAAAATACAGCATCCATTTCTTTTAAAAACACTAGAAAGTATAGGAATAAATGGAGTTTTTCTCAGAATAATAGATAGCATCTACTTAAAGCCATCAGCAAATATTGTATGCAATGGAGATAAACTAGAAGCATTTCCAATAAGATCAGGAGTGAAACAAGGATGTCCACTATCACCCCTTTTATTCTAGTACAAGAAATGTTAGCAGTAGCAATTAGAGAAGAAAAAGAAATCAAAGGAATCAAATCCATTTTTTCATTTCTTTGGATCTGTTTAATAGTATCTTGATTTCTCATAGTCATTACCTGCCATTTGCTCCAATATAATTTTGAAGGAATTATTCTCCTCAGTGAGCTTTTGAGATTATTTTACCATCTTGCAAATTTGGCTTTTTAAGACATTCTTCTTCTCATTGGTTTTTGAGCCTCTTTTGTCATTTGAGTTAGCCTATTTTTTAAGTTGTCATTTTCTTCAGTCAAGTTGTTGACTCTCTTTTCATGATTTTCTTGCATCATTCTCATTTCTCTTCCTGATTTTTTCTCCACTTCTCTTACTTGGTTTTCATATCCCTTCTTAAGCTCTTCCATGGTCTGTAATCAGTTCACATTATTCTTGGAAGCTTTTGGTGAAGGAATTCTGACTTCATTGTCTACTTGCTTCTATGCTTTGATCCTTTTTGTCCCCAAAAAAGGAATCTAAAGTTGGATTGCTGTGTTTGCTTTGCTTCCTTTGCTTGATCATGTTGCCACTCAATTACTTGACTTTTGAGCTTTTTGTCACAGTAGAATTCTGCTTCCAGAGAGGAGAGCTTTGTCCCAAATTGCTGGGGTTTTCACAACCACTGGTACTATTAGTTGTGTCATCTCTGAAGCCTCCACAGGCTCTGGCACCTGGTCCCATACCCAAGGACCTCCACTTAAGATGGTGATCCAGATCCAAACAGGTTAAAGAAAGAGCGATTACCCCTGAGAATGGTTGCTTGGTCCCCCTACAATCTGCAGGCCAGGAGCTCTGAAGCAGGCACATCAAGGTGGCTGCAAGGCCGCCATGCCTGAGCTGTTTCTCCCTTCTGGGGATTGAGGCCAGACCACACTCTTGGTCCCCCTGTTCCCAAAGTCCACACCGACCTTTTACTTTGTCTTTGGCATTTATTGGTTGATAATTCTGGAAACCACCACAGCTGCTGGTGATCCAATCCTCCAGCCATGGATGGTTGGGGCCAACCTGAGGCTAAAACCATGGGCTCACACAAGGCTGGATTCAGCTCCCAGTGTGCTGTGATGGACCCTTACAGCTGGCCTGCTGGGCTGCCTTCAGTGGGAGATTTGTTTCTCTCTGTCACTTTGTGGGTTCTGTAGCTCTAAAATTTGTTTAGAGTCATATTTTATAGGTATTTGAGGTGGTGGGGGGGGGAATTTCATGGAGTTTTCCTCCTTCTATGCCACCATCTTGGCTCCCTGATTAAAATTATTGAAGAGGAAAGTGACAAATGTTGGAGAAGAAGTGGAAAAGTTGGGACACCAACTCATTGTTTGTGGAGTTGGAAAATGATCTAACCATTTTAAAGAACAATCTTGAATTATGCCCTGAGATTTATTTAACCCTTTGACCAAGCAACACATCTATTAAGTATGTTTACAAAAACAATTAGGGAAAAAGGAAATGAACCTATATGTTTGAAAATGTTTGTGGTGGCAAAGAACTGAAAATTGCAGGGATCTCCATCAATTGAGAATGGCTGAACAAGCTGTGGTTTTGAATGTGATGGAATACTCTTCTGCTATAAGTAATGATAAGCTCAGTGATTTTTGAAAAACATGGAAAAATTTGAACAAAAGGTAGAGTGAAATGAACAGAGTCAGTAGAATATTGTATACTGTAACAGAAATATTGTTTTAAGAATATCTTTGAGCAAACAAGTTATTTTGACTATTTTAAATACCCCAATTAGTTATAAAGGTCAAATGATGAAAGACACTATATGTGTCCATAGAAAGAACTGATTAACAAAAGTATGTATAAAATATTTTTACACACACACACATACACACACACATACACTTTCTAGCCACCTATGTATGTCTATGCGTGCATGTATATATGTATATATGTATACATCTCTGTGTGTGTGTGTGTGTGTGTGTGTCCCTATTTGTATCTAATGGTAGCCATTTCAGGGGGAGGGCAAAGCAAGAAAAAAATAGAAAAAAACTACATGATATTTTCTTGTATATTTTAAAGGAATGTCAAGTTGTGCATAGTAGATTTGCAGCTTCATGTACAATCATCCTTTTTATTGTACTATGCTATGAAAATGCTTGTTTTAATTCATCAATTAACAATAAAGTTTTTAAATTAAAAAAATACAAAATAAAAAAAATGCAACTCAGAGATATCACCTCACACCTATCAGATTGATTAATATGACAGAAAAGGAAAAGGTGTTAAAGATGGAGAAGATGTGAAAAAATTGGAAAACTTATGCATTGTTGGTGGAGGTGTACATTGATCCAACCATTCTGGAAAGCAATTTAGAACTATGTCCAAAGATCTATAAAACTGTGCATAACCTTTTATCTGGCAATACCACTACTAGGTCTATATTCTAAAGAGATTATAAAAAGGGAAAGGAACCCACCTGTACAAAATATTAACAGTAGTCTCTTTGTGTTGGTAAAGATTTGGAAATTGAGGGGATACACATAAATTGGGAAATGGTTGAACAAGTTGCGGTATATGAATGTAATGCAATACTATTGATCTGTAAGAAATGATGAGCAGGCTGACTTCAGAAAAACCTGGAAAGACTCACATGAACTGATTCTGAGTGAATTGAGCAGAACCAGGAGAACATTGTACACAGAAACAGAAAAATTGTGTGATGATCAGCTATGATAGACCTTGCTCTTCTCTGCAATACAATGATTCAAGACTATTCCAAGAGACTCATGATGGAAAATACTATCCACATCCAAAGAAAGAGCTATGGAGTCTGAATGCAGATTGAAGCACACAATTTTCACTTTTTAAAATTTTTATTTCTCATGATTCTTCCATTTTGTTCTAGTTCCACTTTCACAAGATGAGTAATGTGGATATATTTTTAATGTGATTGTACCTATTTTTCTCTGGAGCTCACAGATTGGACCACAATAGGTCCCTCCCCAAGCACAACTTAATGGCTTTATTTTGGGCCCTCCTGGCTCAGAGTGAAAGTCAATAGTAACTGTTTCTTCTTTAACCAACAACCCTGAGCATCTTCCTCTCCCAGTTTGATTTTTTTTAAATTTTAATTAAAGGGACTATCCCTTGACTCATGTCTTTAAGAGGCCTATTCACTAAATAGTCAATGCCTCACTCAAAGTGAGAATCTGAAAAGACCTTAGCCGAATAGGGGCAGGGTCTCTCACTGCATCCTGGGCCATCTCCAATTGTTCTGATGAATATCTGGCCCCTGGACACAGATAGCTTTTCAGGAGGAAATGAGACTGGTGACTTTGCATAGCCCTCCCTCACTCAAATTCAAGTCAACTGCAAGTCATGTCATCATTTCTCTGATGGCATGGTCCTCTTCAAAAACAAAAGACGAATACAACATGTATAATGACTATTAGATTGCTTGCTTTCTTGGGAAACAGAGAGGGAAAGACAGAGAAAAATTTGAAACTCAAAAATTTACAAAAATGAATGTTTAAAACTATCTTTATATGTAATAGGAAAAAATACTAATATTATTTTAAAATATATTCATGTTTACCCTCCTGTTTGGAATTAAAGTCTCCTATGGAGAATGATGGGTAGAGGGAGACTCTAGAAATTACATTTTCATGTCTTACTGTGAACCCCATTTAAATAGACCCATACAGGTACAAACAATGTGCATGGAAAATGCACACACACACACACACACACACACACACACACACACATACACACACACACACACACACACCACCTACATTTATATTTCTCTGTTACTCTGAAAAGAATCTCTTCACCAAGTTATAGGTTTACACGAGTGTCTTAGGTGCTTTACACACCCAACCTTGTGCCAGTTTTACTTAAATTGCTTGATTAAATGAAAATTATTTTGGATCTATTAACTCTTCATTTCCTTTTGTAAAAAGATTTGAAAAACTCTAATTGTATACATCAGTCTGAGTTTTGCTCATTTCAGCCACTGTTTCAAAAACAAACAAACAAAAAACAAGCTTGATTTCGAGAGATATGAACAGCATTAAAATTGATTAAAATTGTTGGAATTCATTCTTCCATTTTTTTCATTTTAAATAAAGAAATGCCAACTTTATTTTAGGAAGATAATTATTGAAAAAAATGCATACATATATAAACCCGCAAGAGTCAATACTGTGTAGTGGACAAGGAGACAAACTCAGAATCAGGAGGACATGGGTTCAAACCTCACTTCTGACACATAATTTTCATTCTAGGTGAGTCTCTTGAGCTTTCAGTGCAACTCTCTAAGACAAGTTTAAGAGAAGTTATTTACAGAAGTGGTTTCAATACTCAATTAAAATATGGATTGCTCAGTACATAAGGATCCCTCTCTACATATTGACTTAGAAAACTATATATTAACTTTATCTGTATCATATTGTCTTTTTATTTATTTTGTTTAATCTTTCCCAATTACATTTTAATCTGGTCCAAGCCAGACTTGGGAGTGTTGCTGGCCTCATATAGTCTTTGAGTAGCAGTAGTGGTAGAAGTTTCCTTACTTCCTTATTGGGGTTCCCTATGGTGGTAAACTTATAGGTCTGTACCAAATCAACTCCTTGAGAGTAGGGATTGTTTGTTTTTTTTTTCATTTCTTGTATCCTCATTGTTTACTGCAATGCCTGGGATATGGTAACTGTTTAATATATTCTTGTGGACTACATGATGAATCTCTGCCTACAAACTCAAATTCATATATGAATGTCATACATAATAGATCAATGAATTATAATATATTCTTGGAAAAATGCATTGCTTCCACTTTCTCATATAATTTCAGAGACATATTTAATTCTAGGCCTTAGTTTTTTCTCATGTGGGACTAGGTGGTACCCAAAGACCCCTCGAGAATTAAGATGTCACTGATAAATAGAAGTATGTATAGAATAATTTTGCATACATACATATACATAGAATATCTATCCATCTATCTATATCGATATCTCTATATCTATATCTATATAAATTTTTGTTTAATGGTAGCCATCTCGAGGAGGAGGGGAAGGAAATAAAAAAGAAATTGACTTAACTTTCTTATGCATTTAAAAGAAATAGCAAGTTATGCATAATAAATTTGCAGTTTCATGTGCAGTCATCTTTATTTATTATACTATGTTATAGAAATGCTTGTTTTATAGACAGATCAAAATTAAAATAAATTTTTAAAAAAGAATTAAGAAATCTGTCAGTCTAAGAACATGCATTTAAAACATATGGCTATAACTTTTCATGCTAAGGTCTACTCACGATACCAAAAATGTTTAATTACATTCAAAACAAATATAAGTAAAACCTATAATGTAAAATATTCCTTATTTAGCAATTTTTCATTGAAAGATTTTTCTTAAACGGAATTTCTATTAATGTAACAGTCTTTTTAGACTAAATGCTCCTAGAGGAAACAGGATCAACATTGATCAAGGTAGTGAAATTTGTCATTACACACAGAGAATGGACAATGTAACGTGATTAGGCTAAGTGTGTCCATCATTGTGTTTTGTAAGATCAAGCACTGAACAGAAAGACCTGGAAATAAGAATCAATAACACTGAAAGCAAAATTGGAGGATTGTCAAATCAACTTATTTCCTATTTTCGCACTGAATGGAGATCAATCACTTAAAACAAAATGCTAATAACTACATTATTATGCTTTTGACTCCTTTACAATGAGTCAGTATATCTGAATACAATACACTATATTTTTAGATTTCTCAATACTAACTAAAAGACACTTATTTGTTGGTATAAAATGGTATTATTTTCTCAGAATGAGACCTAGGGCACAATTCCCATTTATCTGTATTTCTAAATTGCCCAGTTAAAATGAAAAGAAAATCTAGATGGCTCAAGGGTCATCAAAAGCTTGATGCAGTATAGTGGAAAGAATTATTGGATATGGAGCTCAGACTTGATTTAAAGTTCTGGATCTTCCACTTACCTCAGTAAGTCATTCTGAGCCTTAGTTTCCTCATCTGTGAAATATGGATAATACCTAATGTAGGGAAATATTTTAACTATATAAAATAAAATTTTATTGAAAGCTTATTTTGCTTTTCCATATATCCTAGTATTTTAAATATATTTCATCATATCTTTTGCTTTATGCAACCTATATTTCCATATACATTTGAGTAGATGTATATATACACTTATATATAGGTATCTATCCATTTGCCTGTCTGTCTGTATATCTTCCCTTCCTAAAGTTTCCTGTATTATAATCCAAAAAAAGTCCAGCAATAACAACACAAAAAAATTATCTAATATCGTTATGTAGTGTTACATACCAATTATCCCTTATTTCTGCAAAGAAATGTAGAAGATATCTTCCCATATCTTTTGTTTGGAGCTGAATTTTATTATTATAATTTCACAACATTTCATTTTTTATTTTTTTGCTCCCCCGCTTTCATTTATGTAGTCATCATGTGTAGTTTTCATATTTTCTCCTTACGCTGCTTGAATCAGTTGTATTTACAAGTCATCATTTCTTATACCACAGAGCACAGGTAAAGCCCATTACAGTCATGTACCATAATTTATTCAAGTATTCCCCCAATTGATGTTTATAATTCTTTTTTCATCATAGAAAAATACTGATAGAAATATTTTTAAATATATGGGATCTTTTATTTTATCATTGTGAGAAATGATTTTTAATAACAAATAATTTTGGGAGATCTAGAGTTCTCCCCTTCTTCCAAAATTCTGATTTTAAAAGTTCAGTCCCTTGAAGAACAATAATTATACTGACTATGGGATTGGACTAGGATCCCACCCTGATGGGATAGCTCTTGTGTTCTGCTCAGGTTTGGGTGGAGCGTACATTCTTTGACTAGAAGAAACAAGGCTAGGAGTGTTCTGAGTATATAGTTTCTCTGTTCAAGGGTGACATGATATCAGTCTTAGCCCTTCATTTTAATATAGCTGACCCCATATTGTGTTAAGCAATTAGAATTGATTGCCACTCCTCTTCCAAAAGCATCATAAGCCCTGAGCCCAGATCATGATTATCTTTGGTCTAAGAGAGAAGGCCAAATGACCATCCTTTTATTAATATCATGCTGGCCTTATTAATAAACTGATTATATTACCCAGAAACTATGTTTCTTGAATGTTTTAAATTAGTACATCATTAGCCTCTTTGAAACACATGCCAATCAAGGTGATTGTTAGGTTCAAAGGTATGAACATTTTAATAACTTTCTTTGCATAATTCAAAATTCTTTCCAGAAGAAAAATTCTTAGCTCTACCAATAATACCTAAGGATGCCTGCCTTTTCATAACACCTCCCACATTGATGATTTCTATATTTTGTTTCATATTAATTTGGTAGATGTGAGGTAAAAACTCAGTTGTTTTAATTTGCATTTCTCTTAGTAAAAGGCCACACTATCTCACATGACTGTTAATAGTTAGCAATTTTTTAAAAGGAACTGTTTGTTCATACCCTTTATCATTCATTGAGAAGGAAAGTGCTTTCTAAAGTGGATAGCACTCTGTGAATATGTCACTATTCTTTCTCTGGCCTAGAGAACTTAGCAAGTAGCAATATTATCATGTTGATTTTCTTCCTTCAGTCATATTTGTTTGTCATAAGGATCAATGTTAAACACTTTCACAGTTTGTGAACAACATTTTTTTGTTGCAGATTACATACCATTTACATTTTTTATTTTACAACAATCAAGTAATAATTTGCAGCTACCTTTATGAGTTGCTTTTTTTCTTGCAATATTCAAAGACTGAGAGGATTTGTTAATGGAAATTAAGAGCTAATAGAAAGTTAAGATAAATAGAGGAGAAAGAGGAAAGGCATAGTAGTGGATGACTTAAAGTGAAAGAAGGGGACAGACAGCTAATAGCTACAGGGAAGCCAAGAGAAAGTGTGTTTGAATGACTCATTTATACTGAATGAAAAAAGGAGAGATAGGTGGGAGAAGAGCAATGCTATCTCTTTAGATAGATAGATAGATAGATAGATAGATAGATAGATAGATAGACAGAAAGATAGATAGATGTCTATGCTCTAGAATTTTCATTTCCATGGCAGCAGACTAGATAATATTCCTTCAAGAATGGCAGAGGTATCTCCAGGGCTACTGTAAATTGATGCCAGCCTCTGTTCATGTTTCTTTGCACATCTACTCATCCCTTTCAAGTAACTTATTCAACATTTGAGAAAACTAAGGAAACAAAAAAAAATGTTCACTCAAGATCAAATGACTTGCTATTTCTCAATCATGTCCAACTGTTCATGACAGTCATGGGCCAAACTGTCCATTGCTTTTTGCTGGCAAAGATACTAGAATGGTATACTATTTCCTTTTCCAGTGTATTAGGACAAAAAGAGGCAAAATGACTTTCTATAGTACCAGTGCAATATTCACAGCACTGAGGTGACTATGAATATGGCAACATGGTTCTCAATCACAAAATGTAACAGATTGTCCATATAGAAGACAGAAGCAAAACATTTGTCAGACACCAGAAAATCAAATCCCAGCACCAGAAAGTCAAACCCATCATAGTAACAAAGAAGTTAATACACCATAACACAACAGAGAGCCACACCATCCTTTAGCCTTCCCACAAATAAACACTCACAAGCTTAGTTGTCACAGTGGAGGGCAAATAAACACTCACAAGTCTAGCTGTCTCCTTGAATGAGTCCTCTCCTCCCTCTGACTCTAACTGCTTTGACTCCCAGCTTCCTATGTGTTCTGTTCCACGCTTCAGCAAGCTCCTTCCACCACAGGCTCCATGTGATTACATTTGGTCTATTAGGAGGCAGGGAAGATCATGAAATTCCCATTACCATTACATTTGGTCCCAAGATCTTTTTGAAGATCTTCCTTGTCCCTTAATAGACCTATGGGAATCTGAAGATTTTTCTTGTTTTGAATATCTTCTCTGCCCCCAATAGGCTGAATGTAATCATATGGAGCCTGCAATGGGAGGAGCTTGCTAAAGGGTGGAGCAGAGCCCACAGGAAGCTGGGTGTCAAAGCAGTTAGAGCTGGAAGGAGGAGGGGACACACCCAAGGAGAAAGTGAGTCTGGTGACTGTTTGCCCCCTGCTGTGACAGCTAGGCTTGTGATTGTTTGTGGGAAGGTTAAAGGATGGTGTGGCTCTCTGCTGTGTTATGGTGTATTAACTTCTTTGTGGCTATGATGGATTTGGTTTCCTGGTGCTAGGATTTGGCTTTCTGATGTCTAAATAAATGTTTTGCTTCTGTCTAGATATATCTAGATATAGATATCTAGATATGGAGAATCTGTTACATTTTATGATTCAGAATTATGCTGGCATATTCATAGTCACCATTGTTGCTATGAATATTGTGTTGGTGCTACACTTTCCCAAGATCACATAGATAGTAAGTGTCTATGGATGGATTTGAACAGGTCTTCCTGTCTCAAGGCTAAGATCTTCATTCCCTGAGCCAGTTAGCTACCCCATCAAATGGCTAGCTAATGGCAAAGCCAGTATCAGAACCCAGGTCTTTTGATGTCCAGTTCACTGCTTTCTCTACTATACTTCACTATCTCATTTCATTGAAGACTTGTATTTGTATGTGGGAAGTAGAAGGTGCAGAGTTTATGGCTAGGCCCACCGATCTTAGATTCTTATGCATAATTAACCCGTAAAAATAATTAATGAGGCAAATGGCAAAAAATTTCCTCACCCCCTTCCTACTTACATATCTGCCAGGTAGTTCTTTGTCACTTTGATTGTAGTCTGGTTTTTAATAGTAATTTCATTGTCATTTCCCTTTGGGGTATGGTACATATTTGTTCGCAGGCTGAACTAAAGTGAGATTAGTTATGAAGATGATGTGATAAAAAGGAAGGACTGACAAGCCTTCTCTATTTGATTTCCTCATCTGTCTCATCCACTGCCTGGAATCATTCCAGGTAGCCTGAGCATTCCCATAATTTGAATAAGATTGGAGTCTACCAATGCTATGTCTTTCAGTAATGTGAACCAGACCTTAGGACCTGTCCGTCCTCCTATTCTCTCTCTTCCAGCATTATCACTTGCACTTAAGACCTCTGATAACTACCGTTTGACCTACTGATTTAATCTAATGAACCAATGGGTCTTGCCATCTGCCCCTCTGATACACCCTCGAGATGTCTGAACCTGTTCATCTCCCTTGCAGCTGAATGTCCATTTATATGTTGTCTCCCCAAATACAGTATAAACTCTTTGAGAGCAGCTATTGTCTATTTTTTTATATTTGTATCTCCAATATTTAGAATAGTGCTAGGCACATAGTAATTGATAAATGTTTTATAATTCGTTCACAAGGATGGGAGAAAGAACAAGACTAGTATAATAGTGGCCATTCCATTTCTCCTACATGTCTATATCCATGACAAGGGACCTTTAACCGATCAGTTTTGCCACAACTATATGGCCTTCGAATATTGGCAGAAAAACTCATTTTAGAAATCTGTGAAAAACACCAACAAGTTTTCAGGAGTCAGCTTGTATTTAAAAGCATTAAAGTAGAAACAGAAAAGAGATAGAAATGTATGAAATACAACAGAATAGAAAATGAACAGTGGCTGGTTGATAAATGCTTATATTAGTTCTTGACTTTTGAAGTAATCAGGTTCTAGTGACTACAAAATTTTGAACACCTAGTATTAGTTTATATATTTTCCACAGGAATCTTGGTAGTATATTGCCATCATTTTCTTAAGTCTGTACAATCAACAAAACCATAACTTAAACACTGATTTGTAGTTTTTGATGATTTTTGAAATATAAATACTGGCACTGAAAATTTAACAACCAGCTTCCCAAATATGGTTTGAGTAGACTCCAGTACACTCCTGAGTGATAGTATAAGGGAAGAGTTAAAGATGACATCAAGTATTCACACTTGGGTAACATGGCAGTTTGATAAAGGGAAGAGTTTCTGGGAAGGAAAGTTTACTTCTGTTTTAGATACGTCAAGTTTTATGCCCAAAGAGTTATAAAGCTGTGTATACCTTTTGATCCAGCAGTACAACTACTAGGTCTTTATTCCAAGGAGATGATAAAAAATGAGAAAGGACCCATATGTACAAAAATGTTTATAGCAGTCCTTTATGTGGTGGCAAAGAAGTGGAAATTGAAAGGATGCCCATCGATTGGGGAATAGCTAAACAAGTTGTGGTATATGAATGTAATGCAATACTGTTGATCTATAAGATGTGATGAGCAGGCTGATTTCAGAAAAAACCTGGAGAGATTTATATGAACTGATTCTGAATGAAGTGAGAAGAATCAGAAGAACATCCTACACAGTAACAGCAACATTGTATGATGATCAACTATCACAGACTTAGCTCTTCTCAGCAATATAATGATCCAAGATAATCACAAAAGATTCATGATGAAAAATGTTATCCACATCCAGAGAAGGAACTATGGAGTCTGAATGCAAATTAGAGCATACTATTTTCACTTTTTTTTTCTTTCTTGTGGTTTTCTTCTTTTGTGCTGATTCTTATTTCACAACATGACTAATGTGGAAATATATGTAACAGGATTGTACATGTATAACCAATATCAGATTGCTTGCTGTCTTGAGAAGGGGGGGAGGGAGAAAGAAAAAATTGAAACTCAAAATCTTATAAAAATGAACGTTGAAAACTATCATTCCATTTAATTGAAAAAATAAAATACTATTAAGTGAAAACAAAAACAAAAAATGAATAAATAACCATCATTTTTGTGATATGCTAAAAAAAAAAAGAAGACATACCAACTTTGAGATAACTACATGACATTTCATTTGAGGTGTAAAGATATGGCAGATCCTAGCACCCCAGAATTTAGAACTGGTAGAGCCTTGAGTTTTTGTTTCATTCATCTCTTTTTTTCTAGATCTTTGGCTTGATATATGAAAGATATCTATCTGACTATCTATATACATATATACATATGCATATGTATACATATATCTATATTTATGTGCATACACACAAAGATACATACGCATATATACACACATGTGGGCATGCACAGACGTGCACACACACAAATACATATACATATATGCATGCATGCACAAATTACGGGCAGCTAGGAGGCACAGTAGATGGGACTCTGGGCTTGGAGTCAAGAAGATTCATCTTCCTGATTTCACATCTGGCCTCAATCACTAGTTGTATGACCCTGAGCAAGCTGCTTAAACCTGTTTGTCTTGGTTTCTTCATTTGTAAAGTGAGTTGGAGAAGGAAATGGCAAGCCACTCCAGTATCTCTGCCAAGGAAACCATGCATGAGGTTATGAAGAGTCAGATACAACAGAAAAACAGTATTATGCAAATCATTGAGTTAATTTCGTGAAGTGGAAAAAACCCTGGATTCTGAGTCAAGAAGTCATGAAGGCCTGGATTTGAACTTGAGCACAATCTTAAATGGAATACAGATGTTGGTCAAGTCACATAACTAACTTCAGGTTCAATTTTGCAATCTTTAAAATTAAGATAAGGTTAGTACCTATCATGCAGGATATTTGTGGGACTCAAAAGAAAGAATATATGTAAAACAATTTTTAAACATTAAAGTGCTATAGAAACATGGTTTATATTTATTATTGTCATTGTTATTCTTGTTATTTCTCATCTTCTAATGGAAAGAAAAGTGAAAACCAGTTTCCAAGAAACAAAATGGGAAAAAAAAATGTCTTCAGCAACTTAAAAATAAACTTAATGACAACCAGGTGGTAGTACATGGTGCAACAGAAAGAAGAAAGGAAATTGTTCTGGTTACCTTGTCAAAATACTGGGTGGAAGCTGACACATCATGCATGTCCCAGTTAAAATGTCAATAGGTTTGAGTAGCTGGAGACATTACTAACTTTAATAGGACTAGGTCTGTCAGGAATATGACTGAAGCTGACACTGTAACTGTAACCAAAGGATCTTTTCATTTTGAGTATAAATAACTCAATTAGTGATAGGAAAGGAAAATTCAACAAGACTAAATAAAAGTCTGAAGTTGATAAGTTATATTTTCCCTAAGGTAAGAAATGCACCAAAGTCCATAGCTACTGTCTCCTTAGTCTGGGAGAAGGCTATTATTGTTTCTAATTGTTTATTACATGCAGATACCCATTTAACCAACTGTTTAACTTCCAAAGAGAGGTCTGTAACAGATTATGCAAAACAAATGGTGATCAGACTTAGCAAAGGTAAGAAATTATTGCTTCTATTGGTTTTCAGAAATAAGCTAGTCAGAGAGAGAGAGACAGACAGACAGACAGACAGAGAGAGACAGACAAAGACAGAGAAAGAGACAGAGACAGACAGAGAGAGACAGACAGAGAGACGGGGGGGGGGGGGAGAGGAAGTAAAGAAGGAAAAAAGGAAGGAAGAGAAGAGAGGAGAAGAGAAAAATTTCCCAGCACACTTGTGATGGTGCCAGATAAGAAAAAAAATGATTTCTTTTCTTCTCCTAGAACCTAAGTTGAGTTTTGTGTTACAAGTACATTACTGGGGCATAAGGCAAGGTTTTACAAAATAAGAGTAGCCAGGAAAAGGAAAGAAAAGGAAATGGACTACCGTTCTCCTTAGTATGTTCTCTTGCTTGCCTTCCATGACTTGATACAGAAGTTAATATATTGAATTAAAAAGTAAGGTTTTGCTGATCTCTGTGCAGAGCAATAAAGCAGAAAAAAAGAGGTCTACTTAGGGATTTTTCAATAGATATTCTTGCCAATTAGGCAACTTGTCCATTTCTGCCTAACTCATTGAGATCTTGCAATCCCCTACCTTCCCACTTGATGCTAGAATCTGGGCCACTCCTTAAACCTATAGCAACCCTCCCCCCAAAAGGAAAGTTTTTATTGGTCAAAACAGTCATTTATTTGGTCTGAAATGAACATATTATTATAATGATTTTAAATTTGAGTTAAAATTAGGTTCTAGACATTTGATGAGGCTTAGGAAGCCTCAGTAATTAGATGGGAATTTAATGTTTTGTCTCCAGATATAGGTGTACATACATAATAAAGGAGGTACTTAATGGAGTCTAGAAGCAGTGCTCTAATAGAGGGTTGAACTATCCTAAATTCCAATCAAATAAGTACAATGAAACATGATCAAGGTAAAGAGATGCCACTCTATTACTGATGCCAAAGTAAAAAATTTTCTTAGCTTTCCAGCTTGGAAAGAAAGGGAAAGTCACAAGTTGTCCTGAATAAATGTTTATTCTTCAAAAAAGGAATGAAAACTTGGCAAAGTTACTAAATATGCTGATTTTCTTTTTTTCTGAATGGAACACAATGTAACTATGCATCTAAATAAAATAAACAAAAATTTCTAAATACTCTTTCAACTACCTAGATAGAAACAGTTTAAGTGTAGCTAAAATATTCTGAAAACAATGAAATACCAATTGAGCAAGTTTGAACAACTTTCTATATAGTAGGGGAAATAATAAATCTTTACTCCAAGACTAAGAGGGTCACCTCTTTTGGCTTAGTTGGGCTCTTGATATAACAAGCACTGAACTCACTAATTAGCTTGGTGCAGATTCAGACTATTGGATTACAGGAAGTGATAAAGTACAAAGAAGGCATCTCTTGGCAAGAATAACTATAACTCATTCTTTCCAAGGAGGAATTTTGGTGGAAGAGACTTTTAGCAATATTCTGAACTCTAGCAATGATTAAGAATAAGGAGGAGTGTTTAATTTATCACAGTAACATTCAGCAACTTGCAAGCATCGTAAGCAGGCAGCAATAGAGAATATATTCGAGGACTGCTAATTGGGCAATCTACTTTGAGCTTTCTCAGAGAGCAAAACCTTCATTAAAGGTATATATTTCAAGAAAGTTTTATATTCAGACAAATTACATTCACAAAGGGGCATGCAAGAAGGTGAATATCTTTTCATGATCTTTCTCCATTAGAGAAAATGCACATATACTAATACACTATACAATGTCATTCAGATGTTAAAGCCCAGGACAAATAACCTCTTAAAATTCTGACTTTAGAAAACATCCAAATGGTAATAGGTATTGAAAGGGTCAGATATGACATGAAACAAATATTCTTTGTTGTGGCTACTAATAATTAATGAAATGGTTTATATGTTAAGCCATAAAACTAAATAAGGTTGTCATATTTTCCCATAAACATATTTCTAATATAATATACTCGTAATTCAATGGCTCCATACTTTGACTCACATGGTTGCTCTCCTTATCAATGTTCCCATTGCTTCTCATTTTATACAATTTCTGTTAATATTTTCCTTATAAATATCCCAATGAAAAATAGAATTTAGAAAGAAAATGAAAAAAAGAATGTGTTTCTTACTCTCTAAAAGATTAGAACTAACACTAAGTACTGACAACTTTAAACCAAATAATTATAGTGATGAATGATGCGGTGTCTGAATTTTTAATACCAATGTAGGTTATTAATAAATATAGTCTGCAATCTTCAAATGAAATACTTTGAAAAGAAAAAATATGTATAATAGCATTGATTACATGATGCATTCAAGTGTCATGCAAATAGGATTTTTTTTTTTTGGCAAGGAGAGAGAAATACTGTTTTTGCTCAGACTAATACATTAGTTTTCCACGCATGTGCATCTAATGGACTAAAAATCATTGACAAAGATTTTTAGAACTTTAGAAAGCTAATCAGTATAATACTAGGTGTAGAATAATATGTTAGCTTTCCCTCTCCAGTCTAGAAAAGTCTTTTCATTTTTTCAATGCTTCATCTTATATATGAGATTAATCTAATTCTAATTCTAATTTTGGTAGACCAAAAGTCAAGAGATATCAATGTGAAAAAATTGAAAGTGACTGAAGGCATATCAAATAGCCACACTTACTCTTATTGCAAAAATTCTTAATGGTTAGGATTTTTATAACCTCTAATATTGGAATATTTCCTTCAAGAAGTAATTTTAAGGGCATGTAACTTCTTGAGGTTATTATAATTAATCACCATTATCTTTCTTCTATTTACCTTCTTACAAAAGGCTTATAGCTCTGTCTCTACCTCTCCCACATTTCATGTGAGACATAATTGTATTTTGCCTTTCTCATCCACCATGTCTCTCAATCATTTATCAAGTCAAGTGGCTTGTGCTTCCAAATATATTGACAGGGTCCACCAAGTATTTCAGGGATACATCTTGTTTTCTTAGGCAGTTGTAGGGACCACAACATCTTACAGTTATGTGTACTGAGTATTTTATTTGATAATTAAGATCTAAATCAATTAAAATAATAGTCAACAGATCATTGAAAAAAAGTTTTATATTCCCAAGTTTTAATTATTAGCTGAGTAGTGTGTTTGTACACATAATTTCACAGCCAGCTTCTATGCATGTGGAGAGAACTAATTAATTGTAGAAGAATAATTTGGCTTTCAAAGAGACTAGCCAGGAGTCAGTAGATCAGAAAACAAATTCCAGATCCCTCTCATACTTTGAATCCTTGCATTAGTTGTATCACCCCTGTGTCTGTTTCCCTATCTATAAAATGGAAATGATAACATTGTATTATCTACCTCCCAGAGTTGCTATGAAGATTTAGTATGATAATGCATATAAAGTCTAAAAATACTAGTAAAATTCACTTGCTGTGTCAGTTCTTTTCACATAGAATACAGTAATTAAAACAAGGTCATTATTCAGTCATTTTAATTGTGTCTGACACTTTGTGACCCCACTGGGGGTTTTCTTGGTAAAGATACTGGAGTGGTTACCATTTCACTCACCAGCTCGTTTTGCAGATGAAGAATGAAGGCAAGTGTAGTTGAGCACCCAGGATCATAGAGCAAGTAAGTGTCTAAGGCCAGATTTAAACTCAGGAAGATGAGTTTTTCTGCTTCCAGGCCTGTGCTCTATCCACTGTGCCACTTAGTTGCCCATAAGATGACAGGATACCAATCACTAAAATTACTGCTATTATATAATGAAGAGACTAAATATTCATAAGATCATAGAATCATGGATTCAGATCTCAAAGGTACATTAGAAGTCCTCTTCTTCAACCCTTTTACTTAACAGATATAAGAACTGAGACCCATGGAGCAGTGTGCAATGACTTATACAAAGTCACTTAGTAATTCTAATGCATTCATTATATTCCATGATTAACGTGTACAGTATTTGGGGAAGATTCTTTTCATTAAATACTTACCAAAATATGAAAATTATTTATCGCATTGTCAGATACTTGGTGCAAGAGTATATTTGGACAATTAAAAAAAAATGAAAATAAACGGAAGTTATGCCTGGTTGGATTGGTTTCTAGTCAACACTGATATTTGAAAGGATGACGAGGAACTAAGTTCTGGCACTATTACTGTGACAATTATCTTAAAAAGTACAAGACTGAATAATTACCAAGGAATGAGTTCAATTATCTTCTCTATGAGATAACTCCTTCATTTATATATGCTAATCTAGACTCTCTCCAAAAGTCCAATTGTGAATATCAAACTGAATATTTCTTAAATATCTTAAACAAAGCACATAATCTTTCTCTGCCCCAATTCTTCCCTAATTTTTTAGCTTTCCTTTTAATATTAAGGATTCCACCTTTTCTTTCTCTCCCATTTTTCCAGACTCAGGAAGTACAAAGGGCAGGAATTTTAAAAACCACTGTAAGGAGCGAAGAGGGATATTATAGCCTTCCCTCACTTTTGTGTGCAGAAGTATCAAGGTAATTGGAAATCAGTAAAAATAAATAAATAACAGAAAAGCAAGATTCAGTTATACATGAGGCATTAAATCCTGACCTTGGAAAATAACCCAAATTAGATACTGAAATTGGAAATATGAATAGATAGAAGACCTTGAAAACTATGAAGGAGTATTGTGGACTGAAGAAATCAATTGTTGAAGGAGAGTATACGTCGACAACAATTACAAATGGAATAAAAAAAATAACTTGGCCACAAAGACTATAAAATTAGATTTCTAAAAAAAGAATATCTTAGAGTTGATGGCAGTAGATCTTAGCAAAGTAAAAGATTCTCTAAAAAGTTAAAATGGAACAAGCAAATCTCAATGATAACATGAAATAAGGAGAAACATTATGATAAAATCAGAAAATTGAAAAATTGAAGAAAATGTGAGGTATATGTTATCAAAATGAATAATCTGGAAAATCAATCAAGGACAGGTGATCCTAAATTCATAAGGCTCCCTTGCAAAACACGATTTTTAAAATGAACAACACATTTCAAGAAATTATACATGAAAATTACCCAGATTTGTTCAAACCAGAAGTCAAAATGTGCATAGAAATAATCCATTGGTTACCTCATGAAAGAAACCTCAAAAATGAAAACTCCTAGGAACATTTTAGTCAAAATTCAGTTTCTGTACAAAACTGTAAGATCTCCAAATGAAAGAAGTCAAGTGCCAAGGAATGACCACCAGGATCACAAAAGGCAACTACTACTAAAAAGTAGAGAAAATATTTGAATCTATTACTCCAAAAGACAAAATATAAAGGCATATAACAAAGAGTAACTTGCCATTGTAGTGAATATAATATTATGGGAGGGGAGTGTGATGTTTAGTGAAAAGATCTTTAGTGACTTTTAAGCGTTCTTGATGGTTAAAAATACAGAGTTAATTTTGTAGAAGCTTTGAAATACAAAGAAAAAAAGAGGCCAATAGAAACCTAGAAAGATAAATGTATTTAAACATTTGAATGGAGCTAAATGATGACAGTGTTTACATTTCAAAGAAGGGAAGAGAAGCAAGAGTCCTTTCAGAATCATTAAGAATCAGAGATCTTTAAATAAGGAAAGCAGAGAGACTTGTGGTGGGGTTTTTCTCCCGTGTATTTTTAAGCACAGGAAAAAAAAAAGAAAAGAAAAAGGAATAAAGAAGGGGAAAATGACTAAGTAGGAAGAAATCATTTCTTATCATTGGGATCATTGAGCCACCTCAATATACAAACATGCAGGGCAGGGCATAGATTAGCCTCTCTGTCATCTCAACTGAACAAAGGAAGGTTGAATTCACATAATGATTTGGTGTAATAAGATATATTTTTTAATATTTTCAAATTTTTATTATACTT
>CM053591.1:27822568-27838594 GCA_028646515.1 Pseudochirops corinnae | reverse complement strand
CAGATTTGTTTTTACTTGGCAGGTAATATATTACACCTTTACTATACTATCCCAAGGAATGATTAAGAACTTGGTCACTTGCCACCAGTGGATGAGATGGACAGTGGCTAAACTCCAACTTGACCTTGAAATTATAGTCCTCTTCTATATTTATGATATTATTATTGTATAAACAACTAAGACAAAAATCAACACTGCCCTGATTGCCCTAAGGACAGTCTTGGAACAAGATGGGTGGGTAATTAAATAATATACATGGAATGTCCCAACAGGTCAAATTGCTGGATATTATAATACACTGGAACCCAGAGGAGTATCCTTGAGGTCAAATTCCCAGAGAAAATCTCCTGTTGGGTAAGATCAGCTAGATCTTAACAAATGAATTAGCTGGACCATCTTCCATTACACCAGAGCCCTTGACTTCTTGACAGAAGTAAGTGCTTAAACATGGTATGAAGTGGCTATACCTGTTGCATACTCAACAATAGTCCCCAAATCAGAGCATGTGATGGGTCTTATAACCCCATACCAGCCTCAAGTAGTGGGCATTGTGGAACAATGGAATGGAATTAAAACAAGTCCTATGATAATAACCAATACTTTTCTGGATGAACAGACTGCCTGACTTGGGCTCCTCCATCTCACTCAAAGGCATATCTCTACTGTTTTGGATGTTAGCTATGCAATTAACATGGGATGGAGGGAAAGGAGCCTTCCTAGGTTGCAATTGGTAGTATATGACCCAATGCCTATACTCCAAAACTCATCTTCCTTTATTCTGCCCAAGTTACATCTAGTAGGAAGGTGGACAATCTTTACATCAGGTCTTGTCAATCAAGGTGGGGCTGATATCAATTTGGATGCATTGATCTCTAACAGTGATTTCCTGAGAGTCTGGATGGCTTTCCCACAAACCTACCTAGCTTTTCCAGTCATCTTTTACATTGTCCTACCTCAAGGTCCAATTTATGATCTCTGGGCTACCTGATTTACAGACTGGGAAACTTAGGGAGGATACAACTAACCAGAACAGTGGTCAAAGAAGCAGTGAGGCTTCTAGATGAGGCAGGGGAAACAATCTTGTGGAAGCCAGCAGATAATGACAAGTGGTTCCCACCTAGAATGTTATGCCGGGGAACTAGGGGAAAATGTGTGAATCCTTCCCATTGGATGGACCACCTATACAATGATTGGAAAGGAAGTCACAAGACCTAGAAGGGAATATGTGGGCTGATGGAGAAGAGACCCTAACTTTGGCTTGTGACTTTCTTTGTTGTATCTCTACAAATATCAATTACTGGATAAGACCTGGTTGAGATGCGCTGACTACATTCTCATTGTTCCTATTGACCTGATTAATTTTCTACTTGACCTTCAGCTCTGGATATGGACTCTTTTATCCTTCCATGGAAGGCCCATCATTAAGAAATTGATGATCCTAAACTTTTTCCTGCAATTTACTTAGCCATAAGCTGCTAACTTCAGGAGCAGATGGATGTGTCATCCAGCTCCATAAATACCTAAAAGGTAGAATTTGTACTGACTTCCAAATCCTAACCTTCTGCATGACAGGCAATAATCCTTATCTTTATCCACTGTTTGCTCCAATGTATCCAACACCAGTTCACCAAGTCCTTTATAGTATGCTTTATGCACACACTGTTATCTTCTCATCCAGAAGACATGTAACCTTCATTTTATAGGAGAGCAAAATGAGGCCCCAAAAGGGCCTTGATTTTGTTCAAGGTCATATAGGGTAATAAGTGGTAGACCTAGGAATGAATGCAAGTCTTCTGATTTTAAAGTTGCATGATTTTCTACTATATCACTCCACAGTCATAGCTACATAAGATTTCTAGTTTGTATTGGATCCATTTGAATTGAACAGAGAGTAGAATCAATGCAAATTGATCAATTTACTAAATTGGTTTTTGAGGTCCCTCTAATAAGCATTCAATTGAGGACAGATCTAAGATATGATAGCATGTTTTATGTGATCCCATTATGGTGTAAGCAAACAAACAAATCACATCAGATAGAAATAATTATATGTATAGATATAGATATGAAAGGGTTATAGTTCTATTCTGATAGAACTCCGCAATGCATAGGATGAAAAACTGGAATGGGTCATATCTCACTCAGTAATTTTGCAGATGAAGACACAGATTCAGATCATCAAAGGTCAGACAGTAAGTGACAAATCTGGGATTTAAACTTATGTCCTCTAACTACAAATAAAATGCACTTGTAGGGCAGAGCCAGGATAGTAGAATAAAAGCAGGAACTTACTTGATCTTGTCCCCAACTACCTGTAAAAAATTACTCTAAACAAAATTTAGAGCTATAGTACCAAAAAAATGACAGAGTGAAATAAGTCTCCAGCTGAGGACAGCCTAGCAGGCCAACAGGCAGAGTCTATCACACCCAGCTGGGAGTGGAGTACAGTCCAACGTGGGCCATGCCAGCACAGACCAGGCCAGAGCAGAGCTTAAGGCAGCTGTGGTGGTTTCAGACTTCTCAACCACAGACCCAAAAAAGAAAAAAGGTCAGTGAGGAAATTCTGTTGGACCTGAGTGAGACAAAAGTGGTCTGGCACCTGCCAGAGATAGCAGTACCTGTGGATGCTTCAGCAAGAGCTACAACAGCAGTAGCAGCAGTGACTGCTTCTGGAACCCAGGCACACAGATAGTGGGGGGACCATGCAGTTGACCAAAGGGCAATTGTAGGCACTGAGGCAGGATTCTCTTGCTTTGGGCTGCTTGGATCTGGGTCACAGTCTTGGGTGGCAGTCCTGGGGAAAGGAGCACTGACATGGCAGAGCTTGTTAAGGCTGTGAAGGGGTAGTCATGCTCAAAGTTCTGAGGCAGGTGCCTAAAAGAGTCTCTGACAACAGAGGCTGAAATCCCCAGAAATTTGGGACATAGTACTCTTCACTCTGGAAGCAGAGTTCTAGCATGGCAAAGGGCTCAAAAGTCAAGTACTTGGTTGGCAAAATGAGGAAACAGAGGAAAAGAAATCAGACTACAGAATCATTCTTTGGCAACAAAGAAGATCAAAACACAGAAGCAGAAGAAGATGACAAAGTCAAAACTCCAGCATCAAAAACCTCTGTGAAAAATAAGAATTTATTGCAGGCCATGGAGGAGCTCAAGAAGGATTTTGAAAATCAAGTAAAAAAAAGTAGAGGAAAAATTGGGAAGAGAAATGAGAGTGATGCAAGAAAATCATAAAAGGTGGGGCAGAGCCAAGATGGTGGAAAGGAAGAAGTAACTTTTCTAACCTCCTCCAAAAATTATGTCACTAAACTTTTTTTTAACATTTGATTTTAAAACTTTGAATGCCAGATTCTTTCCCTTCCTCCCTTGTCACCCACCCTTACTGGGAAGATAACCAATTCAATATAGATTGTACATGTGTAATTATGCAAAACATTTCCATAGTGGATATATTGTGAAAGACTGACTATATTCCCCTCAATCCTATCCTACGCCCCCCCCACTTGTTCTATTCTCTCCTTTGATTCTGTCCCTTTACAGAAGTGTGTGCTTCCAACTACCCTCCCCCTCAACCTTCCCTCCCCTCCATCATCCCCCCTCTCATACCCTTTCCCCCCTACTCTCCCATAGGGCAAGATACACAATTTAGTGTGTAGGTCATTCCCTCCCTAAGCCAAATTCAAGGAGAGTAAGGTTGATCCCTTTTGCCTTCCTATTCTTCCCCCTCCACAGTAACAGTTTTCCCTTGCCTCTTTTATATTATATAATTTACCCTATTTTGTCTCTCCCTATCTCCTCTCATTATATTCCTTTCGTCTCTCAATTTAACCTTTTAAATATCATCCCTGCCTATTCAATTGATCCTATGCTTTCTGTCTATGTATACTTATACACATATATACACACATATGTATTCATATGCACATATACCCTCCTATATAGGCACATATATGTATGTGTGTATGTATACACATACATACATACACACACATATATGTATACATACACACACACATTTATATTCCCTTCAACTATCCTCATACTGAGAAAAGTTTCATAAGTTACAAATATTGCTTTTCCATGAAGGCATGTAAATAGTTCAACTTTAATAAGTTCCTTATGATTTCTTTTCTCTGTTTATCTTCTCATGCTTCTCTTGCTTCTTGTATCTGAATGTCAAATTTCCTATTCAACTCTGTTTTTTTTCCATCAAGAATGCTTAAAAGTCCTACACCAAATTGAATGACCATATTTTCCCTTGAAACATTATACTCAGTTTTGCTAGGTAGGTGATTCTTGGTTTTAAACCCAGTTCCTTTGATCTCTGGAATATCATATTCCAAGTCCTTTGATCCCTCAATGTAGAAGCTGCTAGATCCTGGGTTATCCTAATTGTGTTTCCAGAATATACGAATTATTTCTTCTTAGCTGCTTGTAATATTTTCTCCTTGATCTGGGAACTCTGGAACCTTGCTGTAATATTCCTAGGAGTTTTCTTTTGGGGATATTTTTCAAGAGGTGATTGATGAATTTTTTCTATTTCTATTTTGCCCTCTGGTTCTAAAATATCAGGGCAATTTTTCTTGAGAATTTCATGAAGGATGATTTCTAGGTTCCTTTTTTGATCACAGCTTTCAGGTACAATAATTTTTAAATTATCTCTCCTGGATCTATTTTCCAGGTCAGTTGTTTTGGAAATGAGATATTTCACATTACCTTCTATTTTTTTTCATTTGTTTGGATCTGTTTAATAGTATCTTGGTTTCTCATAATATTATTAGCTTCCATTTGCTCCAATCTAATTCTGAAGGAATGATTCTCTTCAGTGATCTTTTGAAATTCTTTTTCCACCTGGCAAATTTGGCTTTTTGAGGCACTCTTCTCATTGGCTTTTTGGACCTCTTTTGTCATTTGAGTTAATTTATTTTTTAAGGTGTTAATTTCTTCAGTCAGGTTGTTGACTTTCTTTTCATGATTTTCTTGCATCATTCTCATCTCTTCCCAATTTTTCCTCCATTTCTCTTACTCACTTTTCAAAATCCTTCTTGAGCTCCTCCACGACCTGTAACCAATTCATATTTTCCTTAGAAGCTTTTGGTGCAGGAGTTCTGATTTTGTTGTCTTCCTCTTGTTCCATGCTTTGATCCTTTTTGTCCCCAAAAAAGGAATCTAAGATTTGATGGATGTGCTTGCTTTGCTTCCTTTGCTTGCTCATGTTGCCACTAAATTACTTGACTTTTGAGTTCTTTGCCACAGTAGAATTCTGCTTCCAGAGAGAAGGGCTTTTTCCCAAATTTCTGGGGTTTTCACTGCTGCTGGAGCTATTAGTTGAGTGTCGTCTATGCAGCCTCCCGCATGCTCTGGCTCACTGGTCACACACTCCAGGACCTCCACACAAGACCGTAACCCAGATCCAAGCAGGTTAAAGCAAGAGCGATTTTCCTCTGAATGGTCACTTGGTCTCCCTACAATCTGCAGGCCAGGAGCTCTGAAAGCAGCCAGCATGCCACTGGTGCTTCTAGCTCTGAGGTCAGGGGCTGAAGTGTGCTCCATTCCACCCCTCCCCCCAATTCCAACAGAGTTCCACTGACCTTTTACTTTGTCTTTGGCGTTTATGGGTTGATATTTCTGGAAACTGCCACAGCTGCTAGTGATCTGCTCCTCAGAAGTCTGCTCTAGCTGCTGCTGGTTGGGGCTACCCTGGGACTAAAACTGTGGGCTCATGTGGTCCTGGGCTCAGCTCCCAGCATGCTGTGATGGACCCTTCCTGTCCACTTGCTGGGCTGCCTTCAGCAGGAGATCCGTTTCTCTCTGTCACTTTGTAGATTCTGTACCTCTACAATTTGTTTAGTGTCATATTTTATAGATATTTGAGGTGGTTATGGGGGGAGCTCACAGAGTTTTCCTGCTTCTATGCTGCCATCTTGGCTCTGCTCCCCTGTCCCTAAACTTTCAAAAGTTAATCTGAATAGATTTTAGAGTGACAGAACCCATTGGGAGACAGAGCATGGCAGATTCTCAGGCCAGCAAAATGCCCATGTAAATCTGGGTAGGGGCAGTGTAGAGCACACAGGGGCTGCACCAGTGTGGATCTTACAGTAGACTACAGCAAAGTCAGAAGAAGCCAAAGCCAGCAGACTCACCCACCCCAAGGGCAATTTGAAGCCATCTCAACACAGGAGAAGGATCAGTTGTAGCTGGGAAAGAGAAAGTGCAGGGCCCCCTGCAGCAACAGAACTTTCTCCTGGGGCTACTAGCCCACAGCCTAGATGTTTAAAAATCATGTACCTGATCTTCCAGGAGCCAAGATGGTGGAATAAACCCTAGCTTCTCTGATTCCCCCTCCCTGACCCAGAAAACCCAGAGATAAATGTCCCACCTAGAGTAAAATCCTGAGTTAGAGGAAAAACCTCAGGCTTGGGAGTCACTGAGGAAGGGGGAAGTAAGGCAATATTCTGAAGTGAAGGGCAGGAGGCTTCCCAACAAGTCCCACCTCAACAGACCAGCAGGAACTGAAGAAGACCAAGGGGGTGGAGCCAGTAAGTGCTAACAACACAGGCCCAGGTGTACCTTAGCACCACCAGGGGAATCTGCAGACACTAGCACTGCTTTTGTCAAGCCTGCCTGATCTGTAGCTGAGAGACACAGAAGTGGAAACCTGAATTAGCCAGACCACCCCTCCCCAACAAGTTACTCTGTGACTATCAGGGTAACTCAGAGGAAACACTGAGAATCCTGGCCTTGGCCTCAGTCTAGACACTCAGAGGCTACAGCACACAAAGTTAACAACCAAACCACCTCCCAGCCTGAGAAACGCAATATATCTGTATCATAGAAGCAGATATCCTCTCTAAAAATTCAGAACATAGGCAATCACAATGGGCAAGAAGACAGCTGTGAGATTGAGAACCACACAATCCTTCTATAGTGAGCAAGAACAACCAAATTCAGAGGACAACATGGACTCTATACTCACAATGGAGATAACAGAAGGAAATATGAATTGGTCTCAATCCCAAAAAGCATTCTTGGGGGAGCTCAAGAAAGATTTTAAAAACCAAATTAGAGAGATAGGAGATAAATTTAAATCCACAGTGACCAAATTGGAAAAAAAAAATGCACTGAAGAAAACAAATCCTTAAAATGTCAGATTGGTGAACAAGTAAGGAAGGTACAAAATATAACTGGAGAAAATACTTCCCTAAAAAATGAAAACTGAAAATATGGAAAAGGAGCTTCAAAAACTAATTGAGGAAAATAATTCACTAAAACTTAGAATCAGTCAAACTGAAGCTAAAGAATCTATGATGCATCAAGAGTCAGTCAAACAAAACATAAAAACTGAAAAATTAGAAGAAAGTGTAAAATATCTCATTGGAAAAACAACTGACCCAGAGAACAGATCCAGGAGAGATCATCTAAGAATTATAAGTCTACCAGAAAGCCATGATGAAAAAAGCAGCCTGGAAAACATCCTCTAAGTGATTGTCAAAGAAAACTGTCCTGATGTCCTAGAACCAGAGGATAAAATAGTTCTCAAAAGAATTCATCAGACCCCTCCTGAAAGAGATACCAAATTGAAAACTCCAAGAAATATAGTAGCCAAATTCCAGAGCTACAAGGTCAAGGAGAAAATACTGCAAGCAGCCAAAAAGAAACAATTCAAATATCATGGAAGTATAGTCAGGATTACACAGGATCTAGCAGCTTATATATTAAAAGATCAGAGTGATTTGAATTTGGTATTTCATAAGGCAAAAGAGCTAGGACTACAACCAAGGATTAACTACCCATCAAAATTGAGCATAATCTTTCTGGAAAGGAGATGGTCATTTAAAGAAATAAAAGACTTCCAGACTTTCCTGATGAAAAAACCAGAGCTCAGTGGAAAATGCAATCACCATTTACAAGACTCAAGAAAGATATGAAAAGGTAAACAAGGAAAACACACACTCACACATGCACACATACATGCACATACGCACATGCACACACATGCACATAGCTTGGGACTCAATGACAGCAAACTGTTTATATCCCTATATGAGAAGTGGATAGCTGTCAATATTGAAATTTGTGTAATTATTGCAACATTTAAAAGGGATGTGCACAGATAGAGAGTGTGGGTCTAAATGAATGAGTCTGAAGATTTTTAAAAAAAACCTTATTAAGGAGTAGAAAGAGACTGTAATGGGAGAAAAGGAAAGGATGAGGCAGAAAAAGGTAAATTATACCACATGAAGAGGCATAAAAACATACTATACTAGAGGGGAAGGAAAGAGGGAGATGAGCATCATATGAACTTTATTGCCATTGCTTCTGGTCCAAAGAGGGATCAATATAATCAGTTAACTTTAAGATTCTAATATGAAAAGACACAAAAACTCATTATAATAGAGAGAAAGGAGAGAGGAAGAGGAGCATTGTGTGAAATTTACTCTCATTGGTTTGGGTTCAACGAGGGAATAACATACTCCAAGTATAAAAATCCATTATGCCCGAAAGGCAGTAGGAGGAGTAAGGGGAGGTTAAAAAGGGGTAGGACAGTTAGAAGGGAGGGAAAGGGTAGTAAGGGGAAAGGGTAGGAAAAGGAGAGGGGGTCAAAAGGAAGGAATACTGAGAGAGGCAGTGGTCAAAAGGAAAACCCTTAAGGAGGGTAAGGGAAAAGGAAGATACAAAAATATAAACAAGGGAGGGAATAGGATAGAGGGAAAGTCACAGATAGTAATTGTAACTGTGAATATAAATGGGATGAATTCCCCCCCAAAATAGAGGCAGATAGCAGAATGCATTAAAAACCATAATCCTACAATATGCTGCTACAAGAAACACCAATACCAAGTAGTTTTGATGACTGCTTTTTTATAATACAGATTAAAATCTGGTATGGCTAGGCCATCTTCCCCAGCATTTTTTTCATTAGTTCCCTTCATATTCTATACATTTTTTTCTTCCAAATGAATCTTGTTACTATTTTTCTAGCTCTATAAAGTAATTTTTTAGTAGATTGATTGGTATGACACTAAATATGTAATTTAATTTAGATAAAATTGTCATTTTTATTATATTAGCTCAACCCAGCCACACGCAATTGATGTTTTTCCAATTAGTTAGATCTGACTTTATTTGTGTGAAAAGTATTTGACAACCAACTTTGACATACTGAACTCTTGTCAAAGCAGGGTTATTAAGATAACTCCAAAAGACTCATGATGGAGAGAGATGTCTACGTTCAGAGAAAGAACTAGAAAGAACAGAATTTGAATGCAGATTGAAGCAAACTACCTGCTCTCTTCCTTTTTCTTGTTTGGTTTTATTTCCTCTTTCCCACTGTTCATTTCATCCATTACAATCTTTCTTTATAACTTGACTCATGTCTAATGTGAAAGTATTTGAAGATCCTATATTTGATTGCATGCTGCCATGGGGGGCGGGAGGAGAGAGAGGGGGAGAAAATTTGAAACTCAAGGGATTGTGGAACTGAATCTTGTACACGAAAAGGGAACAAACAAATTAATAAAGACAAAATCAAAATTTTGAAAAATGGAAAAAGAACATACATAAAAGAAATTGAATAATGATGATTGATGGTAAGAAATCCAGATTGTCTCAAACATTTTAAATGCTTGATAAATACATGCTGAATTAAATTGCCACTAATGCATAAAAAAAGAAAATCACGAAATATGAATCAACAGCTTGTTAAAGGAGACAAAAAAAATACTGAAGATAATAACACCCTAAAAAAATAGACTAACACAAATGGCAAAAGATTTCCAAAAGACAATGAGAAGACTGTCTTAAAAAGCAGAGTTAGCCAGATGGAAAAAGAATTTCAAAAGCTCACTGAAGAAAATAATTCCTTCAAAATAAGATTAGAGCAAATGGAAGCTAATGACTTTATGAGAATTCAAGATATTATAAACCAGATACAAAAGAAGGAAAAAGTAGAAGGCAATATGAAATATCTCATTGGAAAACCCACCCACTGACTCAGAAAATAGATCCAGGAGAGATAATTTTAAAATTATTGGACTACCTGAAAGCCGCTATAAAAAAAAAAGAGCCTACACATCGTCTTTCAAGAAATAATCAACAGGGCAGATAGGTCGGGCAGTGAATAGAGCACCAGCCCTGAAGTCAGGAGGACATGAGTTCAAATTCGACCTCAGATGCTTGACACACTTACTAGCCATGTGACTTTGGGCTAATTGGGGCACTTAACCCCAATTGGCCTCCAAAAAAGAAAAAAAAAAGAAATTATCAAGGAAGATTGCCCTGATATTCTAGAAGCAGAGGGGAAAATAGAAATTGAAAGAATTCACCAATTCCCTCTTGAAAAAAATCCCCAAAAGAAAGCTCGTAGGAATATTATAGCCAAATTCCAGAGTTCCTAGGTCAAGGAGAAAATATTACAAGCAGTCAGGAAGAAACCATTTGAGTACTGTGGAAACACAATCAGAATAACACAAGATGTAATAGTTTTTACATTAAGGCATTGAAGGGCTTGGAATATGTTATCCTGGACGTCAAAGGAGTTAGGATTAAAACCAAGAATCACTTACCCAGAAAAACTGAGTATAATACTTCAGGGGAAAATGTAGATATTCAATGAAATAGAAGACTTTCAAGCATTCTTGATAAAAAGACCAGTGCTGAATAGAACATTTGACTTTCAAATACAAGAATCAAGAAAAGCATGAAAAGGTAAACATGAAAGAGAAATCATACAGAACTTATTAAAGTTGAACTGTTTACATTCCTACCTGGAAAAAACAATATTTGTAACTAATGAGACTTTTCTCATTATGAAGATAGTTGAAGGGAATATATGTATACATATTTGCATATATACATGTATATATATGTGTGTGCATGAATGTATGTATACATATATGTATATTTATGTGTGTATATATGCATGTGTATATGTGCATATATTTATACATGAATAGAGGGCACAGGATGAGTTGAATATGAAGGGATGATATCTAAAAAATAAAATTAAGAAGTGAGAGAGGAATATATTTGGAGAAGGAGAAAGGGAGAGATAGAATAGGGTAAATTATCTCACATAAAAGAGGCAATAGAAAGCTATGAAAATGGAGGGGAAGAGCAGGAAGGTGAAAGTGAGTGGATTTGGCTTAAGGAGGGAAAAACATACACACTCAATGGGTATCTAATTGTACAGTAAAGTAGAGGAGAAGGGGATAAGAGGGGGGATGATAGAAGGGAGGGAAGTTTGGGGGAGGGCTAGTGATAAGTAAACACTTTGGAAAAGGGTCAGAGTCAAAAGAAAAATAGAATAAATGGGGCATCGGGATAGGATGGAGGGAAATATAGCTAGTCTTTCACAATATAGTACTATGGAAATGTTCTGCATAACTACATATGAATAACTTAAATTAAATTGCTTGTCTTCTTAGTAGGGGTGGGTAAGGAGGGAAGAAGGAAGAAGATCTGGACCTCAAAGTTTTAAAAACAAATGATAAAAAATTGTTTTTACATGCAACCTGGAAATAAGATGTATAGGCAATGGGTTATAGAAATCCATCTTGACCTACAAGAAAGCAAGAGTGAAGGGAGGAAGGGGAAGGATAGGGGAGGATATAAGAGAGGGCAGACTGGGGGAAGAGGTAATCAGTATGCTTGCCATCTTGGGGTAGGAAGTAAGGGAGAGATGGGGAGAAGATTTGGAACTCAAAATCTTGTGGGAATGACTGTTGAAAACTAAAAATAAATAAATTCTGAAAAAAAAAATACAATGCTCTTGACACTGATGCAAGCATGGAAGATTTTTATATTCATGAATGTGATTTTACAATTATAGAATATTTGAGTTTGCTATCACAAGTCTGATACCTAGATTTTACACATTTTTATGTATAGTTGTATATGATTTTATGCGAAAAGGCAGAAAATTAGAGGCTTTTAAAGGTCATACTGTTATATATGTAGCTCTCCTCTGGGAACCACCCAGGTCTTTTGCCTTTCAAACTAGTATTCTCTGGATGTAGAATTTTTCTCTCACAAATTCACTCTAAAAATCATTGATATAGCTTGTTTAAAATATATGATAGTTACTCAATTAACTTTAGAAATTTGAAAGCAAACTCAATTTTCTTTTTAGATCATCCCATTTCCCTAATCTTAGTTGAAGCCAAATTTAGGGTTTAAAAATCTAACATTAAAGACCTTCTAATTACAAGTAAATTTAAGTGTTAATGGGTGTAGAATGAATTTTAAGTACTGTGATTTTCAATTAATTCCTTTTTCTTTCAACTTTAACAAATCCTGAAGTTTCACCAACCATCTAGAAAACCAGGTAAAACATTTTTATAGTACTGAGGAGATTGTGATCATATCTCCGTACCAGATTGAACTTCAAAGGAAAGACTTCTTTTCTAACTTGGATTACTTTCACAATTTCTATAGGTAAGAAGATGAAAAAACAGACTTTTTTTTATTAGGGAAATCAAGCTGCCTTTGCAGATATAATTTTTCATTAACCTCTGGCTCACAGTTTTAAGGCTATTTAATATGATGTTGAGCAGGTAAATACAAGTTAAGCAAGATCACAAAAAAATGACATAGATTTGTAAAATTGGAAATGATCAATATTAATATACAAACTCCAACTATCTAAAGCACTCAATGAAGCATCACCTCTAACCTAATTAGCATCCATCCAGTCTGCCATGGAAAAGAGATAGACACTCCAAAATGTTCAACATTAAAAAAAGTTATAAATACCTACCATAAGACAATATTAAATTGAATAGCTTTAAAATATCTCATTTTTGAGGCCAAGACTATAAATGATTTTAAAATTGAAATCATTGGTTTTTGGTATAGTTACAGTTAACCAGTTCTATATTATTAAAATTGTATTAATTGTGCTAGAGTTAAGAAGAAAGTTTAATTTGTTTTTTTATGGTAACCTTCATACACAAATATATGTGACTAGACTATTGGAAAGGGAGTGAGCGGAGAAACATAGAAGGCATTGATTCACTTTTCTTTTCTGTTTGTCTAACTCTGACACAAGCAATTATTTCTCCTGTCAAAGTTAGTTATAGCCTCCATTTTACAATAATGCTTAGTCAACATAAGAACGGTGTGACTATCATAATTTTTTTTTGTAGGAAACACCAAAGATTCCTTCTATAAAAAAATGTTTTACCTACTTAATGTTTGTCATCAAATGTATATTGTTAGCTTTATAGCAATAAAGGGTTGGGGAGTAGAGGAAATGCAGAGACATGTTGGGTTAACAATCAGTATGATGAGTTAAAGACACGAATTAACTGCTAATGCTAGAAAGACAAATTACAATTAAATGACCAGGAAATCAGACAGCCAGTGTCTGCACATTTAAAAAGCAATTGAGGGAATTACTAACAAATTTTGTTCTTACTTTTCCTACATTAACAATTTTTCCTGAATTATTGGAGGGAGTTTTCACCACCCTACTCCCTGATCCCCACTTTTGATATTCTTCAATCCTGGATCCTTCTCTGATACCTATAATCACATGTGTGTCTCCCCCATCTTTAATTTTTGTTAGTCCTTTGCAACTATTTTTTGCTAAAATTTGAGATTTGAAAAGGCAAATGAAACTGCACATATTTTAAAAGTATAGTCTGTTTCTTATTCCATTTTATAAACTTATTGGCAACCCTATTCCTTTGTCTGACTTCATTTTGGTACTCATTAAGTTAAAATGACTGGAAAAATGTGAGTAGTTTAGTGGCTGGGAAAGAAACTAGGTGGTCTATGACTATGAGAATTAGTTCTTGTTTCACTGCTGAATATTTTCATAAAATATGCATTAAAAGAAAAGATGGAAAGAGGCTTGCTTTCACAAGGGCATAGCCAGAATTAACATTTGTAGTAGAAATCATACTGTTTCTTTTGCTTGAAATACTATACCCATGGATCTCTAGAAGTCTGGTTCTTATTTTTTTTTAAAAAAACTATGGCAACAAGAAATACTTATACAAGTAGTTGATAATACCTGGAGAAATGTCAAAATGGAAAGAAGGATGAATTTGAAAGACATTTGTAAAAGGAACAAGACTTTCATTAGCCTGGAATAAAGGAGGAAAAATGTTTTTAATGAATGTACTCCTAGGCTTGAAGCCCAATTTTAAGGAAGTTGTTTTTAATTGATTTGTTTTTATGTAGGGTGGTTCTTGGTATTTTTGTTTATGATTTTATAATCCAAATAATTAGGCTTTCCAAAGGCCTAGTTAACAGAAAATAATCACCGTATTCATTTACTCCCCAATTATTCTTAAAATATGAGAATGACTTATCTTTATAAAAATGATCAAATTCATTTTATAAAATTAGAAATCTTTATTAATGTAAAAAAGCTTAAAATAACTTGAATTTGCACATTATAAACAGAGTTAGAAGGCACTTTAGAGATGATCTAGTCTAACCGGTTGATTTTATTGATAGGCAAACTGAGGTTCAAAAATGTAAAGTAATGGCTTTTGGCAAGGATAACTAAACCCAGTTCCCCTGAGATACATCACAGAAAAGAAGAAAAGGAGTGTCAGATGAAGTCAAGATTCAATAAAGCTAAAAACAGACACCATTTAGTTCTTCCACCCAGTATAGGACTACACAGAAGACAGCCAGAGGCCTAAGTGCCTGAAGGGGACCTTGAGGGGGGAAAAGTTAAGAATAAGTAGGTATAAAAATAAATGAGAAAAATGTTTTGGGTCAGCAAGGGCCGCGGGCAACTCTGGGATACTTGAAGCCAAAATTGTCAGAGCTTGTCAGGGTTGCTCTGGAGGGATAAAGCCAGCTTATGGCAGATGATTGAACAAGGAGACAGAAGCAAGGCAGAGACAATCTTGTCAAAGCAAGAAAAGTCAGGCATTAAAGCCAAGAACAGGGACAGAAAGTAGAGCCTGGGCTATGTGCCAGCCCTAGTTATCTATACCAGGTTAGGGTTGATAAAATGGGCAGGGAGGAGAACCAGCACTGATTCCTCCTAGCATGTAGCAGAATATAGTAAACTGCAACCGAGGGAGAAGACCATGGCCTACTCATTGTAACTAAGAGTGTGGGAGGGAGATTTGTGGTGTAGAACATTATACAGATTTTCAAACTTTTTTCTATGTATTTCTATGAATTTTGCTAATTTCTCTTCTTCCTTTTATTTTTTCTTTTAATTTTTTTTATCTTGGTATATGGTATAGCTCACTGAAATTAGAAGAGGACAAATACTGGAAGAATTCTAGTGATATAAACAAAAAGAAAAGATATTTATAAAATTTATTTTTAAAAGAAGGATGCAGGAGAGATCTATTTCAGTCCCTGGAATGTAGTCAGAATCAAGAAAGTGAGGCTGGACAGAAGAAAATTCCTAATACAATGATGAAATTTTAATGGATTAAGAGAATCCTAACAGGGAGAAAGCAAAGTAAATTGCATTTCTTGAAAATCATGGCTGTTCTATCCTCCCCCACCAAAAAAACCAAACGAAAAACAGGACACCATATTTATTTCCTTTTCTTTTTTTGTATTTGATTAATTGAATATTTTTTAATTTATAATTTCCCATGACAAACTTCTCTATCCCACTTTAGCTATACATAAAAATGCATCATAATCCTGATCTTGTAATCACTGACAAATGTTCATTTCCATGTGTAACGCCATGCACCAGCAGATTCCCAAAGGAATGCTACTGTGAACAGCTTTTAGAGTTCAGGTTACAAAATATAGTGAACACTCTGTTTATTCCATTACAAATCAAGACAAACATTCACAATATATCACAATATAATTTTCACAACATTACATTTTATAACATTACATCTTATCATAGAAAATGGCCACACAGTTTTCACTACAGTGGCCACAATATTCAGAACAAGGAACAATAGAATCAAACTTCCACTCATGGGGAAACTCAATTATTAACAAGAAACAATAGAATAATCAAACTTCCACTCATGGTGCAACTCAATCATTAGTCATTCAATCAATTAACAATAGAATAATCAAA
>CM053591.1:27804017-27822068 GCA_028646515.1 Pseudochirops corinnae | reverse complement strand
AAGAATTGAAATAATTTATATTCATAGTAAAAAGTGATATTGTTCTATTTATAGCCCAAGTTATAGCTTTAAAAAAATGTGATATTTATGTATCTAGGTCTATGTGTGTATTTATACACATATATGTGTTTGTGTAAAATTTTTTCTTTCTTCATATTTTTTTCCCCATTTGTTTATTTATTTTTAGTTTTCAACAATCATTTCCATAAGATTTTGCATTACAAATTTTTCTCCCCATCTTTCCCCTACCCACAACCCACAATAGTGAACCTAGGAACACTCCTTCCCCCAATCTGTTTTCTCTTATATAGACCCCTAACTTTCTAGTAGGGCAAGATGGATTTCTATACCCCAGTGCCTATATATCTTATTTCCCAGTTGCATGTAAAAAAACAATTTTTAAAAAACATTTGTTTTTAAAACTTTGAGTTCCAGATTTTTTTCTTCTTTCCTCCTCATCCACCCCCATTGGGAAGATAAGCAATTCAATATGTAGTTACACAAAACATTTTGATAGTAGTCATATTGTGAAAGACTAACAATATTTCCCTCCATCCTACTGCACCCCTACTTATTCTATTTTCTCCTTTGACTCTATCCCTTTTCAAAAGTGTTAGCTTCTAACTACCCTCTTCCCCCCAATCTGCCCTCCCTTCCATCATCCCTCCTCTTATCCCTTTCCCCCCTACTTTCCTGTAGGGTAAGATACTCAGTTGAGTGTGTATGTTATTCTCTCTTTAAGCCAAATTCAATGAGAGTAAAGTTGACCCATTCCCTTTCACCCTCCTGTTCTTCCCCTGCATTGTAACAGTTTTCTCTTGCCTCTTTTATATGAGATAATTTACCCTATTCTATCTCTCCCTTTCTCCTTCTCCCAACAAATTCCTCTCTCACTTCTTAATTTCACTTTTTTAGATATCATCCCTACATATTCAACTCATTGTGTGCCCTCTGTCTATGTATACGTGAACAGACATATGCCCACACTCACATATATTTATACTCATGTACACCCATATATAATCCCTTCAAATATTCTCATGTTGAAAAAGTCTTATGAGTTACAATTATCATTTTTCCATGCAGGAATGCAAATAGTTTGATTTTAATAAGTTCCTTATGATTTCTTTTTCCTGTTTACCTTCTCATGCTTCTCTTGCTTCTTGTATTTGAAAGTCAAATTTTCTGTTCAGCTCAGGTTTTTTCATCAAGAATGCTTGAAAATCTTCTATTTCATTGAATGACAACATTTTCCCCTGAAGCATTATACTCAGTTTTGCTGGGTAGGCGATTCTTGGTTTTAATCCTAACTCCTTTGACCTCCAGAATATCATATTCTAAGCTCTTTGATTGCTTAATGTAGAAGCTGCTAGATCTTGTGTTATCCTGATTGTGTTTGCACAATACTCAAATTGTTTCTTCCTGACTGCTTGCAGTATTTCCTCTTTGACCTGGGAACTCTGGAATTTGACTATAATATTCCTAGAAATTTTTTTGGAGGGATCTTTTTTAAAAGGTGATGTGTGAATTTTTTCAATTTCCATTTTGCCTCCTGGTTCTAGAATATCAGGGCAATTTTGTTGATAATTTCTTTAAAGATGGTGTCTAGGCCCTTTTTTTTGATCATGGCTTTCAGGTAGTCCAATAATTTTTAAATTATCTCTCTTGGATCTATTTTCCAGGTCAGTGATTTTTGCAGTGAGATATTTCACATTGCTTTCTATTTTTTCATTTGTTTGGATCTGTTTTATAGTATCTTGATTTCTCATAAAGTCATTAGCTTCCAGTTGTTCCAATCTAATTTTGAAGGAGGTATTGTCTTCAGTGAGCTTTTGAAATTCCTTTTCTATCTGACCAATTTGGTTTTTTTAAGGCATTCTTCTCCTCATTGGTTTTTTGGGCCTCTTTTGCCATTTGAGTTGGTCTTGTTTTTTAAGGTGTTATTTTCTTCAGCATTTTTTGGGGTCTCCTTTAGCAGGCTGTTGCCTCACTTTTCATGATTTTCTTGCATCATTCTCATTTCTCTTCCCAATTTTTCTTCCACTTCTCTTACTTGATTTTCAAAATCCTTTTTGAGTTCCTCCATGACCTGTAACCAATTTATATTTTTCTTAGAAGCTTTTGATGCAGGAGTTCTGACTTTGTTGTCTTCCTCCCTTTCCATGCTTTGATTCTTTTTGTCCCCCAAAAAAGAAATCTATGGTCTGATTGCATTTCCTCTGATGCTCATTTTGTCAGTCAGTTACTTGACTTTTGAGCTCTTTGCCACAGTAAAACTCTGCTTCAAAAATGGAAAGAGGTTTCCCCCAAATTGCTGTGGTTTTTACAGCTGTGGGAGCTATCAGGAGGGCGCCCTCTCTACAGCCTCCACAAGCTCTGCCACACTTGCCACATACCCCAGGACCGCCACCCAAGACCACAATCCAGATCCAAGAAGGTTAAAGCAAGAGTGGTTTCCCTCTGAATGGTTGCTTGATCCTCCTGTTATCTGCAGGCCAGGAGCTCTGGAGGAAGCCACACAGCAGTAGCTGCAGCCACTGCACTTCCATCACTTCTTGCCCTGGGGGCAGGGGCTGGACCTTGCTCTTATGTTCACCTGTTCCAACAGAGTTCCCCACTGACCTTTTACTTTCTGTTTGGTGTGTGTGGGCTGAGAAGTCTGGAAATCACCACACCTGCTGTTGATTCACTCTCCTGAAGTCTCTCTTCATACTTCTTATAACTTATTTTGACTCTAAATGTTTATTTCCTTTCATTCAATAATACTTGATGTAGTTATATATTCTAGAGTTTATCCTCTTTGATAAGACTTGTTAGTAACTGTTAACATATGACATGTCACCCTTCTGCCCTGCCCCACCCACCTATCCCAGGCCCATGAAAGGACCAAAAATAGACAAAGTCCAATATACCAATTAAATGCATTTGTTGTCTGAGAAAAAGCTTGTAGGGGAGAGAAGAGAGGTAGAAAGAGTAATTCAGTTGCCCAAAGGGGAGAGAAAAGGGGTCAAGATAATACAGTTTCTAGAGGCTTTTGTAGGGGAGGGGAGATTTAAGGGAGAAGACATTTATATGATAAAACAGGGAGTAAGGTGTTTGGAAATGCCTGAGTTTGCAGCTGCTGCTCAAGGCTGTCTTGAGTTGTTCCTTGAGCTGCAGCCGTTTACAAATTCACCTAGAGTTCATTTCACAAAGGATCACTGGTATGTCAAGCAGCTCTGAGCCTCAGAAATACTTCTAATTGACTGGTTGTTGTGTAACTTCATTGTCCTGCTCCCCTTTGAAGAAGTTAAGTTCTAGCATTTTTTATAGTCATTACAGAGCTCATGTCTACAGAACAGTTTTTGTAACTCCAGGGACAATCCCTATCACTTTTAAATATGAAAAACCTCCAAAAAATCAGAAAATTTAATGCTGCAGATAAAAGGACAAGATAATTGGCAAAGAATACTATGTGTTCAGAACCCTGGGGTTTCTGAGAAATCCATGGTGATTTGCAATTGCTCTGATCAGCAGGAAACCAATGGGATTTGTGGAGTTTACCTAGTTTCACACCAAAGCTGGGTATGAAATATCTATTAAATTGGTGTGCTTCTCCAAACCCCAGGGAGTAAAGATCAATTTACCATGTATCATGGTATAAAAATCAAGGTTTTCAGGGTTTTTTTTAAACTTCCCCAAATTTATCAGCAATTAAATACATGCCATTTATTCTCTGGGGTGATCATGCCCAGTAGTAGTTATTTAAATTACATGGGTGTGGAGTGGGATGGAAATGAGAGTTCTAATTCTCTGCTAGCTGTAGCTCATGAGAGTGGAAGCAGTGTAAATGAAGGTCAATAAGTATAAGTCAAAATTTCTGTTCTTTTTTCTTTAATAGTACATGGTGACCAGTATTCTCAGCTAATTTATAACTTTGAATTACAATTTATGGTTATTTATTTCTTTTTCTAGTAGCCTATATGATAATATGAAGAAGAGAGTGGTAAAGACCATATGTGACCTGGGAAAGGATTCTATTTAAAATAATGAAGCATGGGTCTCATATTATCTGATCAAACTAGATTTAAGGTTGGCATGTTATACTTTTCTTTCTAAAATAAAATGATTCCTGTCAATTATCTGAGTCATTTCCATCCCATTACATAGAACATTTCTATTTAAAGGACAATAAATTAAGAACACCCGGTAACTATTGACCCCTGATTATGGCTCTAATTCAATAGTGAAAGACAAACAAATAAGTACAACAAAAGGATAAGCATCCACTTCAAATATTTTCAACTTCAGTTTAACTTCCCTGTCCATGAATATTACCTTCCTCTCCCGTCCCCTGACCCTGATAAATAAGCCCCAAAGTGATACTGTGAGTATACATTTGCAAGTAATTTCAAAAGTCAAAAGAAGTCAATTTGTTCAAAAATTTTATACTGAATCTATCTGTACTTTGAAATTTCCTTCCATATTTACATTAAAAATTATTGATTTCTTTTGATATTATATCACAGTCATTTTTTTGGGGAAAAAATCTCCCTGCCACATCTAGATCAGATCCTCCCTGATGAAAAAGAAAAAAAAAATCAATGTACAGAAATATCTACTACAGGGACCACATCTGAGTCTCTTTCTCTCCTCCCTTCTCTCTCCTCCCCCCCCACTCTCTCTCTCTCTCTCTGTCTCTCTCTGTCTCTGTCTCTCTGTCTCTCTCTCCTCCTCCCTCCCTGTCTCTCTGTCTCTCTCTCCCTCTGTCTCTCTGTCTCTCTCTCTTTCTCTCTCTGTCTCTGTCTCTCTCACCCCCCTCTCTTTCCCCCCTTCTCCCCCCTCTCTCTCTTCTCTCCCCTCACACACACACATACATACAGACATACATACTTATACATGTATATATGTACCTATATACACACACATACACACATATAAATATATTTTTTCTCTGGGGTACTGCCTCATACTTATCAGACCAGGTAATATGATAGAAAAGCAAAGTCACAAATGTTGGAGAACATGTGGGAAAGTTGGAACACTAATGCATTGTTGGTGGAGTTTGTAGAAGCTCTTTTTGTGGTGGTAAAGAATTAGAAATTGAGGGGGTGCCCATCAATTGGGGAATGGCTCAACAAGCTGTGGTATATGAATGTAATGGAATACTATTGTTCTACAAGAAAAGATGAGCAAGCAGAATTCAGAAAAACCTGGAAAGACTTACATTAACTGACATTGAGTGAGGTAAGCAGAACCAGGAGAACACTGTACATAGCAACAGCAACATCGTGCAATGATTACTGATGATAGACTTAGCTCTTGTCAGCAATACAATGATCTAAGACAGTTCCGAAAGACTCATGATGGAAAAATGCTAATCACATCTGGAGAAAGAACTGTGGAATCTGAATGCAGATTGAAGCCTGCTATCTTCACTTTTTTTTTCTTTTTCATGTTTTTTCCCTTTTGTTCTGATCCTTCTTTTACAACATATCTAATGTGGAAATACATTTAACATAATTGTGCGTGTATAATCTATATCAAATTGTTCAGTATTTGGGGGAGCAGGAGGGAAAGGAAGGAGGGAGAAAAACTCAGAATCAAAATCCTACAAAAATGAATGTTGAAAACTATCTTCACATGTAATTAGAAAAAATAAAATAAAAAATAAAAATGCTATTAAATGTCAAAAAAATTATTTGTTGTTCAGTCAAGTCTGACTCTTCAGGACCCCATCTGGAGTATTCTTGGCTTTCTTTATAAAGGTACTGGAATGTTTTGCCATTTCCCTCATCAGCTATTTAAGAGATGAGGAACTGAGGCAAACAAGGTTAAGTGAGTTGTCCAGGGTCACATAGCTAAGGGTCAGAATACAACTTAGATCTGTCTTCCTAACTTCAGGTCTCACCTAGGTGCCACACACACACACACACACACATGCCTATACACATGTATTGTATAGTATTTTGTAATGGGAATGTTTCATAATCTCTTTTTTGGAGCCTTTTTGAATTTCAAATTATTCAGAATTTGGCTTCTTATTAGGGGACTTTTCATTTACATTATTATAGTTATTATCCATATTATTATATTCTCTTGGTTATTACAACTTTACTTCAATTCATAAAATGAATTGAAATTGAATAAATGAAAATGAAATGAAAATAAAATGAATTGAACACATAGAGAGAGCTTCGTAGTGTAGTGATTGTTAGAGTTGGAATGAAGAAAACAAATTTGAATCCTGCCTCGGCTATTCATTAGTTATGTGACTTTGGACACGACACTGAACCTCTCTTAGCCTCAGTTTTCTTATCTTTACATGTACATTGGACATTTATGTCATATATATCACATGCACATATGTGTGTGTATATATGTATATGTACATACATATATACATATGTATATATATCACTTTGAAAACATGAAAGGCTATTTAAATGGGCACTATGATATTACATTTTTCCAAATTTCTTAAAATTAATATTACTCTTTTCTTTTTGTGATTACTTATGGAATATAACAAGCATACAAGAAAAAGGTTACATATAAAACTGTAAATCTACTATTTACAACTTACTATTCCTTTCAAAGAGATGATAAAATTATCAAGTACATTTTTTTCTTCCTCCTCCCTCCACCCTGGAGATGGCTGCTAATAAACACATGTAGTTACACACACACACACACACACACACACACACACACACACACATACACATTTAAAATTATTCTCTATATACTTCTATTTATTGGTTCTTTCTCTAGATGCAGATAGCATCTTTCCTCATATGTCCTTTATAGTTAATTTGGGTATATATAACTGTCAAAATAACTTACTTAAACAAAGTCATTCCTAAAACAGTATTACTATTACTGTATACAATGTTCTCTTGGTTCTGCTCATTTTGCTCATTATTTTATGTTTATCTTTCCATGCTTTTCTAAAATTATTATGCTCATTTTCTCTCATAACACAGTGGTATTCCATCACAATCATGTACCATAGCTTGTTGGACTATTCCCCAGTTGATGGGCATCCCTGAAATTTCTACTTCTTTGCACTACAAAGAGAGTCAAATGATATTCAAAAACTCTTCTTCGGTTGGAAGTTTGGCTAGAGAGGGCTTAACTTCTGCCTTAGGAAGCTGCCTAATTGACTTGGGATTTACTGGCTAGATTTCTTTCTCAAAGACCAAGCCTTAAACCCAGATCACTCTGGATCTCATGGATTGGACAGCAATAGGTCCCTGCCAAAGTACCACTTAATGGTTATTTTGGGGCCCTCCCAGCTCATAGTGAATGTAAATAGCAACTGTCTCTCTTTTGGCCAGCAACCCTAAGGGTCTTCCCCTCCCAATTTGATTTTTTTCATTAAAGGAGCAATCCTTTGACTCACTTTTTAAAAAAGGCCTATTCCCTGAATGGACATTGTCTCATTCAAAGTCAGAACCTGAAAAGACCTTAGCTTAAAAGGGTCAAGGTCTCCCACTGCATCTTTGGTCATCTCCAGTCATCCTGATGGATATCTTGCTGCTGGACCCAAATGGCTCTGAAGGAGAAAGTGAGGCTGGTGACTTTGCATAGCCCTCCCTCACTCAAATCAAAGTCAATTGCAAGTCATGTCATCATTTCCCTGATGTCATGGTCCTCTTCAAGAATGAAAGACAAACCACAACTACAAGGGATACTATCAATGGCTTCAGTGTTGATTGATAACAGTCTGTTGAGATAACTATAGAAATGTAAACTAAAGTCCATTTCTTCAGGATCATGTCCTTATAACTAATCAATATGGATCCATCGGTACTTCTAGTTGAGACTCACCATATGTCTTTGGCTCATAAATAACCTTCAGGTATCCTAAAAGTGTTTTGGATTGTTTCTATCTGCATGACATTGAATTTCATCTGCCTTCTTACTGAGCCAAGAATCCTGTCTCTCTCTAAGCTAGTATTTTACTTTTAATGAGTTAAATACTATCTTCTTAGAGATGGATGAACTATCCTGCTGGTAAACTCTTTAGAGTTCTTATTCATTTAACAGCTTCTGAATTTCCCCATTATTTTTCTCAAACCATTCTTGCAAGTGACCTGACTCAGATCAGCAAATGCAGTGCTGTACACCAAATCTCTGAAAGCTGTTCACTCCTTTTCTGCTCCACTGTTGTCAACTGTGTATTGGCTCAATTTTCCCTGAAAGTTAGCAACAAATTGTTCCCACTCAGAGAAGCTTCCTAATCTGCTAACTTTAATTCTTCTGGTAATCATTTTGCCTTGGGACCCTACTTTTGTTGAATGTGAATATTTTGCTTGGTGAGGATAAGTTGTAATGCCATGTCCCAACAGATTCCCAAAAGAATGCTACTGTGAACAGCTTTTAAGGTTCAGATTACATAGTATAGTGAACACTTTGTTTATTCCATTACAAATCAAGGCAAACATTCATAATGTAATATTCACAACATTACATCTTATCACAGAAAGTGGCCACACAGTTTTCACTACAGTGGCCACAATATTTAGAACAAAGCATTCAATCAATTCACAATACAGTAATCAATACTCAATCATTCAATCAATTCACAATACAATAATCAGTCTTCCACTCATGGGGCAAATCAATACTTAATCATTCAATCAATTCACAACACAATAATCAAACTTCCACTCATGGGGCAACCATTAACTTAATCAGTCACTAATCTAGATTCCCGATTACTAACTATCATTAATCACTAAGAACAGTCATTAGAAAAACACACAAACCCTCCACCTCTAAGTGTCCAGCAAACCTCAATTCCATCCAAGGGGAGGCCTTTTCTTCATCTTGACTCTGGGTGGTCTCCCTGATTCCCTGGATCCCCTTCCATGGTCCCAGATCCCTCCTGTATCCACCAAACAGTCACCTGGATTCAGAAGCAGACCGCTCCCAGGTCCTTGTCTAGTCCCCAGGGCAGTCCCTGACACACAATGAAGTTCACAGGGTCCAGCACATCTCAAACCCTTCACCACTTCTCTTGCTGATCCTCGAGGATCAGCCAGGCCACAAACAAACAAAGTCTTATCTCAGTCATGCTTCTTCAGTCCTCCAGCAGTTCAGCTGGCCCTAGGACCCAGAAGGAATATTGGCCTTCCAGGTGGCCTTCCAGGAGGCTTTCCAGGCAAGTCCCCTCAGCCTTGCAGGAGGCCTTCACTAGATTCTGGTCTCAGGAAAACTCCATCTCAGTTCTCAGTCAGCTTCCAGATGCTGGGAGAGAAATTCTCTCCCTCCGTCCGTCCGTCCGTCCGTCCGTCTGTCTGTCTGTCTGTCTGTCTGTCTGTCTGTCTCTCTCTCTCTCTCTCTCTCTCTCAGCCAGCTTCAGTCTCCACAATTCTTCCTTCACCAGGAGCAACATTCCAATTCTGTCTCTCTGTCTGTTGAATTCTTCTTTATATACATGCACTGGCCTCCTGTCTTAGTCATTCCCCTTCTTCCACATCATCAGGGGAGTTCACACCCTCTTAACAGTGGGACAGAGTTCACACCTTCCATACTTAGCTCACACCTTCTGCACCTAGCCCTAAGTTACTAAGAGCTAAGTACCTGCCAGATTGATTGCTGTTACATAAGTCTATGATCAGATTATTTTAACTCTGTGTGCACTTTTCTTTCTCATGTCTGTCTCTTGTAAACAACATACTTTTAGATTCTGGTTTCCAATCTATTCTCCTATTCTCTTCCATTTTATGGGGGAGTTCCTCTCATTCACATTCACAGTTACGCTTGCTAACCCTGTATTTCCCTCCACCCTATTCTCTTCTGTTCATCTTTTTCTTTTTTTTTTTTACCCTGTCTCCCTCTGAAAAATTTGTTTAGTTTTTGATCACTGGCTCTCTTAAGGTACCCTCCCTTTTACCACCTCCTTATTTCTTGAAGCCTCTTCCACTCCTATTACCCTGTTGCATTAAGTAAGATGAATTTCTATACTTAACAGTATGTGTGTGTGTGTAATGTTCCCTCTTTGAATCTGTTCAGATTAGAGTCAGGTTCAAGCATTGCCTGTTCTTTCTCCACCCCCATTTCTCCCTACATTATAAAAACCTTTTCCTTACCTGTCTCTTATGTGTTAGATAATTTTCCCCATTCTTTCTTTCCCTTCCCCTTTCTCCCAATTCATTTGTCTTTCTTACCCTTACATTCCCTTTTTTTAGAGATCATCTCAACATGGTAGACTCATGCCCTTTTTCTATGTCAGAGGTTCCCAAAATGGGTGATATTTGTAATGATCTGGTACAATATAGTAATTTTTCCTAATTTACTTGATGATACTAGATTAAAATGTAATTGAGAAATATTTAACAAGATAAATAAAGCTATAAAACAACATAAATAATGCTAAACTGTGGTTTTCTAAGTCAATATGGAATCCATAGGGATCCACTTCTAGTTGAGTTTGATATCACTGATCTACAAGAAATGTCTCTCTGAAGCAATATGATCTTTGCCAGAATCTTTGTTAGCAGGGGCCTACAGAACACTCATAGAGATGAACCCCACTAAAAAGACAGAAGGGCTCATCTCCACAAGTGTTTCTTAGGCTCCTACTGACAAAGATTCCTGAGTGAAAAGAATATTAATCCACAATGTAGCAGTCTCCATAACAATTTCTGATAGAAGAATCTGTGACCAAACAGCAACAGCTTATACGTTATCACTAATGCTTCCATAGCTATGTTATAATACAATTGACTCAAGTTTGAAATTTGCTTCTTGCCTTTTTCTTTTATTTCTATACATTTGAGAATATGGAAAGTTAACATGGTATGGATTTCTGATTCTAAATTCTTGTACTTTTCTAGACTTTATTTGGAGTATTTGATATTATAGAATAAATAAAACCTTGAAATAAAAGCATTGTAATTGTGAGTTTCCACATGGTGTGCCCTCATCAGAGAAGGTGCTATGCTCTATGAACAAAGCAGAAGTGAAGTAGTTCAAAAGAAACATGAGATGGACAAATTTAGAGAATCCACCCCAAATGTTCACATGGATTACTTGTGCCCAATCTGTGGTAGAGGATTCTGGACTTGTATTAGTCTTATCAGCCAAAGTTGGACACATTGTAACTTGACTTTAACACAGTGATGTCCTTTTGATCCTCTTAGACGATGAAAGACAGCAACCATAAGCATGTAGACACAACTCTCTCCTGGTACAATTTAAATCTAATGATCTCTGAACCAGAAAGCCATATTTTATGGGCAGTTTAGCAAAAAAAGAGTTGATATTATTTCAATAATTTTAGATAGTAAATATGACTGTAAATCAATTTGCATATTTTTTTCAGTGCTGTTTTTAGGCTACTTGTCAATGTGGCGTCTTGCTCCTTTGAAAAGTTCAGTTTTTATAGAATATAGAATATAGGTTTTTATAGAATTTAGAATATATATTAATAATATATTATGTAAATTTCTATGGACCTTATGTAGAAATGAATTGTTGATATCCTCTTGCTTCAGGAAAATGTTATTTTATGTGGCATTGTTAATTGAAAATACACACATTGCTGTAAAAATTATAATTTCTTTATTGGCTTGAAGGTAACTTTTTTCTTTTTTTTCTCAGTGTTCCCTAACTTTAATATTTTATTTTCTTAATTACATTATAAGTCTGTATGTTTACAGGAAAGAATATTTTTTTAAAAATCTTTTAACTGAGGGCTCAGATGTTAGTATTTATTTCTTTGGCTTTCATTAAACTCTAAATTTCCAAATGTACACGCAAAACTTTGTGTGACTTGAAAAAAATTTCTGAAAAATAAAAATTGTGCATATTCACACGAGTACATCATTTTCAATGTTTGAATAAGTTACAATCTTATCTATGTTCATTCAATAGCTCCCCCCACTCTAGGACTCTGCTCATGTCACCAAATTCCATCTTGGACATCTCATAACAAAGTAGTCACATTCTCTTTCTTTCTTTGGCTTATTTCCACCACCTATATATCAAGGGAAATCTCCAAGGGAAAATTTTGTTGCAGTTCATATCTAGGACGTCCACCCCAGAGAAGATGCTTAAGACACAACAGACTCAAAGGTATGAACAAACACAATATAGAAATAATTTCAAATAGCAGGTTACACAAATCAACCAGAAAATAAAGATGACTTCTGGGACAGATATACAGAAATTTTCTATTCACCTCAGATTTGTATTGTTAAAAGCAATTCACGAGGTTCCTTTTCCTCTCTGCCTCTTAGAATGTGTTTCTTTTCAGACTAATCTCTGGTGCTACCTTCTATAAGAGATCTTTCTGGATATCTAACTTTAGATATTAATGCTCTCTATTCCTCCTCAATTTATCTCTTATTTACTGATATTTGTACATGTTACATTAAGAAGAAGAATTTCAGTTCTTATTTTTAATTCTGCCTTTGAATCTCCTAAATCTATCACAGAACCTTAAACAGAGCTGCCTTCGTATTTTGTAAATTAAATTATTCCAAAGGTAACACAGGCATTAAATGGCTGATTCTGAATCTGAACCCAGTTCTTCTGACAAAAATTAGTGCTTTTTCTACTGGACATCTGCTGCTTTGAAAGGTACAGTATTTTCTTCCATTGCAGGTCTTCAAGTAGAAGCTGAATTCTTTCTTGTCCAAACATGTTATAGTGGTGACTCTTATTGGATATGAATTTGTCTAGATTAACCCTCAGTTCCCTTTTAGTCCAAAATTCTGTGATTACTTTTACTGGCTATGTGAGGTAAAGCAAAGACTTGTAGAGACTGCTGGTTAGAAGACCAGTTAAGAGGATAGGACAAAAATGTGAGAGCTCTGGTGCGGTGGCATGAAGATGAACATGAAAAATATCTTAAAGACAGAATTTTGAAGACTTAACCATTGACTGTGGCAATCAAGGCAGATAAATGAGTCAAAAGATAACGCTGATCTTCCATGTGACTTGAGCAGGTCACATAAGCTTATTAATGGAAGGCAAAGATCTTCCCCATTAAGCAAAAATACATTAAAAAAAACACCTTCCAATGCTGATTTTCCCCCAATGCCATCATCACTGCTTCTTGCAAACGTTTTGGTGCACTTTTATTATCTGGAGATTGAGTCTCTACCTTATTTAGGTTGGAAGTGACCACTCATAAGCTCCTTGAAAAGATGATCAGTTTGCAAGTTTTAACTTGCTCCATTTTTTGTGACCTGGCTTGGTTTTCATCTCCTTAAGCAGCTTGCTGGTAGCTCTCTATGTTCTTACCATATTGGCACTAGACTTAGTGTGGATACTGTATAAGTTTTAGCCCTATTCTAGTTCAGAACCCAAATTCAAATGATCCACCTGCCTCAGCTGCCCCCTAGGGGCAGGAACTACAGGCAGGCATCACCATACCTGGCATTAGGGCACTTTCTATGAATCATTTACCTTCATATTTGGCTCTGACTTTCCAGAGACTCAGTACCAATTTTATCTGCCTGAAAACTGTTTCTTAAAATTGTGTTAATTTTAGGTAGACACTTTTAGCTGTTCCAAAAGGAAGGATCTGGATTACTTGTTTCATTCTTTGGCCTTTAAAAGGATGTTGTACATGGAAAAGTTGGAAAGGGCTAAAACAATGAAATAATAACATTACTGTGACACCTTGAAAATCTTGTGAGTGAGGTGGTGACAGAAATATTACCATTCAGCAAATCCTTTCAGTCTCTAAATTGTGATCTCCATTTTAGATATGAGGAAAATGAGGATCAGAGAAAGAAAAGAACTTCCTCAGGATTAGTAAGTATCAGAGCTAGAAATTTCAACCCAGATCTGCTGAATCTTTTATTTGTTTTTTAAGACAGCTGCTTAGTATCTGAAACTAGATTTGAATTTGAGTCCTTCTGACTTTGGGGACAGTATTCTATCCACAATGTCACTTAGTTGCCCCTAGATCTGCTAACTCTTAAGATAATTTTTTGTTTTTTTCCCCATGACATCAGAGTCCTGCCTTGGCCTGGAAATCAGGAGATTATGGACTCCATGCCATCTAACACTAACAATCCACAGTACACAGATTTTTATTTTGTGAGATGTTGTCACATTTGAGAAAATGATAACATAAAGCCTAGAGGTCACAACAGCATAGGGGGCACAATTTTCCAACTTCACCCTGTACTTACAAATGCCATTTCCAAGTTCTGATTCACAAGACTTTTTAAAAGATAGGCTTTTTTGAAAACAATGTTTAACTCCTGTCTCCACTCCTGATGCAGATGTGATGCATTGATCTCTATCAATTAGGAGAGAATCTGTAAGGGTAATGGGAATTTGAAGGTCTTCCCTGCCCTTAATAGGCCAAATGAAATCAGAAGGAGCCCTTGGTGGGAGGAGATTGCTGAAAGGGTGGAACAGGAACGGTAGAGCAGGAAGGAGCAGAACATGAGCAGATCTGGGAGCAGGCAGAGCTGAGGCAGAGCAGCTAGCATGAGTAAGAGAGAGACATTTTTGCTTAAGGGAGCTTGTTTTGAAGATTTGATGGAGGAAAGGCTTGGGAATATCAGTGCTTCCTGCATTGGCAATGTGTACCAACTTCTTGGTTGCTATAATGGATTTGGATTTTTGGTTTGGGGATTCGTCTTTCTGGTGTTTGAATAAATGTTTTGGTTTTGTCTTCAATGTGGAGAGTCTGTTACATCTTATAATACAGAATTACGCCAGCATATTCATAGCTACCATGGGTGCTGAGAATATTGCATTGTCATTTTAAAGTCCCATACCAATGTCCTTTGGGACTAGTGTTACAAATATTTTCATTTTCTAGAAATACAACTGTAGCAAATCTCAATCACTCTCCTTCTCTGTCTTTCTCTGTCTCTGTCTCCTTTTCTTTCTTCCCCAGCTTTTGCTTCTTTTTTCTCCCTCCTTCTCTTTCTCTATTGCTCTCTATCTCTATGTATCTATCTCTTTCTCCCCCCTCCCTCTCTCCAACTCTACTTTCCTCTGCTCTCCCTCTCTCCACAACATACTTTGCAGTTTTTCTTCTCCATAAGCACCAAAAATGAGAGGGGAGAGGAAGAGAATTCTGAATTTGAGATATTGTACTTTCCAACCTAGTTTTTAACTACTATTTATAGAGGTACTTGGGTCTAAAACCTGAACACCTGGATCAACAACCAAAAACATAAGGAGCCAAAATCCAGGAAAATAAGTTGAGCATTCTCAGTATATAGCTCTAAATTAAAATATTTCTTTTTTTTAAGAGTAATTTTATACAGTTACAATATTCTTCCAGTGACATCAGGACTAATCTATGGAGAAATACAAAGTCCAAAGAATCAATGTCATAGATCTTTTGAAATATTGTGTATTACTGCTCCATCTCTAGTACATCATTCCTCTTTGGGGGAGTTGATATGGACTTGAGACAATGTCTAGTTCATTATCTTATTGGTCATGTGATTGGAATGACTAATTTTCTTCTGTCATTTTTGCTGATCTACTGGGTGTGAGACGAAAACTCAAAGTTGTTTTATTTTCATTTTTCTCATTATTAGTTCTTCGAGCATTTCTCATGTCGTTTTCCTAGTAATTTTTGTCAGCAAAGGAGTTCTTACCCCAGGAGCTGTTTTGTTGTTATTGTTCTTGTTTTTGTGGGATGTTATCAAATACTCTGCTATTTTGTTCAATTGTTTCTCTGTTGTAGTCATCAAATATGTTCCATTGATCAAATTTATTTTAGACAACAGTGAACATTTGATATCTTGATAGTAACTCATTTGTACTATATCTTGAGGTATATTATTGCAGGGTCTCATTCATTCCTATTTTCTTCATTATTTCCCATAAGATTCTGGATCTCTTTTCCTCCTTCCAGATAAATTTTATTATTGTTTTCTCTAGATATATAAAATAACTCTTGAGTAGTTTTATTAGGATAGCACAAAATTTATAAAGGAACAAGATTATTGTTCTGTCACTTTCATTATATCATAGCTCAACATTAAACAATTAATTTCTCTCCAATTATTTGTCTTGCTTTATTTCTGGATTTATTTTGTTACTGTATTTATATAATTCCCAAGTGTGTCATAAGTTTTCAACTTTGTATCTATTTTGAATGAGATTTTTTTTTTTCTATCTTAGACTTTACTCATAAGATAAAGGAGACATGATTTTTGGGGTCAATTTATTTTAGAGACTTCCTACTTATTTCTAAGTTATTATTTCAATTATTTTTAAATATATTATGCTCCTCATGTGAGCTATCATACCATTGGCAAATAGTAATAATTATTTTTTTTCTATGCTTGTTCCTTCAAATTTTCTTTTCTTGTCCTATTAATATATCTAATATTTCTAATTCTATGGTACATAACAGTGGTGATAAAGGACATCTTTATTTAAAACAATATTATAGAAAAAGACATTTGGTGACTAGAAAACATGAAAGCATTGTCTACTATCCAGAATCCATGCAAGAATTCCATCTTGAAACTGACATACAATACAGATGGAATTTTCTGGGCAACCTAGATCTTCCACAAGTTCTCACAACTCACAAAGGCCTTGGTCACATCAATGAATTTTGTATAGACCACAGTTCTGTTCCTGGCATATCTTCTGGAGTTGTCAGATGGCAAATACCATATTGATTGCTCCTCAGCCCTTTTGTGAAGTCACACTGGCTTTCAGATCAATTCTCTGCTGCTTGTGCTAATTTTGACCTGATGATTTAGCGATATCTCCTATCCAAATGCTCATATGCACTATTTATGCCTAAACTGTGGTAGAGCCTTCTAAGCTTATGTTAGTTTGATCAGTCACAGTTGGACACTGTACCTTGACCCTGACATTGTGATGTCATTCTTTGAGCATGAAAGACAACAACCAACCTACCTAAAGGATGGTAATATCTTTCTAAAGTCATGAATACAGTGTATCACATTATTAGTAGAACATGATTGTTAGCCAAGAAAAGAACAGCTTTATCTTGACTTGAAATAAATTTCTTTATGCTAAGGAAGTAGGACTTTTTAAAATTCTATACTATATTTGAAGCTAGATCATACAAGGATGAATCAAGAAATTAAGAATAACTTGAAAAGTATTTTCTTTCATCATATCTATTAATATGAGGGCTTACTGCAGACTGAAGGCAACACAAAAATACCATAGCTATTTCTTCCAGGTATACTTTTCCCACCATAGAAGTAGCCATTTAATTTTTAGTGTAAGCCAAATAAGTGGGAAACCCTTTATAAGAACAAAATCTTAAATCTGAAAATCTTTATCTCATGGTATCCTCACCTCTGAAGTTTCCTTGCACACCTATTATCTCCCACAGACCAATACATGTGGTTAGCTACTGGTATTGGTAATGGAATTTGGAGATGCCCCTGTATTGGCTTGATTTTTGGGTTGAGTGTTAAAACCCAGAGCTTGTGAATCCCACTTGTGGGATGGACTTGTTGATGTGAAGAGAGAGGGCTGAACTGGGAGGAGCTGTATATTAGGAGGGAGACCCAAGCCTAGAGAAGGCCAGAAGGACTTTTGGGAGAGCAGTATCCAGTATCGTGGAGCCTGAGTTGCTGAGAGAAAGACCGCTGAGAGCCCATTGGAGCTGCCCAGGACTTTTGAGAACTGTCACCCAGAGCTGCCAAGAACTAAGAAGGTGTGGCTGTGATGCCGGTATTTTGTCTGTCTGTTTTGATGTTATTTTGCCAGATTCACCTGCTGGTGAAGGACATTGCTGCTGTTGTAGAGGTCCTGGAACCTTGCTATTGGTTCAGAAGCCCTAAAGGAGGACTTTTTTGTGGTCCCTACACAGAAATCCTGGAAGAGGGCCTTGCTGATGTTTTCAGGGGTTCTGGGACTGTTCTACCAGCAGAGAATGACTTGATGAGGACACTGGCTATGGCTTTGTTGAGCCTTATCTTCCCAGGAACTGAGATTGCTGAGGGCTTGCCTCGAGTGAAGATGAAAGAAGGGCCTTTCCTTGGGCATTCAATGCTGAGATGATATCTTAACCTTGTTGTAACTTAAGGGTGGATGGCCTTTTGTGTTCTTCTGCCCCTTTTGAGATTCAGGGGTGGG
>CM053591.1:27773711-27803517 GCA_028646515.1 Pseudochirops corinnae | reverse complement strand
AATAATACTGAAAAATATATACATGAAATGAATGAAATAGAATCTAAGTACTCAGAGCAAAAGCTTTATTATATGTGTGTATTTATATACATATATATATAATTATATTAAAGAAAAAATAGGAAAACCATAATAGTTGAGGAACCCAGTGCTACCTAAGCAATTCTATCAAAGAGATACAAAGAAATCCATTAAGGACCTTTATATAATTTTAAGAAAAAATAGATGTAACAGCATTGGCAATTAATAATGATAATCAAAAGGAGTATACATGTCTCTTACTTCTACATGGTACACTTACTAAACCTGACCATAAGGTGAGGCATGAAAAAACCTCACAAATAAGTAAAGGAGGGGTGGCTAGGTGGCACAGTGAATAGAGCACCAGTCTTTGAGTCAGGAGGACCTGAGTTCAAATCCGCCATCAGACACTTAATACTTACCAGCTGTGTGACCTTGGGCTAGTCACTTAACCCCAATTGTTCTGCCTTACCCCCTCCACAAAAAAGAAAAAAAAAACAAGTAAAGGAAAACAGAAGTATTTAAAATATATATCTCTAACCACAATATACTTAATATAATAACAAAAGGCATTAAGGTATTTGAAGAAAATATCTATATTTAAATGAAGACTAATAATATATCATTCTAAAGAATATATGAATCATAGAACAAATCACAGAAACAATAAATAATTTTGTGGAAAATGTATCAATGACACAACAGAGCAAAAACCTTTGGAGATATAATCAAAAATAACACTTTTAAGGAAATTTAGATATTTGAAACTTTCAACCACAAAATAAATAAAAAAGACAATGAATTAGGAGAGTAAGTAAAAAAGGAAAAATCTAGAACATATGAAAAGACTCAAAATAAACAAAACAAATATTTGGAAAATTAGAAGAGATAAACAAAATTGAAAACAACCCAAGACCCACTGAATTGACAAGAAAAACTAGGCACGCTTTTTTTTTTTTTGGCTGAGAGAAGATATCAAAGCATACAAAGTATTGATCAATTTGATTTTTAAAAGTGAGAAAAATCAGGGTGGCTAGGTGGCTCAGTGAATAGAGCACTGGCCCTGGAGTCAGGAGGACCTGCGTTCAAATGTGGTCTCAGACACCTAATACTTACTAGCCGCGAGACCTTGGGCAAGTCACTTAACTGGAATTGCCCTGCCTCCCCCCTCCAAAAAAAAAAAAAGCAAAAAAATTAAAAGGTGAGAAAAATCAAAATAGCCTATTAATCAAGAAAATGGAGAATTCATATTAAATTTTAAAAAAATTCTTAATAGGTATCTTGTCCAACTACATGGAAAAAAAGCTAGTAAATTTATCAAAATTTATAAATACATAGAAAAGAATATTGTTCCTCTACAACAGAATGGTAATTAAGATGTTAAAAAAAAAAACCAGTTCAAATAAAATAAATTGAATAAGTCATAAACAAACTCAAATTTTAAAAAAGCAAAAAGTAATAGATGGATTTACAGCTGCATTCTATTAAACATCCAAAGAAAAATGAACTAAAATATTACATTTTTTTCTGAAAATGAAGAATAATAACATTCTACTGAATTCATTCTGTGGTATTGATTTGATTTTGATTCCTAAACCAAGGAGACATGAAATCGAGAAGGAAAACTATAGAGTTATCTATTAAATGAATATTGATACAAAAATATTAAATAAAATAATGTCCAAAAAACTATAATAGCATATTAAAGATATTATGGACTTTGACTATGTTAGCTCTTTATCAGAAGCAGAGTAATTTTAGCATTAGAAAAGCTATAGATATACAAATCATGTTAATAACAGAAATAGCAACCCTATAGTAGCAGTAGATGAAGAAAAAGTTCTTTAGGAAATAAAATCTTTAATGTTCATATTCCAAGAAAATATGAGTAAATGGATATTTCCTTAGAATAGCAAACAGTGCCTGCCTAGAACCCAAAAAGTGAAACTACCAGAGACATTTCCACTAAGATCAGGAATAAAGCAAGGACATAAATTGGCACCACTCAATTGAAATAGTTCTAGAAATGTTCTTTTTTGCAATAAGATAATATAAGGAAAGAAATTACAGAAATAGACATAGGCAATAATGAAATAAAATCATTTCTATTTCCATATGTTTTGAGGTTAACTTTAAAGATCCCAGAGAGTCAATTCAAATTAATTAAAACAATTAAGAACTTCAGTAAAGGAGAAAAAAATATAAAAACAAACTGACAAAATCATTAGTCATTCTTGGTATTACCAGCAAAACCTATCATGACATATGAATAGGATAGAAATAAATTCCTTCAAAATAACCTCAAAATTATAAAATATTTGGGAATATAGAGTCTCTAGAAAAACATTCAGGATGTATAGAACTACAGAATGTATAGATGTATAAGTGTATAGAACTACAGAAACACCCTTTACAAAAATTAAAGGAAGACAAATAATTGGAGGGCTTTTGATTACTCATTATGCGGCTATAAAAGTAAAATTAAATAATGAAATTACTAACTTTTATATGTGTGTGTCCTACCTGTCTTATTACTGAGGAGCAAAAAATAAAGGCTCTTAAGAAAAATGGTGACTTTAAGAAGTGAGAAGGCAAAGTCCGAGTAGTACCAGATTTACAATTATACCAGAAAGAAATAATAATTTGTCACTAATTTTAAAAATCAAAGAGTTGTTATATAGCTTCACAAGGCACACACAATTGAATATTTTGAGTCTAGTGTACACTAACTATAGGATTAAGGACTCCTTATTGGACAAAACTGCTAATTTAATTGGAAAACCATTTAGAACACATTATTGTTAGAAAGAACATTTCATAAAACAGTAAACTCATAGCCTGGCTAAAATAGGTCATGCCATAAAAAATAGAGAGGATAAAAAGATAGGTTTTTTAAAAAAATAAATAAATTGAGTTAGGGGAAATTCTTAGCTACATATGATCTAGATTATCCCAAAAGATAAAATGGAAAGTTTTGAATATATAGAAAGGCAAAAATTTACACAAGCACAATCAGTGTGGCCAAAAATGATAAAGAGAAAAACAGCAAATTTCAATGATGGATATGTAGGTAACTGATGCAATGACCTAAGAACTATTCCCCAAAGGATAAATGGTCAAACAATAGGAACAGGAAGTTTTAAAAAAGAAGTACAAACTAGCACCACGTTAAAAGTTATCCAGATAATTACCAGTAAGAGCAATGCAAATTAAAATGCCTTTGAAACTTTATTTCATGCCCATACAATTGAGAAAATTAAAAAGATGGTAAGTGAAAAACTGTGGTTGGAAAGGTACAGTAACACATTGAATTGGTTCAAATATTGTGGAAAACAATTTGAAATTATGCCCCTAAGTTTACTAAACTATATATACTTTTAAACTCGGTTAGTGATTCAGTTATATAACTCAGTATAGGACTACTAGTTCATATACTCCAAATAGGAGAGTGACAAAGAAAAGAATGCTTGTCAATGTTTTGGAATAATCTTCTAAAATGTTTGCCTCTTTGAGCTGAGCTGTCATCATGTGAAATTCTTTTTGTTTGCACATTCTTCCAGCCTACTGGCTGACTTTGGACTGGATTTTAGGGTTGGGCTATAGGGTACTTCTGGAAAAGGCTGGACTTGTCCTTTTGTTGCTCTCTTGAGGTATTGAATTTTGTTTTATTCCAGGATTTCCCAGACAGCTTGGGGTCTTGCTAGGTTTCAGTACTCCCGAAGTGGTCTGATCCGGGACAAAGTCTGTTTTCTTTCCCTCACCCCTAACCTGAGCTCTTTAACTAGGTTGGGTCTGAGCAAGAGTAGACTGCTGCTGGACTTAGACCCTTTCAGTTAATTAGAAATTTGTGCAGGCTGAAAACCAGAGAATTGTAGGATCCCCTTTGGTCTAGAATTCCCCTGCAGACTGATAGACATTGTAAGTAAAAGCCTGCTTTGTACCTCAGATCTGAACTACGTCACAATTTCTGCTGCTGACTTCAGAGTATCCTCTTTTCTCAGTACAACACCCAGCATCTTCATTTCTTTGAAAGACTTCATTGTCAGCAGGTAGGTTCTTCCCTCCACTCTGGATCTGAGACTGAGGATTGAGTCATAGGAGACAGCGTAGACAATAGGCACTTATCCCCATAGCAGTACTCCATTACGGGTCTGCATATTTCCTGGCATGATCTTAGACCACCCCTTCCCTGGTATACAGTTTCTCTCTGGGCTCTAGAACACTATGCCCACTGTTCTTCTCACAAGGAACAGTCCCCACTATCCTCAGAAATTCCTCTTTCTCCCTATGCCAAACTGGATTGGACAAGGGACTTGATCTTGTACATTTTCTAGATATGTTTGGAGAAGTTTGTGGCTCACTGCATTGTTTCCTATCACTATTTTGGCCTTGCCTAAGGAATGCAGTTTGGAAAGATTTAGCTCCAATCACTTTATCACTATATCTCAGGACTTCAGAAGGTTGTTAATGAAGTATTTTATCCACCACTTGTCAGAGAGGTGATAGACTAGGGTTTCAGGAAGACATATTTTTACATAAACATATAATCTTTTGATTTGTTTTGCTCGTATCTTAAGTATTTTTCTTTTTTCTGAATTATTCTCATTATCCCCATCTCTCTTACTCTCCTCAAATAGAATCTTTCCCATTTAAGAAAACTTCCCCACATTCTAAAGCTCATCTAATGTGATTCCTTCTTCCATGAAGAGGGAAAGGCAGTGTGGTTTAATGAAAACTAAGCTAAACTTGTAGTTGAGATAACTTGGTTTGTATCCTGGTTCTTGCATTTATTAGCTTTATGATTCATAGCATTCCATTTTACCTACCTGATCCTGATTTCTCATCTATAAGAGAGATCGAATATATTTTTTGTCTTTTTGGAGGGGGAAAGACAAGGAAATTGGGGTTAAGTGACTTGCCCAAGGTCACACAGCTAGTAAGTGTTAAGTGTCTAAGGCCAGATTTGAACTTAGGTCCTCCTGACTTCAGGGCTGGTGCTCTATTCACTGAGCCACCTAGCTGCCCTGACAGATCATATTATTTTTGCTACCTTTTCTATCTGATTTTACATTTAGATCATTTTCGAAAGGGAGGGCATAGTGATAACTGAGAATATTATAAAGAGGATCACATGGGCCATGACATTTAAACTCTCCTGATTATGTCACAATGCACTCTTTCTTGGGTTACAGCTTCCTTTACATAAGGAGGAAGGTAGTCCCATCACAAATCAGTCGTGTGTCTTTGAGATAAAATGAGAAGATGCCACTCTACCAGTCTTTGTGTAGAGGAAAGAGAATGCCATTGCATCAATTGCAAGACTCCTTCCTTCTAGGGAGCAAGGTAAGTAGAAAAGAAAAAAAGAATATTTTTTGTCTTTTTGGAGGGGGAAAGGCAGGGCAATTGGGGCTAAGTGACTTGCCGAAGGTCACATGGCTAGTAAATGTTATGTGTCTGAGGCTAGATTTGAACTCAGGACCTCCTGACTCCAGGGCCAGTGCTCTATTCACTGCACCACCAAGTCTGCATTGATGGAAAGGTTGTCTCCAACTTTGAGGAAGTGGAATGACAATATTCCTTCAACTCCAAGTGCTTGTTGCCTTGCCTGAACTTTCTAAGTTCCTGAGTGGCTTCCACCCCCTAAGCACCTATAGAGAATGAAAATCTACCTAAACTCTTTCCTTGATGCTAAACAAATTGTCTTCTAATCAGCCTCTTTTCATCTCAGTGATTCCGACCCATCGCTTAAACCCTATTCCTAGTTCCACTTATTCCCTTATCCTTAGCCTCCTCCTTTCCATTATCAAACTCTATCTACACCTACCACTGTGCTCTTTGGAATACCTACTCCATAGGCAATAAACTTGCTTTCTTTTTTCCTATTTCCATCTATTGGATCTCAGTGAGAGTAGGCTCCCTCCTTATAATACAGTTCCTTGGTAACCTTTTTTTTTCAGCAATGACTTTACTTTCAGTTATTCCCCTTACTCATTGGTTGTTTTGAGAGAATTGAAATACTCCTTGCTCCCCATCTGATACTTCCAGGTTCTCCATTTACCACCATTACTCAATTACTTCTCCTTCTTACTCAATCCATATTTATCATTTAAAATTCTGGGAGCTATTATCTGCCAAACTTGAACACACTACCCTCCTCTCCTCGGTACTTGGCTCACATTTTTCCCTCTTCACCAACTCTCGTCTGATGACTTCAGCATACACGTGGATATTCCCTCAAGCACCCTGACCTCACATTTGTTCAATTTAATCATTTGACATGACTCATTCCACCATATCCCAGCCACACACCAAGATGGCCATACCCTAGATCTTGCCATCACACACAAATGCTCTATTTCCATCTTCATGAACTCAAGAATTTCCTTCTCTGTTCACAATCTATTGTCATTCTACCTCAATTTTGCCTTAAAATCTCAAACCCTTTTCTTCATTTGTGCCATAACCTCTACTTCCTGTGAAAAGGGATTATTTCTTGTATTAATAACTAACTATTCTCTTAAAACAAAGATTTTTCCCCTTTTCTAATTCCTCATGCAAAAATCAATGAGTGGTTGAAATCTTTTTTAAAGATTTACTTTGCCAGGATGGCTGAGATCGAATCAAAGACAGTAAAAGAAATTCTAAGTTTGGGCTAAAGGATGCATTCCTGCTCATTGTGCTTGTTCAGACTAGTCTGAGAAAATGTTGATTCTCCATTTTGTCAGACAGGTGATATGGGAAGTCTCTACAGAAATAAGTCTCTTTGACCAAGATGTGGGTAGTCCAAATCACATGCTCTAAGACACCATCTCATTGTAATATTCATTTTTCTCATTAATTGTTAAAAAATCAAAATTGATTGCCATTCTCCAAAACACCTGCTCTTCCAAGGACATATAAATCATAAGCCCTCCACAATGTGGAATCTTTGGCTCTAAGAGAGAGACAAGCAATACCATCTTTTGATTAAAATACTGCCATTATTTTAAAAAATTATTAAATTATCCAGAAACAATGTTGCTCCAATTTTTTTAACATCACATTCCTAGATTCCTCAGTACTTCCTATCACCTCTGCACTGTCTGCATTCACCTCCTTTTCTCATCTTGTCCCCTTGATGAAGTAGTTTAACTTTATAATGTCCCATTTTCATGAGTCCCTTGCCCACTTATTGCCGAATTTACCCTGGCCAGCCTCAGTTTCCTTTCTCAAACTTCCCACAATTGTTCCTCCCTAAAGCATCCCAGCTAAAAATATTACCTCATATTCACTGAAAAGACTGAGGCTATTTACCAAGAGTTCTTTCTTCTCCTCTCCTCATCTCATATCACTCATGTGCCTTTTTGTCAGACACTATCTTCTTCACCCATCTCACACATGAACCCCTCCATCTGCAAAAGTGATTCTATTCTATCCTGAGTTCTCCAGCTGATTTCCCCTTTTATCATCTCCACTCTCTCACTTATCTTCAATCTATCTGTGTCTACTGTATGCTTTCATATTGCCTACAAATATTCCATGTCTCTTCCATGTTTAAAAATCCCTCACTTAATGAATTTATCTTCATTAACTATTTCCTTATATATACTCCTCCATTTCATGGCTGAACTCCAAGAGACAATCATCAAGAATAGGTGTTTCCATTTTTTCTTTCTTTCACTCTCTTGTTAAGTTTTTACAGTTTGACTTCTGACCTCTTCATTCAACCAAAACTATTCTTTCCAAAATTACTAAGTTTCTCATCACTGCCAAATCTTATGGTCTTTTCTCAATACTCTTCATTCTTTACCTCTCTGTGGCCTTTGACACTGTCAATTGCCCTCTTTTCCTTGTATATCTATCTCCGTGTCTCTGGCTAGCAGGCTGGCTGTCTCCCTTTCTCTGACTCTCTATCTGTCTGTCCTTCTATTTGTCTCTCTCGGTGACACTATTCCTGGCTCCCTTCCTATCTATCTGACAGCTTCTTCTCAGTCTCTTGTTGGATCTTCATCCAGGTCACACCTGTGAATGTCCCACAGAGCTCTGTCCCAAATCCTGTTACTTTCTTCCTCTATCTTCTGTCACTTGGTAATCTTTTCGGCTTGACATTGATTCAATTAGCATCTCTGCTGGTGATTTTCAATTCTACTAATCCACTCCTATCCTTACTCATGACTTCCAGTCTTGCACATCCAACTATCTATTAGATATGTCAAAACCAGATGTGGAAATCTTAAAATCACCATGTCCCCAGCTGAATTAATTAATTTCATCTAAATCATCCCACTGTCCAAAATTCTCTGTTATTATAAAGGATGCCATCATCCTCCCAGTTGCCTAGGCTCACCACCTATGTGAACATATTCTCTTCAACTCCACATTTTCTTCCACCCACTATGTCCAAACTATTGCCAAGGCCTATGGATTTTGCCTGGATAACACCTCTTGAATATCCCTTCTTCTCTCCACCATGGTAGAGGCCTCCATCATTTCATGTTTGGCTTGTTATAATAGTCTGCTGATTGGTCTGCTTGCCACAAATTTTTCTCCATTCCAGACCCAGGAAGTGAGGGGTAACAGTAATAATGGGGCAAGTTTGCTTAGTGAAAAAAGTCTATTCATAGCAAGGCTTCATGACTAGAACATAGTCCCTGAAGGTGATTGTCTGAGTTCAGAGACCCCCTGGGGTTGGTGGGAAACAATTCTGTGATTTAGCTTCACCAGCATTAATCCCAAGGGTGAGCACAAAGGATTGTTGTTGTGACAAACTTAGGGCAAACCTTGCTTGCTGGGCCTTAAGTCTGGAAAACAAGGTGTCTCCTAATAGTAAAATAAGAGTGAAAAGAGAGGGGTGGTCTTAGCATGGAGATCCTGACAGTGAGTAATCTATAATACCTAAAAGTATCTGGATTAAATTTCACATTTTCTCACAATTTCCCTGATACTGTCTCACCTAGAATATTACTCTCTGAATAAGATCTGCAAACAACATATGTTTTAGGGCCTGCCCTGCTTCTTCTTCCTAAGATTCCCTAGGCCTCACTATCTGCTCTGCTTCTGTGTCCTATAGACCTGACACAACATTGTCATCAGACCTATTCTTAGGTACTCTAAAGACTCCTAACTTTTCCGTTAGCCCTGTAGGTGAACTGTCCTTTATGTGTTGTCTCCCCTAATTGGTAATGGTAACAGGACCTATAGTATTAATATTTTCTATTCTTATTCTTAGCCCTTAGCACATAGTAAGTATTTTGTATATGTATTTAAATTCATTCATTCAATTTTCTCCGAGAGTTAAATCAGCTGTTTGGGATTTTGTTCTGGGGCTGAGCTGTCCTGATTGTTGAATGAGTAAATAAAAAACACTTAACCTACTAGATCTAACTGGTCCCAGATCATGTTTTATATCTATGCATAGAAACATATTGCCATCAGTCTTTCTGCCATACATATTTCCCCTCATTCCTCCTGATTTTCACATTTGGTTCTGAGTACAGTAATGAAAGCACTGGTACCTTTTTTTCTGGAAAGGACATACTAGTTGATTATATGATGACTTCAAACTCCAATCCTGTTATTCTCTAGACCAAAACTCAGTTTCTAGGTTAACCTTACCTTGCTAATGTTGTCTTCCCCAATATATGCAAGGTCCTTGAGTGCATGGACTGTAACTTTTGTGTTTTTGTCTCCAGCACCTAGCAAAGTACCTAAGGCATAACAGGTGCTTAATTCCTTTCATTTATTCATTTAACATAGTCAACCCTCGATATTTTACCCATGTATTACCAATAAACAATATATATTAATGGCTACTCCTCTGGATTTATGGTTAGGAACAAAAATTCAATTCTGTACTAACTGGCAATTTGATCTCTATTTAATTCAACAAACATCAATTGAACATCCTCAATGTAAAAAACATCCTATGAGTGACACAATAACAAATAAAACCTGACTCCAAGGAATTAAGAGGTTAATAGAAAACATAGCAGGTGTATACAAACATAAAATAAAGATAACTTTAGTGAGTGCTGTAGGAGTGATAGAGGTAATGTATTATGGGTTAATAAAGGAAGAAGAAATCACTTCCAGTTGAGGTAAGGTGGAGAGGAAGAATGTTACTGATAAAAGGAGAATTATTGAGGAAAGAACAATACATTGCATGGTCAGGAAACTGTGTAGCTTGATTTGTCCCTAAGATACAAAGAATTATAATTCCGATAAGAGAATATCTTAGAATATCTTAAGGGCCAAGAGGATATCTTAAAAGGGCCAAGTTCCCTCTAAGTTGGGATTGTTTCATTCTTTGTACTTGTACCCCTAGTACCTAACACAGAGATGCCATATGATAGGTGCTCAATAAAACCTTGTTGACTCATTGATTGGAGGACTAGTTCAGAGCTTGGACTTTATTCTGTTGGTACTGATGAGTCACAGAGAGTTTTTGAATGACAAAGGAACATTACACATTACCTTAGGTATATATACTTTTAGGCTTTGTAGACTTCCTACTTCCCTACCATGTAAAATTATCTAAGCTATGTTGTGGGGAAATTATTCTAGTCAAATATAGGCTGGATAAGAATGAGAACAGACTGTAATTAGGAAACTAGTAGGTTTGCACAATAGTCTAGATCAAAAAAATAATGAAAATTTAAATTAAGGTAATAAATGTGGACATGTTGTTTTGGAGGTAGAATAGAAACAATTTCACAAATTATTGGAAGTGGCAACAGGAGTTATGGGACAGAAAAGAAGGAGATAGTTATGATCATAAGAATAAAAACCTGAGAGAATGGGAAAATGGTGGTACCATAATGGAATTAAGAGAAGTAACAAGTTTGAGGGAGAAAATGAATAAGATAAATTAAAGACTGAATGAAAGAACTTATTGTGTTCTAATATTGTGTTATTTTTAGTTTAGAAATTTTTTAAAAAGTCTTTTCCCTCAAGGAGCTTATATGCTAATAGAGGAATATAACAAATTGAGGGAATATAATATAAAAAGGTACATGAATGGAAATGTACCTGCTGCTAAGTGAAAAAAAAAAGTTTTTTGTGATTCATAGCCATAAATTCAGAAAATCTTAAATATGAAGACTAGAATCTGAGAATTTTTTTTTAAATATCACCAACTTCAGGAAATATGGCTGGATCAATCTACGTCTTCCTGAGGTGTTTAAAAATTTTATGCATAAACAAGATATTATATAGTACACTTAATAGCATATGACAAGTTTCCTTAGAAAAGATGTGTTACCTAAATCTCATTTTATTTGGCAGCCAATTTGCTTTTTTTCTTGGCATTAATCCTTCCAACATGTCACTTTTATTGCATATGTATTATGGAGTGTGTCAAAATAAATGATTGGTGTTAAAACAAGCATTAGTTATTGAAAGGATTCAAATTCTACCTTGAAATGTTTTGTGATAGTTTATAAATGTTCTGAACTACTTGCCAGTATGATAACAGTATACAAACATGATCATTTATTTTTTGAACCTGTTTTCATTTTTAAAAAGATACAAAAAAAAGGATGGTGGCTTAGAAGCAGGAAAACTCCAGGAGCTCCTCCCATAACCACCTCAAATACCTAAAAAAAATATGACTCTAAACAAATTTTAGAGCTACAGAACCCACAAAGTGAGAGAGAGAAACAAATCTCCCACTGAAGGCAGCCTGGCAGGCATACAGGAAGGGTCCATCACAGCATGCTGGGAGTCAAGCCCAGCACCACATGTGCCCTGGTTTTAACCCCAAGGCAGCACCAACCAGCAGCAGCTGGAGTGGACTTCAGGAGAGAGGATCACCAGCAGTTGTGCTGGTTTCCAGAATTATCAGCCCATAAATTCCAAAGACAAAGTAAAAGGTCAGTGTGGACTTTGTGGAAACAAAGGGACCAAGAGCTCAGTCCCGCAGGATGAGAAGACAAGAAGCAGTGCAGGCACTGTGGTCATGCAGCCTCCTCCACATGGCTGCTTCAGAGCTCCTGATACTCAAATACAAGAAGCAAGAGAAGCATGAAAAGGCAATCAGGGAAAATAAATCATAAGGAATTTATCAAACTTGAACTATTTAATTGTGACTTATGAAACTTTTCTCAGTATGAGGATAGTTGAAGGAAATATAAATGTATGTGTATGTCTATATAGGAGGGTATATGTGCATATGAATACATATTTGAGTGTGTGTATATAGGTGTACAAATATACATAGACAGAGGGCACAGGATCAATTGAATAAGAAGGGGTGATATTTTTAAAATAAAATTAAGAGGTGAGAGAGGAATATAATCAGAGGAGATAAGGAGATATAGAATTGGGTAAATTATCTCATATGAAAGAACCAAGGGAAAACTGTTACAATGGAGGGGAAGAACAGGAAGGCAAAAGGGAATGAGCCAACCTTACTCTCATTGAATTTGGCTTACGGAGGGAATAACATATACACTAAATTGGGTATCTTACCCTACAGGAAAGTATGGGGGGAAGGGGATAAGAGGAGGAACGACAGAAGGGAGGGCATATTGGGGGGAGGAGGATAGTTAGAAGCACACACCCTTGAAAAGGGACAGGGTTAAAGTAGAAAATAGAACAAGTGGGGACAGGATAGGATGGAGGGAAATATAGTCAGTCTTTCACAATATATCCACTATGGAAATGTTTTGTGTAACTACACATGTACAACCTATATTGAATTGCTTATCTTCCCAGTAAGGGTGAGTGATGAGGGAAGAAGGGAAGGAATCTGGAATTCAAAGTTTAAAATAAAATGTTTTTAAAAATTGTTACTATTATTACTATTATTATTTTTATTATTATTATTATTATTATTATTATTATTATTATTGTACATGCAACTGGGAAATAAGATATACAGGCACTGGGTTATGGAAATCCATCTTGTCCTACTGGAAAGTCAGAGGGGTGATCAGTAAGGATATAGGAGACAGCAGATTGGGGGTGGGGGTATTCAGTGGGATTCCTGTTTTGGGGTGGTGAGTAGAGGATGGAAGGGGAGAAGATTTGTAACTCAAAGTCTTATGGAAATGAATGTTGTAAACTAAAAATAAACATAAAATTTTAAAAAAAATACAAAAAAGTATATGCATGGGTATTGAGCATTTATGACAAGATATATAGTGGCAATACAAGTTAATGAGAACGGTCAATGCACAATACTAGACATACTAACACATATGCATCTTTTATTTCTTAATCTAAGAACACATTTGTTAGAATCTTCTATTGGGTAAGATTAGCTTTCAAGTGTTTAATTGGCTTTTCAAAAATGCTTTATTTTCCATCTGCAAAGTACACTACAATTTATTGTTTTATAATGAACAACAAAAATAGCAATATGAACATTCAAAAATCTTTATTATATATTCATGAAGTTAAGAATAGATTTGATTATACATTACTAGCATTCTTGCAGATATTACTATTTCCAGTCTTTTATATGTTGTTTTTGCTCTTCTCTACATACTTTTCTTTCATAGAAACATCTGAAGTAGCAACCAGAGTCCATGATTTTGTAATTATTAGTTTGTTACCTTTACTCCAACGATCACTAAAAAACAATCAATAGTAGTGGAGAGCTGGAATTTTCCAGATGCACAGGGGGTATTTTAAGAGCATAACGTGAAGACAGAGAAGTATTTTATAAGAACCCCAAAGTGAACTGCTAAGAGACTCTGAAATTCTTACAGGCATAATATTGTCAGGCTATTAGGACACATCATTATAATTTATGGGTGAGTTCTACTTAAGTATTTTTTGTAACTGGGGAAAAGCAATAATTCAGTGGAGAGAATTCATGGTGGGGAGACCCTAATGGCCCTTCTTAACACAAGGCTACTTTTGGAGAGACTGGCATTTATGGGGGACAAGCTGGGATAAAGTTCATCTGAGGTGAAATAAATCAGGCTATCTCATATCATCCTATCTTAATTAATTATTCTTCCTAAGTGTTAAACTCTTATTTCTATGCTCCCAAAGGACTGACTACAAGTGCAAACAATGCAACCTCTAAATTTCTGCACCCAGGGACAAAGCCATGGTCACCCACTGTAGTTACTACTACTACTACTACTACTACTTCTACTACTACTGCTACTACTACTACTACTGGTACTACTACTACTACTACTACTACTACTACTACTACTGGTACTACTACTACTTCTACTACTACTACTTCTTCTTCTACTACTACTACTACTACTACTATTACTACTACTACTACTACTAATTTAAAAGAGTTGACTTATATAGTCCTACCTAAAGTGGACCAAGAATCTTCTCTTGAATAGACTAAGCAAGGGATAACTCAGATTTTATTTGAAGATGTTTATTGAGAGGCAAAAAAAATCTCTTGTGGCAAAACATTACAGAATTTCCTGAGTTTCTAACTAAATTAATTTTCAGATTTTTCCTAAATTATGAATCTTTTTTTTTATAATTCAACTTAAGTATTTACTAGGTACTTATATGCAAAATACTGTTGACAAAGGACTGTATGGAAATGAATTCAATATGCAAATTTCAATTCACTTATAATTTAAAGAATGTATCCATTCCATATGGAAGGAATCCTATGAGAAATATTGGACATTATTTTCATTATCCTTCATTTTTGATACTTTTCTACTAAAAGGACATTTTATTTTTCCCAACTGCATGCAAAAACAGTTTCTATATTCACTTTTAAACTTCTGAGTTCCAAAATCTCACCTTCTCTCTTTCCTTAAATGGTAAGCAAATTTATATAGGTAATATATGTGCAATCATGCAAAACATAATTCCATGTTAGTTATGTTGTGAAAGAAAACACAGACAAAAAAAAAGTGAACAAAAAAGTGAAAAATAGTGTTCTTCAGCATTCAAACCTCATCAGTTTTTAATCTTGAGATGAGTAGCTTTGTCTTGGATCATTGTATTGCTGAGAATGGCTAAGTCATTCATAGTTGTTCATCATACAATATTGCTATTACTGTTTATACTCTTTTGGTTATGTTCACTTTATGTTGCATCAGTTCAAGGAAATCTTTCCTGGTTTTTTTTTTCCTGAAATCATCCTTCCCTCATTTCTAATAGCACAATAGTATTCCATTACAATTATATATTACAATTTGTTCAACCACTCCCCAATAGATTATATCTTCTCAATTTCCATTTTTTGCCACCATAAAATGAGCCACTAAAAATATTTTTGTATGTATAAATCCTTTTCCTTTGATTTTTTGGAAATACAGACCTAATAGTGCTATTGTTGGGTCAAAGGTTATTCAGAGTTTTTTATATTAACATTCAGTTCCAAATTCTATCTCTCCTTCTCTCCCCTTTTTTCTCCTTAGATAGTAAGCAATCAGATATAGATCATACATGTGTAATTGTGTGAAATATTTCTATATTAGTCATTTTGTACAAGAAGATGCTGATAAAGACAAAAATGAAAGAAAGTGAAAAATAGCATGCTTCAGTCTGTATTCACACAATATCAGGTTGTTGTTTTTTTCCTCTTGAGGCAGATAATATACTTCATCATTAGTCCTTTGGGATTATTCTGGATCATTGTAGTGTTGAGAATAGCTAAGTCATTCACAATTCTTCATCAAAAAATGTGGCTGTTATTATGTACAACATTCTCCTTGTTCTGTTCACTTCACTATGCATCCATTTATGTAAGTCTTTCCAGGCTTTTTTGAAACCATCCTGTTTGTTATTTCTTATAGATCAAAAATAATCCACTACAATCACTTACCATAGTTTTTTCTTTTTTTAACTATTCCCCAGTTGATGGGCATCTCTTTGATTCCCTATTCTTCACCACCACAAAAGAGCTGCTATACATATTTTTGTACAAATAGGTCCTTTCCCCCTTTTTTTGGATGTCTTTGGGATATAGACCTAGCCATGGTATTGTTGGATCAAAGGGTATGCACAGTTTTATATCCCTTTGAATATAGTTGCAAATTGCTCTCCAAAATGATTGGATCAGTTCACAGCCCCACCAACGATGCTTTAAAATCCTAGCTTTCCTACATTCCCTCCAACATCCAACATTTTCCTATTTTGCTATACTAACCAATCTCAGAGTTGTTTTAATTTGTATTTCTCTAATCAACAGTGTTTTGGAGCATTTTTATATGACTATAGATAATTTTATTTCTCATCTGAAAACTGCCTGTTCATATTTTTGACCATTTATCAATTGGAGAATCACTTGTAATCTTATTAATTTAACTCACTTTTTATATATATATTTGAGAAACTGGACCTTTATCAAAGACACTTGATATAAATACCCCCTCTCCACTCACCCCCAGATTTCTGCTTTCCTTCTTATCTCGACTGCATTGGTTTTGTTCGCGCAAAAATCTTTTCAGTTTAAATAATAAAAATGATCTTTCTTGCATTATGTAATGCTCTCTAGCTCTTATATGATCATAAATTCTTCCTTCATTCTTAGATCTGACATTCACTCCATGCTTCCCTAATTTGCCCAGGTATCACCCCTTACATCTAAATTATGTATTGATTTTGACCTTATCTTGGTATCTGGAATGAGATGTTTATCAATAATTAGTTTCTGCCATACTGTTTTCCAGTATATCCAGCAGTTTTTGTCAAGTGGGATGAGTACTTGTCCCAAAAGCTTGGATCTTTGCATTTATCAAACACTAGATTACTATAATAATTTAACTTTGTATATTGTGTACCTAGTCTATTACATTGATTTACCACTCCAGCCAGTACCAGATTATTTGGATGATTATATGGTCAGGCCACCTTCACAATTTTTAATTAATTCACTAGACTTTCTTGACCTTTGTTCTCTCTTTTGTTTTTGTTTTTGTTTTGTTTTTTTGGCTTTTTGGAAGGGGGAAGGGAGGGCAATTGAGGTTTAGTGACTAGCTCAAGTAATAGGGCTAGTGTTAAGTGTCTGAGGCCAGACAGATTGGAACTCAGGTCCTCCTGACTCCAGGACCACTGCTCTGTTCAATGCACCACCTAACCAGTCCTTGAACTTTGTTCTCATGGGTGGTTTTAAAAATTATTTTATAAAATATATATACATATAAAATACATGTATATATACATATATATTTATATTCCATAAAATATTTTTGGCAGTTCTATTGGCATGACACTGGATATGTACATTTATTTAAGTTGAATGATCATTTTTATTATATTGGCTCAGCCCGCCAATGAGTAACTAATATTTTTTTCCAATTATTTAGATCTTACTTGTGTGAATTTTTTTTTAATTTGTGTTCATATAATTCCTGGGTTTGTCTTAACAGGTAGATTCCCAAATATTTTATATTGCCTACAGTTATTTTATGTGGAGTTTATTTTTCTATCTCTTGCTGCTGGACTTTTTTGGTTATATTTTTAAAAAGCTGATTATTTATGTGGGTTGATTTTATATCCTGCAACTTTGGTAAAGTTGTAAATTATTTCAACTAGTTTTTAGTTGATTTCTAGGATTCTACAAGTATATGATCATATTATCTGCAAAGAATGATAGTTCTGTTTCCTCATTGACTCCCAGTTCCTTCAATTTTTTCCCTCTTTTATTGCTATAGTTAACATTTCTATTAAAATATTGAACAATAATGCTAATAATAGGCATCTTTGTTTCACTCTTAATCTTATTAGGAAGGTTTCTAGCTTGACCCCATTAAAGATGTTTGTTGATGGTTTTGTATTTAATACTTTTTATTACATCTTTCTTTTAACTCCCTCCTTTGGTTTCTATAAGATAACACAGTAATGTTTCTCCTCCCACTTCTTTGAATGCATCTTCTCTTACACCTACTCTTAAGTGGTAGATATTCTCCAAGGCTCAGTCTTCAACTATTTGTTCTTCTTTTTCTATACTCTTAGTAAAAATAATATTTGATAGCTTTAATTATCAATATTATGCCGGTGACTTCCACATAAAAATCTCTAGCTTTGTCTTCTCCTTTAATTACCATTTTCATTTTAAAAAGCTGCTTATCAGAAATTTTTATTTGTATTCCCAGATTCACAGACAATATAGCTGAAACAGGAATCATCCATTTTCAAATTTTGTTCGCCTATACAGCTTTGTCTTTTACTTAACATAATACAATAGAACATTCTTGATTTGGATAAAGATGCCTTACATCCCATCTCTACTACTGTTTGACCTTGGATGAGCCAACTTTTTTGGGCATGAGTTGTTGTTTATTTTTCATTTTTTAAAAATGAGGGACATTTTGATGATTCTGTGACCTTTTTATTAATTTTGTCACCAAGTTCTCTCACTTCTTCCTTTTAAATGTATCATATAATTACCTTTCTTTTCCAATCTTTTCTGTTCTACTTTATTACTTGTAACAATAATGCAATATTCACAACACTTATGGTGGTTATGATTATGCTGGTATAGTTGTGAATCACAAAATGTAGCAACCTCTCCACATGGGGACCAGAACCAAAGCCTTTATTCAGATACCAGAAAACCAAGTCCCAGAACCAGAAAGCCAAAGTCATTATAGTAGTCACAAAGTTGATACACACAGTTAATGCAGTGAACACTACATTCCCAAGGCTTCACAATAGAACAGGATCCCTCAGGCAGGGATCCTTCTCTCACTCACAGTAGCTCCTCAGCCTGGTTCTTGGAAGTTCTCAGCAAAATTTTCTAGAAGGAGGGTCTTGGCAAAAGTCGCAGCCTCCAGGTGCTCACTGAGAGAAAATCTGACTGTCCTGCTGGTTCTCTTCCAGTATACAGTATAGCTCCTCCCCATTCTTCCCCTTCCTGTTATATCAGCAACTTCCTCCCAAGGTGTTAACTACTTCTGTGTTAAATAGCTTAAACAAGGTGTTAACTTGAAACAAGGTGCTAATTACCTGCTTACTTGCCAATACAAAGGGGCATGGAAGATCTTCAGATTCCATTAACATTACATTACTCCAGCATGAATCCCTCACTTGAGTCAAGAATGTCTAAATGTAAAGTTTGATTATAAAGTAATTTCTCAATAAGTTCACAAATTACATATAAAATATACTCAGTTATCAGATGGACTTTTTGTGTTCTTTTTATCATATCTTTACATAATCTTAGAGAAAAAAGAAATTACATATGAATCTTGTTAGTTTTAAAAATAAGAAAAAGAAAAAATGGAGGGGGTGGGACATATTCCTCAAAAAAAAAATAGCACATTGAAAGGTAATGAGATGTGTGAATTTTACTATTATTTTCTGGGATTTCAACAAAGATAAATGAAACCATTCTAAGCACAGTCTAAATGTTTAAAGAAATATATAGATTTCTCTCTGATTTACTTCATTCATGCACTCTTATTTTATTTTTTATGTACCCTACTCTTCTTTCCTTGAATTTGTACATATGAAGAGCATTAATGAACTTTCTATAACATGAGAATTAGACTTTCATGTCACATAAGAAATAACAATCAAAATTAGATAAATTAGTACCAAAGATTTAGATTATTTACCACATGTTCACAGAGACAGAATAAAGTAATGTAGTCAACTTTCTTTGTATGGCAGCATTAGGGAAAAATAAGCCTTTATATAGTACCTACCCTGCTGGGAATCATGCTAAGTGCTTGCAAAATTATCTCATTTGATCATCTAACAACACTCTGAGGTAGTTATATTTAGCCTAATTTCATAGTTGAGGAAAAGGAGGTAGACAGAGGTTAAGGGATTTGCCCATTGTTACAACTAATTAGTTCCAAAGCTGGATTTGGACTCAAGGGTCTTCCTAACTCCAGGTCTCACACTCCATCTGTTGTGTCACCTAACTACCTCGAATTAAAATATGAGGAAGGAAAAGGGTGGCTTTTGAAATGATGTTATTATCACACTGCATATTCATGGTGACATAATAGACAAAGGCACAAAGCATACCAGATCCTACTATGTTTGTTGTATGACTATTTTTTAAAAGCACTTAATTTGGTTGTACAAAAAGAAATCTTAGAGACTCTCTTCCAGTGAGGCGACTCCTATTCATATACTAATATCATACAAGTTTATCTGATATATTTTAAATATATAACATTTTTGGATGATCTCCTAATTATTAATACATAATGAGACATAAAACAAGATACATTTTGGTGACTGTCATGGAGAATTTCCAGCACAGAGTCCAAGTGGAAAAGATTCCCTACAGATTCTATTTGCTGATGGCATTGTGATGGCTGAGTGATGTCCCCAGAACATTACAAAGACTACTAAACTTCACAACTATTCAAAAGAATTCATCCTAACAATAGGAGTAAGGGGAACAATAAAAGAAAACCCTCAAATATCATGCATTGGAGAATTATAGCATTATATAAAGAAATAGATAAGTGAGAAAATAGACTTGGTAACTTGTAGGTAAAGATGATAATTTTCATTTTGAATGAGGATGGTCATGTGATGGGGATATTGTAGACAGGATTCTTGGTAAGCTGTGGGCTCATTGAGTTAGCCTCTGATCTGTGGGCTCATTGAGTTAGCCTCTGATGTCCTTTCCAGCTCCTGGAAACTATGATTCTGTGATGTTTGAGGTGCCAATAGGACACCTAGAAATGTTAAGCAGGTTTACCTGCTCAACAGTAGGGAGCTAGTAGTCACTAGTAAAGATAGATCTAGAGCCTGGGAATGAGGGATTAAGGATATATACTTGGGAGTTAGCTGCCTAGAAGTGCTATATGTAACTGTGAGAATGGATGAGAATGCTAAGGAGTGAAATGTAGAAAGAAAAGAGAACAGAACCCATTAAAGAGATGAGTATTCATTTCAACAAGTATTTGAGTGCATTGGTATAGGCATTGTAGACACAAAGACTAAAATGGAAATCTTTGCCCTCAAGAGGACTACATTCTTCTAGAGGGGAAATTAGAAGGACTGAACAAACATAATGTAGGAGTGGTTAGAAAGGCAGGGGCATAAATAGAAAGGATTGTGTCATTCTTTGTACTTTCACTTGTGCTTGGCATACAAGCATGGCATACAAGTAGAATGCTTAATAAGCAGTGAATAAGACAGCTAGATGACGTAATAGACAGAATAGTAGAACTGTAGTCAGGAAGATCTGGATTCAAAGTCAGCCTTAGACATCATGACTCTAAGCAAATCATTTCCTCAACTATAAAATTGGGATAATGACACATAATGATGTCACTTGATGAGGGTTAAATTAGCTAACATTTGTAAACTGCCTGGCACATAGTAGGTGCTTAATAAGTGCTTATTTTCTTCCTTGATGACTGAGAGAATGTGGATTATCAAAAGGTACTAATGGAAAAAGTATATCAAGTGAGTGGGTATCAGGTGCTATCAGAACTGGTTTAAAACTAACGCAAATTAAAAGTTGGAAAGCATGCTGGAATTAGGTGATAATCTCACTATCTGTCAACACTCTGATGTTTCCAGGGCAAGGTCTAACTCTGACTTGTTCTTTTATTCTAAGAGACAGAGCTGGAAGGACCAAAGGTGTGTTGCTGACTGAGAATTAGGAGCCAGGCTAAATGGAAATGGAGGTACAAAAGCTAACTGAAGAAAACAATTCACCAAAAATTAGAACTGGGCAAGTGGAAGTTAATTACTCTATGAGATATCAAGAATCAGTCAAACAAAATCAAAAGAATAAAAAAATATTAGAAAACATAAAATACCTCATTGAAAAAAACAATTGATCTGAAAAGTAGATGCAGGAAAGATAATTTAAAAATTATTGTGGAGAAGATAGGTAGTGTAGTGAATAGAGCACTGGCCCAAGAGTCAAAAGGACTTGAGTTCAAATCCAGCCTCATACATTTGACACTTTCTAGCTGTGTGATCTTGGACAAGTCACTTAACTTTACCCCCTCCACAACAAAAAAATTATTGGTCTACCTGAAAGCCACAATAACAAAAATAATCCAAACAACATCTTTCAAGAAATTAGCAAGGAAAACTGCCCTAAGGTCCTAGAACCAGAAGGTAAAATAGTCATTGAAAGAATCCACAGATCACCTCCTGAAAAAGATCTTAAATTGAAAACATCAAGCAATTTTGTGGCCAAATTCCAGAATTATCAGATCAAAGAGAAATTACTGATGAAGATAAAAAGAACAGAGTTCAACAGAAAATTTGATCTTCAAATACAAAACTCAAGAGAGTCATAAAAAGGTAAAAAGGGAAGGAAAAAATAAGTATTCAATAAGGGAAAACTGTTTACCTTGCTACATGGGAATATGATACTTATAACTCTTGAGAACTGCATCTTTATTATGACATTTAGAAGGGGTATGTATAGACAGAGGCAGGGGTATAGGTTAACTTTGATGTGATGGTAAAAAATCTAATTAAGTGGTGAAAAGGAATTGTACTGGGAGAAGAGGAGAGAGTAAATTATATCACATGAGGAGGCATAATGACCTATTACAATAGAGTGAAAGAAGGGAGAGAGATGAGCATTGTTTCAGCCTTAATCTCATCATATTTGGTTCAAAGAGGGAATAACATATTCAGTTAGGTATAGAAATCTAACTTACCCTATAGGAAGTAGGGAGGGGAATAGGGAAAGAAAAAGGAGGAAGTGGATAGAAGGTAGGGGAGAAGGGAAAGAAAAGGGAGGCAGCTGATAGAAGGAAGGGCAGATTGAGGGAGGTGATGGTCAAAAGCAAAACTCTGGTGAGAAGGGAAAAGGAAAAAGGAGAGAGAAAGGAGAAAATAAAATAGGTAGAGAGGATGGAGAGAAAAACACAGATAGTAATCACAACTGTGAATGTGAATGGGATGAACTCTCCCATAAATGTAAGGGGATAGCAGAGTGGATTAAAAGGCATAATCCTACAATATGCTATTTAGAAGAAACATATTTGAAGCAGAGGGATACATTCAGAGCAAAGGTAAAAGGCTGGAGCAGAATATATTATGTTTCAGCCAAAGTTAAAAAAAGCGTGGGTAGCAATCTTGATCTCAGACAAAGAAAAAGCAAAAATAGATCTAATTAAAAGAGAAAAGGAAGAAAATTACTTCCTGCTAAAAGGTACCATAGACAATGAAGTAATGTTACTACTAAATATATATGAACTAAGTGGTATAGCATGCAAATTCTTAGAGAAGTTAAGGGAGTTACAAAAAGAAATAGACAGCAAAACTATACTTGTGGGGGACCTCAAACTCCCTCTCTCATAACTACATAAATCTAACCACAAAATAGACAAGAAAGAAATTTAGGAGGTGAATAGAAAAATTTTAGAAAAGGTAGATATGGTAGACCTCTGGAGAAAAATGAATGGGGATAAAAAGGAATATATCCTTTGCTCAGAGGTACATGACACCTTCACAAAAAATGACTGTATTAGGACATAAAAACCTCACAATCAACTACAAAAAGACAGAAATATTTAAGGGCATCCATTTCAGATCATTGTGCAATAAAAATTACATGTAATGAAGAGCTATGGATAGACTAAAAATTAATTAGAAACTAAATAATCTAATCCTAAAGAATGAGTGGGATAAGCTACAAATCACAGAAACAATTAATCACTTCATCCAAGAAAATGACTCTTGTCATTTTTTATACTGGTAATTTGCTTTTCATCTTTCTTTTTTTGAATCAAATTAACCAAAGGTTTATCTATTTTATTGGCATTTTTTTCATAAAACTAACCTTTAGCTTTACTTATTAGTTTAATAGTTTTCTTAATTTCAATTTTATTAATCTCTCCTTTGGTTTTCAGATTTTCTAATTTGGTATTTAATTGGGGATTTTCAGTTCATTCTTTTTATAGTTCTCTTAGTTGCATGACCAATTCATTGATCTCTTCTTTCTCTATTTTATTTATGTAAGCATTCAGAGATATAAAGCTTCCCCTAGGAACCTCTTACTCTGCATCCCATAACTTTTGGGATCAATCTGCATTCAGACTCTGTAATTCTTTCTCCAAATATGGATAGCCTTTCCAATCATGTGTCCTTTGGAGTTGTCTCATAACCTTGCATTGCTGAGGGAATCTCAGTTATTGATAGCTATCAATATAAAAAAAAGAACTTTAATATTATGTACCTAAATTCTCTTGGTTAAAAATTTACCAGTTCATACCTGTATTGCTTGATAAACATTGCTCGAAATCAGTAGAAATGCAGTAGAGGGTCAGGGAATGAAGTTCAAACACTAAGTTCAAATCTGTACTCAGATACTTTCCAGGTATGTGACACCAGCCACATCAATTAAGCTCTGTTGGCCTATATACTTAAATGTAAAATGAGGATAATACAATACCAATATAGCTATCAATAATAGAGATTCCCTCAGCAATACAAGGATATAAGGCAACTCCAAAGGACTCATGATTGGAAAGATTATCCACATTCAGAGAAAGAATTACGGAGTCTGAATGCAGGTTGAAGAAAAGCATTTTCTCTCTTTTTCATTTTGTTTTTTTTGTTTTTTCTTTCTCATTATTCATTCCGTTGGTTATAATTCTTTACAGCTTGACTGAAGTTTAATATAAAGGTGTATGTAGAACCTATATCGGATTGCATGCCATCATGGGGAGGGAGGGAGTGAAGGAGGGGAGAAAATTTGGAACTCAAAAACTTGTGGAATTGAATGTTGTAAACTAATAGTAAATTAAAATTTAAAAAAAGAATTGGAGATGGAAGAGTCAATCAAACTTCAATTTTGGAATGTTTATCATTAAGGACAATTAAAAAGAAAGAGAAAAGTGTAAAAAATATATATATAGCTATCAATATAAAAAAATATATTGTGCAATATCAAAAGAGTAAGAAAAAGACCCACAGTTGTTAAGTGGTACTTTGGAGCAATTTTATGGAAAGATACAGAAAATAATCTTGCAAAAGGAGAAGACATGGATGGGTTGTAAATCTCCGTTGTTGGAGGCAACATCTATAATGTTGGTATTACAGCTCTATTGGAATATTAGATCATGGTGTGATTCTGAACAACTGCAGTTAAGATGTTTTATTACAAAACACATTTTCTTTTTACCTACAATCACCCCTCCCTCAAAACAACTGAGATAGGAAGAATATCGTTACCATAATATGTATGCATATGTACATACACATATATGTGGGTGCAAAGATACTTTAATAAGCACTGTATTTTTCTTTACATAGAAACAAATCATCTTTTTCTCATAACGAGAGAGATGAAGTAAAGAAAAAAGAAAAATAAGAGAAGCAAACTATGGTAGAGAAAAGTAAATCTACTGCTGCTATAAAAGTGTTTATGACTTAATTTCAGATAATGTTCCATCTGCAAGGTCATCTTAATTTTCCTAGAGATTTCTGAAAATAATTACAGTTAGACTTCCCACTTTTTATCAAGTTGATATGAATCCATATCTAGTTCACAGAACCTAGAAATTTTACACTAAATTTTGAATGTTTTGCAGTCCATATCCCATGGAAAACATTCACTAGAAAATAATTTTTATGATTTTTGAGTTGTCTTGTTTTGGTCATAGTGTTCATGTTAAAATATTTTTACTGAATTCTGTGCTTCCTAAAATGACTCAATAATATTTCAAGGAATTGAACACTTTAAAGATTTAGGACAAAGCATGGTCAGACAACTTACTGAGGAAAATAATTAATTTTATTTATATACAAGGGGAGAAGTGGTCAACTAAATGATTCACCGAGAAACATTTAATTACTCTTATAAGCTCTGGGAATACTAGGAATTTTTTTTTAAATAGTCTCTACTGTTGTGCAGAGAATATGAGTGAGCCAAGACCTGGGTTTAAGGTAAATTTAGGTGTGGATTTATTGAGCAAGCACACAATTACCAGAGTGTAAACTCAAATCGATAGTAGTCCATTGAAGGTACAGGCATTGTTTAAAAAGGCTAAAACCACAAAAACCACAATCAGGGAGGGGAGCTAGCAGAAGCAATAATGTACAGAAGCCAAAAACAGCCATTGGTTAGATCTATGGCTCAGGGCTAATTTGGGAACGTGGCACAAGGGTACAATGGTGCAACCTTCCTGTGACTTGGGGGTCCTTCATAGAACAGGGTGGACATCATAGGGTGAAGGGTCATAGTCAACTTTCCAGAACAGGGTGGAAGGGTCATGAGGTAAGGGGGACTGGAATTCCCCAGAACAGGTCAGGGTCACCTTCTGGGCGAAGGATGTGGGGACCCCGCTTGGTCAGCGGAATGGAACAGGATGGTCTCTACATAAGAGTCTTGCACCATAACCCTAGGCTGACCTTTGTACAGTATGAATATTGATTTGAGGAAGGAGGGGGTTAGTGGACTATACCTTGGGCAATACCCAGGACTATGCCTTAAGCTGTTTCAAACTATTACAGAGTATGGGATAGAGACAAACACAGAAATATAAAGGGGCTAAATGGTGGGCCACAAATCAGGTAGTGTGTAGTGACCTGGGATTTAGGTTTGGGTACAACACTACTTTAAGAAGTTTGCATTCTAATAGTGGAGAAAAATATACATATTAGTATATGCAAGATATGGAAATGGCACTTTGCATGTGAGGAACATTGAGTAAGCTATTGTGAAGGAGGTAATATGTATGTTAAATTGTATTGATGTTTTATTTTTATACTACAAGCATTTTCAGTTTACCCATATTCTATAAGAGCTCTCTTGCAACAAAGTAAAGCAGTTAAGCAAAATTAACAGTACATTGAAACTTGAAAAGCATCACTCATCTGTAGCAATCTTCCTCTCTATTTGAAAGTATGTTTTTATTAAAAGAAATCAATTTTCTCTCCCTCTGCCCCTTCACTTCATTATAAAAAATGAGGAAAACAAATAAATTTCTTATAACAAATATGCATATTCAAGCAAAACACTTTACTTCGTTGACTATATACAAGACTATGTGTCTCATTCTTCACCCTAAATCCATCCTCTCTCTGTCAAGAGGTAGACAATTTGTTACATCATTGGTCCTCTTGAATCATGGATGGATATTTTATTGATTACAGCTCTTATAGCTTTCAAACTTGTTTGTCTTTATATCATAGTTAATGTATCAATTATTCTTCTGGTTCTCATTGCATTCTTCATTAGTTTGTAAAAGTTATCAAAATCATTCATTTAAAAAATTCATTATAGTATAAATTACAATTATACAAATGGAGAAGGAAATGGCAAACCATTTTAGAATCTTGATCAAGAACACTCAAAGGGGTCATGAAGAATTGAACATGACTGAAAATACGTGAACAAATATTAATGATAACGTGTTAAAAGATTAAAAACAGTGGAAAGAGTCAGGTTCTGAAGAGCTTCAATTGAAAGGCAGAAGAAATAAAAAGCTTTTGGAGTTCACTTAAGAGAGGTATGATATAGTCCGATCTATGCTTTGAGAATATCACTTCAGCTACTGAGTAGAGGATGGTTTGGAGTAGGAAAAGACTCGAGGCAAGGAGTCCAATCAGAAGGCAAAAGGTGATAAGGGTCACAAGTAGGTGGTGTCTGTGTAAGTGGATGTAATGCCATGCGTGAGCAGCTTTCCAGAAGAATGCTACTGTGAACAGCTTTTAAGGTTCTGATTACACAGTATAGTGAACTCTCTATTCTATAACAAATCAAAGCAAAACATTCTCAGAAAATCAAGGTACAGTATTCACAACATAATGGCCACACTGTTTTCACCAAAGTGGTCACAATAGTTTTCAATAAAGAACAATCATCTGGTATCCCTAAGGAGGTTTGCCTCCTTACTCAGTCATTCAGTCATCTCAGAGTACAATAGTCAGTCTTCTACTCATGGGACAACTACGTTAACTCAATCAGTCATTTATTTAGCAATCAGTTACTAAGTATTGTTAATCACTAAGTACAATCATTTAGAATACACACAAATTCCCCACCCCTAGGTCACTAGTAAACCACATTATCATCATAGCATTCAATACCCAAGGAGAGGTCTTTTCTTCATTTTGACTTGGGGCTGGTTCTAAAATTCCCTGGATCCTCTTCCTTGGTCCCAGATTCTACCTGGATTCACCAAACTGGATTCACCTGGGTTCAATGGCAGACAGCTCCCAATTCCTTATCCAGCTCTCTGGGTAGGTCCTGCTCCACACTGGAGTTCACAGAATCCAGTCCATCTCAAATTCTTCACAAGTTCTGTTCCTGGGAATTCAAGGCTCAACCAAGCCACAAACAGACAAAGTATTAGCATCCTGGTCATGCTTCTTCAGTCTTCTGCTTCCTCAATCTTCTCCTGGGCTCCTGGGCTCCTCTGTCACCTGAGTTCCTGGGCTCCTGGGCTCCTCTGTCACCTGGGTTCATGAGCTCCTGGCCTCCTGGCCTCCTGGCCTCCTGTTCAGAAGAAGCTCCACCACCACAAGTTCTCAGGAAATTCTGACTTTGCCTCTCTGGTGCTTTTCTTCTGTACATACAGAATTAGCTTCCTGTTTCAGCCAACCCCTTCCTGTTATGTCAGTAACAGGAGACAGTGTTCATACCTTCTGTTTCTTCAACAGAGGCTTAATCTGAACTAGGTCCTAAGTACCTCTTAGCTTAACAATACAAAAGGAATTTCAAATCTCATTGCTGTTACAGTGAAAAGAAGGGATGATTTGAGTTCTTAGTTAGGGTTCTCTTTTAGAAGAAAATATGAAAACATTTTAATTTCTTGACAAGGAGTTTCTTTGTGGTCTTGTGGTATACTAAAAGTCACACAATATAATTGACATAGCCACTATGCATTGTAAAGGCTGAATCACATACTCTTAGAGTTGGAAAGAAAGTTAGAAAACAATTAGATCAATACTTGAATACCAATGAAGATGTTCTTATCATAAGCTCATTCAGAGATGATATTTCACTGTTTTTATAAACATTACCACTGATGAGGAATTCACTATTTTCTGAACAGTATACTCTACATTAGAAAACTGGTAAAAATTTCTTGCTTGCATTGCACTTAAATCAACCTTCCTATTCTTAGTTCTGAATTCTGTGACAACATAGAATAAGAATTCTCTCTAAGTGCATAACACACAAAACATTTTCATGTTCTGATTAGGCCTGCTCTTTTCCTCAATCCATTTAGTCTTTGTTGAAATGACATGTCCATTTAGCAGGGTATATTGTTCATCCTGGCTTTCTTTTCCTAGCTTATTAATGTACCCAATGTCAAATGCAATGATTGAGGTATGATCTGATCTATGCAGAAGACAGTAGGACAGCTCTTTTTATTGTGGACAAAGTAAATAAAACCTAATAAATAAATACAGAATTAGAACTGCATAATAACTTGCAGTTATTTGGCTTTTCAAGTGCAAACTTTCTTCAACCCCCCCCCCAAACAAATATGCAAACATGTGAGTTACATAGTACCAGCATGATAACTCTCACTTTATACATCAGGAAGCTGAAGCTACAAGAAGTAAATTGTATCACTCAAGATCCCAGAACTGTTAAGCATCTAAGACTTCATTTGAACCTACTTCTCCCTAACTCTAAGTATGACCCATTTTCCACTATCATATACCTCCCTTAGATGGAATAAATTTATTCTTAGTACTTGTTTGGGTGATGTCAAACTGCTGACCCTTTTCACACAAGTTATTATCAAAATATATCTCCCCATTGTATTATTATGTAATTAAAATCAATTCATACTGGGGGGCGGAGCCAAGATGGCGGCGTAGCAGCAATATATCGCAGCTCTCACATAGCCACCCCCAAATACCCATGGAATAGGACTCTGGACCAACCTAGAACTTCAAAAGCACACAGATACCTCCCACTAAAGTCAGCTCAGCTACAAGGAACTACATCAGCACCGCG
>CM053591.1:27757095-27773211 GCA_028646515.1 Pseudochirops corinnae | reverse complement strand
TGCTGACTTTTCCCCCTGAACTAGTTAAATAATATGTTTGATTAAAGTAAGATTGTTAACCCATTTTGAGTTGCTTTCCTTTAGAAAAGCAGATCTAAGAACCTGTGCTAGTAGCCGCCCTAAGGTATGCTAGGGTGCTTGCTGGTACAGCAAGTTATCTTCCCGGTCCTCACATTAGAAACTCATACTTTCTCATCCAGTCTCCCTTTTGAGACAGTAGGTACTTATAACAGGATTTGGCAAATTTAAAGTGCTGATCACCTTAAGGGACATTAATTTCATTTTAGTATATAGGATTATATTGTGATTCTCTCGCTGGCAGAGATGCATGATAATTGATTAGAGGGGGGATCCTCACCTTGCAGTTTTTTTCCTGAAGGTCAAGTCATAAGCCATAATGGACAATGGGAAACTCAGCAAATCAAAGGGCAAGATACCCTCCTGGTATTTTTAAGTTAAAAAAAAAATTTCATATGTAAAATCTACTTTTTATACAATTCAGTGATAACATGAGAATTAAAGAAAATTATGAAGGCTGAAACCAATTTATTTGTTTTCTAAATCTGGGAGACAGTTCCTATAGATAATGTAAATTTATCAAGCTGTGATTACATTAGGCTAATCAGATTTAAGCATGCAATATTTGACCAAAACTTTTTGTCATGAGTAGTTAATGGATGAATGGTATTAAACAAGTGTACTTGGCTTAATTAGCACTTTTTTATAATTAGCTGAAATTATTGGATTTTTATTGCATTTCTTTACTTGTTCCTGCTGGAGTCTATTTATAAATAACTGGGCTCTCACCCCACCACCCTAATTTTGCTTTTGCTCCTGACTAATGATTTTACTTCTTAGGGAAGAAATTTCTTCTACCCATCAGATCAGCAAATGTTCTGCAGCTTTATATTCTTAGAGAGCTTCCTGTATCTCTAAAGGGTTAAATGACTTGGGAAGGGTCAAATTGTGAGTATGGTTCTGAAGGACTTGAATACAGGTCTTCCTGTCTCTGTGGCAAAATTCAACATTGCCTCACATAGAATAAATAAATTACTCAATAAAGATTAAAAACAAAACTCAATAAGAATTTAAAATCCAAATTGTGTGTTGTGTTTTTTATAAACATCAGCATTACAACATGTTCTAATGAGATAAATGAAATTAATTTCTTATCACTCACTTTTCATTCTTTCAGCACAAAAGGAGTTAGCCTCATCCACTTTAGGTGAATAATAACTAATATTTAATGAATTTTACAATCAATTGTAGGTAATAGGATAAACTGTTAACAAAATCTGTACAAATTGCTTTTTCCTAATAGCTTAGTCATCAAACGGAGTAGTGGCCAGATTTTTTTTTGAAGAATCCTAGAATTCTTTAACTATATTAAACACAAGAAAACAATAGATTTCTTTTCATAGTTATTGCCTTTGATCTTTGGTAGGTCTTCTAGATTGGCCAAGGAGGTGAAGGACTGCTTTAAGAAATGAATTGATCAGTTCAGATGTATTTAACCTCTTTTTGACAGTTTTGTTTCCAATTCATGGCACACAATAAGTATTTCCATAATACAGTGCAAAAAGTAAAGATAATTGTGCATGAAACTGTAACTCTGTCATTTGCAACTTGCTATTCCTTCTCAATAAACAAAAAAGTTATCATGTAAATTTCTTTTTTCCTTTTTTCTTCCCTTTCCTCCTCCCCTTCCATAGAGATAGTAATTGTTAGATGTAAATATGTCTCTAGTGTGTATGCGTACGTCTATATGTATACACATATATATATGTGTGTATATACATATGTATGGATATATATGTACATATGAATGTATATAGAGAGGCGTGTGTGTGTGTGTGAAATTATTCTATACATACTTCTATTTGTCAGTTCTTTTTCTGGATGCAGATAATACCTCTCTTCATATGTCCTTTAAGTTTAATTTGTGTTTTTATAATAGTCAAAATGACTTAGTTACTCCAAGCCATTCTTAAAACAATATTGTTATTACTGTATATAATGTTCTCTAGGCTCTGCTCACTTCTGTCTTCATTATTTTGTGCAAGTCTTTCCATGCCTTCCTAAAATCATTGAGCTCATTATTTTTTTTAAAATTTAATTTATTTAATTTTAGTTTTGCATATTCACTTCCATAAGCTTTTGAATTTTAAATTTCCTCCACATCCCTCCCTTCTCCCCTTCCAAAGATGATGAGCAATCTGATAAAGACTCTCTATATACATTCTCATCAAACATTTTCACAGCAGTCATGTTGTAAAGAAGAATTAGAATGAAAGAATGGGAGAAACCACCAGAAAGAAAAAATGAAACAAAAAAACAACCACAATAAAAGAGAGAACAATACTTTGATCTGCATTCAGACTCCATAGTTCTTTCTCTGCTTGGGGATAGCATTTTCCTTCATGAGTCTTTTGGAGTTGTTTTAGATCCTTGGATTGCTAAGAAGAACATAATCTATCAAAGTTTGTCATCATATAATGTGACTGTTATTGTGTACAATCTTCTCTTGTTTCTGCTAATTTCACTCAGCATCAGTTCACGTATGTCTTTCCAGGTTTTTCTGAAGTCCATCTGCTCATTATTTCTTATAGCACAATAGTATTTCATTACATTCATATACCACAACTTGTTTAGCCATTCCCCAATTGATGGGCATCCCCTTAATTTCCAATTCTTGGTTACCACAAAAAAAGAGTTTCTATAAATATTTTTGTACATGTGGGTTATTTCCCCATTTTTATGGTCTCTTTGGGATATAGCCCTAGAAGTGCTATTGCTGGGTCAAAAGGTATGAACATTTTTATAGCCCTTTGGGCATAGTTCCAAATTGCTCTCCAGAATGGTTGGATCAGTTCACAACTCCATCAACAATGTATTAGTGTTCCAATTTTCCCACATCATTCCCAGCATTTATCATTTTCCTGTTTTGTCACGTTAACCAATTTGATAGATGTGATGTGGTACCTAAGAGTTGTTTTGATTTGCATTTCTCTAATCAATAGTAGAGCTCATAATTTCTTACAATGCAGTAGTATTCTATTACAACCATATGCCACAACTTGTTCAGCCATTCCTCAAGTGTTGAACATCCCTGAAATTTCTAGTTCTTTGTCACTACAAAGAGAACTGCTATAAACATCCCATTCACATTCAAAGGTATAATTAATATTTGTAAATTTCCCTCCATCTTATTTTTATTCCTTATTTTAGGCTCTCTTTTTACCCTACCTATTACCTTATCTTTTCCCTCCACCCTCCCATCTCTCGCTTCACCCCAATCTCTAAGATTTCCCCCTCCCCTCCCCTCAATCTTAATCTACCAGCCCTCAAAAAGTACCCCCATCTTCTCCTCCACCCTTCCAAAATCCCAGTCCACACACCCTTCTAAAAATCCCTTCCTCATCCTGTCTTAGTTTTCTCACCTCGCTACATGTTCAGAAGATTTCTACATCCTTCCAGATGAACATGTTGTATTATCTTCAACCCAGAGGAGAGTAAACTTCTAACATTACCAGCCTTCCACCTCCACCTGCTTCCTCTGTATTAGTCATTCCTTTCTTCACTTTTACCTTTTGCTAGTCAATTTGTTTTTTTAGAATCACTGCATCATATACAACTCAGCCCCAAGCTTCCTTCAAATTACCTTAGTAATGATGACAATTTATGTATGTATATGTCTATGTACACACACATACATATATACATATACATATATATATATGTGTGTAAATACCTTATATCAAAATTTCCATTGAGTTCTGGTTTGATTACAAATATCTACAAGTTTTTTAGTTTGTTAAATGCCTGTTTTTTTTTTCATTTAGCATTATACTCAACTTTGTTGGCCAAGTTATTCTTGGAAGCAACCACAGCTCTTTTGCATTGAAATATAATATATTTTACAGTAGAAGCTGCTAGGTTTTGTGAAATGCTGACTGCATTTCCATAGTGCTTAAATTGTATTTTTTTTTCTTTTTTCTTCCAATATTTTCTCCTTAACCTGAGAACTTTGAAACTTGGCTGTGATATTGTTTTAAGTTTTCCTTCTGAGATCTCTTTCAGGAGGTGAATGGTAGATTTTTAGAATTTCTTCTCTTTACTCTCTTCTAGGACTTCAGGACAATTTTTCTTATTAATTTATTGTAATATTGTATCTTTTTTTATCATAACTTTCAGGTAGTCTGACAATTCTTATGTTGTCTTTCTTCAAGCTGTTCTCCAGATCACTTGTTTTTCTAATGAGATGTTTCAGATTCTCTTGAATTTTTTTTTTATCTTTATTTTTTCTTGGTGTCATAGTCATTTGATTCCTCTTGCCCAATTCTAGTACTCAAGGAATCATCCTTCCTTCCATTTTGGACTTCTTTTTCCAATTGGTTAAGTTTCTTTTTACAATTTTCTTGGATTGCTCATATTTTTTCCCTGTAATTTTTCCTTGTTCTCTCTTACTTGATTTTTGAGTGCCTTTTTAAGTTGTTCCAAGCTTTCTTTTTGGTCATATGACCATTTCTGTCACTTTTTGGGGGTAGGAGTGGCTTTTTTTTTCAACCTCACTATCTTCTTCTTTTACACCAAAGTAGCTATCTATGGTCAGGTTCTTTTTCCTTTGTTTACTCATTTTTATTTTGTATTATTTTATTTTTAGCAACTTATTATTATAATCAGGTTTTAATCCAGAGTATTGGGTCATGTTGCCTTAGGGCTCAAGTCATCCTTACTGTTATTTTCTGAATTCTGCCTGGGGGCTCAACCTCAGGGCCTTTTCTCTTCTCCTAAGCCACAGGTAGAGCCCCCAGCTATAATATCCTGAAAATGTCCTTCCTCCCTGTAGTACCACACTCACCAGATTGGCATGTGCTCACTCCTTCCTACCCACAGCTACAGTCCAGTATAGTCTGCACTACTAGACCTGGTTTCCAAAAGCAGTGGGCAGGGGGGCTCTTTATTCTTCCCCATTCAGTGTTTTGCTGTTACTTAAATAAAAGTTTGTGAGGTAAAAACTAATGATGTGAAAGTTTCTGAGTCTGCGAGGCAAAAGTTTATGAAGTGAAATTTCTTGAGGCCTTGAGTGAGGTGAAAGTTGAAGTGAAATTTCTTGAGGCCTACTCTGTTTCCAACAAAACTTTTGCCCTCCAGGGCCTGCTGTTTGGTAATTTAGTGTAGTCATCCTGGAGGTGTCTGCATTTCACTCAGATAAAACTTCAAACCCTGGAAATTCCGTCTTCTCTGAGGTCTTCTCACATTATCTTAAGAGGACAACTACTTTACCCATTTATTTTTATTGTTCTATGTTCATTTTGTGGTGATTTTCTGTTTGTGGAACAAATCTAGAGAGTGTAGAAATTTCTCAGCTACTCTACCATCTTCCCAGATTGCTCCTTAATTCTAGTGCTTAGAAATTTTTCCTGTTTATCCTGTATATAGCTTATTTATACACATATCTTTGATTGTTGTCTCTTCCATTAAGGTGTGAGCTCCTAGAGGACATGAAGGATCCTTGGCCCTCATTTGGATCCCCAATACTCATCACAAAACCTGGAACATAGTAAATTGGCACTTAATAAACACTTATTTACTGAGTGGTATTATCTATTTATCTATCTATCATCTACTTTAGAAAATACAATTCTTCTAACCCAGGCTGGAAATGCAGTGGCCACTCTCAGTGGCCTGGTCTAATTACTGATTGGCATTATAGGTTTGATGTACTTAATTTCTGACCTGGACTGGTTTTCCTCTTTTTACACAGCCAAGTGAGATTATAATACATGCAAATAAAACCCTTACCAGATCCTTCTTACTGTTAGGGCCTAATCTCTGAAATTAGTTTCAATTTGTCCTTTACCTATCCTATATTTACACATTTTTTGCATGTCATCTCATTTTACAAGATTGTGAGATGCTTGAGGGTTGGAACTGTTTTCTTTGTCTTTCTTGGTATCCCAAGTACTTAACAGAATGACTGACATACACATACTTAAGAAATATTTAATACCTTGACTTAACTATGAAATATTTAATACCTTGACTTAACCATTCCATGCCTTCTTAGTAATTGTTTTTGATTTGAGTTAATGTGTCAATGGACTATCAATGGGAAGCCAACTGATATGGGATTGTGAACTATAGTCATAGGAACAGAATACAAATGGTTCTATAGAAAATAGAGAAAATAATAAGTTCATTTGAGGTCCAATTTTGATAAATCTAAGTCATAGATTAGGAAGGTTCCACAGAGGGGGTACCAAAACTTTGAAATAACCGTGAATATAGTTAGAAAGAAGCTAAAATTTCAATCTTACCAGTGAGAGGAATAGAGTAAAGGGAAATAGGAGTGTTGTTTCTGTTTAAATAAAGATAAATACATGTGAAAAATATGGACATTTTAAGAGATTAAGCTTTAAGAAAGGAAACTAACATGAACAAGGAAATATCTATGGGTTCTAACTGAATATAGTGTTGGCCCTTTATAATCTTGTGGGAAAAGAAAACATTGAACTTACTATCATAAGAAGAAACAAGTCATTGAAGATGTTTAGTGCCAAAGAAATTGAATATCAAATTGTAGATATAGAAAAAATAAAAGGAAGAGGTAAAGGGGAAAAAAAATGAAAAAGTCAGTCTAATACAGTGGTTCTCAACCTGTGGGTCACGACCCCTTTGGGGGTCAAATGACCCTTTCACAGGGGTAGCCTAAGACCATTGGAAAACACATATTTCCGATGGTCTTAGGAACTGAGATGCTGCTCCTCTATCCATCTCCAGGCAGATCTACCCACATGCAGATGCGCCCACATATTAAAGGGTTGTGGCGTTAGCAATGGTGAGAACCACTGGTCTAATGCTATGTTCCTGTACAACATAAAATTAATACCTTTTAGCAATTTGCTACAATTTTACAGACAGTAAATTACCTGCTGTGTTTGCATTGTTGAGTACACAATTTTTGACCTGAGCTTTTGGGATGCAATTTGTAGCTTTTATTCAATCTACAATATAGAATCCTCAAAATTTCAAAATGTATAATCCCAGCAATAGTAGAAAGCAATGGGATTTGCATCTAGATTTGTGATTATATCCCACATACTCTTGAGGGTTATAGCCCATATATTCTGAAGCTTTTTGCCAGATGTGATTTTCTTTAAACATATGTTTGATACAGCAATCTGAATTTATAGACAAAAAATTGTTTGAAATTTAATATTCAATGAAGTGTTGAGCATTCACTAGAAGAAGGAAAGAACTGTTGGTGAAGTTGAGGATAGCACTTTTAAAAAGAGAAAATATGATGAGAAAAATGTTAAAAGAAGGCAAAAAGAATGAAGAAGGATCAGCCAGCTTTTGTTCCTTGTGAGATTTTAACCCATAAAGCGCTGGGTACAAATATTTCACATGGATCTCAAGTAGCCGGTAATCCAAGACAAGCAGTCTATGAAATGAGAATGCATAATAACTCTAGTCCTTTAACATCTCCAATAACAGTTTCACTTCTGATTGCTCCTCAGCTTCAGGAGGAGGAATTAAGCAAAAAGCAGAAGATAATGACAGTGAACTTGAGCCAGAGGTGAACATCAGTTTAAAGGAATCTGATTGGAACCAATGGTATTAGAAGAACAAATTTGATGTTGATGCAACTGATGATAAATTCTATTGTAAAGTTGTACAGTCTCATATTGAAGGACTATGTTGAGTTCTTTAATATTATTATCAGGACTGTGCTTCCTGGAAGTGGTATTATCCTTTCCATTATGCACCATTTGCTTCACACTTTGAAGGTATTGTAGACTCGTCCTCCAATTTTCAAAAGAGTACATGCTCAGTAATGTATTACCCTAATGCCATTTGTTGATGCATGTTGTCTGAGAACTGCTTTGGAAGAAGTTTATCTTGACCATACACCTGAGGAAATTGGAAGAAATAGTCTTGGTAGTGATGTAATGTTTGTGGGGAAACAGCATCCACTTAGTGATTGCCTTTCAAAACCCTCCACAGAGGCAGTAGATTTATCACCTGAACTTTGTCATGGGCTCCAAGGAAAACTTACTTTACATGAAGGAGCCATTCTTCCAAATCAAATAGTATATTCTCTTGTTGTGAGATCTGACACAGAACACTGCAATCAGTATCAATTTTAAAGATCCAATGTGCTGAAGATAACATTTTTATAGCTACCAGAAGCAAGACAGGGATATGACTTGAAAGGAATGGCCCTTGCCACTTCCCTCAGGAAAACGCAATTATAATTAACTTTTTGTGAAGCTTTCTTAAATTCTTTCATTGTTCTATGATTTTATACTGTTTGTGGAAAGGAAGCATCTTTATGAAAAATAGTAGTTAAAAAACTACAATACTTGATGTATTTGTGTATTTCTTATATCTGATTTTCAGTGTTTTATGTTACTTTCCAGTTGTGTAATGCATAATACAGTGGATTTGAAAATTTTTTAAAAATGATTTTTAGGGGAGTAGAAGGAATTTATTTTATTTTTTAAAAGAAATTGAAAACCCAAGTGTGTAACCAGCAAATCAGCAGTTTCTACATTCCAACAAAGAGTAATAATAGCTGGTAGAAAGTACTAGAACACTACGTGATCTTTACTCCTTCCCCAGATCAATGGACTATGTGGAAGAGACAAGAAATCTCCGCTGATTTGTTTGGATAGGCAGAGTTAAAAGGTACTTTCTGTACCAGGACAGGTAAATAGTCAGCTTTGTCACTGTTTCAGAATTTGACACGTTCATTTCCTAGAACTAGTCACTTCCCTGGGGTGGAGAGTAGAAGAATCATCTCTTTCTTGCTGTTATGCTTATTTTGTAATTTTTTTTTAAATATCAAAAATTATGTTTAATGATTAGGTTAAATAAAAGCAAGACAAAAAATATGAAACTCAAACTTTAGGAACATCTGCCTTTGAATTCTTTGACATTTTTCTAATTAAAAAAAAAAACAAACCTCCATTTACCATACACAAGTATAAAATGGCTTAAATTAAGGCATAGTCCAATTGGCTGAAGCGGGTTCCAATTCAGGTCTCTCCCTGGCACAGGTGCTCGCTTGCATCATGATATCCCATGGCAACATGCTCACAAAAGGACAGGAACACAGGGAAGGAAAGGTCCATTTGGTATTGTTCCCAGGTTGTTATCAGTTCATTTTAACCCAAGAGAAATACACAAACAGGTTGAAGGACTCTGGAGACATTTTTTCTTCCTTTAACTAGAAAATTCATCCCTCCTCCCCAGAGAACTAATGGCTGATTAAGGCTGTTCATAAATCCTCAATGCTGGTATTTTTTTTTTTGGAAGTTTATGATTTTACCCAAAGCCTCTGTATTCTGGGAAACTTGGCCAAGGAGACAATGAGGAGGCATACCTGAAAGGCAGAGCCCTAAACAGTAACTACAATATTGAAAAGTTCTAGTCTTAAGACTGGTTGAATGAAAACTAAGTAAGTGTGTGAGTAACTATTTCATATTTGCAAGAGGATGGAGGTAGGATAGAGAGGTAAGAGCCCTTGTCCTCAGGTCTCTATTCATCCTCTCATAATACAGAATCCCTATGCTTAAAAAAACACCTTACATTCTTTCTAAAAAACCATGATCTTATGTGGACAGAGGTGTATGTGGGGGGATTAGGCATGTGGACACGCTTACATTGTATACAGCTTACATTATATACATATACAAATGTATATTTGTATTACACATATACTGAGGCAAACACCTGAGGCTATTTGTCACTGAGCAAATCTGTTTAGTTAAAATGGTTTGTAGTTATAGACTTCCCCTTCCTCTCCTTTCTCTGGTCCTAGACATCAATAGAATTGGTTTACCAAAGAGCTTCTGAGGGCAAGAGAGCTTTTCAGGTCTCAGATGGTACAGAGAGACCCTGCCCTAGTCCAGAACCATGGAATTTATTTTTTATAAAATAGAATAGTATGATACTCCCATTCTTGAAAATCAAAAACTTCACAAAGTAGTGGGGAATATCAGGGTTTTATGGAGAGAGAGAGAGAGAGAGAGAGAGAGAGAGAGAGAGAGAGAGAGAGGGAGAGAGAGAGAGAGAGGATATTTGTTAAGCACTTAATATGTTTATTAGGGAAATAAGAGTTATAGTGATATCACGTATTTTGGGTATAACACTCTATACTGACCCCAAACCATGGTCGAAAAAGAATCACCTCTCACCAGGAGTATACATTACTTCCATAAGATGAATGGAGGAAAAGAGGAAAGAATAAGGCAAAGAAGGATGGAACATACAACTTGGATTCATTAATTCCAAGAGATGAATGACAATATATAATGACCCTGTCCAAAACCACCATAGTTTTAAACTAGGAAACAGGTTAATCCTACTGAAGAATGACTAAATAAAATACCTTATCACCTGGAAACTTGATGACCATATTCAGTAAAAAAAAAAAAAATCACAATAAAATAACTGTTTATGTTTTACATATAGAGGTTGAGAAAATACAAAGTTTTTCTTTAGTTATTTCTGCACAGTTTCCATTGCAGACATTCTTAACCTAATTAAAAATTAGATGCTGGCATTGATATTATTAGTAGAAAGGAATTCTAAGCAATATAGGCAGTCCTAATTCATTGAATCATATCCTAAATGTTTGGATGATTCATTCAAATGATCCAACCACCTATATTCCTATAAACCAAATATTTCACAATTTAAATTCTTTTAGAAATATTTGATAAACCAGTCTAGGAGATAAATACTAAATGTAAGCTAATGTAACAGATACAACTCCCACTGTTACCCCAACACACACACACACACACACACACACACAATTTGCTTTAGTACTAAAATTTAAGCTTTAGTAATTAGTGTTCACTACTTGAAAGTATTTCAGAGGTAGCTAGTTGGCATAATGGAAAGAGTGTTGGACCTGATGTCAGAAAAACTTGAGTTCAAATCTGGACTCAGACATGGCCTTCAAATATGGCCCTCAGACTTGCTCTGTCACTTAATCTCTTTCTCTCTCATATTTTTCCACTATAAGATGGGGATAATTCTAGTGCCTTCCTCTTAGGGTTGTTATGATGATCAAATGAAATAATATTTGTTAAGTGTTTGGTACTCTTCCTCACACATAGTAGGGACACAATAAATGTTTATTTTCTTTCTTTTATAGACAAACAGTTCAAGATTAAAGGACAGAGATAAATAAATCTGTAGATTTTAATGGGAATTTACAACAAGAATTTCAATTATGGACCCTAAAATAAGAAGAAAGATTAGTCCATTTTTCTATGGGTGTTTTATCTTTCTTAAGAACGGAATAATCAGCTTTAATAACCTTATCTTTCTCTTCTCAATAATAGGGTGGGAGAGAAAGACATAAAAGTAATGGACCACCTGAATAGTTTTCAAGTGGAGAATGAGTAACCATATCTCTGATTCTTATTTGTTCTATTCATAGACCATAGCTCGCTAATGGAACAAATAGCACCAGGATCTCTACCCATTCTTATGAAAGAAAATATGCTTGAGATGATTCTTTGTAGCAGCAAGTACAGTAAATGACATTGAAATCAAAGAAAAAAATCTAATGAATTATTACATAATGTTCTGTGGAGTTTTGAACTGAAGCTATGGTATTAGAGCATGAAATTCTAAGTTCATTTTTGCCACTGATTGGATGATGACATCTATTTACTTTCGAAGGATGTTTTCTTTTCTCTGCAAAAAAAATGAAAATATGGTCTATGCTACTTGCTTTAAATTCAGTTCTGTCTCAAACCACTCACCGTTTCCAAAGCTCTGTTTTCTTATCTATAAAATGGAAAAAAGCTCATACTTACGTAGTACCTTACAGTTCACAAAATGCTTCACAATTTAACAGGCAGTACAAACATGATTAACTTCATTTTACCAAAGAGAACACTGAGGTTCAGGAATTTTAAGTAATTTGTTCAAAGATACACACCTGGTCAGTGGCATAACAGATCTAGAATATAGGTCTCTTCTTCAAAATCTAATATTCCTCTCCGCAAACCACATTGCCTCTCAATGAAGCAGTTACTAATACTTGTACCAACTACTTCACTGGACTGTTATGAAGCTCCAATAATGTATTGTAAGTATAGCATAGAACAGTGTTAAGGTAAACTATTACCATCACTTTAACTCGTGGGGATATTGTTGAAATAACTCCAATAGAAGTAGAAATCTTGTTTATCATATACCATTTTCGTGCTTAGTGTCCATATGTGAGATCTTTATTTACCCTAAGGTATTATTTTACAAATTCCAACAGACTTGGAAAAGCATGGGATATTTTATTAACTTCTATGTACAGTAAGGAACACAAAGCAATCAGTAAGAAATTAATATTTCTTAAGTACCTACTTTGTGCCAGGGCACTGTATAAGTGCCGGAGCAGGAAAGAAATAGAATGTCTTGTCTGGAAGCATGAACCTCTTTCTTGCTGCAAATATACTACATATTTAATATTTCCTTAAGTTAAATTTTCAAATATAATAGATCATTTCTTTCATAGCAATGGTTTTTGAATAGTCAAAAAGAAATGGAATATAGTATGAAAACTACTATTGGAGCAATTTGATAAATTTAAGAAATGTTAATTTAAAGTTAAGTGATGTAAATCTTATTCATGATGGGGAAGAAGTAGCCTTGATTTCTTGAAAGTTGTGCCACTTGCATACGGTCTGTAGTCACTTTTTTAGATTTCCCCTAATTTCCTTCAAGAAGCAGCTCAGAACCCATTTTCTTAAAGAGACTATTCCCAGGTTAGTGCTTTCTCCTCTTAGATTACTTTCCACATTTTTTATATTTATCTTGAATGCACCTAGATATTTATGTTTACTTCCCCTTAGACTCTAAGTTTCTTGAAGGTAGGGGCTGTTTATGCCCTTTTTTGTATCCTCATCACTTAGTTCAGCACCTGACAGGTTAATAAGTGCTAGCAGGTGCTTGACAAATACTGACTGATAGTCCTTCCAAACTGCAAAGACTTTGAGTATGAGTATAATATAAGGGACATGGTGACTAAGTACCCATCATGTAAGAGCTTAGATCAACTAAGTTCAGAAAGGCTTCATCATCAACTGTCTGTCTACAAAGTGACACATTTCTTCAGGAACACCAACTCAAGAAACTAAAGGCATGATAGCGTTGCAATCTTGTCAAGAGGTGGAGTTCTAACAGAAATAAAGGCATGTATCCTTAAAGTACTGAAATAAGCAAATCTGGCCTTTGATGCTTATTACATATATGACTTTAATCAAGTCAATAAACTTTTGTAGGTTTCATTTTCCTCAACTGTAAAATGAAATGGTTGAACTATATGATCTCTGTGTGAAAGAGAAAGAACAAAATCAAGTGAAAGAAAAAATAAAGATGACAATAATAATAGCTAACATTAATGTCATTCTTTAAGGTTTGCAAAGTGCTTTACAAATATCGTATCACATTATCCTCTCAACCATTCTGAGAGGTAGGTTCTATTATTAGTTATGTTTTAAAGATGAGGAAACTGAACCCAGAGAGAGAGGAGAGATTAAGTAATTGGCTCAGGGTCAAACAGCTAGTATATGTCTGAAGAAGGATTTGAACTCAGGTCTAAGTCCAGTACTCTCTATCCAGTGTACCCTCATTTTTGTATTCTTTTTTTTAACTTCTAATACTTAAACAATCGCCTTCAAGCATATTAAGCATGCTTACTGGGCTTCACAGCTTACAAAGAAAAACAATAGTAATCTTTTAAAGATGCGACTAATTGTATGTTTACTTTTTAGAAAGAATGAGACCAAAATGACTAATGGCAACCCTTTTTATCTCCTATCCTCTTCCTATCTTTTTTAAAAAAAATAATAGAATCTAACTGTACTTGGTGTTATTCATCAGCTTAATAGGTTGCTTGGGCCTCTTTTTATAAATTGAGCCATCCCACCTCAGATTGCTGAATGTGACCTATCCCATCTAGTGCTTCCCAGTAATCAATATCAAAGGAGGAATTAGGGTAGTCACCAGAGAACGGCTGCCTTATTCATGACATAATAAATGAAGTAAAGACTTTCAGTGGCACATCTCCTAAGCTTTTTTCAGTCGAAGTTTATCCTACACAATCTACCTACTAAAAGAGGAATGGAGACATATAAAATGCTTCAATGCCTTTACCAAGTTGCACTGGCAGTCTTGGCTCTTATGGCAAAGAAATGAAAGAACTAAATGAACCAAAATAAGCTAGTGTCAAATTCCATTATAGGTGTTCTCATTGAAAGAAATACACATTGCCCATAGAAATAATAATAATAATAATAACAATAGTGCACTTTTATATGACATAAGATTTACAAAGTGTTTTCCTCACAACACTTCTGTGAGATAAGGAAATATTTTTATCTCTATTTTATAGAGAGAAAATTGCAAGACAGGGATATTAAAAGAATTACTCAGAGTCATGGAACTAGTAAAGCAGTAAATATGAAATCTGTCTGGAACATAGATTTTTGAAATCATGAACTGTTCTGTGTAGTGCATTAAGCTGGTCAAATAGACTAATTTATCTTGGGTCAAATGTTAGGTCGATCAAAACTTTATTTTCACACTTGATCACTTAGTGAAATTGGATAAATCATCTTAAGGATGCAACTTCTAGTAACAAATACAATTAAATAAAATATTTACTGTCTCTGAATTTGTAGAAAAGAAGGAGAAAACTCATGGTTTGAATCCCATACAGAACATTTTAATAAAATAGATTTTATAAATACAAATTAATTGTAGACAACCAATTTTTTATTCAATGTCTTAACCAAAATTATAGAATAACAATGTCCTGAAAGCCTAAAAATAGAATGTCTACAAATTGAATATCTTTTTGTAATAAAATGAACTTTCAAATTGTTTATCACTAACTATTGAATTTTTACATTCCACAAAATGCTTAATAAATGAATCTTTATGTTAATTGAAACTTCACTGGTCTACTTATCAAGTTAATCTTAATCACTTGCCTAATACACTAAAACTTTGATAAATTAAACTACTTATTCCTGGCAGTTTTTATTATATTTATCCTGTGATTTTTTTTAGTGAGAAAAATGTGGTTCTACAAGAGATAAAGATAATTTAAAATTTAAGGTATAATGATATCCTTCTACACATTTAATGCAATTATTTTTAAAAGAACGTAAGTTTTGGAAATTATAGATCATTAATCTTGACAACCATCCCCAGAAAAATTGCAGAACAAATTGATTAGATGGTTGGTGAGCATACAGAAAATTGAAATGACTGCTTGGAGCTATAATAGGTTCACCAAAATGAAATAATGTCAATTTCCTCTTTTCCTTTTTTTTTTTTTTAGTAGGTCAGAAGAATACAATAGATATGATTTGACTTTATTTCAGCAAGACATTTTAAAAAGATTCCTATCCCATAATATTCTTGCAGACAATATTGAAAAAAATGTGAGTTAGATAGCAAGGTAGTTGGGTGAACTTGTAGCTTTTGAACAACCATGCCACCATAATTTTATTTAATGCCCATAACAATGTTTTAGAGTTGATGGATTCCATTCCATCTAGATTCCAGAAAGCAACAAAAAGATTAGACTGATGCTTATCTGGAATTGTTTTTATAGCAATATTTTTTCATCCTCTGGCATGGATGTTACTAGATTAAGTCAACATTGTGGCATATGGAACTGAAATTATTGTTAACAAAACAAAAATGGGAAGAACAATGGATCGGAAAAAGTATATACAAAAGAGGTCCTTGCTAAAGCATTAAAGATATGATTTATAAGATAGGTGACAAAGGAATATTGTGTAATTGGTTTTTTTTTAAATGAATGGCATTACTTTAAAAAAAAAGAGAGAGGACATCAATGCACACTGAGCCATTTGCTTTCCCTTTCATCTCATAGAAATCTTGGGCAATTAATTTATGCATGCATTGAATACATCTTTGATAAACTTATGAGAAAGTCATAGTCATGCTTTCTCAAATGGTTTCATAGAGGCGGAGCTAAGATGGCGGAGAGTAAGCAGTGACTTGAACAAGCTCCCCAATAATTTCGTCCTTGGGAACTAAAAAGTAAATTTGAGC
>CM053591.1:27725154-27756595 GCA_028646515.1 Pseudochirops corinnae | reverse complement strand
CCCTGGAACTCTTCTTATACACACACACACACACACACACACACACACACATTGGCTTCTTTTCTCAGCCAACCCCCTCCTGCCACATCAGCAACAGGAGATAGATTTCACACCCTCTGCCTCTTTCACAGAAGTACTTAGCCCTTAGTTGCTAAGGACCAAGTACCTGCTAAATTAACTACCTTTACAAGGAGCTAGGATTAAAATAAGAATCACCTACCCAGCTAAACTGACTATAATGTTTCAGGGGAAAACATTGTCATTCAATGAAATATAGGACTTTCAAGCATTCTTGATGAAAAAACCAGAGTTGAATAGAAAATTTGACATTCAAATACAAGAAGCATGAGAAGGTAAACAGGAAAAAGAAATCATGAGGAACTTATTAAAGTTGAATTATTTACATTCCTATGTGGAAAAATGATCATTGTAAATCATGAGACTTTTCTCAGTATGAACATAGTTAAAGGGAATATATATGTGTGTGTATATATGTATATATACATATATGTATATATATGTACATGTACATATATATAAGACGGTATAAAAGCTGAAATTGTGATGTGAGAGAGGAATATAATGAGAGGAGATGGGGAGAGACAGAATGGGGTTAATTATCTCATACAGAAGAGGCAAGGGATAATTGTTACAATGGAGGGGAAGAACAGGAAGGCAAAATGGAATGAGTCAACCTTACTTTCATTGAATTTAACTTAAGGAGGGAATAACATACACACTAAATTGGGTATCTTACCCTACAGGAAAGTAGTGGGGAAGGAGATAAAGGAGAGAATGATAGAAGGGAGGGCAGATTGGGGGAAGGGTAGTTAGAAGCACACACTTTTGAAAAGGGACAGGGTCAAAGTAGAAAATAGAACAAGTGTGGGGCAGGATAGGATGGAGGGAAATATAGTCAGTCTTTCACAATATATCTACTATGGAAATGTTTTGTGTAATTACACATATACAACCTATGCACAATCTATATTGAATTGCTTATCTTCCAAATAGGGGTGGGTGATGAGGGAAGAAGGGAAAGAATCTGGAAATCAAAGTTTTAAAATCAAATGTTAAAAAAAATATTATTGTTGGGGCAGCTAGATGGCGCAGTGAATAGAGCATTGGTCCTGGGTCAGAAGGACCTGAATTCAAATCCAACCCCAGACACTTGACACACTTACTAGCCATGTGACTTTGGGCAAGTCACTTAACCCCAATTGCCCCATCTTCCCCCCTCCAAAAAGAAAAAGAAAAGAAAAACTTTAAAAAAGGGGTGGCTAGGTAGCACAGTGAATAGAGCACCGGCCCTGAAGTCAAGGGGACCTGAGTTCAAATCTGACCTCAGACACTTGACACACTTACTAGCTGTGTGACTTTGGGCAAGTCACTTAACCCCAATTGCCCTCCAAAAAACAAAAAATATATATTATTATTATTATTACATGCAACTGGGAAATAAGGTATACAGGCACTGGGTTATAGAAATCCATCTTGCCCTACTAGAAAGTCAGGGGGAATGGGAGAAGATGTAAGAGAGAGCAGAAGGGGGATTCAGTAGGATCACTATTTTGGGGTGATGGGTAGAGGAAAGATGGGGAGAAAATTTGTAATTCAAAATCTTGTTGAAATGAACGTTGAAAACTAAAAATAAACAAAAATAAATAAAGATAAATTTTTTTTCCTCTTCTGAATGTACCTCTTTATGCATTTCTGACAATTGTCATTCACAAAAAAAAAAATCATTGTTACATTTTTGTAGCCCCACATTGTAATCCTAGGTAGAGAAGAAGACACTCAAAGTTCTCAAGTACAAGGAACTGAATTAAATGAGATTGCCTTTTCACTTTGGAAGTAGCTGCCAGTCACATGTTTGAATTGAACAGAGAACTGGGCTTACTTCCTGCATAACAAGAGATGCCTTTGGAGACAGCTGATAAAAACCATACATCCCTTTTATTGTTAAGTCATAAAGAAGTATCAAAATTAAAAGAGCAAAATTACAGGAGACAATATAACTACTGGGAGAATTGAAGGAAGTGGCAAAGGGACTAGGCGCAGGGCAGAATTAATAAACATGGGAAGGATAAAGGTGGATACAACAGTGAACGTGTGCTGGAACATACTAAGGGAGAGGATTTGGTGAAAAGTTTGATCAAAGACAAATGCCTAGGTAAAGAAATAATGGGACGAGAGTTCTAAAACCCCAATATGTCCTTAAGAGTTGTCCTCACCATTGATGCTGTCTCTGTCATCCTCTCCTTCAGCTTCTTTTTCATCATCCTTGATCAACTGGTCATCACCCCATCTTCATTATCATCATGATCCAGTAGGTCCCCCTCCTCAGCAGAGTCATCTGCACCCCCCTCAGACTCCATCTTCACATTAATCTCATCTTTTTTCAGGGAGCTGCTGCTCTGCTCCTCTTCTGACTTCTCATTCTTCATCTGTTTCTTTGCTTTGTTCTTTCTCAATTTTTTCCAGGCTCTCCAATAAAGAATCCACTTTCTGTTTTAACTGGGTCGACTCCTTCTTAACTGTCTGAAGATCATCACCTTTCAATTTGCCAGATTTGGATGAAGAGCCCCGTTGCCTACTTTTGCGTCTGCGGGAAGTGTTTCCTGATACACACTGGTGTTTGGAGAGCACCACTGCAGGAGCAATGGGAGGAAGAGGTGGCACACGTGCTGAGTAACTGTACATCCTGTCATAATAATCTCGTTGAAAATCATAATCCAGGTCAAATGCTTCCCATATGGGAATCTCAACACTCTGGTTGTTAAGAAGATTGATGTTGAAGCCATCTTCTCGAAGTATGGGAAGATCATGGGCTGCTCTGTTCATAAGGGTTTTGCCTTTGTTCAGTATGTTAATGAGCGAAATGTCCATGCTGCTGTGGCAGGAGAGGATGGCAGAATGATTGCTGGCCAGGTACTAGATATTAATCTGGCTGCAGAACCAAAAGTCAACAGCACTGTTAACATCCCTTACTTGTGTATATTTTAAAATGTTCCTTACCATGGAGTTCCATTGAGTATGGTTTCCCTTACTATACAATTTCATACTGTTCTCTCTGCCTGGGAATCCTATTGTCAACATGTATACCCTGCTTCTATTCTATTCAAAGGTTATCGCATTTTGTATTACTCACTTTGTACCTTTTCCATGACTCAGAATGTATAAACAAATGAAAAGTGTATTTCTTCTCTAATAATGAAGCTTAGAAAAAATGTTATTAATTTGTGATGACTTGAATTCCTTCCTGGAGATAGACGTGTTTCCTGAGGACACTAGATCCCAAATAGTTCTCTCTTAAATGGTTGAACTATTTTTATTCTTTCCATAACATTTCTTAAATTATTAAAGGCCTTTATCAAGTTTATAATTATTCATTGAGAAGAATTGGTGAAGGGCCAAAAACAATTACATTTCTCTATTCTTCATTCAAATAAGAACAAATGTATGTGTTTCAATAAATTTTCATTTTTTCATTATTCAAATCTCCACGAATTACCTAAGGTTTGATTTTGTTTGACAATATGAGACACATCACTGTATCTTCAGTTCTGGCTTTTAATGAGGGAAAGAAGTGAGTTTTATTGGACCACATGTCCTTGGGTAACCTATTCATAAATCTCTTTTATATTCTCTGTAAACCCATATGATTTAAGTACGTATTATTATTATAAAGCTCTCCATAAGTGAAGAAGCAGTAATATTTTCTTGCCCTCACAAATTTAGAGTTCTTTGTTGTTTATGCTCAAAAGCTTAAAATAGATTTTATGGAATGAAAAATGAAATTCCACTTCATTGGGTTTTGCCATATTTTATAAAGAGTGATCTTTTTATAATTGTGATTTGTAAATGATCTTGTTTAATATTTGGATTTGTCAAAGAAGTTCAATAAAGCATAAACAGCTTACACTTCTAAGTAGACTTCATTTCATGGGGAAAAGTTAAACTTGCATGCTCTGCTTTTTTGCAAAAGTTTAAATATCATATTTTGCCATGTTATGGGGTAATCATGTTGAGGATACGCCAGATATATATGTGCCTTTTTCATAATTTACTCCAGATTTCCCACAGTAGAGTTATAACACAAAGCAGAAAATAAGCTATTTACAGCAGAAACTTAGCAGTATACAATTGAAATCAAAGTCCTAACTCATTAAGATTTACTTAATCAATTACTAAATATTATAGAAGCCTATGCTTTAGCAAAATAATTTTAATTGCATAGCTGTCAGTCTTATTTTACATGAACATTAAATAATGAAGATTAAATATGTGGAACAGGATAGTTAAGCTCAGGAAGACAAGGAAACTACATAAGTATTTTATGCAGAGCCCCTTTTACTGTTAAATGTGGAGATGCAATGTAGGACAGCAAAATAGGACACAGCAATCTGAGTCATGGGAGTGTCATGGATTATTGAAGGGTAGAATTGAAAACATTCCACCAGGAGTGCAGCACGTTAGAAAGAGTACCTTTAGGAGTTCAAAGGAGCGAGGGTGCATTTCCCTTTGGAGAAATCCCATAGCAGCTTCTTCCTGTTATTTTATAAAATCAGTATATATTTGACTTTATATCTTTCATTAATGTATATACATCCTATTTCTCTGTGCTATAAAACAATTACTACTAATACAGTTGTAACCCATGTCATTATACTACACTATATAGCTAGAAACTCATCATGCATGACATAAGAAGACCAAAAGATTCCTTTGAAAATAGGCTATGTTTTCCCTAAAAAGGGAATGAAATCATGTTCAAGACTTTATCGGTTCATGGAACTAAGGCTCAAAGCTTTGGTTTACTTTCCCTTCCACCTATGTCAAAAAAAGGGAAACACATAACTAATTGGTGCTTCTAAGGCTTGACAGACCTCCTTTTTCCATGGTAGCCAGTTCCATATTCTTCTGACCAGGAAAACTCCCATGGCTAATGAGGAAGAAAGGTTGTTGTACTCAATAGAACCAAAATGGAATATGCTTAAATATTTTTTCAATGCTATGGTTTATTAAATTTTCTCTTGTTAAATGTATGTGTTCTCTTAGCATTCTGTTTTGTTCCAATCCTGACCCTGAATCACTTTATCAGACGTATTCCAGAATTTTTGGCAAAGAAAACAGATTGTCTTGGGATGACCTCATGTCTGACATGTTTTCTTTTGCAATGGAGAGAATATGGAAATACAGCTTATATGAGTCACATTTATAATTGATATAAAATTGTTTGCTTTCTCAAGGAGATGGGAGAGACAGAAGGGAGGAAAAGAATCTAGAACTCAAAATTTTTTTTTAAATGATGGCAAGATTGTTTTTGCATGTAATTGGAAAATATTTAACAAAATAAATAATAAAATTTATTTATTTGACAAAATTTAATTAACTAACCTAATTAAATTTATTTAGAAATGAAAATGTAAGCATCCTTCAGCACAAGATTTCCCCAAAGTCCCTGACCTACTTAAATTTGCGGTCCTGATGAACACTAACATCAAGATTATCAAGTTATAGGAGGGAATCCCAAATGGATCCATTTGAAAAAATAGTTTCTACAGAAGATTTCACAGGATAGACCACCAAGGGAAGAGACATCATTAGCTGGTATATAGCTGGTAGCTATATAAGAGCTTAAGTGACATTTATATTATTTATGGTAAGAAGGGACAAATGCGAACTCTGAGAGTTTTCTGAAACAGACCATGTAGTTAATACCAAACAATACCAGGTCTTGGGACAGTCAAAACCTGTTTTTCCCCTAGTTCTGGAGACACATCGGGGACTGCTTTTCTAACTGGAGGACAGAGTGAAGAATTTCTCCAAAAAATTTAATTTAAAGAAAATGCCACAGGTCAGCTAGCTCTTCATTTCCCACCTGACTGAAGTTCTTTGGACTTTTCTATCATGGCCCCATTCCAGGTACTCTCTCCTTTCCCCAAAAGCCACTCCTTCACTATTCAGCTTTCTTTTGTGTGTGGTCTTCACCAACTAGATTGCAAGTTCCTAGAAGACAGGGGACTATCTGTTACATATTTGAATCTCCAACACTTCACACACTGCCTGGAACATAATAGGTACTTATCAAATGCTTATATACTGATTCAGTCTTTGTTCAGTAAAAAAAGAGAATAGCACCTGTTAACTTACAGCAGATTACAACAAAGTTGTTTCATGCTTGCTATAACTATCCCTGAGCTTGTTTGTAACTTGTTGCCACCATTATGACTAGCATTGGTTTAAATCCTTATTTTCTTTCCCTGACTTGGAAGTTATACAAATATAAATCAATAAAGTATCTCATCTGTATAGTCTCAAGTCTACATTGTTCCACAAAAGGTCTAAGTAGCTATTAAAATTCCTGGGGACTTTATCATTTATCTTTCCTTTTGCTACCATTGTATAAGGACCCACGTACAAAGAAGCATTTCAGTGCTTAATCATTTTATTTTAGATAATACATCCTGGTAGCAATGGAAGCAAAGACCACAGTAACAGTGCCTGTAAGGGTGGTAGCAGGCTTTTGCATGTGGTTCCCAGCCTACTTTTGACACTCTCTCATTAATGGTCCTTTTTCACATTGTTACACTACCTGAAGTGCCCAACTTCAGGCTTTGTCCTTAATCCCACTCTACTCTCCCAAGTCTCACTCCATTCATCAAACTTGAACTCCTCCTTAGGATGGGATGGAGACTAATCTTTCAGTCATTAGTCTTGTGGATCACAGACATGGTTCTCATCACTATTTTTTTTTTACAATGCACCTATAAGGCTTTAGTTAAGATGACTATATAAAATGTATTAGAAGACCATGGAATTGGAGGTTAAGACCTGGAAGAAAGCTTAGAGGCCATCTAAATCAAGTCTCTCATTTTACACATGAGGAAACTAAGGTCCAGAAAGGTTAAGTGACTTCATATAAGAACTTACAGAGATAGATTCAAGATGGCAGAGAGAAGTCAGCAACTTGCCTGAGCTCTCCTCAGTCTCCCTCAGAAACAAGGTTAAATTAAGCCTTGAAGTGGATTCTGGAGTGACAGAAACCACAAAAAGTATAGTGAAGAAATTTTGTACCCCAAAATAACTTAGAAGTGCTTCAGGAAAGGTCTGTCTCAGTTAGGTAAAAGGGAAGTGGAGGTGAGCATAGGTACTGTTCAAGCAAGCCAATGAGAGACTCTTAACCACAGCACAGATCAGCAACCAAGGTCCCTCAGTCCTGGATCAACCGGCTAGTGACACATCACAATAGCTGTGAGGTCATCAACCACAGCAGAAAAGATACAAATTGTCACCCGCAGAACCCTGGCACAGCATGAGTGACTATGCTGGGCCACTCCAGCACAATGGGCAAGCTACAAGGATAAAACCAGTGACCAGGACCCTGAACTCCAGCACAAGAAATTTCAGACAATACCCCATGTACCCTAGGAGCAGATCTCAGGTTCTAAAACATTAGCAAGAAATGAAAAAAGAGTCTTCTACATAGAAAGGTACTCTGGTGACAGAGAAGATGAGAACACAAACTCAGAAGAGAACAACAATGCCAAATGCCTACATGTGAAGCCTCAGATGGGGAATATGAAATGATCTTAAGCCCAAATAGTCCTCTTGGAAGATCTCAAAAAGGATTTTAAAAATAATTAAGAAAGGTAGAAGAGAAATTGGGAAGTGAAATTGGAATTAACAAAAACAATCATGAAAAAAAGAGTAAACAGCTTGCAAAAGGAAGCACAAAAATTGACTGACAAAAACAATTCCTTTAAAAGTATATTTGGCTAAATGGAAGAGGAAGCACAAAAGCTCACTGAAGAAAATCATTTCTTAAAAATTAGAATTGAGCAAGTAGAGGCAAATGACTCTACACGACATCAAGAAACAGTCAAACAAAATTGAAAGAATGAAAAAATAGAAGAAACTATAAAATACCACAGTGGAAAAACAATTGACATGGAAAATAGATGCAGGAGAGATAATTTAAGAATGTTTGACTATCAGAAAGTCATAATGAAAACAAGAGCCTGAAGAGGATCTTTCAAGAAATTATCAAGGAAAAATGCCCTGATAATCTAGAACCAGAGGGCAAAATGGTCGTTGAAAAAATCCATCAATCACCTCCTGAAAGAGATCACAAAACAAAAACTACAAGGAATATTGTAGTCAAATTACAGATTTATCAGCTCAAGGAGAAAATACTGCAAGCAGTCAAAAAGAAATAATTCAAGGAACCACAGTCAGGATTACACAAGACTTAACAGTTTCTACTTTAAAGTATCAGAGGACTTGGAATATGATATTCTGGAAGACAAAGGAGCTTGGATTGCAAGAATCAACTACCCAGCATAATTGAGCATAATATTTCATGGGGAAAGAAGAAAATTCAATGAAGTAGGGATCCTTCAAACATTTCTGATGAAAAGACCAGAGTTGAACAGAAAATTCAATCTTTAAAGACAAAATTCAAGAAAAATATTAAAAGGTAAACAGGAAAGAAAAAAATCCTTATTTGATAAGATTGCACTATTTACATCCCTGCACAGGAACATAATACTTGTCACTCTTGAGAACTGCATCTCTATTAAGGCAGTTAGAAGAAGTATACATAAAAAAGAGGAGGTGGGTACAAGTGGATTTCATTTGGTGATATAAAAAATTAAATAGTAAAGAAAAGAATTGTACTGGGAGAAGAGGAAAGGAGGAGGCAGAATAGGGTAAATTACATCACATGAAGAGGTAGAAAAGACCTATTACAGTAGAGGGAAAGAAGGGAGGAGTTAAGCATTGTTTGAACCTTACTCTCTTTAGATTTGGCTCAAAGAGTGAAAAACATGCACACTCAGTTGAATACAGAAATTTATCTTTTCCTAAAGGGAAGTAGGAAGGGAAGGTGGGTTGGGGGGGACTGATAAAAGTGAGGACATATTGAGGGAGGTGGTGATCAGAAGCAAAACTCTGGAGAGGAGGGACAGGGTGAAAGGAGAGAGAAAAGAATAAACAGGGAAAATAGGATGGAGGAAAATACGCAGTAATCATAACTGTGGATGTGGATGGGGTGAATCCTCCCATAAAACAAAAGCTGATAGCAGAGTGGATTAAAAACCAGAATTCTACAATATATTTCTTACAAGAAACACATCTGAGCACAGAGATACAAACAGTAAAGTAAGCTTAAGTAAAAAAAAAAAAAAAACAGGGGTAGCAATCCTGACCTCAGACAAAGAAAAAGCAAAAATAGATCTAATTAAAAGAGATAAGGAAGGAAAATACATCTTGCTAAAAGGTACCATAGACAATGAAGTAATATCATTACTAAACATATATGGACCAGGTTGTACAGCATCCAAATTCTTAGAGAAGTTAAGTGGGTTACAGGAAGAAATAAATAAAACTATACTAGTGGGTGATGTCAATGTCTCCCTCTCAAAACTAAATAAACCTAACCACAAAACAGGCAAGACATAAGAAAGAGAATAGAATTTTAGAAAAGTTGGATATGATAGACCTCTGGAGAAAATTGAATGGAGATAGAAAGGAATATACCTTTTTCTCAGTGGCACATGGCACCTAGAGAAAAATTACCCATGTATTAAAGCATAAAAACCTCACAATCAAATGCAGAAAGGCAGAAATATTAAATAAATAGTTTTCAGATCATGATGCAACTAAAATTGTGTGTAATAAAGGAAAATGAGAAAATTATATGACAGGAACTAGCCTTTGGCCAACATCTCAGACTGTATACCAAGATAAGATTGAAATGGGTACATAGTTTAGATACAAAGAGTGATAACATAAACACATTAGGAGAGCAAGGGATGGTTTACGTGTCAGAGAACATTATGAAATCCAAAATGGATATCTTTGACTACATTAAATTAAAAAGGTATTGTAGAAATAAAACCAATGTAACTAAGATTAGAAGGAAAACAGAAAGCTGAGAAACAATTTTTATAGTCTGTGTTTCTGGTAAAATCTTCATGTCTAAAATATACAGAGAACTCAACTGAATCTATAAGAATATAAGTCATTTCACAATTGATAGATGGTCAAAGGATATGAAAAAAAAGTTTTCAGATGAAGAAGTTAGAGCTATTTATAGTCATATGAATGTACTAAATCTCTATTGATTAGAGAAATGCAAACGTACACATCTGTAAGATATCACCTCACACCTATATGATTGTCTAATATGACAGAAAAGAAAAATGATAAATGTTGGAGAATATGTGGGAAAATTGGGACACTAATGCATTGCTGGTGAAGTTGCAAACTGATCCAAGTATTCTGGAGAGCAATTTGAAGCCGTGGCCAAAGGGCAACCAAGCTCTGCATACCTTTTGATCCAGCAATACCACTAATAGATCTGTATTCCAAAGAAATCATAAAAAAGGGAAAAGAAACCACATGTACAAAAATATTTACAGCAGCACTCTTTGTGGTGGCAAAGAATTGGAAATTGAGAGGATGCCCATAAATTTGAGAATGACTGAACAAGTTGTGGTAAATGAATGTAATGGAATTCTATTGTTTTATAAGAAAATATGAACAGGCTTACATGAGCTGATGCTGAGTGAAGTGAGCAGAACCAGAAGAACATTGTACAAAGTAACAGCAACATTTTGTAATGATCAACTATGCTAGACTTAGCTCTTCTCAGTAATACAATGATCCAAGACAATTTCTAAATACTCACGATGGACAATGATACCCACACCCAGAGGAAGAACTGTGGAGTCTGAAGGGCAGATCAAATCATACTATTTTCACTTTTTTCTGTTTTTTATTTTTATTTTCTCTTTGTTTACTTATTTTGTTCCAATTCTTTTTTCACAGCATTATTTATGTAGAAATACGTTTAACATGACAGTACACATGTAAGCTATACCAGATTTCTTGTTGTCTTGGGGTGGGGGTTAAGAAGAGAGTGAGAAAAATTCGGAACTCAAAATCTTTCAGAAATGAATGTTTAAAACTATCTTTACATGAATTTGGGAAAAAATATAATACTGTTAAGTGAAAAAAAAAATAAAAATGGACTGGTAAAGCCTGAATTTTATACCAGATCATTTGACTGTCATTTCAAAACACTTTTCATTGTTCTGAACTGCTTCTAAAGTGCTCATCTCTACAAGAAATCCCATTAAAGATTTAAAAGCCCTAGTTAAAGCAATGAACAAGAAGGTCAAAGAGAAATGCCAGTAATCTCATTTACCTAGCTCAGGACCATACAAGTTAATAACAACAAATCAGAAACCTGTTATGTCTTTTTTTTTTTTTAGAGGGGGAAGGCAGGGCAATTGGGGTTAAGTGACTTGCCCGAGGTCACATGGCCAGTAAGTGTGTCGTGTCTGAGGCCTGATTTGAACTCAGGACCTCCTGATTTCAGGGCCAGTGCTCTATTCACTGTGACACCTAGCTGCCCCAAGAAATGTCTTATGTCTTACAGTGGAGCTATAGAGCAAAAGGGGAAGGGAGTGGTATTGAAGTCAGTGTAATCTCCAACCAGAATTCAGGAAGAAGTTGATCGTGGCCTATCAGAACCATATTGGTGGCCAGAACTAAATTCCGTGACAAAATATAGGGAAATAGGTCTGAGTAATGCTAATGTGCCTTGAAGCCCCCTAAGAGCCCAAAAGCTAGTGCTTTTGTCTTTGCTGTCTCAGAAGACAGGGACAACACCTCCTCAGAGGTCCACATCCTGGTGAATCCTTAAAGGACCCCAAGACCAATTCAGTCTTAAAGATCTGGTAGAAACTTAACAGGACCACAGGAGGAAATAAAGCCTGCTCCTAGTAGGAAATTTGACAAGGAGAAAGAGGAAAAATTGCTCATTCTTGGACCCTCTAGAACCTAGAGGAACAGTTTCCATCAAGGGCCAAGACCTGATCTCAGCCACTCTATTTGAAAAGGAAACAGAAGTGGCATCCAGAATATAGATATAACCAATCCAAATCATGAATATTCATTCATTCAAGAGAAGGAAGGGACAGAGTCTGATGCTGGACCAAAGTCTCTATATAGGAACTGAATCTGGAGACATAAGGAAATGGAAACAAACTCCAAAAGATGGCAACTTCATGAAATGTACAGCTAGAGCCTCAGATATAAGGAATGTTTTGCTTCTAATGGTTAATGGTTTTAAGTACTCCAAGAGCAGGTGCAAGAAATGAGGTAGAAGAGACGATGAAATTAGTGCTTTGGAGAAAAAAATCAGAAGTGAATAAATTGTTTAGAAAGAGAAAAACCTTGCCCAAATAGTACACACAATTAAAAATAAAATCAAGCAAAGTAAACAGAACAAATGACAATGTGAAAGACTGAGGGAGGAAGAGTCAAAAGCACTAAAAATTAGAACATGTAAAGTAGATGAATAGGAAACTCAGGGGATTTGGAATATGAGATATCTCATACTCTTTCTAGACTATCTCTTTCCCTGTACCCTGCATAAGTCCATCCCAGAGAAGATATCACCTTGTCAAAAATTCCAACCAGAGCCATAAGGACCCTTTTTTGGGTCTGAGGCCACCAGATGAGGGTGGTTCATTCACCATCCATTATCTAGAAAAATATTAAACCCATTTATATTGGAATTGTTAATTGTGTACTCTAGATAATGGACTTCCTGGATCACCAAACTAAATTTGAAACTTAAATAATGGGACCAGTATATTTGTCTTGTAAGGGGTATTGTTTTCCTCCTTGGTACAAGGAACAATAAGTAAATAGAAATTAATAGCAAGATATTGCATTTTAAAACATATAAATTCTAAATAAATGATAAAGTGGGATGTTAATATTTATATATGTACTATACTCATATACAAATTTTACTCAAAGTCAAAGAGTAATGGATTTAAAGACTATAGGGTGTTATTAAAGATGCTGATCTTTGTTATATTGACTTGTTTTGCATAGCATTAAAACATATAATCAAGTTTTGCTGACTTTGTAAGAACAAACCTATAATATCCATCAAGAAATGTGAGGATCTTATCCCCACAGCAACATCTGTAGTGCTTATGCTAATCACTTTAAATTAGCCTTGATATGGAAAAAAAAATGCCTCAAAGGATAATGCTATGGTTTTGTCAGTTTATATGAGTGAACAAAAATTTTTTAACACAATAAAACTCCATAGTAAAAAATTAGGCTGTTAGTAAAATTTCTTAATATATGTTAAACCAATGTTACTATTAACATAATGGCAATTAAAGAGATTAGACATAATGAGCTAACTTAATGATTACTGCCCCTCCCTAACCAATTATAGTTGTCCGCTTAAAGCATAGAACACTTTCAAATTTATCAGAAATATATAATTCAAAGGCTTCTTTTTTGTTTATACTTTTAAATACCCATTAGAAATTGGCTAGTAACTTACAAATATTAAACACTAACACAGCTCTCCAAAGTATGACAGGCATTATCACAAACTTCATTAAGAAATTATAATCTAAAACAGAAATCAGATTGGCAAAGCACAATCTTTGCAAAACAACAACAACAAATTATACAGAGAAAATAAGATATTACAGTAAGAAAACAGAAAAGGGCATGAAGCCAAGGCGGCAGAATAAGAGAAGGGACTTTCTGGAGATCTTCCCCAAACCCCTCCAAATAACTGTAAAAATTACTCTAAACAAATTCTAGAGCAGAAGAACCCACAAAATGACAGAGTGAAACAAATTTCCAGCCCAAGATAACATGGAAGGTAGACAGGAAAGGTCTGTTGCACCAGTCTGAGAGAAGAATGCAATTCAGTGTGGGCCACCCTGGCATAGAAGGGGCCCTAGAAAACACAGAGTAGGCCTCAGGGGACTGAATCACTGGCAGCTGTGGCAGTTTCCAGACTTCTCAACCCCAAAATGCCAAAAACAACTTATAATGTCAGTAGGAAAGATCTGTCAGACTTGGGTGAGAGAGGAGCATGGTCAATCTCCATCCCCAGGACTATGGTACAATGGTGGCAGCAGCTGCTTCCAGAGTTCTTGGTCCGCAGATGGTGGGGAGATTGAAAAACTGATCAAAGGGGGCTTGTAGGGATCTCTTTGCTGGCACTGAAGCAGGATTCTCTTGCTTTGTCCATGCTTGGATCTGGGGGGAGGTCCTGGGGTGAGGAAGAGTGCTGGCATGTTGGAGCTTATAGTGGCAGTGGAGAAAGAATCCTTCTCACAATTCCAATACAAAAAAAGAGTGCTTGTGGTTACTCAAAGACCAGAACACAGGCCAGGAGAGGAGTAAATACTTCTCTTTTGATCACACTACCTTTCAAGAATTGAAAATTTATTGGTTCCTAGAAATATCTCTGAAAAGAACTGAAAAAAAACCCTGAAGCTTGAGACAGTACACCCTCCATAATGGAAGCAAAGTCCTACCTTAACAAATAGCTAAAAAGTCAAGTAATTGGTGGGAAAAATGAGCAAACAGGGGGAAAAAATCAGACTATAAAATCTTACTTTGGTAACAAGGAAGATCAAAACATACAAGAAGAAGGCAACAAAGTCAAAGCTCTTGCATCCAAAGCCTACAAGAAAAATATGAATTGATCATATGCCATGGAAGAGCTCAACAAAGGATTTTTAAAATCAAGAAAAAGAAGTACAGGAAAAATTGGTAAGAGAAATGAGAGGGATGCAATAAAATCATGAAAAACAAGTAAACAGCTTGTTAAAGGAGACCCAAAAATGCTGAAGAAAATAACAGCTTAAAAAATAGACAAAAGGCAATAGAGGTAAAAACAAACAAACAAACAAACAAAAAAACAACCAATGAGGAGAAGAATGTCTTGAAAAGCAAAATTGGCCAAATGGGAAAAAAGATGCAAAAGCTTACTTAAGCAAATAATTTCTTAAAAATTAGAATGGAGCAAATGGAAGTTAATGACTTTATGAGAAAATAATAATTTAGAAAAAAAAACAAAAAATGAAAAAAAAAAATGAGACAATGTGAAATATTTCATTGGAAAAACCACTGACCTGGAAAATAGATCCAGGAGAGATAATTAAAAATTATTGGAATACCATGATCAAAAAAAGAGTCTATACATCATCTTTCAAGAAATTATCAAGGAAAACTGCCACATTCTTGGACCAGTGGGTAAAATAGAAACAGAAAGAATCCACCAATCACCTCTTGAAAGAAATCCCAAAGGAAAAACTCCTATGAATATTGTAGCCAATTTCCAGAGTTCCCAGGTCATGGAGAAAATATTGTAAGCAGGCAGAAAGAAACAATTCAAGTATTGCAGAAACACAATCAGATTTAACAAGATCTACATTAAGGGATTGGAGGGGTTGAAATATGATATTTCAGAGGTCAAAGGAGCTAGGATTAAAACCAAGAATCACCTACCCAGAAAAACTGAGTATAACTATCTTTTCTATCTTCATCAGAGCAGGTCTTAAACTTTATCCACTCAGAATCCTTCAGCACTTCTTAGATTGTGGGTCATAACCCCATATGGGGGAGAAGACAGCATCACCATCCTCCTCCCTTGGGCTTGCCACCAAGGAGTCCTTCTGATTCCTTGTTATCTCTCATTTCCCATACCCAGGCTATTGTGAAGGCCTATTAATTTCACTGTTGCATTCTCCTCCTTCAACACTGCCAACACTCTGGTGCAGGCTTATATCTCTTCATGCCTACATTATTGCAATAGTCTGCTGGTGTGTCTGTCTACCCATTTCAAATCTCTCCCCTCTCCAATTCATTCTACATAAAGAAAACAAAGTGATTTCCGTAAAGTGCAGAGCTGACCATGTCATTCCCTTATTCAATGAATTCTAGTGTCTCCCTATGTAATGATACTGGGATTTGAAGATCTTCCATGCCCCTTGAACTTGCTGATGTAGCAGGAAGGGGTGGAGCAAGAGAACACCTAAACCAAGCTACCATCCATGCTGTGGTGACTGGAAGCAGCTGCAGCAGCGGTGGTGGCAGTGGTGGCAGTGGTGGTGGCAGCAGTATCAGCAGCAGCAGCAGTGGCTGTGGTTGCGGCACAAACTCCTCTTTCTTTGAGCCTGCCAGAATTTCTGCTAAGGACTCCTGCTGAGGACCGCCATAGACAGGAACTGCCAGGGGGCCGGAGCTCCTGGGAGCAAGCTGCCTGGATGCTGAGCAGTGGTCACATGGAGATTAGTCTCCAACCCTAACAAAGTACATTCATTTGGTCAATCACAAAGCACAAAAAACTCAAAGGCTTCCCACCCCTGAATCTCAAAAGGGGCAGGAGAGCACAAACGGTCATCCACCCTTAAGTTACAACAAGGTTAAGATATCATCTCAGCATTGAATACCCAAGGAAAGGTCCATCTTTCATCATCACTCAAGGCAAGCCCTCAGCAATCTCAGTTCCAGGGGAGACAAGGCTCAACAAAGCCATACCCAGCGTCTTCATCAAGTCACTCTCTGCCTGTAGAACAGTCCCAGAACCCCTGAAAACATCAGCAAGGCCCTCTTCCAGGATTTCTGTGCAGGTACCACAAGAAAATCCTCCTTCAGGGCTTCTGAACCAACAGTCAGATTCCAGGACCTCTAAAACAGCAGCACTGCCCTTCACCATCAGGTGAATCTGGCAAAACAACATCAAAACAGACAGACAAAATACCAGCATCACAGCCATGCCTCCTCAGTCCTTGGCAGTTCCGGGTGGCAGTTCTCAAAAGTCCTGGGCAACTCCAATAGGCTCTCAGCAATCTTTCTCTCAGCAACTCAGGCTCCACGATACTGGATACTGCTCTCCCAAAGTCCTTGTGGCCTTCTCTAGGCTTAGGCCTCTCTCCCAATTCATGGCTCCTCCCAGTTCAGCCCTCTCTCTTTATGTCAACAAGTTCATCCCACAAGTGGGATTCACAAGCTCTGGGTTTTAACACTCAACTCAAAAACCAGGTCAATACAGGGGCATCTCCAAATTCTATTACCATTGCACCCTATCACCTAAAAGATCAAATAAAAAATATTCTGTTGGGTATTCAAAGCCCTCCATAAACTCCTCCTACCATTCCAGTCCTTGTACACCTTACTCTCCACATCTGTTCCATGAATAGCACACCAGGCGTTTTCTCTGCCTATTCCATATGCCTGGAATGATCTAATTCAACTCCAGCTACTGAACTCCTTGGATTCCTTTAAGTCTCAACTAAAAGTCACATCTTCTACAGGAGGGTTTCCTTAATTTCAGCACCTTTTCTCTATTGATTCTTAACTATTTATCTTGTATATAGCTGGCTTTGTATATATTTATTTGTATGTTGTCTCCTCCGTTAAATTGTGAGGTGCTGGAGGTCAGGGACTGTATTTTGCTGCTTTTGTATTCCTAGTGCAAAGTACATTGTCTGGCACATACTAGGCTCTTGATAAATGTTTATTGATTGATTGACTGATGGAAGGGAAGGGAAACCAAGAAGCAGTTATGAACAGAGAGAGAGTTCTAGGTATGGGGGACAGTCAGTGAAATAGAGTATTGTACAAAGAACAGCAATGATACCAGTATCACTGGATCAGAAAATATATGGAGACAGAGAGAGAGAGAGAAAGAAAAAGAGAGAGAGAGAGAGAGAGAGAGAGAGAGAGAGAGAGAGAGTAAGAGAGAGAGAGAAAGAGAGAGAGAGTAAGAGAGAGAGAGAAAGAGAGAAAGAGAGAGAGAGAGAGATGTAAAAAGAGTGGAAAAGGAAAAATATATCAGGATATGAAGGGCTTAAAAGTAGAATTAAAAGTATCATATTTGATACTGAAGGTAATAAGTAGTCACTGGAGTTTATTTATTGGGGGGGGGAGTGACTTAGTCAGATCTGCTCTTTAGGAAGATCAATTTGATAACTGAAAGGAATTCACACAGGGAAAATTTTGATACAGGGAAACCAATGAGCAGCCTATTGCAACATGCCAGACATGATGCAGTTAGGGCCTACACCAGGGTTCTGCCAGTGCCTGAGAAGATTCAAGAAATGCTCTTAAGGTAAAATTGACAGACCTTATATTTGTAGAGCCTATATCAGATTGCATGCCCCCATGAGGTGGGGAGGAGAGGGAGGGAGAGAAAATTTGGAACTCAAGGGATTATGGAACTGAATGTTGTAAACAAAAAGTAGATAAACAAATTTAATAAAATATTTTTTTAATTGACAGACCTTAGTAATAAACTGTATATGTTAGGTAAGAAAGCATGAGGAGTCAAAGATGATACTTAAGTTGTGAACCTGGGTGAGTGGGAGAATGGTAGAGTATTTGACAATGATAGCAAGGTTAGGGAGAGGAGACAGTTTTGGAAGAAATACACTTTTTAAGACTCTCTACCCATAGTAATTATGGAATTACTCTTCTAAGTTTACCTCTTAGCTGTCCCCTAAACCATTTTATATGTTTTCTTCCAATTATTCTTATTAACTGGTACCTTGTTTAAGACCTTATGCCAGAGTCTCCTTTCTCTTCTGCATGCTTTGATAGGATAGTCAGGACAAGTTTTGGTTTGTCCCTGATTTGAGGGAACCTTGGCAAGCACTTAAATTTCCCTGGACATGTCTGTGCTTAAAGGGCTTTGGGTTTTATACTGTGTTCAAGTGTTTTTGGTCAATACTTAGGACTTTAGGACCCTTACAACATCTATATTTACATGACTATATGGTTTGTGTGACTGAAATATTCCTTGTTGGAGCTTAGTCAGGTTTCAGGTTTGTTTACCTCATCTGGTTTTTCTGGATTGGGGCACTATCCCAATGTTTACAGGATTTTGGTTGGTTTATGTATTATTTTTTTTACTGGATAGAGAAGTTTAGCATCATTTTTCTTTAGAGTGTTTGATAATCATTTAATCTGATTATATATGTAATTATGAATAATATACAATACACTTATAATATAATCTATAGGTATATGTGTTAACATATATTATAGTAGATAAGGATGACCTGGGCCCTTGATGATTTGTCACACTTGTTTTAATTTATAGAATCAATCAAGCATTTCTATAACATAGCATAATAAAATATTACAGTATTTACATAAAGTATAATGAAAATATGATTGTACATGGAACTGCAAATTTATTATTATAATTTATAAATCATTTTAAAAATAATTTAAATGGATAAATATTCTTTTTTTCTTCCCCCCCCCCAGATGGCTACCAGTTGACACAAATAGGTATATATATATATATATATAATATTATTCTACACAAATTTCTATTTATCAGTTCTTTCTCTGCATGTAGGTAAAGTTTTTCTTCTTATTTCCTTTATATTAGTTGGGATATTTGTAATAGGCAAAATTACTTATTCAATCAATGTTATTCTTAAATCAATATTGCTGTTATTGTGTATAATAATTGGTTCTGCTCATTTCACTCCATTATTTCATGCAAGTCTTTCCATGTTTTTCTAAGATCATTGAGTTCATTATTTCTTATAGCACAGTAATATTCCTTCACAATTATATACCACAACTTGTTCAGCTATTCCCCAATTGATGGGCAAATTCCAGTTCTTTGCCAGCACAAAGAGAACTGTTATAAACATTTTTTGAACATATAGGCTCTTTTTCTTTTCCCCTAATCATCTTTCGAAATGAATGGTGATATTGCTGGGTGAAAGGGCACATGAGCAGTTTAATAACTCTTTGGCATAATTCCAAATTGCTCCCCAAAATGGTGGGACAAGTTTACAATTGCACCAGTAATGAATTAGGGTACCAATTTTTCCACACTCCATTGAACATTTGTTACTTTTCACTTCAATCATTTTAGCCAATCTGGGAGACGTAAAATGATATCTCAAGGCTTTTTAAATTTGCATTTCTCTGATCAATAATGACTTAGAGCATTTTTTTTTTTTTAGTATGACTACAAATTGTTTTGATTTCTTCACTGTAAAATTTCCAGTTCATATCCTTTGACAATTTATCAGTTGGGGAATGACATGCATTGTTATAGAAATGACAAAATTCTTTATATACTTGTGATATGAGACCTTTGTCTGAGAAAATATATATTTTCCCCAATTTTTTTCTTTCCATCTGATTCTGGAAACATTTGTTTGATTTGTACAAAATCTCTTTAATTTAATGTAATTGAATTATCTATTTTACACCTGATTTAGTTCTCTATTGTTTATTCATAAATCATTCACCTATGCATACGTCTAATAAATAATATTTCCCATATGCTTCTGTTTTCCTTGTAATATCTGCCTTTTTCATGTATGTATTTTGACCTTATCTTGGTGAATGGTGTAAGAGATTGGTCTATGCTCAACTTCTTCCACACTACTTTTCAGTTTTCCCAAGAATTTGTATCAAATGATGAATTCTTACGCCAACATCTTACTTCTTTACCCTTGCCAAATACAAGGTTATTATATTTATTTGCTGCTTCTATTGGATGTTAATTTTATTTCATTGGTCTATCTGTCTATTTTTTTCCAGGTACTAGATAGTTTTCATTATTACTGCCTTATTAAAATAGTTTAAAATCTGGTATTGCTAAACATCCTTCCTTTACGTTTTTAATCAGTTTTTTTTTTAATATTCTTGATTTTTTTTTGTTCTAAATGAATTTTGTTATTTTTTTTAATTCAGTAAAAAAATTGTAATTTAATTGGGATGACATTGTATATGTAAATTAGTTTAGGTAAAATGTTCATTTTTATTATATTGGCCTTGCCTAACCATGAACAATTTAACATTTCTCCAGTATTTAAATCTGATTTTATTTGGGCAAAAAAAAAAAGATTTTTTTTATTATTTTGTTTATACAGTTACTGGGTTTGTTTTGGAAGATGTGCTCCCAGGCATTTTATACTGTTGAGAGTTATTTTAAATGAGATATCTTAAATGAGATATCTTTCTCTTCTTGCAGGGTTTTATTTGTGATAGATAGGAATGCTAATGATTTATGTGAATTTACTTTATATCTTTCTACTTTACTAAAATTGTTCATTGTTTCAACTAACTTTTTAGTTGAGTCTATGGGATTTTCCAAGCATATCATCACATTGTATGCAAAAAGGAATAGGTTTTTTTTTTTTTTACCTCATTCTCTATTCTGATTCCATTTTCTTTTTCTTCTTATTTCTTACATTACCTTAAATGAAATTTTTAAATAAAGTTTTCAAAGGTCAAAGGGGCACCTGTATTGTAATTGTTTCACCAAAATTTCTCTAACAAAACTTTTTTAATGTATATCATATAATCATAGGGAAGATGAATATAATGTTTGTCTCTAGTCTTTTATAATAAAAAATAATTAAAGGACAAAAAAAGAATTAAAAGTGAACTAAAGTTCTATATAAAATCACTAGAAAACTCTTTTCTCCTCTGTATGATGTCATTACTACAGGTCTAGGGACATACATTGTCATGATTTCCAAATTTCAGTTTACAAGAAACAGATAACAGTAGTTTTATGAGTCACTAATGAATGTAAAATCACTAATTGCAAGGCCTTTCTGCTTAGAAACTAATCAAAGGGGGTGACTAGATAGAGCAGTGAATAGAGCACCAGCCCTGGAGTCAGGAGGACCTGAGTTCAAATCTGGCCTCAGACACTTGACACATCTCCTAGCTGTGTGACTTTGGGCAAGTCACTTAATCCCAATTGCCCTCCAAAAAGCAAAAAAAAAAAAAAACTAATCAAAAGGTGACATTTTGTTGCCTTCCCAATTATACATTCAAAACATCATCTTTCAGGGCCACATCATGAAGAATTTACATACGACAGTAATCATGCAAGACCATTAAATTGTTCTCATTTCAATGATAATTGTTTACTACTAGAAGTGCTTTGTGTTTTATTGGAACAATTCAGCAATGAACAAAATATTCTGTAGCCTCTGGTTACCGAAAAAGACTACCCTTCTGCAGAGGCAAAGGATGAATCATCTAAGAAAATGCATTTCAGAGTTTGTAAGGAAATCACAATTGATGAGAACACTTTAAGAGACTTTCTGGTAAGGGAGTAAACGACTGAGTAATTTGGGAATTTCCTATGAATACAAGCAAAGGTGGCAAAATATATCATTATAAAAGTCAAAAACATTCGATTTTGCCTGTGTGTGTGTGTGTGTGTGTGTGTGTGTGAGAGAGAGAGAGAGAGAGAGAGAGAGAGAGAGAGACAGACAGACAGACAGACAGAGAGAGAGAGAGAGAGAGAGACAGAGAGAGAGAGACAGAGGAAGAGAAGAGAGACAGAGACAGAGAGAGAAGGAGAAGGGGGAGAGAGAGAGAGAGAGAGAGAGAGAGAGAGACAGAGAGAGAGAGAGAGACAGAGAGAGAGAGAAAGAGAGAGAGACAGAGACAGAGAAAGAGAGAGAGAAAGAGAGAGAGAGAAAGAGAGAGAGAGACAGAGACAGAGAGAGAGAAAGAGACAGAGGGAGAGAAGAGAGACAGAGACAGAGAGAGAAGGAGAAGGGGGAGAGAGAGGGAGAGAGAGAGACAGAGAGAGAGAGAGAAAGAGAGAGACAGAGAGACAGAGAGACAGAGACAGAGAAAGAGAGAGAGACGTACAATGTTGTCTCAGAAACAAGATAAAGTAGTCTATAAATAAAATAATACAGCTAAAAACACAGCAGTGTTAAGCAAAAGCGAACACCATCTGTTATTGGAGAAAAGAACAAAGTAAATCATTTCATCACGCTTGAAAGAGCACTGATATGTAAATCAGGAAATATGGTATCTAATAAGCCGCTAACCAGCTATATGACCTCGGACAAGTCACTGATCCTATTGTTCGCAAGAGGGATATTACATCTGAGAGGAAATTTTTTGCTAAAAACTTTATGTAAAGACAAATTGTACAGAAAGGCCCTTCAGTTTCAAACTTGTTACCTTTGTCTGTACCCAACCAGTGGGTTGTCTTTGTATCTATTTAACACCCAAATGCTAAACCATTGATAGATACCTGCTATGCAGCATCCAGTTGCTAAGCTGATTCCCACTCAAAGAACTTAATTTCATATAAAAAGTACTGTTCTGGCCTATCTCAGGGAAGTTTTTGCCCAGATAAGGTCCGTATTGCAGCTTTCCCATCTAGCTGACCTATTCTGCAAGGGGTCTCCCCCTGCTTCTGGAAGAATAAGTTGTCCCTCATTCATCTTTCTATCACCTTAACAAATTTATTTCTAATACTTTGTTAGGGTTCTGATTTTCACGGTATTTCCCACAATCCAAAAAATCCTCTGCAGTTCATAAGTATGCTTATCTCCAAAGTAACTCAGAGTTCTAAAATCTACGATCAAAAGGCATGCCCTATAAAGGGACACTGAGCTAGAAAATTGACAGCATTTGTTCCAACCCCCTCCTTTTATAGATGAGGAAACTAAGGCCTAGAACAGTTACCTGACTTGTCCAAAGTCACATAATCACAAAGGTTAATATTAATATTGATCACACACATCAATGAATCTTTAATCTAGATTTTTAGACTTTAGACTTAAAAATCCTTAACTGGGCATATAAGACAATGATTCATCACCTACTTTGAATAGATTCTTTTTAAAAAAGTCTTTTAAGCCCAAGAGTGTCATAACTAACCCTACCATCATATACTACTTCCTAAATGGAATACAACTATATTTTTTCTATACTGAAGTATCTGTTTTATGAGCATAATAAACAGCGATTGCCCTTTAATGGAAACTTTAACTTCGGTTATTATTGTGCATTGTATAAGTACTTAATAATACTCATGATAATGATGTAACATTAATTATTCAAAAGATATAAAGGCTGTACACAGAACTGTTACAGTATTAAGTAAAATTCTAGCTAATCCTAAGTATAGTCTGTTTGGAAGAGATAAGATAAATTAAGCATTCCTTCCTGGAGTGAATTTTTAACAAAATAAAAGTGTAGAAAAGTTGGTGGAAAAAAACATTGGAAGTGACTCACAGAGGCAAAGTCTGGCATGAAAGGGTTTTTTTTTTCTGTTTCAAAAAGGAGAGGATGAATTATTTAAAAGGAAAGCCTGTCCTAATTATAACACCATGATCTCTTGCCTCCAAAGTAGTTTGCTTTTTGTGGTTTAAATAATTAGTGTCTCTCCATTAAATTCCATTGTAATTATGTTTGCTTGTATTAATTTTAAAATGAACTAGTTAAAATGGCAAGCTTTCAAAATGGAAAAATTCAAGTGGTGGCACAGTAAATAGAGCACTGGTACTGTTGTCAAGAATACCAGAGTTTGGGGGAGAGGATTCTGGGAAGATGGTGGAGTAGTTCAGAAAATTCTGAGATCTCAGGATTTTCCACCACTAAAGAGTTTAAAATAGCACCTTAGGGCAAACAAAGTGTGAGTGGAGATAAATAAGAACTGGGCATAACTAGGGTCCTCCTGGGACAATTTGAGAAGATCAGAAGAAAAATTTTATGAGGAGGTTTTTTTCCCTATGAGGAGTAAACACCTCCAGGCTAGGCTCCCTTTTAACTGCAGCTAGCCTCTTAAACAAGTGGCAAGCCCTGGGGTTAGTTGGTTTGAGGGGCTGCCTAGGTCTCATGCACCCCAACTTTTACCCCTGGGATAGGGAGAGGAGTTGGGCATCTGAGCCCAGGGAAGATCGAAGGAACCTTCACTGACTAGGAACACCAGACACAGCTGTGCTTCAGAGAGCCAGCACAGGCCAAGCAGTGAGGCAGAAAGCCCCTAGCTGTGGGCACTTACAGGAGGCTGGAGGTTTGGCTTTGATTTCAGGCTAAAGGGAACAACTGAAGATTTGAGGCAAGAGGCACCATTTCCCACATCCCAGGGCCAGAGGTGACTACAAATAATTGGAATATCACCACCAAAAAATGCATAGGCAAAGGAGAAAGAATCCAACTCTAGAAAACTATTATGGGAAGAGAGATGACCAGGGCTCATCCTCAGAGGAGGATATTGAAGTAAAGAAACCCCCAAAGAGCAACGTTAAATGGTCACCTGCCCAAAAAGAATTCATTGAAGATCTTAAAAAAAGGCCTCAAAAATCAAATGATAAGAGATGGAGGAAAAACTAAAAAAGAAAATAAAAATAATCCAAGAAAAAGAAGAAGGGTATGAAAGGAAAGCTAACCAATTTAAAAAGGAGATTCAGAATCCTAAGGAAGAAAATGACACCTTGAAAATTAGAATTGGGCAGAGTGAAGCCAGTGAAATTCCAAGAAACTAAGAAATGATTAAGCAAAACATGAATAAGGAAAAAGTAGAAGAGAAAGTGAAATATCTTATAAGAAAAATAAAAAATTTGGAGAATAGATCAAGAAAAGAAAACTTAAAAATAATTGGACTAACTGAAAATTATGATCAAAAAAAGAATCTTGATGCAACAATACAAGAAATAATAAAAGAAAATTGTCCTGAAATATTAGAACAAGGTGGAGAGTAGAAATAGAAAAAAAATCTGTCAATCACCACTTAAAAGAGATCCTATGAGGAAAACTCATAGGAATATCATAGTCAAATTCCAAAATCCCCAGCTCAAGGAAAAATTATTGAAAGCATCAAGATTAAAACAATTTAAATATGATGGTGCCACAATTAGAATTACACAAGACCTAGCAGCAGAAACATTAAAGGACCACAGGTCTTGGAACACAACCTATCAATGTGCAAAAGAACTGGGGCTCCAGTCAAAATTATCATACCCTGCAAAGTTAACTATTATCTTGAATAAAAAAATGAATATTTGATAAACTTTCAGATTTTCAAGACTTTGTTTAAAAAAAAAGCCTGAACTTATTAGAAAATTTGACATACAAGAACCAATATAAAATATGAGGTACAAAACAAAGATTGATTATAAGGAATCCATAAGGACAGACTGTTTGCTTTTTATGCATGTAAAATGTAAAATCTATGTCTAAGATTCTTAATAATAATTGGGTAGTCCATAAGAAATATTGGTGAGAACCTGGGCACAATATGAATTTTAAAAGTAAAACTATTTAGGAACAACTAAAAAGGGTAATTATTTTATACAAATGAAGTGCAAGAGAAAGAACTGATACATAGGAATTAAATGGAGGAGGAGGGCTGGTAGTTCTAGTAACCTAGTTTCATAGGGAATGGGTGTAAGAGGAAATACATATATATTTAGAAGAGTATAGAAGTCTTCTAAATTCAGAAGAAATAAAATGGTAGGGGCATAGGAAGAGGGGAGAGGACAAAGGGGGAGGGTGAGAGAATAGGTGAGAATAGGTAAATAGAGGTATAGAAGGGTGTTTAGATTTACGGGAATGGGAGAATAGGGGAGGGATCCTTGGAGAAGGGTAGGCAAATCATAGCAGGACAAAGTAGTGAGTAAAAATAAGCTAGAGGAGGCAGGAGGGATAGGAAACAAGAGACATGCATATACATAAAAACAAAGATCAGGAGTAGAATAGGTTCGGGAACGTATATGTATGTATATCCACATATGTGTATGTATATATCTATAGCTAAGGAGAAACATATTTAAACTTTATTGTGGCCTCCTGGGAAGGGTGGAGGGGAAGGGAAAAAAGAATAAAATAAAGAGCGCACTGCAGACAACAAAAGAAAACTCACAATGAAGCCAAGAAAAGATGGACAATTCTCAACACAATCAGTATTATTTATCGTATAGGCTTTCTTGAAATGAAAATTTATTTTTACATATTTTGAATCCTCTCATGTTCTGCTAGGCACATGACATGGCTTTATTTCTTTCTAACTTTGTATTTAAGTTCTAATATTTAATTTTATGATTTTTTTTTAATTCTCTATTTGTGTTCTGGCATTTGAGTATAAAATTGAAAAAAAAATAGGAAAAAAAAAGAATGCCTCAGTTCAAATCCAGTCTCAGACACTTACTAGCTGTGTGACTCTGGGTCTTACCTTCTCTTTGCCCCAGCTTCCTCATTTTTAAAAAGAAGATAATAATAGGGTGGTTGTAAGGAACAAAGGAGAAAAAAAATTCACATAAAGCATTTGGTACAGTACTCAGCACATAGTACTTGCTATATAAGTTTCTTCCCTTCTTACCTCCCTCCCAATGTTCATTGAAAATCTGCCTTTAAGTTGTCAGGCAAGTCACTTAACTCTGTTTACTTCAGTTCCTCATCTGTAAAATGAATTTGAGAAGGAAATGGAGAACCTCTCTAGTATCTTTCACAAGAAAAGCCCAAAATGGAGTCACAGAGAATCAGACAGGACTGAAATGACTCAACAAGAACAACATGATCTAGAAAAAACAAATGAACCCACAACTAAGGAAATCTCAAGTTTTTGGTCTGATGGCAGGAATAATTTTTGTAATTACTCTTTCTTTTCTGACTTCTTCTGGCTACCACTCTTTGAAACTTTATTAAACTTCCTTTTTATAAATGGGATTTTAAAGATATATAACTAAATCCAATTTGACCAGTAGAATAGAAGTTATCAATGTCACTGGTTTTATAGGTTTAATAGAAATAAGAAAATTATAAGCTCACTAGAACCATTCTGTTGGATGACCTGATATATGAGTGTCACCATTTTAAACATGGGAGAAATAGCCTATCGTAAATAATGAAAATAATTGGATGACAGCCTACACTTTTCAATATACCCATTATTTCAATGGATCATAAAGCAAGTAAACTGGTACGAGTATAAGAGAAACCAGCTTCTTCGTAATAAATTATTTCCAGTAAATTTAAATTATTTCATGGAAATTTTTGTCATATTTCTAAATTATAGAGGGTTAAGAAAGTAGTTCCAAATAGTTATTGTGAATATGTAGAATATAAATTCTAAAATGTGAAGATGCCAAATTATTGTTAATAGATTTTTTTATCCTGCTTTTGTCCTACATGTTTCAAAAGATTCGTGGTGGTGTTTTGAGCTTGTTTCTTGAAATGCTATTTATCACTCCAACACTATTCCTTTAAGGGTTTTGGGGTATTTCCTGTGTCCTTGAATTTGTTTTATCTTTGCTAAAAACCACATTTATATTATATTTGTGTATGTAAGGTACAAGCAAGCATGTCTTGCTTGCCTCACATGGTTTATCCTGGATATGTCCAGAATACCTACTACGGGGGATCTCTGCATCCCCTACTATGTTTATGGGGGGTAGACTCCCTTGATTAGCTGAACAGCAGAAAGATCTATGTCTTTACAACTGGCCAGACTGAGACAACTGGCTCAAGTTCTTTTTTCCTTCCTACAAACTCTCTCCTGCACACTTTTTCCTAATACATTTAGAGAGTAAAGATCACAGTTCACCTACAGAGCAGGCAGCATGACCTGAACCAATAAGAGTCAAAAGACTTCTACTTTCCCTCTTTTACCTTGGCTCTGAGAAATGTATCTGGGGGCATTTGTTTCTGTTCTTTGTCATTCATCCATATTTTCTGGTAGTCATGGCAATGATCCCCACCAGACCCAGAATTGAGCTATGGAGATTCAAGGTGGGATGATGCAGCCAGCCAGCCTTTCAAGAAAGCCCAGAAATGCCAGGAAACCTGGAACCTGAACCCAAGTGGCTTTTTTGGCTTAGAACTGGGACTGTGCTTGATAGGAACTGAGCTAAACTATGAACCTAATCCCTTTCCCTTCCCCAAAGACTGAGGTATTACAAGAGGAGAGGAGGATTATGCCTCCTACGTGTTGGGAGAGTAAGTTTGTATATTTATGATTATGTCTTTTAAAGTAAATATTCATTTGTAAAATCAAATCCAAATGTTAGCGGCTAAAGGGAGCTTAAGTGCTAGGGACCACCCCAAAAATGTAGGTTACACCATTGATGGGGGATGGATCCATTGGCAAAGAATCTAGACACTTCTCCATCCCCACCACCATCTCCCTTAAGTGTACCTTGTACCTTACATGTACCTTGGGTCAGGTATAAAATGTTACATACCCTGCCTTCAGTCTTTAGGGGAGCAGTGTTACATACATGTAATTCAAGACCCTTTTCCCCAAACTATTTTTCCTAAAATAAGAAGAGATTTACATTCTCCCTCTGCTAATCCTAAATTAAACAACTACAAATAGCAATTTTTACCAATCCGTTGCCTAATGTGTTAAAGAGCAGTGGTCACTGCTTTCCCAGAACTGAATGCAGGGCTTACATCATGAGCATAGGACTGACTTTGATCCTTAGTGAGAATTTCTGAGCACCTTAGACTCCTTTGGCAAACATGAAATTCTGTTTTCATACTTTTAAAGAAAGAAGTAACAATACCTTTTGACTTATAGAGCATATTTCATTCTCAGGGGAAGTAATCCAAAATATTCTTTTTTTATTGACTTCATTCCTACCCATTTCCATAACTATCCTTTGCAACTAAATGAACATGCCTATCAATAGTGCTGAAAACCTTAGCATGTTGCCAAGACATTGCCAGGAGTGCTGGACTCTTCCTACTTTGGGCAAAATTGTACTTGGATCACTGTAAACTTCACTGATTAACAATACATTTTTGGTTTAAAATTGAGACCCATGTAGTCAAGAGGATTTGTGACAGTGTAGAATTCAAGCATAAAACCCCTGGAGAGAATTGGGATTAAAGAGAAGCTTGTGTTTTGTATGTGTGGGGCTGGGGAAAGGAGGGAAATGAAGAGAAGAGTGGTAGAAAAATGAGGGAAAAGGAAGTAGGGGAGAAATGTGTCTATCAGTGTGGTTTTTGAAGCCAGGTCTTTTGCTGTTCAATATGAAAAGGGTCTCTACAGCCTGCCTGTAGAGACAATGAAAAGAACAAGTCCACTTCTTGCTACAAGCATGTTGTGAGTTGACTAAATCCTTTCTTCTCTGTTTTTCTCCACTTGGCACTGATCGAGTTCAGCTAGGAGGAATCAGGGGAAGCTTCATGAAGGAGGTGCATCTAAATGAGACTTTGAAGGAGGATTTAAAACATGCCAAAAATCTGTGTAGTGACATCAATGAGATGCAATGATCACAATGAAATTTTCACTTAAAGTCACAGGCTGCATGTTAGAAAGTGAATGTTGGTGGCTCGAGGATCATGAGAAATATTGTAGAGCTACATTCTGCAACAAAGCAAATGTTTATTTGGTCTTGTTGTCGCTGTTGTTTCTGTTTTCTGTTTTCTCCTTGAGTAGAGTTGTTATAAACACGCTCAGTCTAGGAATAAATAATATTCATTGGAAAGCCAAGAAGGTTTTCTTTACATTTATTTTTCATTTGTTCTGTAATGAGCAAATAGGGAGCCTCCTGAAAAAGACTACAAAGGATCAGACAAAGGCAAGCCTTTTTTGTGCTCCTTTCATTTGACTTTCCCTCCATCTGTCCCCTCAGAGCTGGGGTTGGCTCCAGCCATTCTGGGTTACAACTCTCTTGACCTGCCCATTAAGTATTCCTGTTAATGGAAAGTCAGTGACCATCCCTCAACTGGTCTGAGCCAGACTAGCTCGGGCTCTTCTTTAAAGATTTACGCCTTCCTGCATGTAAACATCCATTGTTTCTATAGAATCTGTGGAAACCAAACTGCCAACATTTCTCGCAGAGTGAATAAATTATTGGAACTGGAGTCAGAGAGACATACATTCCAATCATTCCTTTGATATTTACCACTTTTGTAAAACTAAACTGATACTCTCTTTCTTTCAACTTATATTTTGCATATGCCTGTATCTATGTTGTCAGCTCTGGTAGAATGTAAGTTCCTTGAGTTCCAGGACTCCTTTCTTATGGTCTTGGTACCTCAAATGTATGATATATTCTAAGTACTTAATAAATACTCCATTCAGTATTTGGTTGATTGAATAGCCTGAGAAATTATTCACCAGGAATAATAAAGGATTAGCTACATTCTGTGTGGTGGAGCTGCACCCGTATGTGTGTAGAAATTCTCCATTTTTGTTTCATATTGGCAATAAAAATCTGGGCACTGAGCACTGTTTGTTTCAAGGAAGGTTATCCAGGGAAATGCCCAGTATTAGATTTCTCCAGAGTACATCTCAATATGCATGTTTTTTTCTTCCAATCTACCCCGGCACTTTCGAATTCTGATTTTATCCTCCTATATGTTTCCTTTTTATTTCTCCGTCTCTTTATTTACTCCCTTCCTCATCTATTTCTCTTCAAATGAGATTGTCCTTTAATGCCATTTTGATGTGAACTGAAGAGTAATTAGATTTTACATCTCAAGGAAACCTAAGTGGCCATGGAGTAAAAAATGCCTTCCTTTTACAGATAAGGAAATAGGCTCAAGAGGTTAGGTGACTTACTTAGGATAAAAAATACAAGAAGGTATCAGAGATGATGTTATTCAAAGCTAAGCTCCGTAACTCCAGAGTTAATGCTCTTTCTACTGCACCAAAGTGTTTTGCACATGTAAATAATGCTCTATATAAACACATTCCCCGGGGCGGAGCCAAGATGGCAGCGTAGCAGCAGCAATATATCGCAGCTCTCACATAGCCACCCCCAAATACCCATGGAATAGGACTCTGGACCAACCTAGAACTTCAAAAACGCACACAGATACTTCCCACTAAAGTCAGCTCGGC
>CM053591.1:27706722-27724654 GCA_028646515.1 Pseudochirops corinnae | reverse complement strand
GAAGGTCTTAATATATTCTCATATCAAATTATCTTATGTTTCTTTCAGTTGATCTGAGCTGAAGTTGTGACTATTTGGTAGTCTTCCCTCAATTTCTCTCTCAACTAAGAAATGTATTGAGTTTGGCTCTTCATATCAACTCCTTTATTAGAAACTCCAAAACATATCAATAAACTGCCATGAATCTTGCTGAAACATGAATAAGTATGGTATTTGACGATCATTTCTGGTGAAATGTGTGTATGTAATAGAAATGACACATGTTAACTGCATATACTTTTTATTCTAGTCTCAATGTTTCCAATAGCATGTTCAAAAGTGTGTAGTTGAAAATTTAGAATATGGGTCTCCTTGTGGATAATAAATTATAGTTCCAGACTTTTTTAACATCTGCAAAAGCCAACATTTGTTTAAATAATTTACTTTCAAAGTCTCTGCTTTGTTCAGAGTCAATCCTGGAAGGGAATATTTATACTGAAAAATACCTTCCCTACTATAGCCATCTCTGGACGCTTTCTTGTTTCTTTTTTTGCATGAACTTGCACATACCTAGAGAAATTATTTTTTATCACCAAAATTAAGCTTATATTTTTACTATTATCTTTTAGCAATTAACAAATCAATTCAGGCAAATTCCAAATGCTTACTGGTTCTCATATGCTCCAGTGTATAGCACAAGTTGGCAATGCTTTTCTTTTACACATTAGGCAAACATTTCACATTATTATTAATATCTAAATCCATCTTGGGCCCATCCAATATGTTTGTTACCTATTGAAGGTCCCTCTCGACACATATGTTCAAAGCCATCTTGGTAGGCTTTTATAGCTATAAAGTATAACTCTGAGTAGCACCAATTACTTCGTGGTTTCCTCACTTAGTATGCATAATCTCCTCATAGCAAACATCATTTTTGCAAAGATTGCAAAGCTCAGTTACAGTACAATACAGCATTCCTTTGCACAACTCCAATTTCTATCATTCTCTGAATAGAAAATTGACTTTCAATGACTGAAATTTAGGGTTTTAGATTCAATATTCTGCTTTTTGACTTGTTGACTTATTTTTAACTTAAATAACTTTTTTTTAGTCTATCATGAATCATTTATTCACAATTACAGTTATATTTAGATAAAGAAGATTGCTTTAAAGTTTATTAATCTATTTGTCATGTGGATTGATGGAAGTCCAAATCTCCTAGCTGTGTTTTTACTTGATTATAGTCCAACACCTTGTGTATCACAGATACTGTTCATATCTTTTTTAGGTATCACTACACATTTGATGTCATATCATTTGGGAAAAGATAGCTATACTCACATTAAGGTTCCCAGATCTTGACTATATTGAAGCCATTAATGCTACCCATTTTTGGTCTGCATCATTTAACTTGACACTGGTCAAAATAGATTGTTAGTCAATACTTAGAATTTTCTTCTGTATATATAGTCTTTGAAATCCTCAGTGACTGACAGGGTAATGAGTCTAGCTATCAATCAAGTTTCTCCTGGTGAATGAAATTGGCCTCTGGTAACAATCATTTTCTTGGTACAGAATAGCTCTTAAACCTTTCAGGGTTTCATCACTATGGAAAGTACAAGGCTTATTTGGGTCTGCATAAGCCAACACTAGTGAGTATGTAATGCAGTCAATCAAATCTCTGGAAGTTTTTCCACATTTGTCTTTCCATCAATCTCCAAAGATTTTTTAATATGGTTTAATATAATGCTTATTCTTTTGCCCTTTGGGATATGAGCCTCTTCAGTTATATATGCATTTATGCATAAGTAAAATCTTTCAATGTTTTTCATTATAAAAGTTTATATTGATGTCTTCTGTTTCTTAAATCCTCATAGTTATATCCCAACCCCTTCCATTCTGAGAGTCATCTTATATTATAAATAGTATTTTTAAAAGGAAAAAAAATGTACACAACTGAACAATTGATCGAAAAAATCTGAAAATATGTGCAATGTGCAAGACCTGTGTACTTCTCATTTTCACAAAGGATTAAGTTGGTGGTATAATCTCATATCTCTTCAAGTCAAGATTGATCTTATATTGACTTTTGATTCTTTGGTTGTTCTTTCCAGTTACTTTATTGTAGCTATTGTATATACTATTTTCTTGCCTCTGCTTTCTTCACTTTGTATTAGTTCATGTCAATGGGCATGCACCTACTTTGTTTTCATTCTTTGCTATCACAAAAATTGATTTTATAAATATTTTGTGTATATGGGATTTTCTTCATACCAATGGTTTTCTTGTAGAGTTAGTCTAGAATGGTTCAAAGGGTATAACTGTTTTAGTTATTTTATTTGCATAATTCCATTATTCGCAAATTTCAAATTTCACAGCTCGACCAACAATATATTAGTGTGTCTATCATTCCACAAACACTCCAAAATAGAATATTACCATTTTTGTCATCTTTGTCAATTTTCAGAGAGAGATAAAAAAATCTTAAAGTTGTTTTGATGTGCCTTTCCTTATTAGTGATTTGCATTTATTACATGTAGTTGTGAATATTTAGAAATTCTTTTTTTTTGAGAAGAATTGAAGAGTTTGTACATATACTTTTACCATTTATCTATTGCAGAATGGGTCTCTCTTTCTCTCTCTCTGTCTCTCTCCCTCTATTTGTCTCTCTCTGTCTCTTTTCCAGAAGACATTGTGCCTAGGTATTAAGGATACAAAAAAAGCAAAAGACAGTCCCTGCCCTCAAAGAGTTTACAGTTTAGTGGGGAGATAACCTATAAATAAATAGATACAAAACCAGCCATCTACATATAAATAGAAAATAGTTATTAAAAGGGAAAGCACTGGAATTCAGAAGAGAAGGATTTTTAAGAAGGTGGGATTTTAGCTGAGAATTAAAAGAAGCCAGGGAGAGAGAGGTCAGCAATCAGAGAGGAAGAACGGGAGAGTTCCAGTCATGGGGGGACACCCAGAGAAAATGTCTGAAGATCAAAAATGAAATATCTTTTTCATTAGAACAACCAGGAGTTCAGTGTCCCTGGATCAAAGAGTCCATTTCAGGGAATAAATCTCCAGAAGACTGGAATGATAGAAGAGCCATAGGTTAAGAAGGTCTTCAAATTCCAACTGGAGTATTTTGTAATTTATATGTCTTGGACAACAAAACTTTTCCAGAGAAATTTGATATGAAGGCATTTTCCTATTTGGTCACTTCCTTTCTTCTCTCAAGTGAATTGTCTGAGGAAGCGTTTCAGTTTCCCTTAATCATTATTTATTTTATCCTTTCTAATTGTGTCTATCTCATGATTGGTTAATAATATATCTCCTAACCATAGCTCTAAGAGGTATGATATCGGCTTCTCTTCTAAGGCATTTTAGTATGATCTTTAATATTAAAGTCACATATTTATTTAGAATGTATGATGGAATATGGTGTAAGGTGTTGTTCTAAGCCTAATTTCTGCCATATTGCTTTCCAGTATTCCCAGCAGCTTTTTAGAAATCAAATAAGGAGCTTTTCTTCTCCCTGGGTAATGTCCATTTTCAACTTTATTGAACACAAGGATATTATGTTCCAATTTTTCTGAATCTCCTTTGTCTACTCCATTCCATCAAGTTATTTTAATATTCCCAACATTTTGATTCTTCAATTCTTTTGTGCATCCGCTGTGGTAAATGTTACAAGCTACCCCAAAGATGCCTCGAGCTATTTTCTTAAACTGGGAGACTACAGCTACAAAGATGAAAACAGTCTTTTTCTTATCTTCCTCAACCATAGAAATTGGCCATGGTATGCATATGCTCAAGATTATGAAGCACTGACTGCCTAACAGAAAATTAAGGACCCACTTTAGTTCTTTTTTTTTCAAATTCTAAGAATTGTTTTATAAGTATAAATCATTTTTTTTTCACATTCTTTGCCAGTACTACCATGCGTGATGTATAATTGTTAGTGGATTCTGTTATGATTCTGTGAACAAACATTTCTGTGATATGGTTCCTGAGATCTTTCATTGTAGGTATCTTTCCCTGAATGATGATATCAGTATATGATTATGAATTAGATTATGTGGGTTATACTTTTAAGCATGGATCATATTCCACTTCTGTAATATGAACACATCTGTCTTTTTTTTTTTTCCTGAACTTGCATTTCAACTGTTTCGTCTACTTGTTATGACTAGTGTTTGTGTTACTGAATTGTCAGAAAAGGGAAATGCCTAATGATCTGTTTCAGAGAATGTAAAGACAGTGTCTTGTTTTCCCCCCCTTGTAATATTCTGTACAGCCTAAATGGATGATCAAAATGTCTAAGTATTAGATCTCAACTTTTTGCTTATAGGATAAGAATTTTGAAAAGGTTAGAATTGGTGCCAAACAGTTCTAACAGTCCAATGAGTATTGGTGGGTCTCGAAACAACAGAGACATAATGTTCACTTTCTAGTATGTACTAATAACTTCTTTAAGGAATTTCAAATTCACATCAATGTGGTATATGAGAGGTATGGAGATTATTGAGTCTTTCAATCTATCATGCCTAAACCCTGTCATAGACTTTAGAATAGTTTTCTCAAATGCCATTCAAGAAATGATTGGAAAATGATAGTAACTTGGAAAACACCTTCTAGATGTGAATTTCATTCCACATTTTCAGTCTTTACCATTAATTTAGCCTGGTGTCCTATAAGCCCAGCTGCGATATACAGATAAAAAACCAATGAAGAGGTTTGTGTGATTGGTCTCATGGCCCTTCCCTCAATCCACTTAAGTTTCTCAAAATTCATTCAGAAGATTTTGTACAGAAGATTGTGAGAAAAAGTGCAGGCATTTGCCTGTGCTCTCCCTCAAACCCTTCCAAATACTTTTAATTAATGCCTAAAAACAATTCTAGAGGGACAGCACCCCTTAAAAGGATAGAGTGAAACAATTTTGCAGCCCAAGAAAGCTTAGAAGGTCTGCAGGAAAGGTCTGTTGCACCGGGATGACAGTGGAGAAGTCTGGTACAGGCTGCATCAGCACAGATTGAGCCCCAGCAAAACAGGAACAGACCTTAGGGGGTGGTAGTGGTATTACTAAATCAGTGCCATTCCCTCCAAACATACAATGAAGTTATTATGTAAACTTCCCTTTCCTTCCTTTTTTTGTATTTTTCCCTTCCCCACAACCACCCAAGAAACGGATACCACCAGACACAAATAGAGACAAGTACATGCAAAACTATTCCACACAAATCTGCATTAGTCAGTTCCTTCTCTGGATGCCAATTGCATCCCTTCTTATACATCTCCCATGGTAAACCTGGATATTTGTAATAGTCAAAATGACCCACTCACCCAGTGTTGTTCCCAATTTAGCACCACTGCCACTGTACACAATGTTCTCCTGGTTCCACTCATCTTGCTCTTCACTACCTCATGCAAGTATCTCCACATTTCTCCAAGATAATTGAGCTCATCAGTTCTCACAGCACAATCACACCCCACAACATGTTTAGACATTCCCAAATTGATGGACATATCTACGATTTTCAGTTCTTTGCCACTACTGGAGAGCTCCTACAAACATTTTAGAACTCATGGGTTCTTTTTCTTTTGTCCTAATTATCTTTGGAATTAGACCTAGTAGTGGTATTGCTGGGTCAAACGGTATAGGCAGTTTAATAACTCTTCGGGTATAATTCCAGATTGCTCTCCAAAATGGTTGGATCAGTTCACAATTACAACAACAATGAATTAAAATCACAATTTTTCCACATTCCCTCCAACATTGTTGCTTTCCCTTTTAATGATTTTAACCAATCTGGTAGGTGTAGAATATCTTAAGGTTGTTTTAATTTGTGTTTCTCTAATCAATAATGATATAGAATATTTTTTCATGTTATTATGATGGAATCCTAATAAAGCTACCCTCAGCCTCAATATTCTAACTTCCTTATAGGCCCCACTGAACAGCAGGCCCACTGTATCTACGTAGACCTTCCCCTTCAATATCCTAACTTCTTCGTATATAGCTCACTGATCATTAGAACAACTGGTGTGTCCATGAACTCATAGTTCTCACAGAATAGCAGGTGTATCCATGTGATGGGATTCCAGCCATTGCCTCTTAGCTAGCCACTGCCCCCAGATCCATTTCTCATATTTCCTACAGAAGCAGCAGGTGTGTCCATGCCCTTAACCACAATCACATTCGCCTAGTGTCAGACAGGACCACAATACTCAGTCAATCAGAAAGCAGCACCACTAAGATGCCCAGAGTGTGAACCCCAAAACAATATAAGGGACTTTCCCTAAGTAGGCAGCTGCACAGTAATAGTAAAGAACTGGCAGAGCGTAAACTTATGACATAGAGAGACTTATTTTAATATCATTATCATACATAGGTACCCCCCAAATGGGGTTTTCTGTATATGTCGTGGGGTAATTGCATGTGCAGTTCCACTGAGGCTAGGACCCCTCTCCTATTACCTCATCCCTTAACAAACCTCCCCTACCTCTTTAATATTCATAATTTCTGTTATGTAATTGCATCTTTACCCTATTAAAATTCATGTTACTCTCTCTCAAGTTGCTGGTTCCTCTTGGATCTTAGCCTGCTTCATGAGAGAAGTCAATCTCAATAAATACTTATACTTGGATTAGAGGTAGTCTAATTCTGAATTCTTTGAGATGGTTCCACCACATCACACCATGAGACTGCAATAGTTTTTGGGGTCCTAGAGTGGACAGAGCCTAAATCTCAACCTGAATGGGCAGAGTTTAAAACATATCAATTTTTGGCACCCCTGGGTTTAAATGGCAATAACTATAAATTCTATTAATTTCTTCATTGGAAAACTGTTTATTCATGTGATTTGACCATTTATCAATTGGAGAATGACTTGTATTGTTACAGATTTGACAAAGTTCTTTATTTATAGAGATATGACACCTTTATCTGAGAAACTATCCATAAAATTTCCCCCAATATTCTGCCTTCCTCCTGATCTTGGTGATATTTGTTTTATTTGTACAAAAGTGTTTTTTTTTGAATTTAATATAATTGAAATTATCCATTTTATACCTAACATTGTTCTTTCTCTTGTTTATTCATAAATTATTTGCCTATCTGATAAGTATGATAAGTAATATATTCCATGTTGTTCTAACTCTCTTGTAATAGCTTTGTTTATATCCAGGTTACATAAATCTTGGTAAATGGTGTAAGATATTGGTCTATGCCCAGGGTCTGCCATATTGCCTTCCAGTTTTTTCACCTTTTTAAAAAAGAATCAAATAATGAATTCTTATCCCCAAACCTTAAGTTTTTACACTTGTCAAATGCAAAGTTATTATACTGATTTGTTGCTATGAATTGTATGTTCTTCTGTTCCATTGATCTTTTCTGTTATTCAGCCAGTAGCAGATAGTTTTGATAATTACTGCCTTATAATATAGTTTAAGATCTGGTGCTGTTAAACCTCCTTCCTTTACATTTTTTTTTTCCCATTAGATCCTTTAATATTCTTGACTTTTTGTTTTTATAAATGAATTTTGCTATTATTTTTCTAATTCAGTAAAATAGTTTTGAAGATGGTGTTGAATATATTATTTAGGTTAGGTAAAATTGTCATTTTTATTATATTGATCCTGCCTGCCCTGAACAATTACTATTTCTCCAATTATTAATTTGATTTTGTTTGTATAAAAGTTTTTAAAGTGATTTTCTAAATATAGTTCCTGCATTTTTTTTGGTGGGTGCAATCCAGGCACTTTATTCTGTCTACAGTTATTTTAAATGGGGTACATTTTACTATCTCTTTTTGCAGTGTTGTGATATATAGGAATACTAATGAATTATATGGATTTACTTTGCATCCTGCTACTTGGCTAAAATTTTTAATTGCTTCAGTTAACTTCTTAGTTGAGTCTTTGGGATTTTCCTAGAATTTTATTGTATAGTCTGAAAAAAGAAATGGTTTTCTTATCCCATTTGCTTTTCTGATTTCTCATTTCTTTTTCTTCTTTATTGCTGTTGCTAAGATTTCCAATACAAGGCAGGATAATATTGTTGATGACAGGCATCCTCGTTTCACACCTGATCTTACTGGGAAGGCTTCCTAGTTTATCTCTTACAAATAATGCTTACTGAAGGTTTTAGATAAATGCTTTTTTTTTATCAACTTAAGGAAAAATTCATGTATACCTATATTTTCAAAATTTTTTAACAGAAATGAGTATTGTACTTTATCAAAAGCTTTTTCTGCACTGATTGATGTAATCATATGATTTTGTTTTCTTTTATCATGGATATAATCAATTATGTTAATAGTTTTCCTTATGTTATGCCCTTCTTGCATTCTTGGTATAAATCCCACTTGATCATAATGAATAATTTTCATGTGACTTTCTAAATAAAACACATCATGAGCAAAGTTCAATGCGGCATTGAGACATGAGTATAGTTTTCACCAGCATCATTTAGATGTTGTATACCTTTTAAATTTGTTTATGCTTTATTTTCCCTTTTGTTGATGTTTCTATTTTAGCTAAAATTGGACCTTTATTTTCTTGCCCAGGTCATCCCTCTGTTTCTTTTTATTGAATTGTTTAATACAATCATTTAAAGTTATTATTCAGGTTTATAATTTCTTTCATTTCTCTCTTTTTTTTGTGAATCAAGGTTTTTCTCTAAAGACAATACTTCGTCTTCTGTTATTTTTTGTCAAATACTTTATATTTTTGATCAAACACTGTTTTAAGACAAACATTCCCATAGGTACTTTCCTCTTGAATCCTTTCCTTCATATTTATCATCTCTTTCACTAGTTTTGAAGCTTCATTTAATCAAACATATCTTTTTTCTTTCTTGTTTTTATCTAGCTATCTTTCCCCCATTTTTTTGCTGTCACCTAAATAGTCAAGAAATTCCTATTTCTACTCCTCCACTTTAATTTGTTTGCTACCTTTAAAATTGACTTTCCTTGATTTTTTCTAAAACAAGATTCTTTTTTTTGCTTTTTGGAGAGCAATTTGGGTTAATTGACTTGCCCAAGGTCACATGGATAGTTTTTGTGTTAAGTGTCTGAGGCCAGATTTGAACTTGGGTGCTCCTGACTCCAGGGCCGGTGGTCTGTTCACTGTGCCACCTAGCCACCCCTAAAACAAGATTTCTTTTCACCATTCCACCACTGTTTATCTTCCCTTCCTGTCTAAACTAGACTTTTATTCTTTGATTCATGATCCTTGTTGTTATTAAATTTTGTTTTAGTTTTTGTAGATTTTTTGGATGATCAACTTTTAGAAAAACATTTTATGATCCTTTTGTTATTTTATTATTGTTAGTATCATTTTAACCCACTTTATTTTAAAATTTATTTTAACATTTTAAACTTCAGTTATTTTATCTTTATTTTTCTATTTTTTTATTTCTTGAGCAATTAATTTTATTTTCTATGGTTCTTTGTTAGTTTCATTTGTTTACTTTTCATGCATTTCTGTTACTGAGGCATTTACAAAGTAAAGAATCTACTTACTTTGTTGTTTTTACTAGTGTTGGAGGAATGCTTCAAATACCATAGTTTTATTTCATTTCCAACTTTTCTCATTTTTTCAGGTTTTTAGAGTATATCACTTTGTGTTATATCTTGAGTTCCTTTGCTTTTTGTAGCATATTATTTGTAATGCCATGCACAAGCAGATTCCCAAAAGAATGCTACTGTGAACAGCTTTTTAGGTTTGGATTACACAGTATAGTGAACACTATTTATTCCATTACAAATCAAAGCAAACATTCATTATAAATCACAATATAATATTCACAACAAATCAAGGTACAGTACAATATTCAAACATTGCATCTTATCACAGAAAATCACAGATCTTGTTCATAACAGCTTAACACTAAAATGGCCACACAGTTTCACTGCAGTGGCTGTAATATTTAGAACAAAGCATTCAGTCAATTCACAATACAGTAATCAATACTCAATCATTCAATCAATTCACAATACAATAACCAACCTTCCACTCATGGGGCAACCACAGATCAACTCAATCAGTCATTAAATACAATCATTAGAAAAACCACACAAATCCTCCACCCCTTGGTGTCCAGCAAACCTCAATTTCATTTAAGGGAAGGCCTTTTCTTCATCTTGACTTGGTGGGGTCTCTCTGATTCCCTAGATCCCCTTCTATGATCCTAGCTCCTACCTGAATCCACCAAACAGTCACTTGGATTCAGAGGTAGACAGCTCCCAGGTCCTTGTCCAGTCCTCCAGGCAATCCCTGGTACACACTGAAGTTCACAGGGTCCAGCACATCTCAGACCCTTTGCTACTTATGTTTCTGGGAACTCAAGGATCAGCCAGGCCACAAACCAACAAAGGCTTATCTCAGTCATGCTTCTTCAGTCCTCCAGCAGTTCAGCTGGCCCTAGGACCCAGGAGAATCTTGGCCTTCCAGGAAGCCTTCCAGGCAAGCCCTCTCAGCCTTTCAGGAAACCTCCAGGCAAGCCCTCTCAGCCTTCCAGATGGCCTTCACCAGATTCTGGTGTCAGGAAAACTCAATCTCAGTTTTCAGTCAGCTTCCAGATCCTGAGAGACAAATTCTCTCTCTCTCTCTCTCTCTCTCTCTCTCTCTCTCTCTCTCTCTCTCTGTCTTCTTCTCTCTCTCTCTCTCTGAAGAAAACTCCAACTCACTTCTTCAGTCCAGCAGCCCAGCTCCCAGATGCTGGGATAATCCTGCTTCCTCCAATGGGAGCCACCAGGAGGAAGATAATCCAATTCTGTCTCTCTGTCTCTGGAATTCTTGCTTATATACACACACTGGCCTCCTGTCTCAGCCAGTCCCCTTCTTCCATGTCAATGGGGGAGTTCATGCCCTCTCAACAGGGGACAGAGTTCACATCTTCCATACTTAGCCCTAAGTTACTAAGGGCTAAGAATACTGAGGGCTACAAAATTGATTGCTGTTACATTATTTCATTCCATTCTGCAGTTACTGGAGATGGTAAGTCTTATGTTAGTCAAATTTCTTTTAATTTATATTTGAAAGTCTTTTTCCTGCTTGGTGGAAGCACATGTTATTTGATATTGAAGTTGTTAAATCTAATCCGTATAATATATTTAGCAGTTAATAGCTTATTTTTCTTTTTATGGAGACAATGTGTGGATTTTTATTGTGTTAAGAAGTTCTGGGCAGTTTTGTTATATTATGTCTTGCATTATGGTGTTTAGTTCTTTTGACTTGTCATTTTTTTCTGGGAGAATTGGAATTCTTATATTGTCTTTACACATTTTGTCTTCAAGGGCAATACATCTTGTATAAATATTATATTTTTCTTTACTTTAAATTTTTTTCCTTCTATTCCCATAATGTCCTTCCTTTTGGATTCCTGATTGGTTGTTCTCTGTTTTTTTTTTTTCACCAAAATTTGGATTCATGTACTTTATTCTGCCATTTCTTTTTGCTATGTGGGCGCTCATGATTCTTATTTCTCTATTGGACCACTTTTGGATATCTTGCTATGGTTCCCTTATTTCTAGAGAATCTACAGTTCTTTCTGCCTCATCAGGTATTGATTAATTTTTGTTTGTTTTATGATATTTATCTAGAGACATTTGGATTCATTTAGCAGTCCTAGAGGTCATCTTTTATTCTCTTGTTATGCCTTCCTGGTTATTTTATCTGCTTTTGCTCAAAATTTTTAGCTGCATCTCATTCACCCTTTTATATTGCCCTATTTCACACTTTTTGACTCTTCTTTTGATGGTGATTCCTGGGACCTGAACCTTAAAGTTCTTTTAGCTCCCTTCCACACTAGGGAACCCACATTTCATAAGCCTCAATCTTAGCCCCTGGGAAAGAGAATTGGCCTTATCTGGGTGTCATTCTCTTTAAGTCTCATGGAGCCACCTTCTATTCCTTAGTCCTCTGGCCTGGTGGAACACTTTTACAGCATAGTGTTTATGCTCTCCTAGTCTCTATTGCTTTCTGTAGTCTTGCCCCTCAGCAGGGCAAGGGAAGGGCAAAGATGAGTTCTGTTGTTTGTTGTCACAGAATGTTAGAATGAAGGCAGGAATGGGAAGGTATGCTGGCAGAGACTATTGCAGCAGCAAAGGAATTGCCTAAGAGTAGATAAAATATAAGGTTAACTTATAAGGGAGGGCTCTAATGTTTGAAAGAAGTAGGAAAAGTCTAATGCATAAGATGATGGCTGAGCTGTGCCTTAAAGGAATGAAAGGACTCTATGAAACTGAGGTAAGGATGAGTATTCCAGGTATGTGTGATGGTGAATGCAAAGACACAGATATGGTAGATGGAGTATTGTGAGTGACGGAAGTAAGAAGGTAAGCCTGTCTGGCTTATTTCAGAGCAAGGATATGGAATAATGACTAGTGAGGCTGGGGCAGGTTGTGAAGGGCCTTAAAAGCTAAAGAGATGAATTTATGCTCTATCCAACAGGCAACAAACATGTATGTATCTCTACACATGTGTAGATAAATATATAAACTGTGTGTGTATATAGTGTATATGTTAATATATTTGGAAAGATTTCTGTGAGTCTCCCATGTATCAAATAACATTTTAATGATCTGAATCTTTAATCTCAGTAAAGTACTACTAATCTTGGAAGAAAAATAGCACTACATTCAATTATCTAATTTATAAGTTGGCATGTGCCTTTTGAATTTAGGTTGAATTATCTTTAATTGGTTCCCCAAATTGGACTCTCTCTCTCTCTCTCTCTCTCTCTCTCTCTCTCTCTCTCTCTCTCTCTCTCATTCTTTGGCACAAAGTACTTCAGTATTAATTTGTATGTTATATGTCTCATGAAATTGCAGTAAAAATATTTCATTTCTTGTCATTTCGATTGTTATAGAACCTTATAGAAGGTCTGGTACTCACCTTGTGATGCTCTGTTAGGCAAAATATCTTTTTGCCTGTATATTCAAATGGATTGTAGAGGTTATTAACTTGCCCTTGGCAAAAGATTTATTTTTCTAGGGCAAATATTTTAATAAATTCTATGTATGACAGTTTTATTGCACACTGTCAATTGACTCTCTTGCCCCATTTTTATGACGGCCATCACTAAGTCATTGGGTCTTTATTACTTTTCGATCCTTCATATATCTTGAATAATCTTTTTAATGATTAGCAAGTACATTTTAGCAAGTACTTTAAAAAAGAATATGAGTCTACATGTGTTTTTATGTTGCTTTTTTAGATGATTCTGTCAGTAAATGTTAATTTTAAGTCTCTTTATGATTAGAACCAGCCAATTTTAATCTGTGTTTGTCCCCTTTCTTTCACCATGGTATTATGTTTTTATGCAGCTGAATGATTATGGTGAGCTAGTATAGTCTCACTCTTGTGAGAATTTATTCAAATTCCTATTGAATTTTTTCAAGAGATACTTTATCATTTCACTGATTGGCCAGGCTCCATCACACAGTTTTTAAAAAAATGTACTTTTTATGAAATCAATCATATTTAATATTGTTTCCATTTATCCGTGGATATAAGTTCTAGCGTTCTCTAACTTAGTACATTTTAAATTCACTACACATAGTGAATACCGAATCTATTTGTATCCTTGAGAGTTCATTAAACATTTTAGTGAGGAAATACAATCCCTTATTTCCTCAAATTTAAAATTGTGGAATGTAATGCTACTCTGACCTATTTTGTTTAGTAGCTTGGTGGCAATTATAAATTCTTCTAGTTTCTAACCTTTTTCAACTCTGTATCACCAAGAATAGGTAATTCTGGCATGATATCTAATATCCCTGACCACTAAACATACAGAAGTATTTTAATGTAATAACAATAATTATTAACATTAATAGTCATGTAATATTTATGGTACATACTATGTGTCAGGCACTGTGCTAAGCACTTCATAATTATTATCTCATTTTATCCTTGTGACAACCCTAAAGGATGGGTGCTACTATTATTGCCATCTTACAGATGAGAAAATTCATTTAAACAAAAGGTAAATGACTTGCCCAGGGTCAGACAGCTAGTAAGGTCTAAGGCTGAGTTTGATTCCAGTTTCTTTACTATATGAAATATGTGATTATTAAAATAGACATCAAAATTGGATGCTGACAACTTTTACTTCACAAAAACTTTGGAGTCAGTTTTCCCACTTTAAAAATCAGAATAAAGTTTGCCACGCTACAGGTAGATCAAAGTGCAAGAGTCAGTGATATACAAAATGAAGATTAAATTAAATGTGAAAAACATGCATGAATTAAAAATATTTATACACTACTTGTGGTGATATCTTTAAAAGCAGTTCTTTAAAAGTATTTGGGGATGGGTTGGTACCTATTCCATATTATGTATTTCATAACTGTGGAATAATTTAGTTGAATTAGTAATTTAGTTGAAATAAATTCAACAAATTCAACAAACAACTTATTAAACTTTTATTATATACAAGATACTATAAGGTATAATAAAAAAAATTCAATTAAGTATAATTTGACAACAAGGGAGCAATAAAGTTTGTCATAACTTTCCTGGCCTGATATTTCCTCATCTGCACAATGAGAGGTTTGGAGTGGAAGGACTCTGAAGTTTCTTCTAGTTCTAGAGTATATATTCCTTCGATTGTATCACCTTGGTTTGAATCCTGGCTCATTCATTTAGCTGTGTGATGTGGAGCAAATCACTTTATTTCTTTGGGCTTCCTTTTCTACAAGCATGAAAAAGAGGAGATTGGCTTAGAAATCTCTTCCGGCTCTCAACTAATAATCATATGGACACAATTATTTACTATGTGAGCAGCAAAGTATGGAGATATAATGACAAAAAATGAAGCCTCTACTTGCTCTAAAAGATCTTAAATTCAGTAGGGCCTGCAATGTACAACCAGATATTTAAAAGTATCTGTGATGTTATTGATGTGAATATTTCCTCTACTAGTGCAGGTCACAACCTATCCATACATGACAACAATTGTGAAAACAACTATTTCCACAAAAAGTCTCAAAGAAAAGTGCTAATTGGATCCAAGTCCAACAAGAATTCCTAGAAGAATTCAAGAAAGAGATGAGTGGTAGAGGAAAAATTTGAAAAAGAAATGAGATATACAGCCAGAGCCAAGATGGCAGAGAAAAGTCAGGGACTCACCTGAGCTCTCCCCCAAAGCCCTCCATACATTTTTAAATAATGTATGTAACCAAATTCTAGAATAGCAGAATCCAAACCAGCCCAAGACTGGTTAGAAGGTTGGCAGAAATAAAGGACTAAATAAAGTTAAACTGTGTGGGAACTATGTAAACTGTATATGAAGATGATATATGTAACCCCAAAGAACTTTATCATTATAAGAGCAGTTAAAAGGAGTTTACATAGGCAGAGAACATGGGTCTGATTGTGTTAAAATTATCTCAAAAAAAGAAGAATGCACAAAGAGAAGGGGGAAGGGAGAGGTACAATGTATAAAATTCTTTCACATAAAAGAGGTGCACAAAAAAGAGATTTTACAATGGAGGGCAAAATGGAGGGGTGGCAGGCAATGCTTGAACATCACTTTTATCAGAGAAGGAAGATTATGTGATGTGCGTTTGTGTGTATGTGCACACACATTCAGTTGTATATGGGATACTCAATCTTTCCCATTAGGGAAATAGGAGAGGAAAGGTATAAGAAAAAGGTGGAGCATAATAAAAGGGAGGGCAGATTAAGGGAGGCATTGACAAGAAGCCAAATAGATTTTTGAGGAGGGACAAGATAGATAGATAGATAGATAGATAGATAGATAGATAGATAGATAGAGAGACAGACAGACAGACAGAGACAGAGACAGACAGAGACACAGAGAGAGATAGAGAGAGAGAGAGAGGAAGAAATAGAAGATAATGGATTGGAGAGAAATACACAGCAATCATAACTGAATATAAATGAGTTGAGTTGACCCACAAGATGGAAGCAGATAGCAAAATGTATTAGAAATAAAAATTTAACAAAATGTTACTTACCAGAGAAACATTTGAAACAGAAACACACACACATACACACACACACAGAGTTAAAATAAAGAGTTAAAATAAAGGGCTGGAGCAGAAACCAATATACTTCAGCTAAAAGGCAGGGGTGAGAAATTTTGATCTTTGAGATAACAAAAACAAAACAGACATAATTAAAAGAGGTAATTATGGAGACTATATTTTGATAAATTTACCACACATAATGAAGTAACAAAACATTTTTACAGCAAATTTCTTTGAAAATGATCTCATTTCTCAAATATATAGAGTGTAGGATTGAGTCAAATTTATGAAAATAAGAGCATTCTTCAGTTGATAAGTGATCAAAGGATATGAATAGTGACTTTTTAGAAGAAGAATTCAAACCTATTTTAGAAACCATGAGAAAAAATGGTCTAAATCACTTTTGATTAGAGAAGGACAAATTAAAGTAACTCTGAGGTACCACCTCACACCCTTCACACAAATGCTGCAGAGGAATGAGGAGAAAACAGATAAACTAATGAACTGTTGGTGGAATTGTGAACTGATCCAACCATTCTGTAGAACAATTTAGACCTATGCCAAAAGGACTATAAAACTATGACTCAGCAACCCTTCGACTCAGCGATTCCACTACTAAGTCTGTATTGCAAAGAAATCAAAGAAAAAGAACCTATTTGTGGAAAAAAAAATAGAGCAGCTCTTTTCGTTGTGGGAAAGAATTGGAAATTAAGGAGTTGTTCATCAAATTGGGGAATGGATGAACAAATTGTGGCATATGATTTTGATAGAGTATTATTGTGTTAATAGATAGAGTATTATTGTGTTAATGAAAAAATAATTATTGTGTTCAGAAAAAAAACGTGGCAAACCTATATGAACTGATGCAAAGTGAATTGGGAAGAACTGGAAGATCATTGTGCACAATAACAGCAATCTGGTAATGATGAGCAATTGTGAAAGATTTGGTTATACTGATCAATACAGTCATCCAAGATGATTCCCAATAACTCAGTATGAAAAATGCTTTCTGCCTTCAGAGAGAGAATTGATGAATTGTAAGGGGAAAATGAAGTATAATTTTCTTACTTCCTTTGTTTTTTTTTAAAATTTTTTTTGGAAATCTGGCTAATATAGAATTGTGTTTCTCACTGTTTTACATGTATAATTGATAATCATATTGGTTGCCTTCTCAGTGGGTGGGATAGGGATGGATGATGAGAATTTGGAACTCAAAATTTAAAAATAAAAGAAAGTTTAAAATAAATAAATAATACATCAAATACTCTAAGTTATTGTGTATTTTAAAAATATACTTGCTGACATGCATGTCATCTCTCCCAATAGAATATAAGACGCTTTGAGGGAAAGGACTATTTAACTTTTTTGTTTTTCTACTGAGAATCTTTTTATACAATCAAAGTCAGATTCAAATAATTGGAGTAATATTTATTCCTCACTGATAGGTAAAGCTAATAAAATAAAAAATAATGATCTCAATTAAATTATCAAAATTATATTACTAAGTTATAAAAATAGTAACAAAATTCATTTGAAAGAACAAAAGGTCAGGAATTTCAAAGAGACCAGGAGGAAAAAAAGATGTAAAGGAAGGAGATCCAGCAGTATCAGACTTAAATCATATTAGAAGGTGAGAACATTGTTCAAGTACAAAATGGATGATATCAATTATTTTAAATTAAAAATTTCTTGTATAAATAAAATTAATCTAGTCAAGAATAGAAAAAACGTAGAAAATTGGGAGAAAATTTCTTAGACAATCTGTCAGATTGGAAGTGATTGTGTTGGAATAGTTCTGTGGTGTATGAAATGATGAACTGGTTGATTTAGGAAATCTTGGAAAGATTTGGACCTATGAAGGAAGAGGCTATCCACCTAGAGAAAAAGATGACAAGTGGAAATATGCATATTATGACCTTATATATATTTTTTTTTATTTGTGTATAAGCATCTATGTGTAT
>CM053591.1:27686652-27706222 GCA_028646515.1 Pseudochirops corinnae | reverse complement strand
AAATTTCCTTGAACCAGAAATGTTGTTTTATGTTGAAATATCTCATATATTCTACTATGTGCATGGAAATATTCTTTCTTTTCTTTTCTTGTATTTAAGTTTAAAATGAATAAAAAAAATTACAAAAAAAGAAAAATTGGAAGTGAAATAACTTATTTCTAAAGAACAAGTAGGTCAAAGAAAACATATAGATACAATCAAAAAATTTCATGAAAAATAATGACAAGGTATACTCTTCTAGGGCTATATCCCAAAGAGATTATGAAAATAAGAAAAGGACCCACATGTACAAAAATATTTATAGCAGTTTTTTTGTTGTTGTGGCTAAGAACTAGAATTTGAGGGGATGCCCATCATTTGGGGAATGGCTGAACAAGTTGTGGTATATGAATGTAATGGAATACTATTATGCTGTAAGAAATGAACAGGTAGACTTCAGAAAAATCTGAAAGACATATGAACTAATGCTTAGTGAAATGAGCAGAACCAGGAGAACATTGTACACAGTAAAAGCCACATTGGGTGATGACTGACTTTGATAGACTTAGTCCTTCTCAGGGATGTAAGGATCTAAAACAATTCCAGAAGACTCATGATGGAAAATGCTATCCACATTCAGAGAAAGAACTATGGAGTCTGAATGCAGAGTGAAGCAGAGTATTTTCTTTTTCTTTTTTGTTTTGTTTTTTTCTTTCTCGTGGTTCCTCCTATTCTGCTTCTTCATACAACATGACTAATATGAAAATATGTTTAATGAGAATGTATGTGTAGAACTTATATCAGATTTCATGCCGTCTTGGGGAAGGAGGAAGGAGAAGAGTGGGAGAAAATTTAAAACTTATGAAAATAGATGTTGAAAATTAAAAATGAATAAATTAACTTAAAAAAAATGAAAAGGAGACTACATACCAACATATGCTGGATTCAATCAAAGAAGTACTTGTGGGAAAATTTTATATCTCTAAAACAGTGGTTCTCAACCTTCCTAATGCTGTGACCCTTTAAAACTCGTATATGGGCGTATCTGCATGTGAGTGGACCCACCTTGAGATGGATAGAGAGGAGTGGTGTCCCAGTTCCTAAGATCATTGGAAATATGTGTTTTTTGATGGTTTTAGGTGACCCCTGTGACTCCTGTGAAACGGTCATTCGACTCCCAAAGGGGTTGTAACCCACAGCTTGAGAACCGCTGCTCTAAAAGCTTATATCAGTAAAAGAAAAAGAGCAGGTCAATGGATTGGGCATGAAGTAAAAAAGTAGAAAAAATGCAAAATTAAAACCAATTAAATAAAAAAGAGAAATTAAAATAAAAAATGAACTAATAAATTCAGGAGCTGCTTTTTTGAAAAAAAAAAACAACAATTGGTTAATTTGATTTAAAAAGAAAGAAAACCAAATAAAGGGTCAAAAATGAAACTTCCATAAATTAGAAGTCATTTAACTAGAAATAAAGACTATGAAATATTTTGTCTAAACCAAGACTTTTGATCGATGATAACTGCATGCAAATATTTGAAGCAGTGGTATAAAATTGGTCACTTACTTGCATATATTTCTCAAGACAATATTTAGACAAATGGGTAGATATTACAGATGATTAGATAGCATGACATTAAAGTAAGCAAAAAATTTCTAACAAAAGCTGTGATAGAATGAAATGATCCATGTTGAGGTAGTGAGCTCCTTCCATAAAGAATTCAAACAGATGTTAATCAACTAGTAAACATTATGTGCTAGGCATTGTACTAAGTGCTCAGGATACAAAAAAGAGGCAAAGCAGTTCCTGACAAGGAGCTGAGAATCTAATTGGAGTTAAATAATCAAATGTATACAAGTAAGGTATATACAGGAAAAACAGGAAATAATTAATAGAATGGATTGCTAGAATTAAGCAAGCCTGGGAAAGGATAGTAGCGGAAGATCAGATTTTAGCTTGAATTTGAGGGAACCCAGAGAAACCAGGAGGTAGAGATGAGGAGGGAGAGCATTTCAGGCATAAGGTAAAGCCAGAGAAAATTCATAGAGTCACAAGATAAAGTGTCTTATTCAAGGAATATCAAAAGGTCAATGTTATTGGATTGAAGAATACATGCTTGTTGTTTTCATCCTTTGTTTTCGGATTGGACTAATGGCATCAGGAGGTTGATAACTACTGAGTTTTAGGTGAGGCAGGACTGTGCAAAGTCATCATTCTCACTCTCTCCTTCAGATTCATTCATAGTGTAGTGGCAAGACATAGGTCAGGATAGCTGGCGATGGCCTTGGATGCAGTGGGAGAGTTTTTTTTTTAGGATTTTACAAATGAGTCTATTTTCTTTTTCTCCCTACTTAATGGTATTTTATTTTTTCCAATTAAATGTAAAGAAAGTTTTCAACATTCACTTTTATAAGATTTTGAATTCTAAAACCTTTTCTCCTTTCCTCCCTTTTCCCCTTCCCAATACAGCATGCAATCTGATTTAAATTATACAAGTACTGACCTCGGTCTTTTTAAGCTAAGATCTTTCCCAGGTTCCAGTTTGTCTGAGGCACCACCAATTCAGTGCTTAAATTCTAGGTAAGGATTAAGACAAAAGATGACCTAGTTTGCTTTCTCAAATGAAGCAATCTGGGAAGGGAAGACTCAGGGTTTCTGGTCAGAACAGAAACAATTGCTATTGATGCTCATACTGAGCCATCAGAGCCCAAACAATGAGCAAGTGAGGCTTGGGATGGATCTGTTATTGGCCAATCAGTGAGAGCCAGAGTGATTTTAATTTAAAGGCATAGTCAAATAGCCCTATTTAAATCCCAGTAGTCTTCATCAAAGTCTGGTTTTTCAGAGTTAAATTTCATGGAATGAAATTTACATGGAAAATTACATGGAAAAAGAGTTAATTGTCCCAGTTTGTTGGAAAAAAAGAAACCCAACAACAATGACAGAATAAATAAGCAGGAAAGAAAAATAAAACCTAGTCCCTAAATTCCAAGATATCTTGTGAAATATAAGTGATCAGAATTTATATTCCTTTGGACAAAGCAACCACATGTAAAGGTATGACTCCCAATGTGCATAGAAGGAGTGCAGGAGGAGGAGAAGGAAAAAAGAAGGACGGAAAGAAAGAAAGAGGGAAGGAAGGAAGGAAAGAAGCAAGGAAGGAAATAAAGGCATTGCCCAACTAGAACTGGCCAATTGGGTCTCCAGAAGGGCAACAACTATTACTCACAAAGTGTTCATCCTTCATCCTTTTTATTTTTAAGCTTTTTTATTATTGAAATTGAAGTACACAATAAGAAAAGGAAAAGACACATATAATAAACTTAAATATAAGTGAGAAAAGAAAAAAATGTCACATGCACAGAAGAACAGGAGGATTTGAAATATGTAGCAATAAATTTCCATTTGAAGAAAGCCAATATAATAATCCTACACATAGCGTTGAGAGCTGTCCATCCTTTCTTTGCTTCCTTGTTACTTTTCTTTTGTTCTCTGCTGTGTACTTTCTACTTTGTTTTTCTTTTTCCCCCTTTCTACTTCTCCCCCCCCTACTGAAGGCAGCAATTAAGAACAGATCTATTTATGTATTGATGTAGATATATAGATGCACATATACATACATATATATATACACATGCGTACACATATACATACATATATAGAATACACTTTCCCTAACAAAATTCTACTTGTGATCTCTATTTTTATGTTGGTGCATATCTCTTCTTTCCTATCCCTCCTAACTCCACCACTGCTTTACTTCTACCTGGTACCTTGCCCTCCTATTACTTAACTTACCTGTCCCCCCTCAGGATTCCTCCATTAATCTAAACACCCTTCTATACCCCCTTCAACCTATACCCTCACCCTTCACTCTAGAGATCCATCCTTTATCCTCTCCTCCCCTCCATAAGGCCTTAGTGTTTCATTTCTTTCTGAATACAGAAGACTTTTATATTCTTTCAAATATGTATTGTTCCCTCTTGAACCCACTCTCAATGAAAGTAGGTTTCTAGAACTTCTTCACCTATCTAATTCCTCTGTGTCACTTCTTTCTCTTGTGCCTTATTTGTATAAAATTATTACTCTTTAGCTGTTCCTAAATGGTTTTATTTTTTAAAGTTATATACTCAGGTCTACCTCAATCCTTCTTATGAACTACCCAATTACTAATAACAATCTTAGACATACATTTTACATGCACAAAAAGTAAATAGTCTGTCCTAATTGAGTCCCTTGTGATTAGTTTTTCGTATGTTCCTTATATTTCCTTTGACTCTTGTATGTCAAATCTATTAAATTCAGGTTTTTTTTTAAAACAAAGTCCTGAAAGTCTGATAGCTTATTAAATATCTATTTTTTTCCATCCAGGATTGTGCTTAACTTTTCTGGGTATGATATTTTCAGCTGAAACCCCAGTTCTTTTGCTCTTTGATATATAGTGTTCCAAGATCTGCAAACTTTTAGTGTCACCACTGCTAGGTCTTGCATGATTCCAATTGTGATATCACCATATTTAAGTTATTTTTTCTTGTGTCTCATAGTATTTTATCCTTGAGTTTGGGGTTCAGAATTTGACTATAATATTTCCATGGGTTTTCCTCATAGGATTGCTTTCAGGTGGTGGTTGATGAATTTTTTTCTATTTCTACTTTCCTGTCTTGTTCTAATGCTTCAGGACAATTTTCTTTAATTATTTCTTGTATTATTGTATCAAGATCTCTCTTTTTTGATCATAGTTTTCAGATAGTCTTATTATTCTTACATTTTCTCTTCTTGATCTGTTCTCCAGATCAGTTGTTTTTCTTATGAAATGCTTCACATTCTCTTCTATTTTTTCATTCTTCATATTTTGTTTTATTGTTTCTTGATCTCCTATAACTTTGCTGTCATCTCTTTGCCCAATTCTGATTTTCAAGGAGTAATTTTCTTCTTTAAGAGTCTGGATCTTCTTTTCTAATTGGTTGATTTTCTTTTCATAATCTCTTGTTTTTCTTGGATTTTTTTTTTTTAGTTTTTCCTTAATCTCTCTCTTTTGGTTTTTAAAATCTTTTTAAAGATCTTCTATGAATTCTTTTTGAGTAGCTGACCATTTAATGTTACTCTTCAGGATACAAGAGAATTTCTTTGTTTCAGTATCCTCCTCTGAAGATGAACCCTGGTCTTCTCTATTCCCATAGTAACTCTGTTTGGTTGGATTCTTTCTCCTTTGTTTGTGCATTTCTTTTTAAAATTTGTAGTTGTTTAATTTCTATAATCACCTCTGGTCATGGTGTATGGGGGATGGTGCCTCTGACCTCAGATCCTCTTTCATTCTCTCCTCTGACTTGGAACTGGAGCTAAGATCTCTAGCCTCCTGTAAGTACTGATGACCAGCAGCATCCTGACCCAATGCTTCTGCACTCACCAGGGGTGTGTTGGTTCCTTCTCATTCACCCCTCCTCCTCCCCACATCTCTGTAGCACAGTTAGGTCTGGAATTCCTTGTTAGCAGGGGTTTCTTTGAATTTTCCTTCTCAGAAGCCCAGCTTCTGTCTACTGTCCTGAAGATAAAAGTGCCTGGGACTGAGGCAACCTCCCAACTTAGTTAATTCCAAGACATGCTGTTCATCGTTTAAGCAGATTTAGGATCTAGCCTGGAGGTGTTTAATCTTTACCTGGACGAAACCTCATCCTGAGACGTTTCTTTAGATCTTCTCTGATTGTCCCAGGAGGACCTCAGTTCTGTCCCTACTCTTATTTATTTTTACCTGCTCTATGTTTGCCCTGAGGTACTATTTCATCTATTTTGTGGGGGAAAATCTTGAGGGCTTGGAATTTTTGACCTACTCTGCCATCTTCTCAGAATGTTTTCCCATTCATCCTTCATTCTTGAAGTAGAGCAATGACTTCTGCAGAGTGTAAGTTGTAAGGAGACTGGAAAGTGGAGGGAAGGGTTAAATTATGGTATACCATGCTTTGCATGCCAAACAGATGATTTTGAACTTGATCCTGAAGGTGGTAAGGAACCCCTGGAGTTAATTGAGTAAGAGTGCCATAGTCAGACCTGTGATTTACAAAACCCACTTTATTGGCTGAATAGAGGATGGGTTGAAATGGAGAGAGACCTGAAGTAGCCAGTCTCATCAGTAGGCTATTACAGTAAATGTTAAAGAAACATATCAAGAATTTTTACACTTAGTAAAATAGCATGCTATCTTTCCTTTCAACTATAAAATATGTGATTCAAAGAGTTAAATATACATAAATATTTTACATTTAATTGATTTCCTGAATATCTCTGATACTTTAAGTTATCAAAGCAGCAAGAAAACTTGAGAACAGGGAAAAAAGTAATCCTTGCCTTGGCTTAGTATATGGACAACCATATGTAATATACAGTAGGTCATAAAGATGAAGTGAAATTTGGAAATAGTCTTTCAACCTTAGATTTAAGGTAAATGACAATTGGTAATAGGAAGAAATAGGGAAATATCTAAATAATCATGCTTTCTCTTTTTTAAATGCTTGATTTAATTTGGTATTGCAATTTCTTTTACTTTTCTATAAAGGTAGTCCTTTGTCAGTGCCTCCCATGTCTCACAATCTATTACAAGATTCTTCAGAAAGACCTTAAGAGTGTCCTTGCATGGGTTTTTCTGACCACCATATGAGCACCTGCCTTGGGAGAGTTCTCCTAAATAGTCTTTTAGGCAATAGTACATTTGAACAATGTGAACCAGAGTTGCACTCTCTGTAGTAGAGCTTGAATGCTTGCCAGTTTAGCCAAAGAAAAAACTTCAGTGTTTGGTACTCTATTTTGTCTGATGATCACCAGAATCTTCCTCTGACAATTCAAATGGAAGTGATTCAGTTTCCTTGGATTGCACTGGTAGACAGGTTTCACAGGTATAGAACAATGAGGTCAGCGCAATGGCTCTGTAGACCTTCAGTTTGGGAGGCAACCTGATTCTTTTCTCTTATACTTTCCTTTGAAGCCTCTCAAACACTGAGCTAACCTGGCAGCATGTGAGTCAACCACATAATCTATGTGGCCATTCCTGAAAGAATACTGCCAAGATAAATGAACTTATTCACTGAATTCACAATTTCTCCATTTGCTGCTCCACCATCATATGTATGGTGTACTGGCTGGTGGAGAACTTATGCTTTCTTGGTGTTAATTATTATTATTATCATTATTTGCTTTTTGGAGGGGGTAGGGCAGGGCAGTTGGGGTTAACGGACTTGCTCAAAGTGTTGGTGTTAATTATTAAGCCAACATTAGTGGCAGAGAATTGATCCATACTTTATTACATCTTAGCTTTACAGGCTGCATTAATTACATAACCATCATTGAACAAAAAAAATCATGCATCAACTCTCCCTCCACTTTAGTCTTGGCAAGCAACAACGACAACTGATGTGTATCCCAGATAGCAAACACTAGAACTACTATATTTTGATAAATCACTATGAGATATGCCTAAGAAATTAAACAAGTACTTCTTCATATGGATGACATAAAGTTATTCATTGGTATAAAGGTAGGCCTGACCAAAGAAGACCCATTTTTCAGAGAATATGAAATATGTTCTTTCTAGTATCAAGCCATTTGTACATTTAAAGAACTATCAAACTCAGAAGCGTGTGATGGAAGAGGAACCATTTGGTTGGTTGTTGTCCATGCTTAGACAGAACCAAAATGACATCACTATATCTAGGTCAAGGTATAGTGTGTCTAACAGTGACTGATTGGACCAATAATCAGCTTTGAAGGCTCTGCCACAGGTCAGGCATGTATAGTTTATAAGAACATTTAGAGTGGAAATGTCTCAAAATCTGTACATCTTGTGTTTCTTTTGAGATGCTGAAATTTTGCTTTACTCATATAGAGCACAGTGCCTTCTTTGATGTGGGCACACCATGGTGGGCTGTCCTATGCCGATGTCTCCTATGTCCCACAATTGATTTCAAATTTCTTCAGAGAGACCTTGAGAATGTCTTGGTACCACTTTTTCAGAACTCTATGTGAGTTCTTTCTTTGTGTGAGTTCTCCATAAAATCTTCTTTTAGGAAAACATACATTTGGCGTTTGCATAACATGGCCAGCCAATCAGAGTTGCCCTCTGCAATAGCATTTGAATACTTGGCAGTTCAGCTTAACTGATGAAGAACATGTGCAGATATTCTCTAGCTGATTGCTGCTGGCTTACTGTATGGTGGTGAAAAGATTCTTAATTGTCTTCTGAGCCAGAACTGAGTGGGAATACAAAATATAAAATGCAAACAGATGAAATTTCTCTCTTTGGTGGTTTTCAAGTAGGAAGAGGAAATGCTATGAGCCTTCATGTGGAGGGAGAAAATTACAGGAATAAAGGACTGCCAGAAAAAAAATATCTGGGGGTAAAAGATAAGGTGTCTTTTTTTTCTGAAACAGTCAGGAAGCCAGTGTCATTGAATCAAAGAGTATACAGCAGAAAGTAGTGTAAGAAGACTGGGGAGAGGTCATGAGAGAGGTCAAGACAGGTACTGTTGTAGATGCTTTATCTTCCCTCTGAGTCACTATGTGTCTCTGAACATATGGCACTTCTTTTTCTTCTGTTCCTGCTGTATTTATTCTTTTCTGATCTTAAGTAAATAAATATCAGAATTGAAACAGAACATGTTACTGTATTGTGAGTTTTGGAAAAAGTCAGAAGAGCATTATGGGTCCATGAACTAGAGTTCATATAAGAGACTACATGTTACTTCAGCCAAGAATGGTCAACTCTGAATAAATCATAGAGAGTGACCTGCTTCTCCTTGTATAGCTGTCTTGCAATTAAAAAAGTAACTTCTCCATTATATATGCCACACCTAATATCCTCCAACCATAGGTGGGAAAATATTAATAGTTACCTCTTTAAATTTGATTCTACTCTTTGAGGTAATCAAGGCCATAGAGGAAAATGAACTTCCAGTTCCAGAGGTTTTTCAAATTTGTGTCTTGCTATATATATTTTTTTCAGTAAGCAACCAAGATATCTCTGTTTATTGTGTGATTGGTATTGAGAACAAATAAACTGGTCAACTGGTTGCCTCATATTTTAAAGACAGTAACTGGCTAATTGATTTTAAAAGGAATAAACCACATAAGGACCTATAAGCCACAGTAAAAGAAAAAAAAATTCCCCAACCCCTTCAGGGATACCAAAGCTGATGGGAACAGTAACTTTGCCCTAAAGACTAGAACTTCTAGTCTGAGTATGTTGGGATAGTAGCCTAGGGTTATATGTACTACCTTGGAAGCCAATCCATGGACTGATTTGTGTCTTTATAGCACGTGTGTGATAGGTGACATGAAGAAAGGAAAAAAAGACATTACTGTTTTAACTTATACCTATCTGTACTTCATTTCCTTAACCAACAGAGGAAGATACTGTCTCCTAATTAGTTGCTAGTGAAATATTTTTTCAGGGGAACGATCAAATGTTATTAAAGCAGAAAAGTCCTTCATCTCTTCTCTAAGCCCCAACCAAATTTAGAGAAAACTTCTCTTTTCAACGTCTTATTGAATTCATTCATGAGACAGTCTTTTTTTAGTAGCCTCGTGATTTATTTTTTCTAGATCAACTTCTTCATTTTATTTTTAATTATTTACTTTTTTAAGGTTTAAAAACTTGAGTTTTGAATTCTCTCTCTTCCTTCTGTTCCTTTCCCACCCAATAAGAAGACAAACACTAGGACATCAATTATATATGTGAAATGATGAAAAACATATTTTCATAGTAACCATGTTCCATAAGAAAACAAATAAATAGCAAGAAACATAAAGAAAATGAGAAAGCATGCTGCAATTTGTACTCAGAGTTAATTAAATTTCATTCTAGAGGTAGATAAATTTTTTTTTTATCATAGGTCCTTTTGAATTGTTTTGGATCATGGTAGCTTAGTCTTTCAGGCTTGATTTGGATCAGTCTTTCACATTTAATCATTTCTACAATATTACTGTTACTGCTCATAAACATCTTCCCAAGTTTTTTTCCCCTAAAACCATCCCCTCACTCATCGTTTCCCATAACAATATATTGTTCTATCACAACCATATAATACAACTAGTTCAGCCATTCCCCAGTTGATGGGCAGCTCTTTAGTTTCCAAATCCTTACTACCAGAAAAGAACTGTTATAAATATTTTTGTACGTGTAGGTCCTTTTCCCTTTTCTTTAATCTCCTTGAGATATAAATGTAACAGCGGTATTTCTGGGCCAAACGGTATGCATAGTTTTATATTCCTTGGGCCATAGTTCCAAAGTGTTCCCCAGAATAGTTGGAACAGTTCGTAACTGCACCAACAATGCATTAATGTACCTTGTTTTTTCCCATATCTCTCCCAGTATTGATCATTTTCCTTTTCTGTAATGTTAATCAATCTGCTTCTAAGACATAAGAGCAGTTTCCTTTGTTATTTCTTGAAATATAATGTATAGGCTCTTTATTTGATCATAGCTTTCAGTCAGTCCAATAATTCTTTAATTTTCTCACCTCAAAATATTTTCCAGGTCAGTTTATTTTTCCATCAAGATATTTCACATTTACTTCCATATGTTCATTTGTTGACTTTGTATTATTATTTCTTGATGTTTCATGGCGTTATCAGCTTCCACTTGTCCAAATCTATTTTTTAAGGAATTATTTCCCTCAATGAGCATTTGTATCTCTTTTTCCCCCATTTGGCCAGTTCTGCTTTTTAAAGAAGTTATTTTCTTCTTCTTTTTTTTTTAACCAATCTGATAGCAGTTTAAGCTCTTTAATATGTCTTAAGACATGGGGCTGAAGCAGAAACTATGAGAAAACATTTGCCTTTTTTTTCTTCGCAGTCAAAAAATGAAGGGGATAATAATGAAACAAAAAAAAAATCTGCTACAGAAGTTTGTAGGAATTTTGTACCTGAGGTACAGCATTATAAATTCCTGACACTTTGTAGACAAAATAGCTAACTCCCACGTCTACCAATTGTCTCTGCAAAAAAATTATATGGAACATTCATTCAGTCAAAACCAACATGCTCTCTCCCTTGAAATGTCACCCAGATTTTGCTAAGGTGAACTCTGGCCTGCATGGCTATATTGGAATGTCCTCACAAGCCTCTGTCAATGATTAGATGGCAGGTTAACCTCCCAGAATCTATCCAAATGTCAGGGGAAAAGAGAACCGGATGAAGCTATTCCAACTTCATCTTCTTTGTTTATGGTTTGTTATCTTTCCTTCCTCTTCGTTCTTCTTAGAAACCACCCCTATCTTTGAAGTTTCCCTGGCCTCTGTCAACAAAATCCCCTTTTCCCTCCTCTACCCTTTCTTTGGTTATCAAAGTCTCCATGACTACTGCCACCCCAACTGCCCTCTTGGCTCCTGAAGTCAAAGGTCTTGGCCCAGTCCAGAGTTACTCTGTTTCCATCAACCTCCCCATCTTCCATGGCCTCTTTTGCCATTTTCACATTTTCTTCTGAGTTGAAGTCCACAAAACCAAACCTTTAGATGACACTGCCTCTCTGTCTGTGACAATCCTGGCACCTTGAGAGCCACAGAATGAATCTTTCAATATTTTTTCTGTCATCTTTTGACAAGCCTTTGATGAACATAACTTTGTAGGACTGGCTCCTTGGTGCTTCATTAGCTCTCTCCTGTCCCTTTAGATACAGCTGGATGCCTTACCTTCAAGTTCTATGTTACAAGAATTCAAAGATTTTTTTCACGTTTTCCACAGAGGCAAAATCAATGAATGTATACCATTTGGGTCAGTCTTAGTTGTTCCAGGACAAGCTGATGGACATCACTTCACACAGACTTCCTGCAGACTTTCTTCAGCAGTGTTGTAAGAAAGGTCATTTAACACTGTTGTCTTTTAGTCTGTTGGCTTGCTGTTGTTCCTGCTCCAGAAATTAGTTTTTCCAACTCTCTTGTCCTTTATTTTTCTTCCCTGTGTAGTCCAGAATGAGTGCCTAACAATCATTTATGGCCCCTTGTTTCTTTTCCAAGGTCTTGTCCACATCTGTTTCTGTTTTAAATTCAATGTAGGCAAATCCTTTGGATGTCTCATGCTTGGTGAAGATCAGTCTAAACCCAATAGCATCTTCACACAATTCCTTGAGTTCCTCTTGAGTTACTTTATAAAATAGCATGAGGAAGGGCATCCTTGCTTCTAGTTATTTCTTATTCACTTTGGCTTTGTCCAGCTTCATTTCAGAGCTTTGGTGCCATTGGGTTCCAGAGCATTTTCTAAGTCTTCAATGGATTCCAAGTCTATGTAGCCAGAGTTCAACAATAAACATCCACACTGGTCAGGTTCTTCCTTCCTTCCTTCCTTCCTTCCTTCCTTTTTTCCTTCCTTCTTTCTTTCCTTCCTTCCTTCCTTCCTTCCTTTCTTCCTTCTTTTCTTTTTTCTTTCCAAAGACATCTGTGATTCTAGTTTTTAGCTTAGAAATGATTTTGTTGAAATTCAGGTTACCAGTGAAGAGATTGAAATTTGGAAATACTTCAGTTTCCAGTTTATGTTTCTTGACTCCAGGGGCTTTCTGATTGTCTATTTCCTTTTTTTTTTCTCTTTTCTAGTGCTTTTTGCATGGGCACGTCCTCTTTTTTTTCTTCCTCCTCCTCATTTTCCTCCTCCTCTTCTCCTTTTCTTTCTCTTTCTCATCTTCATATTCCTCCTCCTTTTCTTCAGAGCTTTCCCAGTTTTTCCAGGAGCAGAAACTACTTTCCCTTTGTCAAGTGTGGTATCTCTAGTTTCTTCTTCAGAGTCATCCTTATCTTAATTCTCCTAATTATCCTTTTCTTCCTGATCCTCAGAGATTTGTTTGGGTGGAGCTGCTCTAATTATTGTGACTTTGGGTGGCTCAACTTAAATTCTACATCCTCCTCAACTTCACTGTCCTTGTCTCTGCATTCACTGACTTCTTTCTTGGCATTCTTTCCTTTTTTTTTTGCCTCTTGGAACTGCTGCTTTAGCTGGAATATTTGTGCTTTAGCTGGAATGGCTCCCTTCTTGCCAGGTGTGATGAGGGCTTTGGCTAGAGTACCTATTTTCTTGGCAGAAGACACAGAGTTCTTCTTACCAAGGGTCATGACTGCTTTCTGTTAGGTATGGTGGCAACAGTGGCTTTTTTTGACTCGTAGTACTTTTGTTGCTGGTATAGTCATAGCTTTCTTGCCCATCTTCTGAGGTATAATAATCTCTCCCCCACTATTTTCTTTTTCTTTTTCTGACGTGTCTTCATCTTTACTGTGATCTATCGCCTATGGAGGAGGAGCCATTTTCTTTGAATCACCTTGATTTTTAGCAGCCTTCCTGAGCTTCTCCATAGTGGCAGTGCATGACTAGAGGGTGGAAGGTACAGATCCACTGCAGAGGCAGAGGCAACAGAGGTGGTGGAGAGCACAATCTGTCCCTGAGAAGCCCTTTGCCAACTAAGACTGAGACAAAAGGCTGAGCCTACTATCTTGGCCCAAATACATTTTTAAGGAGTTATTTTTATCAGTGAACTTTTGTATTTTTTCCATTTAGCCAATTCTTCCTTTTAAGGAATTATTTTCATCAGTTAAGTTTTATACTCTTTCTTCCCATTTGGCCTATTCTATATTTTAAAGTGTTATTTTGGGGAGTTTCAAGAGCCAAGATTGTGGAGTAAACAGTAAATCACCATAACTCTTTTATATTAATCTCCAAACAACAATAAAAATAGCACTCTGAAATAAATCCTGGAATAACAGAAACAGCAAAAAAAATGGGGTGAAACATTATCTTGTACAAGAAACTGGGAAGTTTGGCAGAAAATGTCTGTCTCACTCAAGCAAAAGGAGAGTGCAATCTAGAATAGGAAACATTTGAGCAAGCCAGCAGCAAGCCTTGCTTCAGCAAAACGTTGGGAGATCCTGAGCCCCAGTGTAGGTGAGGTGGGAAATGTCAGCACTAGGACTGATCCTCCCATGTGCCTCAGCATAGGCAGGGGCATGGGCACATTCTAGCTCCAAAATTGCCACATGCTTCAGCTCAGCCCTAGGCAAACAAGTAGACAACAACCCTACAGGTGTGTAAGCAAATGGGCAGATACCAGTGCCAGGACCCTACATGTAATCTAGCATTGTCAGGTAAACAGGCAGCTGCCAGAGCCATTCCCTACCACTTACTTCAGTGTAGCCCTGGGCAAACAGGCAACTACCAGCCCCACAACCACCATGTATCTTAGTTTTGCTTGGGTAAACAGCAGAAGCCAATGCAGAAACCCCCTGCATTGGTGTCAGCACACCCCAGACATCAGCACTAGGACCCCAGCTCAACACCAGGTAAGCTTCCAGACTCCTACAGCCTCGAGCAGCACCAGCCAAATCCCTACCCCCATCCCTTCAGAGCAGCACTAGACAGTAGGATCCTCCATGGGCCTCAGGGCAACATCAGCACAGCACCAGGTAAACAGCTAGGGCCTACAGTCCCTATAACAAGAAGCTTGTGACAGTGTCCTTTCCACTCTGGGAACAAAGCTCAAATTTAAAAGAAGGGAAAAGGGCCAAAAAAGATGAGCAAAAAACAACAAAAAAAGACTCTGACCATAGAAAGTTATTATGGTGATGGGAAAGATGAAAACACAGACTCAGAAGAGGACAACAATGTCAAAATGCTATGAACAAAACATTGAAGAAAAATGAGAAATGGTGTCAAGCCCAGAAAAAACTCATGGAAGAGCGCAAAAATAAAATTAGAGGTAGAAGAAAAATTGGGAAAAGAAATGAGAGTAATGCAAGAGGATAATGAAAAAAAGAGTCAACAGCTAGGAAAAAGAAAACAGCTGCTTAAAAAGTAAACTTGGTCAAATAGAAAGGGAAGTACAAAAGCTAACTGAAGAAAACAACTTTTTAAAAGTTAGAAATAAGCAACTGGTAGGTAATGACTCTGAGATATCAGGAATCTATCAAACAAATTCAAAAGAATGAAAAAAATAGAAGAAAATGTAAAATACCTCATTGGAAAACAACTAACCTAGTAAATAGATCCAGGAGAGATGATAACAGAAGCACTGGACCACATGAAAGTCATAATGAAAAGGAATATCTAGACAGCATCTTTCAAGCAATTATCAAGGAAAACTGCCCTGATATTCTAGAACCAGAGAACAAAATAGGCATAGAAAGAATTCACTGATCACCTTAGGAAAGAGATCCCGAAAGAAAAACCCCAAGGAACATTCCAAATTTCAGAACTATCAGGTCAAGGAAAAAATGCTACAAGAAGCTAGAAAGAAACAATTCAAATATTGAGGAGCCACAACTAGGATTACCCAGGACTTTGTAGTTACAACATTAAAGGATCTGAGCTCATGGAACTTCGTAATCCAGAAGGCAAAGGAGCTAGGACTACAACCAAGAATCATCTACCCAGTGAAATTAAGAATAATACATTAAGGGAAAAAATTGTCATTCAGTGAAATAGAAGTATAAAAAGTAAAAAAAGGAAAAGAAAACATAAGGGATCAAATAGAGCTAAATTCTTTACATTCCTACATGGGAAGATGATATCTGTAATTCTTAAAAATTGTATCACTAATATTACAGTTAGAAGAAATATACATAGTCAGAGGGTACAAATATAAGATGAATCTGAAGGAATGACATAAAACATAATTAAGGGAAATGAAAGAGATGTACACTGGGTGCAGAAGGTAGAATGGCATAAATTATTTTACATGAAGTGAAAAAACTTTTACAGTGGAGGGGAAGATAGGAGGGTGGGTAACATTGATTGAACCTTATCTCATCAGTATTGGCTCAAAGGGGGAGTGATATACATGGTCAGTTGAATGTAGAAATCTATCTTACCTGACATGGAAGTAGGAGAGTAGATTAAATAAAAGTGGGGTGAACTGACAGAAGAGAGGCAGATTGGGGGAGGTGGTAAACAGAAATAAAACACTGGTGAGGAGAGGGAAAGTGAAAGATGAGAGAGAACAAACAGGCAGAGAATAGGATAGAGGCAAATATGCTAATCATAACTGTGAATGTGAATGGAATGAGATCTCCCATAAAATGGAAGAGGATAACAGAGTGGATCAAAAACCATGATCATATAATATGTTGTTTACAAGAAACACACTTAAGCAAACACACACACAAACACATACACACACAGACACACAGTAAAGGTAAGGGTCTGGAGCAGAATATATTAAGCTTCAGCTGAAGAAAAAAAAAAGCAAGGGCAGCAATCCTGATCAAGAATCAATCAAATTCAATCAAAAAATCAAATAAATTTTACAAAATGAAAGCAAAATTAGACCTAATTAAGAGACATAAGGAAGGAAACTACATCCTACTGGAAGATACCATAGACAGTGAAGTAATATCAATGCTAAATGTATATGCACCAAGTGCATCCAAATTTTTAAAGGAGAAGTTAAGTGAGTTACAGGTAGAATTGAAGAGCAAAACAATGCTAGTGGGGGAGTCAACTGTTCTCTCTCAGAACTTGATAAATCTAACCAAAAAAATAAACAAGAAAGAAACTGAGGAGGTGAATATAATATTGAAAAATTTAGATATGACAGACTTTTGAAGAAAACAGAATGGGAATAGAAAGAAACATACATTTTCTCAGCAGCACATGTTACCTACACAAACATTGACCATGGGTTAGAGCATGAAAACTGCAAAATCAAATGTGGAATGGCAGGAATATTAAATGTTTTCTTTTCAGATCATAATACACTAAAAATTACATTCAGTAAAGGGCCATGGAAAGAGTAAAAATTAATTGGAGGGGCAGCTGGGTGGCACAGTGAGTAGAGTACTGGCCCTGGGGTCAAGAGGAACTGAGCTCAAATCTGGCCTCAGACATTTAACACTTATCAGCCATGTGACCTGGGCAAGTCACTTAACCCAAATTGCCCTGACCTCCCCCCTCCAAAAAGGAAAAAAATATTAATTGAGAACTAAATAATCAAGTCCCAAAGAATAAGTGTGGCAAAGTACAAATCATAAGAAAAAACCCAATAATTTTCTTAAAGAGAATGACAAAAATGAGATGGCAATACTAAAATGCTGCCAAAGCAGTATTTTGGGTAAATTTATTCCTCTAAATTCTTACATTAACAAAATAGAGAAAGAACAAATCAATGAATTGGGCATGTAATTAAGAAAGCTAGAAAATAAACAAATCAAAAATCCCCAACTGAGCATCAAATTGGAAATCCTGAAAAGATGAGATGAGATTGATAAGATTGAAAGGAAAAAAATCTATTGAGATAATAAATAAAACTTGTGACTGGTGCTATGAAAAACAAAAACAACAATAAGCTAAATAAGCCATTAGTTAATTTGATTTAAAAAGAGAAGGAAAAAAAACAATTATTCAGTATTAAAAATGGAAAAGGTGAAATCACCACCAGTGAAGAAGATATTAAAACAATCAGGAAATATTTTGGTCAATTATATATCAATAAATCTGAAAATCTCAGCAAAATAGATAAATATTTATGAAAATAAAAATTACCCAGATTAACAAATCAGGAAATAGAATGCCTAAATATCACCATCTTAGAGAAAAAAATGAACAAGCTATTTGTAAACTCCTTAACAAAATTTTCCCCCAGACCAGATTGGTTCACAAGTGAATTCTACCAAAAATATAAACAATTAATTCCAATATTGTATAAACTATTTGGAAAAAATAGGTTAAAAAGGAATGCTATCAAGCTCCTCTTATAACACAAATATGGTGCTGATATCTAAATCAGGGAAAGTTAGAACAGAGAAAGTAAAATTATAGCCCAATTTCCCCAAGGAAAATCAATGCCAAAATTTTGAACAAATTATTAGCAAGCTTATTATGGAAAAATATGAACTCTGAATGCAGATTGAAGCATACTTCAAAATATATTCTTTATTTTTCTTGTTTTGTTTCTTTATATTTTCTTTTACAATAGAATTAATATGGAAATGTTTTGCATGACATGTATAATCTATATCAACTTGCTCACTTTCTCAAAGAAGAGTGAAGGATGGGAGGGAGGGAGGAATTTGGAATTCAAAATAAAAAATGTTTAAAATTTTACATGTAATTAGGAAATATTTAATAAAATAAAAATACATTAAACAAAAAAATGCTATGTTAGTGAAAAAAAAGTGAAAGAAGGTAAACTAGATGTACCAGAATCTCAAACTATATTATAAAGCAGTAATTGTCAAAATTGCTACTGGCTAAGAAAAAGAGTGGTGGATCATTGGAATCAATTAGGTATACAAGTCACAGTAGTAAATGACTGTAGTTATCTAGTGTTTATTAAACCAAATCCTTATTGAGATAAGGTAATTGTGGAAATGAAACATTTTATTTTAGAAAATGTTTTGTAGGGGGTGGCTAGGTGGCACAGTGAATAGAGCACCGGCCCTGGAGTAAGGAGGACCTAAGTTCAAATCTGGTCTCAGACACTTAATACTTACTAGCCATGTGACCCTGGGCAAGTCACTTAACCCCAATTGCCCTGCCTTCCTCCCTTAAAAAAAAAATAAAATATTTTGTATTCTTTGATGTATGATTTACAATTTAATCCAGCATTTTACATAGCTATTTCCTAAAATAATTTTTTTGTGTCTTGGTTACGCAAATACACTTATTTTTTTGATAGTATTACATTAAGGAGGCTGATGTTTTCTGTGGTAATATGATTTTAAAAAGACTAATAATAATGGCTCTAATCATTCTAATTTTTCCTTAAGAGCAACAGTGTGAATTATTTAGGGCTCATTTTATAGTTAGTAAGAAAAAGGTCAAATCAAGTTAGATGATTTGTCCATAATAACTGACAGATCTGGATTTCTAACCCAAATCTTCTATATTTAAGTTCAGTCTTGGTAACCCTAAAGAATTAGTGGCCATTTTTTGGGAAGGAGTGAGCAGATTTTAGGTATATAAATTCATGTATAGCACATTTTGAAAACACATACAGATATATCCAGATTTGGATCTGGAAAGGACTTTAGAAGATATTTTGACCAATCTCCTATTTTACAGGTGAGAAGCTAATGTTAGAGATTTGAATCCAGTTCCCCTGCCCCTAAATTAAGGCTTTTAAAATTCTTTTATACTACCTCTGATTCATGGAGGAAATTACCTTATGTATAATAAAGGCAAAGAGATTTCTGTTATAGGACAGATGGTGCTAAAGAAACTAATGTCTTTTTTTTTTTTTAGCCCTTTGGTAGTATTTTAGGTGGTACAGTCACTAATTATACCTGATTCATACTTAAACCTTGGAGTGAGAATATGTGATGTTATCGGTTTTTTTTCAAACTTTTATTTATTTTAGTTTTCATCATTGATTTCCACGAGATTTTGAGTTACAAATTTTCTCCCTGTCTTTCCCCTACCCACCACCCCAAAATAGCCATCCCATTGTATAACCCCTCCCCCAATCTATTCTCTCGTATGTCCTCCCCCCATCGCCCCTCTGACTTTCTGGTAGGGCAGGATGGATCTCCCTACCACAGTGCCTGTGTAGCTTAAGTTCCAGTTGTATGTAGTTAATAATAATAATAATAATAATTATCGTGTATATATATATATATATATATATATATATATATA
>CM053591.1:27656100-27686152 GCA_028646515.1 Pseudochirops corinnae | reverse complement strand
CTGGAGTTCCATAATCAAATGTTATGAATATGTATCTATCTTTCTATCTATGTATGCAATTATTATTATTATTATTGACTACAGCCAACTGGAACTTGAGTTACACAGGCACTGTGGTCGGGAGATCCATCCTGCCCTACCGAGAAGTGACATAGGGGAGAATAGACTGGGGGAGGGGGGACACACTGGGATGGCTGTTTTGGGATGGTGAGTGGGGGAAAGAGGGGGAGAAAATATGTAACTCAAAATCTTGTGGAAATGAATGATGCAAACTATAATAAAATTTAAAAAAAAAAAAAAGACCTTCATCAAGAGGATATTTGCATTAGAAACACTTGTATTGAGAACCAAGTTGGCAGGTAAAAGCCAGAAAGTTGCCTGACCTCTTCCCAATTTCCCTCAAAATAACTTTAAGTTATGGTTCAAAATGAATTCTAGAGCAAGAGAATCGACAAAAGGACAAGGTAAAAACAGCTTTCCAGCCCAAGAAGGATTGCAGAAAAGTCTGTCTCACTTGAGAAAAATGGGAGCGCAACCCAGAACAGATGGTGTCCAGGCAAGCCAATGGCAGGTTCCTATCCCCAGTAAAGATCAGCAGCCTGGTTCAGCAGGCCAGCAGCATAGGGAACCAGCTGTGAGGCCTCTATCTGAGACACAACCGGTGAGCTGCCAGTCCTGAGGTCTAATGCAGCAGACCTGGCAATCTCAGGGCAACAATCAAGCCAACAGCCCCAGAACACCCGGCATAACAGGAATACCACAACAGCAAGTCAGTAACAAGACTCCTGGCCCCTGGTCCAGGAAGCTTGGGTCAGAGTTCAACTTTAAAAGTCACTAAATAGGCTGGGAAATGAGGGGGGAAAGCCCTGAACATAGAAAGCTATTGTGGTGACAGGGAAAGTCAAAACACAAACAGAGAAGAGGACAATGTCAAAGCACCAACATGTGAAGCCTCAAAGAGAAGTATGAATTGGTCTGAAGCCCAAAAAGCCTTTCTGGAAGAATCGAAAAAGAATTTTAAAAATCAAATGCAAGAAGTAGAAGAAAAACTGGGAAAAGAAGTAAGAGTTATGTGAAAGAATTGTGGGAAAAGAGTCAACAGTACAGAAAAAGAAACACAAAAATCAACTGAAAACAACTCCTTAAAAGTAGAATTGGTCTAAGATTTACCCGATGTGTGCATGTAGGCAAGTAATTTCATCTCTGTGCTTGAGTTTGCTTATCCATAAAATGAGGCAAATATATAAATCCTCTAATTTTCAGAGGATATGAATAAAAGCATTTTGTAGATTGTAAAACATTATAAAATTATTCATTGATTTGACCAGAACAGTAGACAATGAGATTAACTCTTTTCCTGTTGTAGACCTCATGCCCTTTTAACATCATGACATGATAATTTTGATGATAATAACATGTGATGTTTATATAACAGCACTTTGGGTTTTGCAAAGTAATTTACATACATCGTTTCATTTGACCAGACCTTCAAAATAGTACTTTGACATTCAGTTTTATTGTCCCCATTTTAGAGATGAGGACACTAATGTTGAGAGAGTTTAAATGGTTTGCCAAGAATCACAGATCTTCTAAATGAGTGAGGTTAGAGTCATCCCTCAGATCTTTCAGATATTGCTTCTGGTCTTTTATCTACTACAAAACGTGACATGTCTCTTTTGAAATCAGTTATTATTATTATTATTATTATTATTATTATTATTATTATTATTATTATTATTATTATTATTATTTGTAGCCATGTCACATTGGCAAATCATATTGTGCCTTCATTCCATTCTGATAGATTGTTGTTGTTTTGCTTTTCTATTTCTAATTTCATCTGGATATCCTCCCACACAAATACACTAGTGCAGATGACTTTTTGAATCTATATATAGTTCTCTAATACCTACATGGAGATTATGTACATCTTTGTTCTTACATGATTATAATGAAGATTAAAGTCTAATGCTAGTTCCTTACATTCTGTACATATTTAAATAAAATATGCCTTCTTTCTAAATGTAACTAGTACAAATGTTACTGATACTAATACTAATACAAATAAAAGTTGCAATATTAGAAAAGGAACAATTTGACAGAAAAAAGTTAGAATTGCCCAAATGGAAAAGGAACTTCAAAATCTCACTGAAAAAAAATAATTCCTTAAAAATTAGAATTCAGCAAGTTGAATCTAATGACTCCATAAGACATCAAGAATCACTTGTAACCCTTAAGAACTGTATTTCTATTTGAGCAGTTAGAAGTATACATAGACAGAAGTGTGGGTATAAGTTGATTTTGATGGGCTGGTATAAATAAAATAAAGGGTGAAAAGAGGATTGCGCTGGGAGAAGAGGGAAGGTAGAGGCAGAATGGGGTAAATTATATCACATTAAGGAACACAAAAGGCCTATTATAGTGGAAGGTAAGAAGGGAGCTAAGTGAGCAATGTTTGAACCTTATTTTCACTGGAATTGACTCAGAGAGGAATTGGGTATAGAAATCTATCTTATTCTATTGGAGGAGGCAGGGTAGAAGTAATAAAAGACTGAGATATTGAAAGAAGAGGTGGTGAAGAAGGACAGCATGAAAGGAGAGAGAAAAAAAGTATAAACAGTTTTTTTTAAAAAGGATGAAGGGAAATTCATAGCAATCATAACTGTGAATGAGAATAGAATTAATTTTCCATAAAACAGAATTGGATAGCAGAGAATCCAACAATAGATTTGAAGCAGAGAGACTCACACAGAGTATAGGTGATAGGCTGTAGTAGAATATATTGTGTTTCAACTGAAGTAAAAAAAAAAAAAAGCAAGGGTAAAAATCTTGAGCTCAGTCAAAGCAAAAGGGAAAAAAATTATCTAATTCAAAGAAACAAAGAAAGAAGCAATATCTTCCTAGAAGGAACCATAGACAATGAAGTAATATCAATACTAAATATACCAAATGGTATAGCATCCAAATTTCTAAAGGAGAAGTTAAACAAGTTACAGGAAGAAATAGACAGTAAAACTATACAAGTGGAGGATCTCAACTTTCCCCTCTCAGAACTAGATAAATCCAACTACAAAAGAGGGCAATAGAATTTTAGAAAATTTTAGAAAAGTGAGATAAGATAGACCTCTGAAGAAAAAGGAATGGAAAAAGAAAAGAAGATCCCTTTTTCTTCAGTGATGTATGGTACCTACACAAAAAATTGACCATGTATTAGGGTATAAAAACCTCACAATCAAATGCAGAAAGGCAGAAATATCAAATTCACTCTTGTCAGATCATGAAGCAATAAAAATTACATTTAACAAAGGGTCAAGGAAAGATAGATTTAAAAATTGTTTGGATATTTAGTAATCTAATCATAAAGAATAAATGGGTCCAAGATCAAATCATACAAACAATCTATAATTTCATCAAAGAGAATGACAATGATGAGAAAATATTCCAAAATTAGGAGATGCAGCCTTAGTAAGCACTACTTAGGGAAAAATTTATATGTCTAAATGTTTAAATCAACAAAATAGAGAAAGAGAAGATCAATGAAGTGGGCATGCAACTAAAAAGAGCTAGAAAAAGAAAAAAATTAAATTCCCAATTAAAAACCAAATTAGAAATCCTGAAAATCAAAATGCTCTCATTTTGAAAAATTGAAAGTAAGAAAATCATTGTACTAATAAGTAAAACTAGGTGCTGGTTTTATGGGAAGGGGGGAATAATAAAATAGATAAATCTTTGCTTAATCTGATTTTTAAAAAAGAAAGAGGAAAATCAAATTATTGATATCAAAAAAGAAAAGGTTAAATTTACCACCAACAAAGAAAAAAAATTAAAGCAAAATTTAGAAGCTAATGTGACCAATTGTACAGCAGTTAATTGGATACTCTAAATGAAGTGGATGAATATCTACAAAAATATAAATAATCCAGATTAACAGAAGAGAAAATCTAATACTTAAATAGCCCCATTTTAGAAAAAGTTGAACAAGCCATCAATGAACTCCCTGAGGAAAAAACAAAACCAGAGGCAAATGAATTTACAAATGAATTCTACCAAATATTTAAAAAACAATTAACTCCAATACAATGTAAATATTTTGGAAAATAGGCCAAAAGAAGCCCTAACATATTCCTTTTATGACACAAATATGGTACTGATACCTAAATCATGAAAAGTCAAAACATAGAAATATAATTATAAAACAATTTCCCTAATGAATGCTTGTAATGATACTGGGATTTGAAGATCTTCCATGCCCCTTGAGCTTGCTGACATAGCAAGAAGGGGTGGAGCAAGAGAACGCCTGAACCAAGCTAGTCTCCGTGTGGTGCTGACTGGAAGCAGCATCAGAGGCAGTGGCTGCGGTTTCAAACTCCTTTTGCTTTGGGTGGGCCAGAATCTCTGCTAAGGACTCCTGCTGAGGACTGCCTGGGACAGGAACTGCCAGGGGCCAGAGCTGCTGGGATCAAACTGCCTGGACGCTGAGCAGTTGTGTGCGTGAGGAGAGGAGGATCTTTGCCTGAGGTAGCCTGTCCTGTTTGAAGGCTTGAGGATGTGGGTGTTTACTGCTTTGATCACATGTGCCAACTTCATCACTACTGTGTTGGCCTTGACTTTCTGGTTTTGGGACTCAGTCTTCTGGTATTTAAATGAATGCACTATCTAGAGAGCCTGTTCCATTTTGTGATTAATAACTATATCTGCATATTTATAGTTACTGTAGGCATTGTGGATACTGCATTGCTGATACAATGCTGATGAAAAAATTTTAAAGAAAATACTAGCAAGAAGATTACAGCAATATATCACCAGGATCATATACTATGACCAGGTGGGATTTATACCAGGAATGCAGGACTGGTTCACTATTGGGAAAAGTATCAGCATAATTGACCATATCAATAACAAAACCAACAGAAATCATATGATTATCTCAATAGATGCAGAAAAAGTTTCTGACAAAATGCAGCACCCATTCCTATTTAAAAAAAAAAAAAAACAATGGATGGAGCCAAGATGGCAGAGTAAAAGCAGGAAATTGCTTGAACTCTGGCTCCAACCACCTCCAATATCTATTTTAAAAAATGACTAAGCAAATTTTAAAACTACAGAACCTACAAAGTGACAGAGAGAAACAAATCTCCAGCTGAAGTCAGCCTGGCAGGCCAAGAGGAAAGGTATATGGCACCTATTTGGGAGCAGAATGTAGTTCTGCTTGAGCCGCACCAGCTAAGACCACTGGCGGCCCAGACCCATGGGACAAATCCACCAGAGCAGACTTCAGGAGAGTGTATCAGTGGCAGCTGTGGTGGTTTCCAGACTTCTCAACCCATAAACACCAAAGAGAGAGTAAAAGGTCAGTGGGGAACTCTGTCAGAACCAGATGACAGAAGAACATGGTCTGGCCCCTGCCCCTGGAGCAACAGAGGTGGTGGCCACAGCAGCTGCTGTCTCTGATTGTCTCCTGAGCTCCAGGCCTACAGATTATAGGGGGACCAAGTGATTGTTCAGAAGATAATTGCTCTTGCTTTGACCTGCTTGAATCTGGGTCACAGTCTTGGGTGGACGTCCTGGGGTCAGGAGAGCTAGCATGGCAGAGCTTGTGGTGGCTGTAAAGAGGGTGCCCTCCTCATACTTCTGACAAAAGCTGTTCAAAACTCCAGAAATTTCAAACACAGTCCTCTCTACTCTGGAATACTATGGCAAACAGCTCAAAAGTCAACTAATTGGCAAACAAAGGAAGGAAAATCAACTGATAGGATTGTTTTTTGGCAACAAAGACCATTTAAAAAAATACAGCAAGAAGAAGACAGCAAAGTCATAACTCCTGCATCAAAAGCCTGAAAAATATGAAATGGTTACAGGTCATGGAGAAGCTCAAGAAGGATTTTGAAAATCAAGTAAGAGAAGTGGAGGAAAAATTGGGAAGAGAAATGAGAATGATAGAAGAAAATCATGAAAAATGAGTCAATAGCCTGCTAAAAAAGACTTCCCCCCAAAAAAATACTGAAGAAAGTAACTCCTTAAAAAAGACTGACACAAATGACAAAAGAGGCCCAAAAAGCCAATGAGGAGAAGAATGCCTTAAAAAACCAAATTTTCCAGATGGAAAAGGAATTTCAAAAACTCACTGAAGAGAATAATTCCTTCAAAATTAGACTGGAGCAAACAGAAATTAATGACTTTATGAGAAATGAAGATACTACAAAACAGATCCAAACAAATGAAAAAATAGAAGGCAATGTGAAATATCTCATTGGAAAAACCACCAATCTGAAAAGTAGATCCAGGAGAGATAATTTAGAAATTATTGGACTACCTGAAAGCCATGATCAAAAAAAGAGCCTAGACATCATCTTTCAAGAAATTATCAAGAAAAATTGCCCTGATATTCTAGAACCAGAGGGCAAAATAGAAATTGAAATAATTCGCTGATTGCCTCTTGAAAAAAATCCCAAAGAGAAAACTCTTAGGAATATTATATCCAAATTCCAGAGTTCCTAGGTCAAGGACAAAATATTACAAACTGGCAGGAAAAAATAATTTGAGTATTGTGGAAATACAATCAGGATAACACAAGACCTAGCAGCTTCTACTTTAAGGGATCAAAGGACTTGGAATATGATATTCTGGAGGTCAAAGGAGCTGGGATTGAAATGAAGAATCAACTACCCAGTGAAACTGAGTATAATATTTCAGGGGAAAATAGAGATATTCAATGAAATTGAATGAAATTCAAATATTCTTGATGAAAAAAACAGAGCTGAACAGAAAATTTGACTTTCAAATACAAGAAGCAAGAGAAGCATGAAAAGGTAAGAAGGAAAAAGAAATCATAAGGAACTTATTAAAGTTGAACTATTTACATTCCTACATGGAAAGACAATAACTGTAACTCATAATGCTTTTCTCAGTATGAAGATAGTTGAGGGGAATATATATGTATGTATAGGTGTTTGTACGTGTGCATGTATATGTGTGTGTGTGTGTGTACGTGTATACATAGACAGAGGGCACAAGATCAGTTGAATATGAAGGGATGATATCTAAAAAATAAAATTAAGAGGTGAGAGAGGAATATATTGGGAGAAGGAGAAGGGGAAAGATAGGATAGGGTAAATTATCTCACATAAAAGAAGCAAGAGAAAGCTTGCAATGGAGGGGAAGAGCAGGAAGGTGAAAGGGAATGAGTCAACCTTACTCTCATTGGATTTGACTTAAGGAGGGAATAACATACACACTCAATTGGGTATCTTACCCTACAGGAAAGTAGGGGGTAAGGGGATAAGAGGGAGGATGATAGAATGGAGGGCAGGTTGGGGGAGAGGATAGTTAGAAGCAAGCACTTTTGTAAAGGGACAGGGTCAAAGGAGAAAATAGAGTAAATGGGGACCAGGATAAGATGGAGGGAAATATAGTCTTTCACAATATCACTACTATGGAAATGTTTTGCATAACTACACTTGTACAACCTATATTGAATTGCTTGTCTTCTCAGTGGGGGTGGGTGATGAGGGAAGAAGGGAGACTCTGGAACTCGACGTTTTAAAAACAAATGATAAAAATTGTTTTTTACATGCAACCAGAAAACAAGATATACAGGCAATGGCATATAGAAATCCATCTTGCCCTACAAGAAAATAAGGGAGGGGTATGAAGTAGGATATAAGAGAGCAGACTGGGGGATGGGGTATTCAGTATGCCTGACATTCTAGGGTTGGGGTAGGGGAGAGACAGGGAGGAAATTTGGAACTCAAAATCTTGTGGAAATGAATGCTGGAAACCAAAAGAATAAATAAGTAAAATTTAAAAAGAGCTTTAAAAAAAACACTAGAGAGCACAGAAATAAAGGACACATTCCCTAAAATGATAAGCAGTATCTATTTTAAACCATCTGCAAGATTATCTGTAATGGGGATAAGCTAGAAATCTTCCCAATAAGATCAGGAGTGAAACAAAGATAATAATTATCAACACTATTATTCGATATCACACTAAAAATCCAGCTTTAGCAATAAGAGTTGGTTAAGAAGTTGAAAGAATTAGACAAAACATTGAGAAAATAAAACAATCACTCTTTAAGGATGATATGTGGTATACTTAGAGAATCCTAGAGAATCAATAAAAAAGTTGGAATAATTAATGAATTTAACAAAGTTTCAGGATATAAAATTAATCCACATAAATCATCAGTATATTATCCAAAAAAAAAAAAGCCTAGTAGCAAGAGATAGAAAGAGAAATTTCAATTAAAATAACTGTTGACAATATAAAATACTTGGCAGTCTACCTGAGAACTCTATGAACACAAATACAAAACACTTTCCACACAAATGAAGTCATATCTAAACAACTGGGAAAATATCAATTACTCATGGATAAGCCACGTCAAAAAAATTAAAATGACAATTCTATCCAAATTAATTTATAGGTTCAGTGTTATACCAATCAAATTATCAAAAAATATTTTATAGAGCTAGAAATAATAACAACAAAATTCATTTGAAAGAAGAAAAAGTCAAGAATATCAATTTAAAAAATTGCAAAGGAAGGTGACCTAATTGTACCAGAGATCAAACCCAATTATAAAATGGCAACCATCACAACTATCTGGTGCTGACTAATAAATAGAGTGATAGATCAATGGAATAGATTAGGTACACAAGACACAATAGTAAATGACCATAGTAATCTAGTATTTAAGAAACCCAAAGATCCACAAGTTCTGAAACAAAAACTCAGCATTGGGGGGAAAAAATGAGAAAACTGGAAAATAATATGGCAGAAACTAGGTATAGATCAACATCTTACACTGTGTACCAAGGAAAGATGGAAATGGGTGCATGATTTAGACATAAGGGATAATACCATAACCAAATTAGAGGAGGATGGAATCATTTACCTGTCAGATCTACAAAGAAGGGAAGAATTTATAACCAAACAAGAGATAGAGAGCATTATGAGATATAAAATGGATAATTTTGCTTGTATTAAATATAAAAATTTCAGTACAAACAAAACCAATTCAAGTAAGATTCAAAGGAAAACTAAAATCTTGTAAATAATTTTCATAGTATCTCTGACAAATTCCTCATTTCTCAAAACATATAGAGAACTGAGTCAAATTTATAAGAAAATTACTTCACCAATTGATAAATAGTAAAAAGACATGAACAGGCAGTTTTCAGAAAAAGAGATTGAAGCTATCCATAGTCATATTTAAAAATGCCCTAAATCACGTGATGCTATTTGCCCTTCATTCTCAGTATGGCCAGATATGGATCAGGACAACTGAAAATGACCCAGGATGCAGTGGGGGACCTTGGCCTTTTCAAAGTAAGGTCTTTAATAGGTCTCAGTTTGACTGAGACAGTGCCCTTTCAGGAATTAAAGCTTAATTTTAAAAAATGAAGCAAAGAATGGCCTCTTTAAAAACAAAATAGATCTGGGAGGGGAAGACCCTCAGGGTTTCTGGCCAAAACTATTGATTAGAGAAATGCAAAGCAAAACAACTCTGAGGTACCATCTCACACCTACCAGACTGCCTAATATGACAAAAAAGGCAAATTATGAATTTGGAAAGGATGTAGGAAAATTGGGACATTCAGGCACTGTTAGTGGAATTGTAAACTGATCCAACAATTCTTGGAAGCAATTTGGACCTATGCCCAAAGGGCAATCAAACTGTCATACACCTTATTCACCAATACCACTACCAGGTTTATATCCCAAAGAGATCATAAAAATTGTGAAAAGGACCTCCATGTACAAAAAAATATTCATAGCAGCTCTTTTTGTGGTGGCTAAGAATTAGAAATTAAGGGGATTCCCATCAACTGGGAAATGACTAAACAAGTGATGGCATATGATTGTGATGGAATACTATTGTGTTATGAAAAATAATGAGCAGGATGCTCTCAGAAAAAACCTGGAAAGACTTACTTACCTTGAAACAAAATGAAGAGAGCAGAACCAGGAGAACATTGTACACAGTATCAGCAACATCGTTTGATGATCAACTGTGACTAGCTTAGTTCTTTTTGGCAGTAACATGATACAAGACAAAACATTATCTACATCTGGAGAAAGAACTGATGGGGTCTGAATACAGATTGAAGAGTACTATTTTCATTTTCTTTATTTTGAGTTTTTTTCTTTTGTTCGATTTCTTCTTTCACAACATGACTAATATGGATATATGTTTTACATGATTGCACATATATAACCTATATTAAATTGCTTACCACATTAGGAAGGGAGGAGGGGAGAGAAGGAAGGAGAAAATTTGGAACTCAAAATTTTATATAAAAATGAATGTCAAAAATTCTCTTTAGGGACAGTTAGGCAGCAAAGTGAATAGAGCGCCAGCCCCGAAGTCATGAGGACCTGAGTTCAAATCCAGCCTCAGACACTTGCCATACTGGCTATGTGACCTTGAGCAAGTCACTTAACCCCAATTGCCCTGCCTTTCCTTCTCCAAAATGACAAAAACAAAACAAAAAATATTCTCTTTACCTGTAATTGGAAAAAATTAAATATAATCTACCGAGGGAAAAAAAGAAGCCTTTGTATTTAAGAGATTCACCTGTTAAAGTTCTCACCAAAAGTTAACTCATACAAAGTTTCTGAGAAACTGGACAACTTGTCTGCTTATAAAATAATCCCAGAATGAAGAGGGTATCCTATCATGATTATTCATTTTAATCATTTCTTTCCTACTGGAAATTTAATTTTACTTTCTAATGAGCAGGTAGAGAAAAATGATACATGCTCACCTTGGCAAATACTAAGAAGAAGAGACTATCCATCAGTCATAGATACTTTGAACTTAATCTGGGTAAAAAAATTATGTTTGCAATAAGTAGATTATGTATTCTAAGTGAGGGCAAGAGGTCTGAACCCAACTCTTTTCTTGCTTAGATCTGCTGCTACAGAGAATCCTAAGGTACAGACATACTCACCAGAGCACAAAACTACTGATGCCTGTCATTTTTCTGCTATTCATCCAAGTATATAGAATCAGTTCTGTAATGTTGGTGATGACCAGCCCTATCACCTACTGTCTTGGCTATAGGAGCAGAGAGATCATTCAATTATAAAGAAACTAGATTAATCGGTCTGTACATGTTCTTGTTGTACATGTTAATTACTGCACCTCGCAGTATACTTGAATTATTAGTTGCAATTATGACCACTTATGAATTTGCATCAAATTAGTAATGTTATATTTTCTAATATTTAGTTCATTATTTATTAGCACATAAGCTAATTATTACAGTTATGCTCCATTAGATAGGATTGCATTGCTATGTTATCTTGCTGTTTATCATTATTTGTTATACATTTTAAGTGTGCAGATAATTGTGCTATGCATGTGCTATTTTTAGCATGCAAATCAGTCATGTTGTCACTAAAATTCTCTGCCAACTGATATCTTGTATAGTGCCATATCAATTTCAAGTATTGTTAATGTGCATTTATTTTGTTCTTTTTTTTTCTAGTTGTACTGTAGATTGGTTACCTGGTATGCTAGGAAAATAATTCTTTTAGTTTTAAAGCAATTATACTTGTGCTTATCCAATATAGTTACATGTTTCAATAATCTCTCAGTAATTTTTTTTAAACTGCAAAATTTCTGCCTTTAAGGGAAAATGCAATCCATTTTACAAGATATAGCAATCCTAAAACACACAGAAACAGATATTTGGGGGGAATACCACAATCTATATGTGGTAGGTGAGTAGACTCAAACAGGATTGACTTACAAGGATTTCTAGGAAGAAAATAGATGACACTAACAGAATTTGAGAATAACTGACAAAATAACACAAAAGAGAAATCTATGGGGGGAAATGGTTTTCTACTCAGTGCTGCATCCAGGGAAATATTGAGAACTTATTGAGAACTGCTGAGAAGCTGCTGGCAGTATGGATACAGTATTGCAAACTAAATTGAATTGGAAAAAAAAAACTCACAGACATCTTTTCTCCCTTAGGCTGATGGACCAAAGACAAGGTGCCAATGGAATGCCCCTCTCATATATTGCAGACGTGGAAAGTTTTTCACTAAAGATAAGACAATTTTAGAAAAATTAGACTGTTCTATTCCTGCTGATTACTGAATTGGAACAGAAAGAAATATACTATTTTCTCAGCTGTGTGTGGCACATTCTAAAACGTCTAAATTTCTAAATTCTAAATAATCCACAAATTCAAAGAACAAATCATGGTGTTATGGGTGTTAGGTGCATGGACAGACCCCTTCATCTTGCTCAGATGGCAGTTTTCTACATGGAGGATGCTAAAGAACTGCTTCCGGAATAATTGTTATAACATGTAAGGAAAATGCATTGGAGAGATTTGAACATGTGTAGACATTATATAGCTGGTTCCAGTTGGCTAGCTATGTGATTGGAAGGATTCTTTTTCTAATAACTGAGATCAGAACTCCTTGTGCCTTTTCTGGCCACTCCTCACCTCTTAAACAATTTAATTCATTTGATTGTTCCCACTGGAAATTTTATTGATATTGGTTTGATTTTCAAATTATAGGACCCTGGAATCCTTGTCAGTATAATTAAACTTGGCGGAGTTATTCTAATCTTAACTTTTATTTAATTCTCAGGATGGGTGTGATTGTCTATCTATTATCTACCTTTTTCATATTTAACTAATTCATTTTCCTGTATTTTTATGTTCTACATAATGTAAGAGTTCCTTGTACTAACAGTCTGAGTTCTTGAAAGCTATAATAAATCATCATCACATTTTACCAATCAGACAAAAAATAAGGCTTTAAGTACAGATGCAAGGGAATAAAAAATTAACCTATTATCTGTGCATCAGTCTATTCCAGTGCTGAGAAACTCATTACTACAAATTTGGTAATGGTCAGTTATTTAGTCATAGATATTCCTGAACTCATCGACTAATTATGAATGATTGAAATCTCTGCTTCCTCCTTATTCAATAGGAATGTACACACTAATGAAATCAATGACCTTTTGTAGCACAAAAATATGTAATAATATCTAAACTGGGCTTTCAGGAAAAGTGAAAAAAATGGAATGACAAACTTTTGATTGTTAAAATATTGTCAGGAATTCTGGTTGTAATTCTAAATTAATGAGGCTAGCGCACATTTTATGAAAACTAGTTTTGTTGCTTTAATTTCTTGTATGTGTCACTACAAAATTCAAGTATTAAAAGAATTTTTCTTACATTAGTTTGCATTTAAATAAACCATCCATAAATTCATTGTGTGTGTTATTTTATATTAAAATATTAATAACACAACTGCTATTTTGAGGACAACATGGAGAAAATTACCTTAAATAAGAACTCTTGGAAAGGCTAGCCTCAAAGAGTAATCAATAATAGTTTGAAATCAACTTGAGTGAAATTCTTTAGTACAGTAACCCAGAGAAACGTTAGTGTCTTATGCTATTTAATATTTTATCAGTAATGTGGGTAAAGGTTTAGATATCATGTTTATTAAATGTGCATATTGCATAAAGCTATAAGGCATAATAAATATATTGGATGACAGAATCAGTATCCAAAAAGAGCTTGAGAGGCTTAGAACATTCACTCAAGTCTAATAAAAGAAATTTAATAAAGAAATATTGGGTCTGAGCAGGCTAAAGAGATTGATGCAAGGAAGTAAGAACTGATGGCCTTGGAGCAGCAGGATGGTGGTAGGCTGGCGTCATTTGACCATTTTTACTTTGGGATTATGAGGGAAAAGGTTGGTGGACAATTGTCTGGAAAAGGTAGATCAGAGGATGAGTATCGTACACATCCTTGGGTTATTTCTCTTGGCTACGAAGGTGATAGGATTCTGCTTCAGAGTTTACACATGGATCTAAAGACAGAAAGGCAGCCTGGTACAATGGTACAGTGGTACAATGACTAGAACACCAAATCTGGAGTCAGGAAGACCTGAGTTCAAAGTCAGCCTTGGACGCTTCCTAGCTGTGTGACCCTGGGCAAGTCACTTCACCTCTGTCTCAGTTTCTTTATCTGAAAAATGGGGATAATAGTAACACCTATCTATGAAAAGGTAGGATTTCTGAGGATCAAATGGAACAACAATTGTAAAATGCTTAGTACAGAGTCTGTCACAAAATATGTGCTATACAAAGATTATTATTATTATTATTATCATCATTATTATTGACTAAAGAAAACAAATTAAGAACAAATAACTTTACAGGAGAATAGAATGAAAGATATCCTTAGATTGACACACATGCATGTTCTTGAACTCTGAAATTCCTGTTCTGATCATCAGCTATCATTCTCCCTTTCCTACTACCTTGTTCTAAATGCTGGCCTTGATCTCCAATCTTTCTGCAATTCAGTACTTTCCCAGGTCATCATACTTTCTCTAACTATCCTTTTTTCAAATCCCTGTCTTAATCCCTGGGTCAATTTGTCCTCAGTAAGTTACATTGCTCTCTTTTAACAAATATCTTGCTTCCTAAATTTATTGAAGGTCTTGTCATGCAAAGCTTCAGCCTTGGATTAGACTGGAGTTTTTGCGCTCACAGATTTCTAAATGAATCTAGAGAAAATCAAGAGACTCTGGTAATGGGTTTCACTACAAACCTGCTACATTATTTTAAATGGTCCCTCACTACAACAAAGCAATCTTTTTATACCTCCCTAAATGATTAAATATATCACCCAACAAAGTGCATTTTCCAAACCTTTTTATCCTTCATCAAATTTCCCATGGCTTCCCCTCTATCCAACCTCCTCTAAGAATTTTGTCTCATCTGTCACTCTAAAAAAAAAAGGACGCATTTAACTTGGAACTATGCCCAAAGGGCTATAAAACCATGCATACCCTTTGACCCAGCAATACAACTTTTAGATCTGTATCCCAAAGTGATCATAAAAATGGGGAAAGCACCCACATGTACAAAAATATTTATAGAAACTCTTTTTGTGGTGGCAAAGAATTGGAAATTGAGGGGATGCCCATCAATTGAGGAATGACAGAACAAGTTGTGGTATGTGAATGCAATGTAATACTACTGTTCCATAAGAAATGATGATCAGGCAGAATTCAGAAAAACCTGGAGAAACTTGCATGAGCTGATGCTGAGTGAAATGAGCAGAACTAAGAAAACATTGTATACAGTAACAACAATATTGCGCAATAACCAGCTTTGATAGACTTAGCTCTTCTCACAAGATCTCTTCTCACAAGCCTCTAGATTTTGTGTGATCCTGACCATGGTCCTTTCGTAAGTGAATGCTTGCATTCATACTGTTTGGACTGGTTTTTTCCTTTCATGTAAAGACTTGCATTTTGGTTATAACATACTAGATCTTCTTTTGAGAGGGGGTGATTGGTGGATTTTTTCCATTTTTCACTTTTTCCTCTGCAATACAGTACACAGGTCTTTTCTCCCCTTTTCATCATGTTTTTCAGGTAGTCTAATGATTGCTAAAGCATCATTCTTTAGCATAAGTTACAGGTCAGTTGTTCATGATACCTAATAGCATTCTAATCTTTTGATTTTGCTTTTATTTGTTTTGTTTGGATTTGACCTTGTCTCATGTAGTCAATGATTTTTCTTTGGTTTATTGTAACTTTGAGGGAGTCTATTACTTAAATACAGTTTACTACTTTCTTTTCTAAGCTATTTATTTTCCTTTCTATTATTTCCTACAGATCTCTTCATTTATTTTTTTTAAAAACCTCTTGCTTCATTTCCTCCAAGTATTAATGTAGTCTTAATAGAAAATTCATTTTTTCCCATCAAGTTTCTGCTTATGGTTGTTATGGAATTACTACCTCTTTCTAGGTTGGATTTTTAGATATGTCTGGATATTTAAAAAAATGTTTATGGTAGTCATTGTCATCTTTTGTTTATTCTACTCTTTAGCCTTAGGTCCTGATTGGGCCTTTGTGTCAGGGCCAAGCTACAACCTATGTAATGCTTGTGAGTAGGCTGTACCTGGGTTGCTTGGGTCCTTGTACCTCTACCTCCCTGGGTATGTCCATTGTAAGAGAATAGAGAGGTTGCATCCTTACTGCCACCCTCACCCAAATTTTTGAGGTACAAAATTCTGGATCTTCAGGAATATATACATACATATATACATATATATGTGTGTGTGTGTGTGCATGTTTATGTTTGTTTACTTGTTTATTTATTTATGTATAGCAACATAGCCTTCTAAGGACATAGAGTTATTACACCTGGAATATTCTCATTTGAGTGCTTTCTTGGCCACATTGGTTGTTGCTGCTCATGGTTGCTCCCAAAGTTGACAGTATTGATTTCTGATCATTCTTGTGATTTCTCCCAGGAACTCTGTTATTGCTGCAATTCTGCAAGTATCTCTGGCCTATTTCTAGTCACACATACTGAAAGGTTTCCATGTTATTTGCTTGCATTGGCTTTAATTTTTTCTAGAGCAATCCTTTTCCATTGCCTGTGGGATTCTTCCTGACTTTTGGTACTGTTATACTTTAATTATTAAGTCTTTTAGTTTCTTATTAAGTTTCTTGATACTTATTTAACTGAATATAATTTTCAGTTTTTTTGTGAGAGTAGTTTTTGTAAGCTAGGCATTTAAGGAACCACCTCAGTCAGAATTCACATGTTGCTATTCATCTCTCCTGGGGTTTGAAGACCATGTTATTATAGACCATAGGCTAATAGCCTAAGAAGGCCAAAGTGGCCATAAACAGATATAATAAATAAATAATTCCTTGGAATTTTCCAGTCTTCTTTACACAAAAATCATGCAGCTTCAGGGAAATTATCAAAGATTTTACATTGCTTTTCATCATGTTACAAAAGTTTTTATTGTGTACTGTGGGTGTCTGACACTTTCTATTTATGACTTGCTATGTTTGAAAAATAATATTGCTTTGTTGATATAAATTTTAGACATGTTCCTAAAATGTAATTGCTTCTTTCAAGGAGCTATATAATGTTTATATGGGATGAGAGGCAGAGTTTTCTATACACAATTAAATAGCTGGTTGAAATGCTGACCACAGTATCTACCCACGAGGTAGAGCCACTATCTCTCTCTTTTTTAAATCTCCTACATATTAGTTTTATAAGAAATGTGTGCCATAATATTTTTTTCAATAACTTGATTAAAGGCACAGAAAGCATGCGTATCACATTAGCAAATCAATCAACAAACAAAGTATCTACTTGCTAGGTTCCGGAGATACAATTAAAAAGAATGGAAAAATCTTTATTCTCAAAAAATTCTTTTAAAAAATTCATATTCTAATGACAAAACAAATGTGAAAGGATATCCAATAGCAAAGGATAGTTTCAGAGTCAGGATCCAAAAAGATTGTGACAAACTAGAATACTAGGATAAATCCAAGAAATAGAATAAAATTAAATGAAAAGTCTTACACAGTAGTTTAAGAAATCACCTTCACAGGTAACTATACTATGGAGAAAGGCATGGTTAGGTAGCAGTTAGTCTATAAAGAATCTGATGGTTTTAGAGGACTACAGAGTCAGTACAATCAATTAGTGTGATAGACAATCAATGTAGCTAATCATTGCTAAAGGCATAGTGTTAACAACTACTGAGGTTATAACCCTATTCCCTGTTCTACTCAGTTCCAATCTGAAACAATGTGTGCACTTTCAAGAAACACATTTTAAAAAGGATATCAGTAACATGGTGTAATAGTAATGTAATTTGAAGATCCCCTTGTATTGACAAGTACTTAGTACCTTGTTTCAAGTGTAACTGAATCAAGTATTACATCCAGTACTTGTGAATCCCACAGTGGAAGGAACTTCCTGCTATAACAGGAAAGGGAGAAACAGGGAGGAGCTAATACCTTATGTAAGGAAAAGCCCAAGCTGAGGGAGGCCAGAATTTCTCTTAGCGAGTGTCCGGAGGCTGGGCTGCTACTGCTGGACTGAGGACTGAATTGAGAATTGAGAAGAACTGGGAAGAGAAAAGAGAACTGAAAACAGAGAACTTCTCAGAGTAAGCTACAAAAATAATAATAATAATGTAAAGCCAAGCACAAGCAGCTTTCCAGAGGACTGCTGCTGTGAACAGCTTTCGAGGTCCTGATTACACAATATAGTAAACTCTCTATTTATTCACTAACAAACTAAGACAAAACATTCAAAGAAAATCAAGGTACAGCATTCACAATGTTACAATTTATCACTTAAATAGCCACATAGTTTTCACCAAAGTGGTGACATAGTTTTAAGCAAAGTACATTCATTTATTTAATTACAAAGTCCTTAATTCAATCCCAAAGCACAAAAGTCAAAGTCCTCCACCCACAGGATGCAATTAAGTTACAATATCATCAGTCACTACTCAGTAATATCTTAAGGGGTAGTGGAAAATACAAAGGCCATCCACCCCTAGATCACAAGTAAGTTACAATTTTATCAGTCAGCATTAAATATACAAGGAGAGTTCTTTTCATCTTGACTCAAGGCAGGGTCTCAGCTTCCATGGTTCTTCTTCCATGGTGCCAGCTACTGCCTGAATCAAACCAACTGCCACCAGAGTTCAAAGGCAAACAGCTCCCAGTTCCTTGTCCAGCTCTCCGTGCAGTTCCTGTTCCATATTGAAGGTCACAATGTCTAGTCCACCTCAGGTCCTTATTCAAATACCAGAAAATCAAGTTCCAGAACCAGAAAGTCAAAGTCATTACAGTAACCACACATTTGGTACATATGGCTAATGCAGTGAACACCCACATTCCCAAGCCTTCACAACTGAACAGGTTCCCTCAAGCAGGGATCCTCCTCTGTCCCTCATGATAGCTCCTCAGTAGAAGTTCCCAGAAGAAAGATCTCAGCAGAAGTTCCAGCTGGCTCTCAGAAGAAGCTCTGCCACCACAAGTTCTGTTCTCAAAATCAAAACCCCTTTCTCTAGCTCCATCCTCAAAATCAAAATCACTTTTTCCAGGCCCATTCTGAAAATAAAAATTATTTTCTCCAGCCTGGGCCTCTCCTCCTCAGCCTCCACGTGACTTACTCTAAGAAGTTCTGTCTCAGTTCTCAGTTCTCATTTCTCTTCTCAGTTCTTCTCAATTCTCAGTTCAGTCCTCAGTCCAGCAGTAACAGCCCAGCCTCCAGATGCTTGCTAAGAGAAATTCTGGCCTCTCTCAGCTTGGGCTTTTCCTTGTATAAGGTATTAGCTCCTCCCTGTTTTTCCCCTTCCTGTTACAACAGGAAGTTCCTCCCACTGTGGGATTCACAAGTTCTGGATCGTAATACTTGATTCAATCATACTTGAAACAAGGTGCTAAGCGCTTGTCAATGCAAAGGGATCTTCAAGTTACATTGCTATTATAGATGGAAGGTGGGCTAAGGGTGATTGCAGGCCTTGAATTCATTCCATATAAGGATCAGTTGAAGGAAATAGAGGTGTTTAAACTGGATGATAAAAACTAAGGAGGATCAAGTATTACCTTGTTCAAGAATTGAAAGGACCGCCACGTAGAAAGAGGATTAGATTTATTCTGTTTGGTCATAGATGGTAAAATTAAACTTAGAAGTTTCAAAGACAAATTTAGTTCAATGTATATAGGGAAAAATTACAGTTATGCAAATATGGAATTGATTGTTTAAAATGATAGTTGCGTTCTGAGAGCCAAGATGGTGGAGTAAGTAGTAAACTGCTATAACTCTCTCATATTCACCTCCAAGTAACCACAGAATAGTACCCCTAAAACAAATCCTGAGATAGTAGAACCAGAAAAAAAGGTAGGGTGAAGTAATCTTTTAGCCCAAGAAACTTGGAAGATTCACAGGAAAGGTCTGTCTCACTCAGGTTAAAGAGGAGCACAGTCCATGACAGGAGACATCACAGGAAGCCAGCAGCAGGTTCCACCTCAGCAAATCAATGGTAGATCTTGAACCCCAGTGTGGTGGAGCAGGAAAACACCAATGCCAAGACCCCCCACATACCTCAGCATAGCCAGGGGAACTGGCAGGCTCCATCTCTGAGAACTGACACTTGCTCAAGAAACCCCAAGGAAAGGCAACCTCCAGTGGCCAAACTTCACGTGCTTCATTCAGTGTAGCCCTGGGCAAACAGCCAGCTGCCAGCAGACAGACCACCATGTGCTTCAGTGCAGCCCCATGGTAATACAGAAACATCCTACAGTCACAAAACATGCCTGACACCACCACTAGGACCTCAGATCAGTAAAAGGCAAATTTCTAGACCTGACAGGCTCCAACAGTGCCAACCACACCTAAACCCACCCCACCCCCTCAATGCAGCACCAGGTAAACAGCCAGTGCCTGTATCTCCTGGCACAAGAAGCATAAGACAGTGCCCCTCCCCCCATACTCTGGGAGCAGAGTTCAGATGTAAACAAAAGGAAAAGACCCAAAAAAATGAGCAAAAAAAATCTGACCATAGAAAGTTATTATGATGACAGTGAAGCTCAAGACACAAACTCAGAAGGACAGCAATGGGAAAAGACCTAACAATGGGCAAAAACCCAAAGAAAAATGGGAATTGTTCTGAGTCTAGAAAGAATTCCAGGAAGAGCTCAAAAAGGAGCTTAAAAATCATACAAAAGAAGTAGAAAAATGCAGAGAAGAAAATGAGATCAACATAATTGACCATATCAATATCAAAACCAACAGAAATCATGTGATTATCTCAATAGATGCAGAAAAACGTTTGACAAAATTCAGCACCCATTCCTACTAAAAACCATGGAGGGAATAGGAATGAAGGGAGTATTCTTTGAAATGATAAGCAATATCTATCTAAATCTATCTAAGCAAGCATTATATGTAATGGGGATAAGCTAGAAGCCTTCCCAATAAGATCAGGGGTGAAGCAGGAATGTCCATTATCACCACTATTATTCAATATAGTATTAGAAATGTTAACTATAGCAATAAGAAAAGAAAAAGAAATTGAAGGAATTAAAATAGGCAACAAGGAAACAACTATCACTCTTTCTAGATGATATGATAGTATACTTAGAGAACCCTAGAGAATAAACTAAAAAACTACTTGAAATAATTAACAACTGTAGCAAAATCGCAAGTTATAAGATAAATCTACATCATCATCAGCTATATATTATCAACAAAACCCAGCTACAAGAGATAGAAAGAAAAATTCTATCTAAAATAACTGTAAATAATATCAAATTCTTGGAAGTCTACCTGACAAAACAAACCCAGGAACTATATGAACACAATTACAAAACACTTTCTACACAAATAATGTCAGAACTAAGCAACTGGAAAAACATCAGTTGTTCATGGGTAGGCTTAGCTAATATAGTAAAGATGACAATTCTGCCTAAACTAATCTATGTATTCAGTGCCGTACCAATCAAACTGCAAAAAAATTGTTTGAAAGAGCTAGGAAAAAATAACAACAAAATTCATCGGGAAGAACAAAAAGTTAAGAATAAAGAGTTTGATGTTGTTGAAAGTCAATAAACTTTGCATACACTGTTGAGTTTAAATCTTATTAGTGTAGTATCAGACCTAATAAGTATTACACAAGGCTCTAAAAATCTCAATAGCAGTCATATTTCTAGAATGAGGGAGGGAAATCCACAATAAGACAAAACACTGTTACTTAGCTCAGGATAAAAATTGTTAGCATTTTGTTCCATCAAAAGTCATTTAATTTTCAGCAAACCCTTAAGAAATCATTTTCCTAAAATCATTAATTCTATCTTTTACCACTCCTTTTATAGATTCTCAAGAGATATTTCCATTTGCTAAAGTAACCAAAGAGGCTTCTTACTTCTATTGTCCAAATACAGGCTTAGTTATTAAGGGCCCTAAATAAGAGGTCTCTTGATCCAGTTGCTATCTGATTTACTTCATGGAGCAGTCCTTCCTGTACTGACCACAAAAGAGTTGATAAAAGGGCGTTTTTTTTCCAGAAATGATGGTTAATGAAAAACTGCTAAGGATTCTCTTTCCAATGAGTCTAAAGACTTTCACTAAAGTAATCAACAATGAAGAATAGGAATGAACATCAGAAATAACATTGACATTGATTATAATAATTTTATATAGAAGTTTAACCATTGTAAATCTCTCACCACAGCCAAAGGGGTACAAAAAGCACCTGAGTAAGTAAATAATTAACTTAATTGTCAAATGAAGAGAAATAGCATCCAAAGGCATCACTGGTTTACCATATAAACTCATTTGTAAAGTCTTACGAACAAAGATGATGAATTTTTATGAATATTATCATCTCACAAATCGGTGAGAAGCAGAGGAGGATAAATCCAGTGTAAAAGAAGTTTGGCAACATATCTAACTAAGCAAAGTCATTCCAAAAATAAAGACAACAGGCAGAAGGAAAATAGAAAGGATGTGTAAAGTTTAATTATAACAAACTGCATTCAACATCAAGGAAACTAACATCAAAGATTTGAATGTATACACAGTAATGTAGAAATGGCACTAGAGAGAACAAAGATGAGAATAGTCATCAAAATGAAGCAAGTGCATATAGAGGAGATTGTTGCTGTAGAAGACACAATGGTGGTATCTGAAGAAGGAAGTGATACCAAATACATGGAGAAAAAAATCCCTTTGAACTTAGTAATATCAAAAAAGTAACAAATGGAGGCTAAAAGGTAATGGGTGAGGTAATGACAATAACAACAACAAAAGCCAAAAGGTCCTGAGGGTAACTGGCTTTCTTCTGAGGGTGTGAAGCAAGGAAAATCAAAGGATGAAAAGTAAGAAATACATTAGAGAAGAAACTAAGCAGAAGTGGGGAGAAGTTATAATTTCTCATGATTAAGCTTCAAGAAAAGATGAAAAAATGAAGGAAAGGGATGGAGGGATGGGCATCAGATGAACCTCTATTTCTTAAACCACTCAAAGGAAGGCTGAATTGATATATTACATGAATGCATGCATGCATGCATGCATGCATAGTGTGGTGCAAAAATACATCAAACTCATTGGAAACAAGTAGGGATAAGGAAAGGAGAACAAAGGAGAATAATGAGCAATATCACAGAAACGGTTTTTACAGAACAAAACGTTGTAAAGAAAAAGCAACTTTGATTGTTTATCGAAGCAATAACCAACCAAGTCTCCATGCAATGCTGAAGCTATGTTGTAGAATCTTAGCCACCAAAGCAGGGAAGATTAAAGGAGGAAGGAATACTTACATTTTGGGTCAGTCTGCACATTGTTCTGTTTACTTGTCACAAGTTTTATCTGTGTTTTTTTGCTTTTTTATTTGGGTTTTAATTTTTATATTTTACCACTGGTACTTATCTTACTACAGTGGTTATAGGAATCCATAAATAAAACAGGACAAATGAAATCTTTTTTAAAAATACACAGGAGTAGAAGGAAGCTCAGCAACAAACTCATCTCAAAGCCTTCATTTATACAGGGCTTGGAATTTCCAGAACTTTCCAGGTAATGTTCAATCTTCCAACAACACCTCTGCTTGGTTTTGACTCCAACAAATATCATGCCCCTTAATTCCCTCCATGGACCCACTGCTTGACAACTTCCTTTTATGTTATCTTCCCTCATAATCTGTAAGCTACTTTAGGGCCAGGAATCTCTTTCTCCTTCTTATTTGTATTTCCAAAACTTAACACAGTGCCTGGCATAGAGCAGGCACTTAATTAATGCTTACTGAATTGAATTAAAGGAACAAAAATAAGCAGAGAAAATTTTACATTATTGTTTTCATTAAAAGCTAGATCAATTCAAAATGTTATATGTAGCACCCCTTTTTCTGTTCTTTATTGTAGTGTTTGTGTTTACTAACATACATTTAGTTCATAATAAAAATTTTAAAAATGTACAAAGAACCAATGTAGTCTGATAGCTATATAGGATTATACTTCCTTCTATGCTACAAAGATATTTCCAAAAGACTGTTCATACAGTCATGCCAGTCTAAATAATTTCATCTTTAAAAAAATATTGCTATGAAATATTATCTTTGCTTTTATAACTGCAATGTCATTGTACAATGAAAAAATGTACAAAAATTCTATTGAATATTAGGAGATCTAGGTTCCAATTGTGGAATGACCAGTAACTTCTTGGGGGATCTCAGCCAAATTACTTATCCTAGTGCACCTATGACTTCTCTCCTATGAAATTTGGGGGTTGGATTCGTTAATTAATCTTTAAATCATCTTCCAAATCTAATAGTAAATGGGACAAAATGCTCTGATTCTTTTTATCTATTATAGATATTGTTCTACTTTGATGCTGAGAAAAGGTATGAAACAGCAATATTTCCCTAGAAAGTGATTTAAAATTCATGTTATATTTATTTTACTTACATTCATCTATAATACATTTTTCTTCATATGTGTTATTTACTTTAATTGTTTGTATGCTTCATAAGGACAGGGACCATATCATCAAAACTTCATATCTCCCCCAAGACCTAGTCCAGTGCTCTCACCACAGTAGATGTTTAATGATTTTCCCCCAATGAATTGTCACAGTGCTACATACAATTACACTTTTCTCATGGCATTTTTTCCATCAGTGATAAGAGTTTCCTTTTGTGTATATGTGTATCTATTTTGTCTTCTACAGGTAATCCATAACTTAATTTCAAAATGTGTCAACAGTCGAGTTGTTCTTTCCCCTTTCAGTTACTGTTGAACATGAAATTGTGCCAGGCTATAATTCATACTTTTTCTTTCAAAGCATATACTGCCAACCAATAAACATTTCCATCTGTTCATGTTAAAGCAATTCTATTCATCATTTGTCATTGTATTTTCTCTCTACTAAAGTCAAGAGGTTGGGCATATATAACAATAACTTTTTCAAGTTCAGAACAAGCTGAATGTTAGCCTTTCCTTTACTGATTTTTTCTAAGAAAAAAAGATATAACCTTCTGTAATGATAATGAGATTTGAAGATCTTCCATCCCCTTTGAATTTGCTGATGTAGCAGGAAAGGGGGTGGGAGCAAGAGAAAGCAGGAGCCAAGCTAGAGTCCGTGTGGTGGTGACTGGAAGTAGCTAGCGGCAGTGACAGCAGCTGCAGTTGTGGCTGTGGTGTGAACTCCTTTTTTTTCAGCTAGCCAGAATCTCTGCTAAGGACTCCTGCTGAAGACTGCCAGGGACAGGAACTGCAGGGGGCCGGAGCTGCTGGGAGCAAGCTGCCTGGATGCTGAGCAGTAGCTGTGAGTGAAGAGAAGAGGATCTTTGCCTGAGGTAGCCTGTCCTGTTTTGAAGGTTTGAGAATGTGGATGTTTACTACATTAACTACATGTGCCAACTTCATAACTACTGTGATAGCTTTGACTTTCTGGTTTTGGGACTCAGTTTTCTGGTATTTGAATAAATGTTCTAGGTATATTTCCCATGTAGAGAGCCTGTTACATTTTGTGATTAATAACCATATCAGCATATTTATAGTTAGTGTAGGCATTGTGAATACTGCATTGTTGATACACCTTCTTACTTTCCATCATCATGTATTTCCACCATCTCTATAAATTATAAAACAACCTTTTGGGTTGAAATTGCCTCTTCTTTATAACTAATGATAAAGTTATTTGGTTTAAGAATCAAATCTCTGTAAAATGAATATTTAACAGTATAACATCCCCTCAAAGTAATAGTTCTTATGAGGTGTATTTTATTAGAAAATTCTAAAGGATTTCACCCAAATAGCAGCTCAAATAAAACTAATTTCCACTTTCCATCCTTGATCATCATTTGTAAAGGTTACGAAAACTTGTTATCTCATTTAACCTTGAATTCTTATCCAAAGAAATATTTGCCTTCTGAAGACGCATTGAAATGTTCTTTATTTGATTAAATATAGAACAGTGGTTGAAACAGATCATTGCTGTAGGTAGAGTGCTAAAAAATGTAATTCTACACGCATCACCACCCCAAGTTGGGTTGGCCATGCCAAGAAGGATAGTCTCTCGCTATCCATGTGAAGAAGGCAGATTCTATGATTAGCTTAGAGACTTCTGAGAGAGAAACCAATGTGGGGGAGTCCTCTATTCTGTAAAGTGGAAGCATCTACTTCACACAATAAAAATAAGACTTAAATGCTCCCATATTATACTTTCTGTTTTCCTGAAAAAAAGTTTTTGCAATAGCATTTAATAATAGTTAAATATTAAATGTCCATTTTTATTTACTATTTCTAAATAAATAAAAATTTAATGTAAATTGACTATATGTAGCTTGAAGGATATTGCTAAAAAGAATGATTCTTCACCCTCCATGTCTTTACAATTAAATTAAGTTTTACAATGGCCTTGGTTTAATACATCTATTCAGAGACCTCTAAAAAAAAAAAGGATATACTTTAGGAAGACTATTGAAGATTTTATTTTATTTTATTTTATTTTTTTTATTTAATCATTTACTTTTAATTTACAAGATTCAGTTCCACAATCACTTGAGTTTCAGATTTTCTCCCCTCCCTTCCCCCTCCCATGGTGGTGTGCAATCACGTGACTATTGAAGATTTTAAACGTAAATGTTATTTAAGTTTTAATGTACCAGAAGCCATTACATTTTCCTTTGCTTTGCTGCCACACAAAATTTTCAGAGACAAACACAAACTACTAATATGAAACCAGATTTTTTCAATTAAATAATTAATAATTAAATTATTAAATAATAATATATATAATAATAATAAATACAGAGATAAATAATATAGAGAAAAGTTTTCAATATTATGATAAATTCTATTGGTATATAGTTCTCACTGCAAAAGTAACATTTCTTGTGAAATTCATCATTTCTTCTTTCTGAAATTACACATAGTACATTCCACTTCACATCAGCAAGTTTCTAACAAGTGGAGATTTGCACTGTGTGCTTTTATTTAATAAAAGTCACCCCTTGGTATTTTCAAGAATGGTCATTCATATGAATATCTACATGGAGTTTGGAACTTTCAAAAGGTTTCAAAAGAAAGTCCGGAGGCATTCAGAAATGCCTCTTGGCTATAATTTGGGTATAAGCTTAATATAAGTTTCAATTAGCATTAGCCTCACCTAATTAGGTATCCTACAATTTTGAAGCGTCAAACCCAATATGAACATGTAACCAAATACTGGCTCTCCCCACTGCAAAATGCCTTAAATTATCTACACCTTATATGAGATAAGGACTCCTGAGGTAATTTCATTTGAGTAAAGAAGATTATAATGTTTTGGTCCAAAAGTTAGCTATAAATATTTTAATTCATCCAAAACAATCTTTTTGAGAGGCTTATAAATTAGTCTCTTATTTTTTTTAAAGTGAAATTAAAATACTTTTTATAGTGGCGTACATTTTCTTTTGAGGGACACAATACAATAATATTGTTGCATAAAAACTCTCTTTGACTAGAGTTTTGTTGTAAGTAAAATATAATTTCAATGAATTATTTCATATTTGCTATCAAATCAGAAAGAAAATTTACTTCATAGAATTCTACAGCTATATGTGTGTATACATACATATGTGCAAAGATATACATATATGTATTTATATAGGTGTGTATATTATATCATAGGGGATATATTTGTATGTACAAAAAATTTTATACCAGGGAAGTGAAGCTCTTGCATAATACACAGGAAATTTTATTATCTTTTATTTTTTTAAGGGAGGTGCCATAAAAATATCAGCAAGGAATTAGCCAAAGGTCTATATCAGGAGAAAAAACAAACAAACAAACAACATGAATTCATTCTTTTATTTGTTATTTGCTTCCTACTTCTTACATACTAAATAAAGATATTTTTATGGAAGTTTGAAAAATGAATCATTTTTCGGTAGGTAAAATATCTTCAATTTTTTAGAATTAAAGCTATCTGAACCTCATTAACTTACTATTAACAACTTAAATACACTGAAATATCATCAAAGTATTATGAAAGGAGATAGTTTAAGATAATATCATTTGCCCGTTTCCAAAGTATGTTAGAACAGTATGTACAGCTTGGCCAAAACAGTGCACTATGTGGCACTTATTTAAATGACTCCGTTAAAATCTTCCTTATCACAGGATGGAGGTAAGCTAAGCTAACAGTGTAAACTCAAGGAGGTCTTATAGAGTTAGAAAGACTTCAAATATGGGCCTACTGACAGAATAATTAGTTACCTGCAATGGGACTCCTTAAGCTAATAGAGGTCTATCATGATCTATAAATTGTTTTGATCGTAGTCATGTATGAAGGTGGAATATACACGTAATGGATTCCTGAAGTCTAACCTGACTTCCTCTATTTTTCCTTGCCTTCAGATTCTTTCCTATTCATCTTCTGCAAAAATGCTGTATCAATACTCCTAAAAGACAAAATCTATATGATTCAATTTCCAGGATACTTCCAGGATAAAATTAAAAACTGAATTTTGTCATTTCAAACCATTCATAGTCTGCTTCCCATGTAACTTTACATACTTATATAGCAATATCCCCTCCACACATTCTCTATTACATTAAAATTGGCCTGTTCTCTGCTCTGCAGACACAACATTCCATTTTCTGCCTCTATGCCTTTGACCCTTCCAAACACATCTGGACTCAGTTAATCAAGAAATATGGGGGGGAGGGGACTAACACTTCTCCCATTAGGATTTGCCGAGCCCCTTTCAGGGCTGCTCATCCACCTTTGATATCCACCTATCACTTACACCAGCAATAGCTACACCTTGTGAAAACTGCCTTAGTAGATATGGTAAACCATTTGAGGGTAATTGATAAGCCTTAAACCCATCAGTGAGTTAAGAGATGTCTCACCCAACCAGGTGAAGACTTCTAGAGGAATGGGCAGATGAGAACAATTTGTTCAAATAGCCATAAGGGTGGCTGAAGCATGCTTTGTAACACACTCAGAGCTTGATCAGACATCAAAGACACCAAGGTCATCCACTGTATTCTGGGCCATCACCAGTCATCCTGACTTTCATCTTGTACTGGACTTCAGTGGTCCTAGAAGAAAAAGTGAGGCTGATGATTTTTGCAGCTGTCTCATTAAAACCCAATTCATGCACGAATCAAAACATTACCTTGTAATATCATTGGTTCTCTTCAGAACAACCAAGTGTCATGTGTGGTTTTTGAGATATAAGCACAAAGAATCAAACAGTGTAGACACAAAGTTAACATTTCTAATGAGGTACACAAAGAATTCATATATAAATATTTATAAGTATAAAGTAAACATACCAAAATATATACAAAGTAGAAGTAGGAAAGGTTCCAGCAGTTAGAAAGATTTGGAAAAACCTCAAGTAGTTGGTTGCTTCTTAAAGGAAGAGAGGTACTCTATGAAGCAGAGTTAAAGAGACAGTGTATTCCAGGTACATGAAGTTTATTTTTTTTTATCCTAAGTACAAGACTTTTAAATTTACCCTATTTAATTTTATCTCATCAGATTCAACCCTAAGCTCTTATCTCTCAAAATCCCTTTGAATATTCATCCTGTCTTCTAAAGCAAGGGTTCCCAAAGTAGGGCCAGCAGGCCTGCTTGTTTTTGTATGGCTATGTTAGCTAGCCTTCACGGCTTTGTGTCATGTGCAAATTTGATAAGCAAACTATCAATATGTTTACCCAATGCAATTAATACTACAACAAGAACATAATGAATTCCTGAAGTCTAACCTGGCTTCCTCACTTTTTCCTTGTCTTCAGACTCTTTCCTATTCATCGTCTGCAAAATTGCTACCCATACATGGGGCAATTCCTGCCACACTGAAATCTCACCAATAACAACTAGCCTTTGATATCAACCAGTTGAGAATGCATCATATTTTATTATCACTTAATCCATATTTCTCGATCCTCTGCACAAGAAGAACATGAAATATTTTATCAGAAACTTTGCTAAAATGATGTGAGGTTTATAAAATCATTTCCCTCATTTACCAATTTAGTAATGCTATCTAAAAAAAAAAAGAAATGCTATTAATTGTTCTTTTTTTAAATTTTATTATAGTTTGCATCATTCATTTCCACAAGATTTTGAGTTACATATTTTCTCCCCCTCTTTTTCCCATCCACTGCCCCAAAACAGCCATCCCAGTGTGTCCCCCGTCCCCCAGTCTATTCTCTCCTA
>CM053591.1:27629273-27655600 GCA_028646515.1 Pseudochirops corinnae | reverse complement strand
CATATTGCTGACTCTCTTTTCATGGTTTTCCTGCAACATTCTTATTTCTCTTCCCAATTTTTCTTCCACTTCCCTTATTTGGTTTTCAAAATCCTTCTTCAGCTCATCTCTAGCTTTAAGGCATTCTTCATGTTTATTGGAGGCCTCTGGTGGGGGCGCTCTGGCTGCACTCTCCTCCTCCCTCTCCCATGATCTTTCTTTTCCCCAAAGACAGAATCTAGGGTTTGGAAGCTGTTCTTACTTTGCTTCTTATGCTTATTCTTACTCATGGTTATTCAGACCATGAATTTTTTTTTTTTAAATCTCTGTGGGGCTCTGCTTCCAGAAGGGAAAGCTCTGTCCCAAATCGCTGGGGTCCTCCCGGCTGCCATAGACTTCCGGCTAACTGGATAATGAAGACTCCAAGACCGAAGCCCAAGACGACAATCCGGATCCAGGCCCCTCAACGAGAGGAGCCCTGGCCTGAAAACAATTGATCAGTCCCCCTGCTGTCTGCAGGCCACGGGCAGGAAGCTACAAAGTGGAGGCAGGTGCAAAACCTCTGCCTTTCGCTTTTCCACTCTGGAGACCTTTCAGCCGGACTGCTTATCTCCCCCTTTCACAATCCCCACTCGCAGCTGGTGCTAATCTCCGCTCACCTGAGAAGCTTCTCCCACCCAGCCGCCCCCGGGGCACAGCCGCGGCTTCAGGCCAGGCTGGCTTCAGGCCAGGCTGGCTTCCGTCCGCAGTGCTGATATGGTTCCTCGTAGCCGAGCTGAATTTAGTGGGAAGTATCTTTGTGTGTGTTTTGGAGTTCTAGGATTGGTTTAGCGACCTAATTTATGGGTATTTTCGGGTGGCTATGTGAGAGCTGCAATATGTTGCTGCTGCTATGCTGCCATCTTGGTTCCACCCCCTATTAATTGTTCTTGATGAAGTCATTCTGGCTCTTCGAATTACATTTCCTTTTCTAGATGTTTACAAGCCATCTCTTTAAGGATCTGTTCTCAAATTTCCCCAAGAATTGAAGTTAAGTTCATTGGTCTATAGTTTGGAGATTCTGTCCTTTTCCTTCCCCCTTCCCCCCCCCCTGAAAAAAATCAAGGCAATATATTTCCTTTTCTAGGCTTAAGCTCAGTCTCTCATGTTCTATATCTTTCAAATTTCACAGACAATGACTCAACAGTTATGCCTTCATCTGGTTTGGGTCTTGAAGTAATCAAAGACATAAAGAAGACAGAGTACAGCAGTAAAGAGATGTTCAAGGGCTTGTTAGTCCCTTGGAAGTGAGGTAGAAATCCTAACAGTGAGAAGTAAAGTTGAAAATAAGTGAAGGAATTAGCACGATTGGGAGCTGAGGGGAATGGTCATACTCAACTAATTGCACTTGTTTTTATCTTCTGTATATATCATTTAAACTTGTAAATTAGTTGTTGAGTTTTCCATGTGTACACATTTATCTATTTAGACAATGTCTGTTTTTTAGTTAATTTTTTTCCGATTAGGAAAAATCCCTCCTACCAATTCCCCTTTGAGAAAGAAAGAAAAATAAAACCTCAATTACAATATGCATATTCAAGGAAAATAAAGTCCTACATTTATGATGTCCACAAAATATATGTCTTAATCTGTAGTCTGGGTCCATAATGTCTCTGTCAGAACATGAGTACACATTTCACCATGAGACCTCTTAATCGAGGTTGGTCCTTGTGCTCATCAAAGTACTTAGTTTTTCAAAGTTGTTTGTCATTATAATATTGTTGTCATTGTATAAATTGTTCTCCTGGTTCTGCTCTCTTCACTCTGCATCAGTTTGTACAAGATATTCCCTTCATAATTTTTTATAACACAATAGTATTCAGTCATTCATTTGTTCCATAAATTGGTCAGCTATTACTTAATTGGTGGATGCTCTCCCCGTTTCCAATTTTTTGTCACTGCAAAGAGCTGCTATAAATATTTTTTTATATCCTTAGAATTTATTTTGCTTAGAACTAAACCCTCTCTTAACCTGCAATCCCTTAGTTGCCTATGGGCTTAACACATTTGGAGTTCTAGTAAACTTGCTGTTGGACTCAAGCACTATCAGACAGCAAGAAAGTTCTGCTGGTTCAAGGTGACAGATTTTCATACTCCCTCTTAGGGGAGTATGATTCTTCCCTAGTTATTCAGCTGAAGGCTTCAAATAGGTCTGGAAGTAAGAATAAGACATCATCCTGTTTCTGTTGTCCAAGCCAGATATCTGTTGCTTGCTTTTGAACTTACTACTTCCAAACACACAACCTAGACACACAAGACTTCAACTTGGTATGCTATCATTCATTAGTCAGCCTTGGGTCTGTGATCTTGAGAAGCCAGATGGCACCTATTCCCAAGTCTGGTACAAGTTTGGACCTTTTTCTGCTGGATTTGGAAACTCTTCTTATTTTAGTACATAGGCTTTACTTGTGCTAGAATGTTCTGCACTGTGTGATCCAAGCTAGACTCCATTGTCAGTGTCAACACACCACTCTGTCTCCCTATGTTGCTCTGTACTAGAAAAGTGACTCGCTGTGATTTTTTTTTTCTTGGATTTCTCAATCATAGCTTAATCTTAAATATTTTCTAGATCTACTTGGAAGACTTAAGGAGGGAAACTTCACTGCACTTCTTCTAAATAAAGAAGATACTTCACCATCTTGTCTCTGTCTCAAGAGGAAAAATGTTTGACTTTCTTTCTAAGTTTTGCTCTTTGCCTATATAATTTCATTCTTAAGAGGCTCATTTCTCTCCTTTAAAATTGCAAACAATGATCATTGCATCAGTTATAACCCTTCTTTACAACCTAATGATTAATGTGAAGATATTTGTAGATCCTATATTCGAGTGCATGCCTCCATGATGGGGAAGGGGAGGAGAAGGAGAGGAAGAAAATTTGAAACTCAAGGGACTGTGGAACTGAATGTTCTAAACTAAAAGTAAATAAACAAACCAAATTAATTTTTTAAAAAAATAGGTTCCTTTCCTTTTTCCCTAATCATCTTGGGCAATAAACCTAATAGTGGTATTGATGGGTCAAAGGGTATATATAGGTAGTTTAATAACTCTTGGTGTGTAATTCCAGAATGCTTTCCAAAATGGTTGTTAGTTCACAATTCCACCAACAATGAGTTAGTGTCCCAATTCTTCCACATCCCACCAACATTTTTTCCTTTCCTCTTCTATTATTTTAACTAATCTGATAAGTGTAAGTGACATCTCAAGGTTGTTAGGATTAGTATTTCTCTAATCAATAATGATTTAGAGCGCTTTTTCATACGACTATAAATTATTTTGATTTCTTCATCATAAAACAGTCTATTCAGATCCTTTGACCATTTATCAGATGGGGAATGACTCATATTCTTATAGGTTTGTTAACATTCCTCATATTTTTGTGATGTGAGCAACCTTTGTCTGAAAAACTGCCAAAAAAATTTTCCCCCAATTTTCTGATTTCATTTTGATTTTGGCAACATTGATTTTGTTTGTACAAAACTTTTAAAGTTTGATACTATCAAAATTATCTGTTTTATACCTCACAATGCTTTATATTCCTTGTTTATTCACAAATTATTTGTCTGTCCATAAATATGGTGAGTAATATGTTACATGTTCTTCAAATTTTCTTACAATCTCCCTTTATCATTAGGTCATGTACCCATTTTGACCTTATCTTGGTAAATGATATAAGATATTGATCTATGTCCAATTTCTGCAAGACTGCTTTCCAGCTTTCCCAATAATTTTTACCAAGTATTGAATTCTCATCCCCAAAACTTAAGTCTATATTTGTCAAACACAAGGTTATTACAGTCATTTTCTGCTGTAAATTATGTCTACTCTTTTCCACTACCTTCCCATTTCTTAGAGAGTACCAGATAGTTTTGATAATTACTATATTATAATATAGGTTAAGATGCAGTACTGCCACATCTCCTTCCTCTACGTTTTTTCCACTAATTCCTCTGATATACTCAACTTTATATTCTTCAATTAAATTTTGTTATTTTTAAGTCAGTAAAATATTTTTTGCTAATTTAATTAGGATGGTATTGAATACATAGATTAATTTAGGTTAAATTGTCATTTTTATTATATTGGTCCTGTCATCTTTTTAACATTATTGCTCCAATAATTTATATTTGTCTTTTTTTGTATCAAAAAGTAGAGGGTTTCAGAGGTCCTGGGACTATACTAAAGATTTGTGTTGACCTCTTGGACCTTGTTTGTGAGTCTCTGTTGATTTCACAGACAGATAGTGAATGGATGGTGGTGCCAGCAATGTGTGTGAATGTTGTTTTGGCTCCGTTAAGCTTTGTCTTTCCAGAAACAGAAACTATGAAGGACTTGAGGTAGACTGGACACTGTGAGCTTCAATACAGAATGGGAGCTGGACAAGAAACTGTACGAGGAACTGAGAGCTGCCTGCCTGTGAATACAGGTGACAGTTGGGTAGATTCAGGCAGGAGCTGGACCCATGGAAGAGGAATCACAGAATTTGGGAGCCAGCCTCAAGTCAAGATAAAAAGACCTCTTCTTGGGTATTTAGTGCTAACTGAGAAGATCATGATTTACTGTGGCTTAGGGATGCGAGAGCTTTGTATTTTGTACCTTGTACCCTTTAAGGATGATTGAGTTAAGGATGATTGAAAACTAATCTCCAAGCAACAAGAAAGAAGACTTTTTGACTGAGAGATTGAGACAATGTGATCTAGGTGTGGGAGAACTTTGACCTTTGTACTTTGTGTCCCTTAAGGAGGATTGCTTCTTAAGGATGATTGAGTTAAAGACCTACTGAATGAAGTCTTTTGTTTAGAACTATGTGACCACTTTAGTGATAAGTTATTATGTTATATCATTGTGAATGCTGTACTTTGGTTTCTGTGAATGTTTTGCCTTAGTTTACTACTGAATAAATAGAGAGTTCACTATACTATGTGATCAGAACCTTAAAGCTATTCACAGCAGCAGTCCTCTAGAGAACTGCTTGTTCTTGACTTTACACTATTGCATCTAAAATGAAGTAGAAATATATGTATAGTTTTTAAAGCCCTACACAACCTTGTACCACCATTTCTTTCCAGCCACATTGAAAATCACTCTCCTCTCTGCAACCCAGTCCAATTGGCCTTCTCTCTGGTCCTCACACAAAACACTCTCTCATATTTCCATGACTTTAAACTGGACATCCCACATCTATAATTCACTCTCTCCTTTCCTTCACCTCATGGAGTCCTTCTCTTCCTTTAAAGAGGCAGTTCAGAAAAAATCTTCTAGGTGAAGTCTTTCTTCATCTCCCCAACTGTTAGGGCCCTCCTTAACTATTCTGTATTCATTCTAATTTATTCACTTTACTGTTGGGCTAAATATACTTATATATGTATTTGTAGTCTATTCCATTAGAATGTGAACTCCTAGTGAGTAAGAATTTTTTGTACTCCTATCCACAGTGACTAGCACATTAATGGGCCTGTTGATTCAATTATTATTATTCTTAGATGTTAGTTATAATTGTATCATAATTATTTCCTTCATTTTCTAGAGATATCTTCTCAACCTTTTATACCACAATATGTACCAGATTATAGAATATCAGGATATACAGTATGTATAATATGAATCAGGAACTCTTTTTTACTCACCCATTTCTTTAGTTTATCTGCTAATTTTTATCTTTGGAGCTTTCCTTAAAAATGCTTCTTTCACATTTCTTTTCATTTATTTACTACCTTTCTTATTATTTGGGGGAATTTAAATTAGATAACTTTTTCTCAACCATTTGGCTTGAAATCAATTTATTTACTTCACAAAACAAGATATAGCACTCCAAATATAAATCAACAGTAATTATCTTCAAATTAAGAAATCAACTATCTTAAATAGGGAGGCAAATATGAGAGGAGAGCATTTGTTATTCTGCAGCTTCTCCTACCCTAATTCTGACCTCACTGCAGTTTAGGGGCATTTTTCATTTTATAAAATTAAAATACAAAACACCTTCATTTCCTATTTTCCAATGTAAATATGAGTTTCTCCTCATCTTCCATCTCTATAGAACTTGATGGTTGGTAGGGAGATAACATTGTATTTCTGTTAATGACCCTATTTAAATTCCCTAAGAGATCATTAATGACATAGAATATAGCATTTATCAAAAAAAATGTTCTATGTTTTGCTTATATTTCCCATTTTCTTATATTCCCCACTTTCTCAGATACTTGCTTAGAAGAACGTCACTAGTTCCAACAATGATCTAGGTTCAAAAGTAGCTTTAGTTTAACTTTATAAGCAGAATGTTTATGAATATTTGTACAAAAGATATTTGGAAATATAATGAGGTTTTGCCATATGCCCACCTCTATGTAGAGAATACAAAGGACCTGATCCAGGATGAACTGGGCCAATGAAATAAATACCATTTTGTAAAATTACTTGATATTAAGTAGTTAAATGGAAGTAGAGTGCTAGTTATTAGAATCCTAGAAGAAGGGAATACAATCAGGGGTCATTAAGCTAATGGTGTTTGATATGAGATTCACTCTTTAACCTCTCCAGAAAACTTGTGGGGTCAGAGTAAACTCATTACAGAAGTATTTTTAAAAGAAATTTTATAAAAGATGTAAAAGATATTTTTTAAAGATATTTACAAGATATTTTCAAAGATATACTTTGAATTATATAAAACTAATTACAGTTATTTAAACACAGCATCTCTCACACATTTACCTGGAACTTTTTTATTGCAACTATACTTGCCAATAACTTCAAAGCAGATTTTCATGACTTTCCAGCATTTTTATTTTGGTTAAGCACATATAATTAGAGTTAGCCATTTAAACTAAAAACAAACTCAATTGATATTTTTCAGGGGATTATTCAAAATCAAACAAGTCCTGGAGGTGATTACAAAATTAAACAAATGATTAAGATTACAGGAAATAGAAAAGGTTTTGAATAAACAGAATCATAGCAACTAAGATAAGAAGAAAAGCAGTTGATTCATTTTGGAATTTTATATCTCAAGTTTGGATACTATATATACAGAACTAACAGAAATATAAAATCAGCCAAAAAATATTTTTAAAAGCTCCTCCTATGTGCCAGGCATTGTGTAAAGCACTGGAAATGTATATTACCAAAAGACATTACTGAACAGATACTTGTTCAAGGGATATAGACAAACCAATCTTAGAAAAATTGCAAATTAGCAGCAACCATGTGAAGGATTGCACCCAAATAATTGACAACAAGAAAAAATGAAAATCAAACCAATCAAACTAATTAATGTGTTTAATTAGGTACTAATACTGTTGAGTACTGGGCATACAACATCAAAGAATGAAACAATTTCTATTCGCTACGAGATTGTATTCTATTAAGTGGGAGAGACATCAAGTGTGTTTTACATACGTACACACAAACATGTATATGTGCATGTATCTATATATACAGACACATCATAATAGAAATCTGATCTATACACACTGACACACCATACTAAAAATTTTATAAATATAAACATAAACATAAACAAAATACTTAAATATAAGTTGATCCAGGGTGGAGAGTTTAGGTTTTGCCTCAGACTAAATGCATTTGACAAAGATGACAAGATTTTGTGGAAAGATAGGCACACGGATACAGGCACAGATAGAACTATGAATTGATCCAATCATGGAAAGCAATTTGCAATTTTATGATTAACTTATATCATTTGATCCAGAGATCTCTTTGCTACCCAAAGTGGTCAGTGGTTGAAAGAAATGTCTTACATACACCAAAATATTTAGATTTTAAAGGGGCCAAAAATATTAGGGAAAAGCCCATCTACTGGGGAATGACTAAACAAATTGTAGCTTATTAATATGAAGGAACATTACTACAATAAAAACTGAATATTATGATTACAGAGAAACATGGAAGATTTATAAGAACTAGTGCAAAGTAAAAGAGAGCCATGAAAATACTATAAACAATTCCTGCATCAACAACAATAACAAAACATGAGAAAATGAATATTGTGAGATAACATGGCTCCCCAAAACATATATGTTAAATCATTTATCTCCTTTCTTTGCTAAGATAAGAGATTAGAGTATGTTACATATTTAACAACAACTTGATGAATGTTTTGTTTAGTTCAGTCAAAATTATTTACTTTTGTGTTTGTTTTTTTCTCTTTTATATTAATTGTTATAAGGGATTATTTTGTGAACAGGACAGAGGAGTAATATTTTAAGGAATCCAGATTTATTAAACAAAGAAGATGCCAATAAAATTCAATAAATTAGACGTATGATGGAATGAAGTCATCATTTGCCATTGTCGTGGAAGTTTGCAGGAAGGCTATTATTCACATAAGATTCCTCAATAGTTGCTTAGTATACTGCAGAATGATAGCCTTTCTTCTGAACTATAGCATATCTGTACAGTTTTCAAACACCTATTCTACATAATCTTTTAACTATATATTGATTTTTTTTTTTTGTATATTGATTTTTTTAAAGGATCAAGTCCCTCCATCTTATCTAGGTTGTAGGTACTGGGGCTGCTCATGAGCCTGATCACAGTCTTATCAGAATAGGTGGTTTAACCTGCTTGTTTCTAAGTTGGGTGAGTTTGCCCCTCCTTACATATCATGGTGTGTAGTCTTGCTTCCAGGGGTTCACTATATTAATGCCCAACTCACTGTGAACAATTGATTAACCTAGAACTATGCTGCTGAGAACTACTGGACTCAAAAGATCCACTAGCCTCCCCGTAATAGGAACAGTTACAGGTATCCTGTACTCATACCTAACTTAATTCAGTTTTAATGAGCAGAGTACTTTATTTTTAAATAACTTATGCAAGTGACTAGTGCTTAAAAAAATAAATAACAGTAGCATGACCACAAGGCTAAACTTTGTCTTTAATCAAAAGAATAATTAAAACACTTGTATTTGACAAGTGTAAAGACAAGATTGTGGGATAAGATTTTATCATTTGGTAAAAATTTTTGGGAAAACTGGAAAGCATATGGCAGATACTGAACATAGACCAATATCTTTATGTCATTAACCAAGATAAGATCAAGATGGATACACAACCTAGATATGAAAAGAAATTTTGCAAGAAAATGAGAAAGACATGGAACATATTCCATATCAGTCTTATGAATAGGCAGTTTATCAATAAACAAGTGATACAAAGCAAAGTGAGGTGTAAAATGGATAATTTCAATTACATTAAAGTAAAATTTTTGCACAAATAAAACAAATATAGCCAAGATCAAAAGGAAAGAAGAAAATTTGGGGAGTGGGGAATTGATAGATACTCAGATAAAACTTGCATATCTCAAATATATAAAGACCTTTGCCAGATCTATAAGAATAGGAGTTATTCCCCAATTGATAAATGGTCACAGGATATAAACAAGCAGTTTTCCAATGAAGAAATCAAAATAATTTATAGTCGTATGAAAAAATGCTCTAAATCATTATTGATTAGAGAAATGCAGATTTAAACAATGCTGAGATATCATTTTACATTTACCAGATTTGCTAAAATGATTGAAAACAACAAATATTTGAGAGGATGTGGAAAAATTGGGACACTATAATTCATTGTTGGTGGAATTGTGAACTGATCCAATCATTTTGGAGAGCAATCTGGGATTATGCCCGAAGTGCTATTAAACTGTCCATGTCCTTTGACCCAGCAATACTACTACTAGGTTGATTTCCAAAGATGATTAGGTAAAAAGGAAAAGAACCCATGTACCCATGTATTCTAACATGTTCATAGCAGCTCTCTTTGTAATGGTAAAGAACTACAAATTGCGGAGATGTCCATCAATTGGGGAATGGCTGAACAAGTTGTGGTCTATGATTGTGACGGAACATTCTTGAAAATGTTTTGCTTCTGACTCTATCACCCCCAATTCACCTTCCCTTCTATCAGACCCCACCATTATCTTATCTCCTTCCATTCTTACTTTCTTCTTTAGTAACTGATTCTACACCTAATTGAGTGTGTATGTTATTCTCTCTGAGTCAATTGAGATGAGGGTAAGATTCACACTCCCCCCTGTAATGCCAAGCAAAGGCAACTTCCAAGGTTTGGATTACCAGCATAGCAAGCCCCATTTATTCAGCAAACATTCACAAAACAGAGAAAGTCAAAATACAGTGTAACTTGTTCATTTAGGAAGTAAGTTCTCAATTCAATTGTAAAGTATCAAAGTCCAAGTATTCCACCCCTGGCCTGTACATTAGTCAAAGTAGCCCACTCCTGGGCAGTACATTTAGTCAACCAACAAAGTCTCTCCTCTCAAATGGAGGATTAGTCTCCAATCATAAACAAAGTACATTCATTTGGTCAATCACAGAGCACAAAAAACTCAAAGGCTTCCGATACCTGAATCTCAAAAGTGGCAGGAGGGCACAAAAGGCCATCCACCCTTAAGTACAACAAGGTTAAGATATCATCTCAGCATTGAATACCCAAGGAAAGGCCCTTCTTTCATCTTCACTCGAGGCAAACCCTCAGCAATCTCAGTTCCTGGGGAGACAAGACTCAACAAAGCCATACCCAGTGTCCTCATCAAGTCACTCTCTGCCTGTAGAACAGTCCCAGAACCCCTGAAAACATCAACAAGGCCCTCTTCCAGGATTTCTGTAATCATACAACAGGAAAATCCTCCTTCAGGGCTTCTGAACCAACAGCAAGGTTCCAAGACCTCTACAACAGCAGCATTGTCCTTCACCAGCAGGTGAATCTGGCAAAACAACATCAAAACAGACAGACGAAATACTGGCCTCACAGCCATGCCTCCTCAGTTCTTGGCAGCTCTGGGTGGCAGTTCTCAAAAGTCTTGGGCAGCTCCAACAGGCTCTCAGCAGTCGTTCTCTCAGCAACTCAGGCTCCATGATACTGGATACTGCTCTCCCAAAAGTCCTTATGGCCTTCTCTCAGCTTGGGCTTCTCTCCCAATTCACGGCTCCTCCCAGTTCAGCCCTCTCTCTTCATGTCAACAAGTTCATCCCACAAGTGGGATTCACAAGCTCTGGGTTTTAACACTCAGCCCAAAAATCAAGCCAATCTAGGGGCATCTCCAAATTCCATTACCATTACACTCCCACACACATACACACTCCTTTCATCTTCTTCTCTACAGTAAAATCTCTTTCAGGCCTCTTTTATATCAGGTAATTTACCCTCATTCTCCCATTCTTTTTCCCTTTCTTCCAGTGAATTCCTCTTCCTCATCCCTTAATTTTGTTTTTTAGAAAATCTTCCCACCATGTTCAACTTATACCCATGCCCTCTGCTATGTATACTCCTTCTAACTACTCTAATAATGAGAAAGTTTTTAGGAGTTACAAGTATCATTTTCTCATGTAAGAATGGAAATAGTTTAACCTTATTGAATCCCTTATGATTTCTCTTTACTACATAGCTTTTTAAGCTTCTTTTAAGTCTTGTATTTTTGAAAGACAAAATTTCTATTCAGCTTTGGTCTTTTCATCAGAAATGCTTGAATATCATTGAATCAATATCAATATATTGAATATCCATTTTCCCCCTAAAGGATTATACTATTTTGCTCAGTAAATGATTCTTGGTTGTAATCCTAGCTCCTTTGCCCTCTGGAATATCATATTCCAAGCCTTCTGATTCTTTAATGTAGAAACTATGGTTCCATGAACTTGAACTTTTTCTTTTTGACCACTTGCAATATTTTCTCCTTGACCTGATAGTTCCAAAATTTGGCTATAATATTCCCGGGAGTTTTCATTTTGGGATCTCTTTTAGGAAGTGATTGGTTGATTTCTTCCATTTCTATTTTACCCTCCAGTTCTAGACTATCAGTAAAGTTTTCCTTGAAAATTTCTTTAAAAATGATGTTTAGGCTTTTTTTTTTTTAATCATGGCTTTAAAGTAATCCAATAATTTTGAAATTATCTCTCCTGGATCTATTTTGCAGGTTGGTTGTTTTCCCAAAGAGATATTTCACATTTCCTTCTATTTTTTTTTCATTCTTTTGATTTTGTTTGATTGTTTCTTGATTTCTCATGAAGTCATTAGCCTCCACTTGCCCATTTCTAATTTTTAAGGAATTATTTTTTTTCAGTAAGCTTTTGTACTTCCTTTTCCATTTGGCCACTTCTGTTTTTTACGTTATTCTATTCAATGAAGTTTTGTAAATCCTTTTCCATTTGTCCAAATCTGTTTTTCAAGACATTCCTCTCTTCATCGGATTTTTTGCTTCTTTTTGCCTTTTCTGTTTTATAATGTGGTGTTTTCTTTAGTATTTTTTCTGCTTCCTTTACCAATCTATTGACTCTTTTTTTGTGTGTGATCTTTTTCATTTCTCTTCCCAATTTTTCTTCTGTTTCTATTACTAGAGTTTTGAAATCCTTTTTGATCTCTTCCATCACCTGTGGCCAATTCCTATTTCTCTTTGAGGCTTTGGATGTAGGAGTTTGAGTTTATTGTCTTCTGAGTTTGTGCTTTGTCATCATAGTAACTTTTATAGTCAGAATCTTTTTCTGCTGTTTGCTCATTTTGCAGCCTATTTCTTCATTTTTAACTCTATACTAAAGTGCAGTTCTATTTCCCAGGTGGAAAGGGTACTGTCCCAACCTGCAGGGTTGGGGTTTTTTTGCAGCTGTTTTCAGAGGTAGTTCTAGGGACCTGTATGTTTTCAGTTCTTCCAAGGTGGTACCAACTAGGAAGAGATGTATTTACTACTCTCCTGTATTATGCACTGGTCTTTGAGTGGTTACAAGCATTCTTTTCCACCCTGGAACTATGTTCAGGGTCATTCCTCCCCTGTGACTGTAAGCTCTGGTGTACTAGTTCTCCTCCTAGCCCTGGGACTGAAAACTAATACTGCAATCCAGATTCAAGTATCAGCAATGTAACAGAGTCCTGGTGCCCGCAAAGGAATCCAAGTAATCTTCTTCTGACCAATTGTCTCACCTCTTTACCATCTGAGGTCTGCAAGGTCCAAAAACTGCAACTATACTGCCACTGATTTAGTGACCCCCAAACCTGCTCCTGGTTTGCTGGGGCTTGGTCTGCACAAGCGTGGCCTGCACTGAACAGTGCTCCACTCTCATCCTGGTGCAACAGACCCTTCCTGCCAGCCTTCTAAGTTGTTTTGGGTTGGGAAATTATTTCACTCTGTCTTTTCTTGGGTTCTGCACTCTACAATTTCTTTGGGTTATTAAAAGGTATTTGTAGGTGTTTGGGAGAGGAATTCAGTTGAGTTCCCCCATCCTTTTTTTCTGTCATCTTGTCTCTAATCATTAGAATTTCTACCTATTACCAACAAAACCCAGTAGGAAGAGATGAAAAGAGAAATTCTATTTAAAATTACTGTAGATGATATGAAATGTGTGGCAATATACCTACTAAATAAACCCAGGGATTATATGAACAAAATTACAAAACACTTTTCATTCAAATAAAGACAGACCTAAACAACTGGAAAAAATATTAATTGCTCACGGTCAATTAACTTCTCACAGCCAATATATTAATGACAATTCTACCTAAATTAATTCATTTATTCAGTGCCTAACCAATCGAACTACCAAAGAATTATTTTGCATATCTGGAAAAAAATAATAATAATAATTTTCTTCTGGAAAAAGAAAATGTCAAGAATATCAAAGGCATTAATGAAAAGAAAAGAGAAGGAAGGCAACCTACCAGTATTAGTTTCCAAACTATATTACAAAACAGTCATCAAAAGTCTGGTACTGGTTAAACAATAGAGTGGTGGATCAGTGAATATATTAAGTATATATTGGTATACAATAGTAAATGACCATAGTAATTTAGTATTTAAGCAATCTAAAGAGTCAAGATTTTGAGATAAAAATTCAGCATTTACCAAAAATTGGTCATGCCTCAGGCATTAAAAAATTATATCATGAGCAAATTAAGGGAGCGTGAAAATTTTTACCTGTTAGATCTATGAAATAAGATTATAGGAAGTAGAATGGATAGTTTTTATTGCATGAAATTTAAAAAGTTTTGCACAAATTTTCATTTGTCATAGGAATAGACAGTTTTCAGAAGTTATTAAAGCCCTCTCTAATATGAAAAAATATCTAAATTACAACTGACTGGTTAAACACAAGTTAAAATGACTCTGAAGTGCCACCTTAGATTGACTAACATGAGAAAAGAGAATGACAAAAGCACAAATAAAACCAATGTAACCAAAATTACAAGGAAAGCAAGATACTGGGTGGGGGTGTAGAGAGAATTAATGGCAAGTCTCTTTTCTGAAGGCCTCATTCCTCAAAAAATCAGAAACTGAACCAAATTTATGAAAATATGAGCCAACTAATACATTATAAATTAATTAGTGCATTATAATTAATTAATTACATTTAATTAATACATTAAAGCCCAGTTGGAAAGGGTAAGCTGTTTATACTTTTCAAACAAATGCAGGTAATTGGGGAGAAAGGTAGGAATTGTTCAAGTCCTAGAAAGGAATGAGTCAGGGAGTCCCATTTACAAGGGTATGGAGAATTCCAGGAAATGGGAGAGCAAGGAATTCCAGGTGTCAGAGCTGTGGCCCTTTGATACACAAATCAAAAGGTATTTTTGATGATAAGTAGGGCAGGTCGTTCTAGGCTTGAGTAGAAACAATAAAATAAGGGGATGTCTCCCAAAACCATAAAACAGGATGTGTCCAAGAACCCTATAATTAATAGTTAGGGGAGTTTTAAAGATAGGGATTTGTCTTGAAGGTCCATAAACCACCATTTGGTTCAGGGTCTGTTCAAAGCTGGTAAGAATTTAATTGACTTCAGAGTTGCCGATTTTCTGCATGACCATCTAGGTATGCTCTCAGTCACTGCAAAAGTTTGTTGGTATGTCAAGCAGCTATGTATCTTAGCTAATACAGCCAGCCCTCATTCTCAGCTCTTCTTGGTTACCTGGATAATTAGAGGGCATAGGCCAATTGAGGTAGTTAGGATATCCATTTTCACATTGGCTATGAAACAAGGAAAAATGTTGATGGAGAATTTAAAGAAATTATATCTAATTAAGCAAATATATAAAATTTTGTTCTTATTATAAGAACCCTGAAAAAAATATAACTTAAAGAAAAGTTATCACTTTGAGTAAAGTAACCTTGTAATGTTTTCTCTTCACAATGAACCTTGGAAGTATAACAACACAAAGAAAAATTTAATTGGGAATGAATATGTAACTCATTATCACCTCATCTTGTAAATTAACCCAAAAATTTAAAAATATTCTTGTGACAAATTCAAACTGTTTTGTTTTTGTTTGTGTTTTTTGTCTGTAGAGTGTGAATTAAAAATCCCTGTTTTGCTTTAATTGTGTGGATAGAAAAAAAGGCAATTTTCATTTCAAAAGATCTTTCACAAATAGATTGTATACTATGTTGTTATGTGAAAAATCTTCAGGTTATCTTATCCAACCACCAAATATACTCATCTCATTAAAATGATAAGTGCCTATAACTTAAGCTGAAATGGAGTTTTTGTGGCATTAATCCTTAAGGGAAAAAGCATCTATTTTAATAAAGATGGTATTTTCAGAATACTATTGCTATTAAAGTTTGTTTTTATTGAGAAACATTTTATTCACAAAAATGCTTCCTACTGAAAGTAATAACAATTAGGTATGTTAAATCCTAAGAATAGACTAAAAAATATGAATTGAGAAAAAAATAGATATTTAATTTATCCATCTAGTCCTATATTTGGATGCCATTCTTCTGATAAAAAGTTAAAAACATGTCTTGAACTATTCTCAATAAGAAAAAAAGCTAAAAATATGATTCTATTATTAATAAGTTCCTGCACACACATCAGGGTCATTGATACTTTTATATGTACAACTATCTGTCAGAAGGAACAATGAATCAGATTTTAAGAGTTGGAAAGGTCCTTTGTAGCTTTTGAAATTAGTGACTTAATGATCTAATAATCTTTAGGCTCCTTAGTAATACCAATTGATCATACAACCTATTGGCTACAAATACTATTTATTCTTAGTAGTTTTAGGGTCTGAGCATTTAAATTGACTTTGTTTCAACAAGCCCTTTTATTAAATTCCTATATGCAAGACATTTCACTATACACAGAGGATATAAAGAGAAGAAAAGGATAAACTTTGGAAGTTAATGTCTGGTGTCAGATAATGGTATTTAGTTTTTAGGGTCATAACTTAAAATATTTCAATGATAAATTCTTGGTGAGGAATAGAACCCTTCTAAAGATGTTTATATAAACACAGACAGACAAACAAACTGGTAGATTAAATAGACAGATAATACAAAAAATATAGATGCATTTTAGAGATATAGATTAAATTTTATATAGATTAGATTTGCAAGAAGGTCCAGGCAACATTTGGATCTACACAGATTTGTATGTTGCCTGGAACTTCTCACAAACCTAATCAAAGGGGCTTTAAATCAAAAAGAGATGCCAGAGAAAACTTCCTACCTATATCTAACAAATTATATGTAATAAACAACAAACACACCATTTGTTCTCTTGATCCCATTCTCCCTGCCTTCTCCAGCAGATTGTTCCAACTATCATCTCCCCAATTCTCTAACACTGACTTTCACAGCTGCAGTATTGGTTCCTTCCCTGATGCTTACAAACACACCTAAGTCATCTCCATCCTTAAGAAATGTAATTAAATCCCAGTAGGTTTATTATTGCTTTTCAAAAACATTGCCCAGGAAGACAGGAGACCTACCTACTCTTAATGACAAACTCACATACAGAAACCTTGATGTCTCCTACTTCTGCTCCCTTGCCCTTGTTGCCAACCACATCTTACTAAAATAAGTGTCAACCCTGAACTATTCTTACCATCAACCTCCTTTAGTACTATTCACATGTTCCTGAGTAGGAGTGGAAGAAGTGCTAAAACCATGCTGACTCAACTCCCTACAAATTTGTTATCTAATGTCAATTGGACCCTCATTTTTATAAAGTAATATTTCTACTCCTCCTTAATAGATTCTCCATCCAATTCACCACAGGGGCTGTTCCAAGCTTTTTCTGCCCTCAATCCTCCAACCTTTGTTCATCCTCTCATCTAAAAAAACTTGCCATCACTTTAAAAAAAAAAGAGAGAGATAGTTTACCAAAACCTCTTCCTTTTTCTCTTCATCTCATCTCACGTACACCTGACATTACACAAAACAAATTTGTAATACATTGATCATGTCTGAAAAGATAGTTCTTAGTCACTTAGCCTATCATTCCTTCCTAAAGGCTTACAAAGGGGCCACCTGTCCTGACCAAAATTTTGCAATGCTTCAGCTCTTTTTCTATGTTTAGGTTATAAGCTTTCAAGACCAATCTCCTTACACATAAAAGAGGGTAAGTGTAAGATTCATATTAAAGCCTGATCATAGTTTTCAAAAGCATTCTCATATTTTTTCCCAGTATTTCATCTTTCTTCAGTTTGAGACTCCCAGCAGAACCTACGTGAATTCCTTCAAGGAACTGAACTGTAAATACTTATATATTTCACTTTTTTCAGGCTTTTGTGTTTGATATTGCTGATATGGTTATTTAAATAACTATTTGGATCAGTTCTGAAGGTATGACTTCCCCAATCCCTTCATGTTTTCTCAATTTGAAGCGCACAAGATTCAGGCTGCTTCACAAATCAAATTCCAAACGAGATGATTTGTTGAAGTAGCTAATTCAGTATTTCAAATTAAAATGCATACATGTGTATATTCCTGAAGAGCAGTAAACTATCAGTAACTTACAGATTAATGCTGGTTTCATGTCATTCAGAATGAACTCCACATTTCCTTTGTCTTGAACTTAGATACTTCTTTGAAGTGGTGAGAGACAATGGGTGAAGAACATTGTCAGGCTCAAATAAAATCACTAACTTTTCTTCTTTTCTTTTTCTCTTTTTGAAAAGGATGGAATTATACGTAAAAGAGGAAGACAGGATGTATTCATAAATGAGATGATATCAAAAACAAAAAATCAATAAACATAATTTTTTTTAATGTTAAGGAAAACATAGTTTAGTATCTTTAGAAGAGAAATATTAAATGGAAATGCATTATTCATGGTATTCTAAACCAGAGCTGCTAAGTAAATCCTGAGCTTCTGTGGCAGCTACCCTGCAAGAAACTATACTATGTATTGATTTAACATTCTTTTGTGTGTTCTTTAATCCTTTCTTATAAACAACATTCCTCTTGTCTGAACTCTACGATAGATATTCATTCTACACGAGTTATGTATACTTGGCTGTGCCTTCAGAGGAATAGGTGTCTCTGTACCACTTGAACTCAAGGAATAGTAACTGGTAGCCACTCTATTTCTGAATGATCTCTTTGGAGGCTAAAAGAATGCTAAGGGCAGATCTGAGTGGCTGCAATACAATGAATAAAATTGTTGAATTCACCATTTTCTCCCTGCACCAATTCTTTTGTGCTATGTTTGAAATACAGCAGCTAGGTGGCAGAGTAGATAGAGTTCTAGGCCTGGAGTAAGGAAAACTCATCTTCCTGAGCTCAAATATGGCCTCAGACACTTACTGTGTGACCCTAGGAAACTCACTTGACCTTGTTTGCCTCCATTTCTGCATCCGTAAAACAATCTGGAGAAGGAAATGTCAAACCACTTCAATATCTTTGCCAAGAAAATTTCAAATAGAGTCAGAAAAAGTCAGACATGCCTGAACAACAACAAATGCTTGAAATGAAGTATCATGATGAAGAGCTGTTTCCGAGGAAAAAAATTATGTAGAATGAAGGGATACTCAGCTTTTTAAAGTCATAATAGGTCTAAACACATAAAAGTATCCCTAGAAGTATATGATTTTATGTTATTACCTTGCTTTAAAGTACTTTCTACCATTCCATTCTCCTTTTCTATTGTTTCACAAACACTATAAATTTAGCACACTTCTTTTTAAATAAATGACTTTTCAAGCAAGTAAAAAAAAATTATATGAGATGTTTAATATAATGATTCCAATGTTACAAATATGTTATATGTTGCAAAGATGTACTCAAAGAGCAGTCGTTCAAAAACTAAATTATGCAAGTACATAAGTAGCTATATATATAGCATATATACATATATATATAGGGGGCAGAGTAGGGGTATATATATGTGCAAATATATTTGTGTGTATTCAAAATTATTTAATTTAGGACAAGTATGAAAGAAACATAAAAAACTATTAAAGTTCAGTAATTGAAAAAACTCATACTCATTATCATGATAGGGTATTTCACATTCATTCAAAAAACACATGCAAAAATTACATTAAAGTATCTTATACCATATTTGAGTCAACTATAAAACACTATGGATAACCCCAAAGTGTTGTACATCTATCTTGTCCTTTAACCACCTCCACAAAAGAAAGTGGTTCAACAAACTTGAGAACAGGTAGCCACTAGAAGAGTGAGTTGACCTTACATCTATCTTGTCCTTTAACCACCTCCACAAAAGAAAGTGGTTCAACAAACTTGAGAACAGGTAGCCACTAGAAGAGTGAGTTGACCTAAACTCCCATTTCCTCCGACCTCCACCATTTGGTAAAAGGGTTTATGGGTGATAGAAAGTAGAAGATAAACATGTGAACACAGAAAATAGGAGGAAGGAAAACAAAAAGGAGAGGCAGAAACCATCACAAGTGAGATGTATCAGGCAGAGGGTAGAAGAAGAAGAGAGTTTTACTGAGAGGCAGAGAGCAGAATCTTGAAGAATATTTGCTTAAGGACATGAGAAGAGCATGTCAAGTCTATATAAAAACTCAGATCAACAAAGTGATCAAAAAACAAAATAAAGCATTTATTCAAAGTCAAGGAATTACAACCTGGAATAATGAAGAGAGTTACAAACAGAGATTATACACACTCAGAAGGAGGTGGGGGTAGCTAGGTAAATAGATGGAATAATGATTCACAAATTATTTATTTATTTTTTTGGACACATTTTAAGTTCTGAACTGTCTCTCTCCCTCTCCCCCCACCCTGCATTAAAGAAGACCACCATTTTATATCCATGAGCACACACAAATGCACACACACACACACATATACATACCTAATAAATAGAAGGACACATGGTATTGGTCTTACACACATATATGTACACACATATATAAATATATATGTAGTATGTATGGGGGTGCTCTTGGAGGAGTGGGTGAAATGGTGGTGGGAGACTGTGGGGAGAAAATAAAGTAACAGGGATAAAGTAAAAAGAGAGAAAGAATATAGTGAATAAAAATAAGATGGGGGGAAATTCGCAAATGGTAATTGTAACTAAATATGAATGGGATGTTTATAGTAGCTTTTTTGTGGTGGCAAAGAACCAAAATTTGCAGATATCCTCATCAATTGGGGAAGAGCTGAACAAGTTGCAGTGTATGGCTGCAATGGAATATAACTGTGTGATAAGAAATTATAAGCTCAGTGATCTTAGAAATACATGGAAAGGCTTGCACAAAATGTTGGAGTGAAGTGAGAAGAACCAAGAGAAGATTGTATATAGTAACAGCAACACAGTTTTAAGAATGACTTTGAGCAACTAAGTCATTTTGATTATTATAAATATCCAAATTACTGAAGAAAGATACTATCTGCATCCTGAGAAAGAACTGATAGTTCATAGAATAATTTTACATATATACATATATGTATATGTATGCCCATATATATATATATATATATATACACACATAGACATATGCACACACTTATTTCTGTCTAATGGTAACCATCTCTATGGTGAGGAGGAGGGAAAAAAATTACATGATAAACTTGTTTTATATTTGGAGGGAATAGGAAGTAGAGTGCATGGTATATCTGCAATTTATGCACTATCATCTTTTTGTTGTACTGTGTTATGGAAATGCTTGTTTTCTTCTGTGAATTGAGAATAAAATAAACTTTTAATACAAAAAAAATTTTTAAAGAGAGCTAAAAAAAACTTTCAGAATAATTTGTCCTCCATTAGCAACATAGAGTTGTAAGAACAAAATAAATGGAAGCAATATGATCTTTGTAGATATAATGTATTTTTGCTTCATTTGTTTCTTATCTTACTTAATATTTCCCCAATTACATGTAAAAAGAATTTTGACATTCTTTTTTTTTTAAGTTTTGAGTTTGAATTCTCTCCCTCCCTCCACTCCCCCTCATCGAGAAGGTAAGCTACAAAACACATTTCTATGTAAGTCATTCTGTGAAAGAAAACACAAACAAAAAAAAAAAAACAAAGAAAAATAAAGAAGGGAAAGAAAAAGTATCTTTCTTCTTCATCCAGGATCTACCAGTTGTCTCCCTGGAGATGGACAGCATCTTTTTTTCTTTGGAGGGTGGAGGGCAGGGCAATTGGGATTAAGTGACTTGCCCAAGGTCTCACAGCTAGTTAAGTGTTAAGTGTCTGAGGTCAGATTTGAACTCAGGTCCTCCTGACTCCAGGGCCAGTGCTCTATTGACTGCACCACCTAGCCACCCCGTTGGACAGCAGCTTTCACCATAAGTCCTACAGAACTGTCTTGCAAGGATCATTGTATTGCTAAGAATAGCTAAGTTGTTCAAAGTAGATCATCATACAATATTTCTGTCTCCTGGTCCCATTCACTTAACTTTTCATCAGTTCATGTAAGTCTTTCCATATTTTTTCTGAGAGCATCCTGCTCATTATTTCTTAAAGCACAATAATATTCAATCACAATCATATGCAACAACTTATTCAACCATTCCCCAATTAATGGACATCCCCTCAATTTCCAATTCTTTGCCACCACTAAAAGGGTTGCTATAAATATTTTTGTACACATAGATCCTTTTATTTTTTATTTAATCTCTTTGGGATACAGACCTAGTAGTGGTATTGCTTGGTCAAAGGGTATGCATGGTTTTATAACCCTTTGGGCATAGTTCCAAATTGTTCTATAGAATGGCTGAATCAGTATACAATTTCACCAAGAGTACATTAGTGTTTTAATCTTTCCACATGCCTTCTGACATTTATCATTTTTCTTTTCTGTCATCTTAGGTAATCTGACAGGTATAAGGTAGTGGTTCAGAATTGTTTTAATTTGTATTTCTCTCATTAATAGTGATTTAGAGCATTTTTTCATATGACTACAGATAGCTTTGATTATTTTGTCTGAAAACTGCCTGTTCATGTCCTTCAAACATTTATCAATTGAGGGATGGCTCTTATTCCTATAAATTTGACTCAGTTTTCAATATGTTTAAGAAATAAAATCTTTATCAGAGAAGCTTACTGTCATTTTTTTCACAGTAATGATTACCAACTATGTATTTCCCTCCATCCTACTTTTCCCCTGCCTATTCTCGAAAGTGTTTTGCTTCTGACTTTTACCTCCTTCAAACTGCCCTCACTTCTATCAGTACCCCCCACTTCTCTTATCCTCACCCCTTCTTACTTTCCTGTATGGTAAGATATATTTCTATACCCAACTGACTGTGTATATTATTCCCTCTTTGAGTCAATTCAAATGAAAGTAAGGTTCACATACTGCCCTCCCTCCTTATTCTTTTTCCTCTTTCACTGTAAAATCTCTTTAGGCCCCTTTTATATCTGATAATTTATCCCATTCTACCTCTCCCTTTCCCCTTCTCCCACTGTATTCTTCTTTCTCATCCCTTAATCTTATTTTTTAGGTCATCATACCATCACATTCAATTCAAGCCTCCATTTTCTATGTATACTCCTTCTAACTACCTTAATAATGAGAAAGTTTTTGGGAGTTATAAATATCACTTTTCCATGTAGGAATATAAACAGTTTAACCTTATCAAATCCCTTATGATTTCTCTTTCATGTTTACCTTTTTATGCTTCTCTTGAGTCTCATATCTGGTAATCAAATTTTCTATTCAGCTCTAGTCTTTTCATCAGGACTATTCAAAAGTCCTCTGTTTCATTGACTGTCCATTTTTCCCCTGAAGGATTATATTGTTTTTCTGGGTAGGTGATTCTTGGTGGTAATGATGGAGTCCTAACAGAACTGCCCAATATCCAAACTTCAGTACAGGCCCACTGTATCTACCTAGCCCCAACCCCATCAATGTCCTAACTCATGCCTCTCTGCTCACTAGAACAAGTGTGTTCTTGAATTCTTAGTTCCCACAGAAATAGCAGGCATGCACATGTGATAGAAGCCCAGCACTCCCCCCAGACCCTTTCCCAGAAGAACAGGTGCACAATCACAATCCCATCATCCATTTAGTCCAAGACAGTACCACAATACCTAACTATCCATCTCAACCAGACAAGACCACACAAAATAGTTAGGCTATCAGAAGACAGCACCACCAGGATGTAGAACAGGATGCTTGATCACCTAATTGTAGAAGGGGCCCACCCTATGATAGCACCTATGCAGTAATGGTAAAGAATTGACCTAGAGTGAACCTATGATGTAGAGAGGCTTATTACCATATATACATACCTCCCTAACTGTATGTATTATGGGTAACCACATGCACAGTTACACTAAGGCTAGGACCCCTCCTCTATTACTTAATACCTCAACAAACTCTTCCTGCCTTTTTAATATTAATCATGCTCCCATAATTCTATGTAAATCTTGATTTTGTAATCAGCATCATGTTCTTTATAAAATTGTGTCTTGCCTTACTGAAGCTGCTGATTCCTCAAAAGAACTTAGCCACTCACCAGGGTGTGAAACCTCTAAACTATAATAAATTTGGCTTGGAGTCAACATGAGTCTTCATAATTCTTTAGAGATGACCTGCTACAACAAAACACAAACCTCATCAGTAATCCTAGCTCTTTTGTCTTCTAGAATGTCATATTCCAAGACCTCTGATCCTTAAATGTGGAAGCTGTTAAATCTTGTGTTTTCCTGACTGTGGCTCCACAATATTTTAATTGTTTTTTTTCTGGCTGCTTGCGATATTTTCTCCTTGACCTGGGAGATCTAGAATTGGGCTATAATATTCCTTGGAGTTTTAAATTTGGGATCGCTTTTACAAGATGATTCATGGATTCTTTTAATTTCGAGGTTCTGGGATATCAGGGTAGTTTTCCTTGATAATTTCTTGAAAGATGATGTCTAGTCTCTTTTTAATCATAACTTTTAATAGTTCAATAATTCTTAAATTATCTCTCCTCAATCTGTTTTCCAAGCCAATTGCTTTCCCAATGAGATAGTACACATTTTCTTCTATTTTTCCATTCTTTTGATTTTATTTGATTGTTTCTTGATTTCTCTTAAAGTCATTAACTTTCACTTGCCCAATTCTAACTTTTAAGCAATTATTTTCTTCAATGAATTTTTGTACATTTTTTTCCATTTGACCAATTCTACTTTTCTGAGAGTTCTCCTCAGTGAATATTTGCATATCTTTTTCCATTTCCATCAATTCTGCTTTTCACAACATTCTTCTCTTCATTGGATTATTGTGTCTCTTTTACCATATGGCCTATTCTGTTTTTTTAAAGGTGCTGTTTTCTTCAGTATTTTTTGTGTGTCTCCTTTACCAAGTCTTTGTTCATTATTTTCTTGCATCACTTCATTTCCCTTCCAAATTTTTCCTCTCCCTGTCTTGATTTTTAAAATACTTTTAGATCTTTTCTATGGCTTGAGACCAATTCATATTTTTCTTTGAGGCTTCAGATGTAAGGGTTTTGACTTTCTATGGTCAGAATTTTTTTCTGTTTACTCATTTTTCAGTCTATTTCTTTACTTTTAACTCTATGCTAAAGTGGAGCTCCTGCTTCCCCAGTGGAGGCACTTGGAGGGGGCACTGTTCCAAGCTTTAGGAGTTTTTTGTGCAGCTTTTTTCTTTTTTTTTTTTTCATTTTGCAAATTTTATTTTTTTTAATATTTTATTTTATTTATTTTAGTTTACATTATTCATTTCCATGAGATTTTGAGTTACAAATTTTCTCCCCATCTTTCCCCTACCCCCTGCCTCAAAACAGCCATGTCCTTGTATGATCCCTCCCCCAATCTAATCTCTCCTATGTCCTCCCCAATCACTCCTCTAACTTTCCAATAGGGTAGAATGAATCTCCCTTCCACAGTGCCTGTGAATGTGCAACTCTTTTCAAAGGTAATTCTGGGGACCTGCAAGTTTTTGACTCTTCCAAGGTGGTATGATCTAGGGAGAGGTGTGATTACTATTCTCCTGTACTATGGACAGGTTTGTGAGCAACCACAAGCACTCTTTTCCACCCTGGAACTGTGACTAGGGTCTCCATTCCCCTGTGGCAGCAACCTCTGCTAGGCTAGTGCTTCTCCTTGCACTGAGACTAAGACCCAGACTGGGAAACAAATCCAAGAATAAGCAATGCATCAGAGTCTTGCCCCAGGTGCCAGCAGAGGGACCCCTGTAAGTCTTCTGACCCATTTATGGATCCTCCTATAATCTGTGGGCTGAAATGTCTAGAAATTACCACTGGTGCCACTGAAACCTATTCCTGGTTTGCTGGACCCTGGTCTGCATTGGCACTGCCTAGACTGGACTATGCTCCTCTTTCACCCCTGTGCAACAGACCTTTCTTGCCAACCTTATGAGTTATCTTTATCTGGAAATTTATTTCACTCCATCTTTTGGTGGGTTCTACCACTATAGAATTTATTTAGAGTCATTATTTAAAGGTATTTTGAGGGATTTGGGGGAGAACTCAGGTGAGTCCCTGCCTTTACTCTGTCATCTTGGTTCTACCCCCAATTAAATGTATTTTTAGAAACAATTTATGTACTCAAAAGTGGTAATTATTTTTTATAAAACAAAATTATACATAAGGCATTAGTTTAAAAATTAATAAGGGTATAATTATCAATTACTTACCCTTTTCCAGCTATGAAGAATCTTTAAATTATATAATTGAGAAACATAAAGAAAAGGTTGAGGGTGACTAAACATGCTATCCTATCTACAGGAAACCTGAAAAGGTAGATAATGAAATGTCTGTGAAAGTTGAATTAATTAGCAAATTTACAACAGTCTTTGTAGCAATATTTTTAGTGAAGCTAAGATGGAAAACATTATTGCTTTAAGTACACAGCTTTATCTTCATTTAGATTAGCATACCACACTTTATTTTTTCAGTATGGTTTCATCATATAGCCTGTAATGGTAAAAAGTAGTTCTGAAAATCATATGACAGACAAAATTCCATTTAATATTATGGCCTTGAAAATAATTAGAAACAGGGGGCGGAGCCAAGATGGCAGCGTAGCAGCAGCAACATATCTCAGCTCTCACATAGCCACCCCAAAATACCCATAAAATAGTACTCTTAACCAATTCTAGAACTCCAAAAC
>CM053591.1:27577069-27628773 GCA_028646515.1 Pseudochirops corinnae | reverse complement strand
TGTACAATGTGAAAGTATTTGCAGATCCTATACATGATTGCACACCACCATGGGGGGGCGGGGGAAGGGAGGGGAGAAAATCTGAAACTCAAGTGATTGTGGAACTGAATCTTGTAAATTAAAAGTAAATGAGCAAATAAAAAAAAATAAAAATAAAATAATAAAATAATAAAATAAATGTGGAGAAAAAAAAAAAGGAATTATTTTCTTCCTCAAGATTTTGGACCTCTTTTTCAGTTGGTTGACTTTCTTTTCATGATTTTGTTGAATTGCACTTATTTTTTTCCTAATTTTTTTTTCTCATTCTTTCCTATTTTATTTTTGAATTCCTTTTTAACTTCTAAGAGTTCTTTTTGTACTTGCGACCATTTGATGTTGGGGTACCCTTGGGGAAGGAGTGGCTTTTTTAATCTCACTATGTTCCTCTGAAGATGAACCCAGATCTTCTTTTATACCAAAATAGCTGGCTATGTTTGGGTTATTTTTTCTTTGCTTATTCATTTTTATTTCCATTTTGTCTTCTTTTGTTTTTAGGAACTTCATATTACTATAATAAAGTTTTAATTCTGAGTTGTGGGGAATGTTGTCCTATGCCTCAAGTCCGCCTTACTGTTGTTTTCTTAATTCTGTCTGGGAGCTTAACATCAGAGACTCCTCTCCCCACCTAAGCTGCAGGTAGAATCCCCCAGCCATGTTGTCCTGAAAAAGTTCTTGCTCCCTGCAGTACTGTAAACACAGGGCATGTGCTTGCTCCTCCATAGCCACAGCCACAACCCAGCATCACATCTGGTCAGCAGTCCTAGTCTTGGCTTCCACAAACAGAGGGTCCTTCAATCTTCACCAATTTAGCTATCTGCTGCTCCTTGGATGAAAGTTTGTGAGGTAAAAGTTCATGCGGTAAAAGTTCCTGAGGTGAAATTTCTTGAGGCCTAGACTGCTTCCCTCAGGGCCTAACCATTTATTGATACAGTGGAATCATTGTGGAAGTGTTTGCCCTTCACTCAGGCCAAACTTCAGCCCCCAGACACTTCTCTGAGGTCCTCTCAAGATGACTTAGGAGGACAACTGCATTGCCCCTTTATTTTTGCTGCTCTTCATTTATTTTGTGGCAACTTTCTGTATGTTTGTGGAGAAAATCTGGAGAGTCTAGAAATTTCTAACCTATTCTGCCATCTTCCTAGAATGCATTCCCTGGAACATAAGGCAAAAAAGGGATCCTACTAAACTCCTTTAATGAAACAAATAGGATATTGATACCCAAAACAGGAAAACTATTAGCATAATTAATTACATTGATGATAAATTTTTTTAAATCATATGATTATATCAATAAATGCAGAAGAAGCTTTTGATAAAATTCTATACTCAATTTTATTAAAAATACTTGAAAGTATTAGTATAAGTGGATTTTTCCTTAAATTGATAAAAAAAAAAAATGGCATTTATCTAAAACCATCAACAAGCAGTATTTACACTGGGGGTAAACTAGGAGCTTTCAAGTGTAATCAGGTATAAAACAACTGTGTCCACTGTCACCAATATTATTCATATTATATTGAAAATCATAACAATAGCCACAAGAGAAGAAAAAGAAATAGAAAGAATCAGGATAGGGAATGAGGTATTAAAACTATCTCTTTTTGCAGATGATATGACTATATACTTGGGAATTCACAAACACTCAACTAAAAAGTTAGTTGAAACAATTAAGAATTTTAGCAAAGTAAAAGTAAATCCATATAAATCATCAGCATTCCACTATGTCATAAATAAAACTCGCCAAGAAGAGATCATTTTTTTAAAAATGCCTCATTTAAAATAACTCTAGACCAGGCCTGCATAACATATGGCCTGAAAGCTGCTTGCAGCCTAGAATTTAGGACAGTCATGAAAAATGTGGAGGGTGTAAAAGGAAGTAAAGATGTAACAAGTGCTTTGTCTGTGCCTCACTTAACCCACCTTCCACTAGGCACTACTGTGCCCCTCATGTAACTTGGTGAGTTGCCACTGCTCACTCTCTCCTGTTCATCACATGACCCATAGCAACCAACCATCCTCTAGTCTGAGAGAAGTGAGAGTCATATCTTTTTTCTGTGTTTTCAGTACTGACTGGCACTGAACAGGGATAAAGTCATATGCCAATGCAACTGAGTCCACTATGCAATGAGTGGCAACAATGTAAGGACTTCTTCCTCTCCCTCACTGCACAGCTGCCTTTCAAGTTAGATGAGTATCTGGCACTTTCTGCAACATCAAACACTCAGTTCCATATTTCTTTGTATATGAGCAGTTGCTATGGAAATTTTTTTGGTTCTAACATTAAAGTTTTGGGGTAACTTTGTAAAATGGATGATAAAAAGAAACACAAGATCAAATCAGAACATAGAATGTTTAATCCAGAGTGGACAAATAGATATTTGTCTACTTAGAGGAGAGACAAAATATTGTGCCTTGAGTGCCAAGAAGTAATAGTTGTGCTGAAGGAATACAATCTTTGTTGCCATTTTAAATCAAAATATCCTGACAACCAAACTGGACACCAAAGAAAAACAAATTAAAGCATACAAATTCCTGAAAAATCTCAGTGGGAAACAATGGTTTTTCAAGAAAGTAAACTCAGAAAATGAGGCAGTTACTGAGGTTAGTTCTCAGATTTCTAAAGAAATTGATTTCAAACACGATTTCAGGATAAGATAAACTGATTGCTGATAAGAAGTATAATACATTCCATTAAATATAAACAGTAAGAAAAACCTGAAAAAGCTATTAAAACATGTGCCACTTAATAAAGTAATATTTTAAAACAATAATGTGATTTCAGATAATAAAAATCTTAAGTAATAGTTGTGATTAGTTGATATTAATTGAAATTTTCCTTTTTTAATATGGTTCATATGAAAAATAGTTTAATCATTAAGTATACCTTTACTTGGAAAGTGAGCCACTAAAAACCTATCTGCAGCTCAAAGAAGTTTAGCCTTTTTTAATTTTGGCCCCTTCTACTGCCAAGTTGTGCAGGTCTGTTTCAGGCAGTATAAAATACCTGAGAGTATACCTGCCAAAACAAACCCATGAACTATATAAACAAAATTATCTAAAAAAAAACTTTTTATACAAATAAAATCAGATTTTGATAACTGCAGAGATATTAATTGTTCATGGGTAGTAAGGGACAATATAATAAAAGAGGCAATTTTGCCCAAACTAATTTATATTTTCAATACCATCCTAATTAAATTATCAAAAATTTATTTTACTGGATTAGAAAAAATAACAAAATTCATTTGGAAAAAACAAAGTCAAGAATATCAAAAGAAGTAATGAAAAAAAAAATTAAAGGAATGAGGTTTAGCAGTACCAGACCTTAAACTATATTATAAGGCTTTAATTACCAAAAACTATCTAGTACTGGCCAAGGAATAGAAAGGTAGTACAATGGAATAAAGTACACAGATAATTTACAGCAGCAAATAAACACAATAATCTTATATTTAACAAGTGTAAAGATTAAAGATTTGAGGATAAGAATTCGTTATTTGGTAAAAATTGTTGGGAAAATTAGAATGCAGTATGGCAAAAACTGGGCATGGACTAATATCTCACACCATTTACCAAGATAAGGTCACAATGGATACATGACCTAGATATAAAGAAAGATTTTATAAGAAAATTAGAACATGGAACATATTACTTACCAGACTAATAGATAGGTGAAGAATTTGTGAACAAACAAGAGATAGAAAGCAAAGTCAGGTGCAAAACAGATAATTTCAATTCCATTAAATTTAAAAGGGAGTTTTCAACAAATAAAACAAATATAGCCAAAATTAGAAAGGAGTAAAGGAGAAAATTGGGGCAAAAATGTATAGATTTTATCAGATTAAGATCTCATCTCTAAAATATATAAAGACCTTTGTAAAATCTATAAGAGTAGAAGTTATTCCCAATTGATAAATGGTCAAAGGATATGAATGGGAAAATTTCCAATGAAAAAATCAAAACAATTTTTAGTCATATGAAAAAATGCATTAAATCATTATTGATTAGAGAAAAGCACAAATTAAAACAACCTTGAGGTATTATTTTACACCTACCAGATTGGCTATAATGATTGAAGAAGAAAGCAACAAATGTTGGGAGGGTAGGAAAAGGGGGACACCAATTCATTGTTGGTAGAATTGTGAACTGATCCAACCATTTTGGAGAGTAATCTATAATAATCTATAATTACACTCAAAGAGCTATTAAACTACCTATATCCTTTGACCCAGCAATACCACTACTAGGTCTATTTCAAAAGATGATTAGGGAAAAAGGAAAAGAAGCTATATGTTCTAAAATGTTTGTATTAGCTGTCTTTACAGTGGCAAAGAAGTGGAAATTGCAGAAATAATACAAAAGCTAACTGAAAAAAATAATTTCTTAAAAATGTGAATTGGGCAAGTGGATGCTAATGACTTTACGAGACATCAAGAATCAGTCAAACAGAGTTTCGGGACAGAGTCAAGATAGTGGTATAGAAACAGGAGAATTCCACAAGCTCCCCCCAATACTACCTCAAATATCTATAAAATATAACTCTAAACAAATTATTATTTACATGCAACTGGTAAATAAGATATACAGGCACTGGGATAGGGAGATCCATCTTACCCTACCAGAAAGTCAGAGGGGCAATGGGGGAGGATATAGGAGAGAGCTGACTGGGGGAGGGAGTATACAGTGGGATCACTATTTTGGGGTGGTGGGTAGGGGAAAGATGGGAAGAAAATTATAACTCAAAATCTTGTGGAAATCAATGACGTAAACCAAAAAATTAAAAAATAAATAAAAGTTAAAAAGAATCAGTCAAACAAAATCGAAAGAATGAAAAAATAGAAGAAAATGTAAAATACTTCATTGGAAAAACAACTGACCTGGAAAAGAGATCCAGGAGAAATAATTTAAGAATTATTAGACTATTTGAAAGTTATGATCAAAAAAAGAGCCTAGACAGTATCTTTAAAGAAATTATCAAGGAAAATTTCCCTCAGAGGATAAAATAGAAATTGAAAGAATCCAGAACTTCCTGAAAGAGATCCCAAAATTAAAACTCCCAGGAATATAATAGCCAAATTCCAGACCTCTCAGGTCAAGGATAAAATACTGCAAACAACCAGAAAGAAACAATTCAAATATTGTGGAACCACAGTCAGATAACATAAGATTTAACAGCCTCTACATTAAATTATCAGAGGGCTTGGAATATGATATTCCAGAGGGCAAAAGAGTGAGGATTACAACCAAGAATCAACTACCCAGCAAAACTGAACATAGTCTTTCACAGGAAAAAAGATGGAAATTAAATTAAACTGGGGACTTTTAAATTTTCATGATGAAAATACCAGAGCTGAACAGAAAATTCCATCTTCAAATACAAGACTCAAGAGAAGCATGAAAAGATAAATGTGAAAGAAAAAAAAGACAGTTTTCAATAAAGTTAAACTGTTTACCTCCCTACATGGGAAGATGATACTTGTAACTGTTAAGAACTGTGTCTGTATTATGGCAGTTAGAAGGTGTATACTCAGACAAAAGGTGTGTGTATAAGTTGACTTTGATATGATGATTAAAAAATATTAAGTGGTTAAAAAAAAGAAATGCGATGGGAGAAGAAGAAAGTGGGAGGCAGAATACAGTATGTTACATCACATAAAGAGGTGCAAAAGACCTATTATACTAGAGGGAAAAAAAGTAGGGGGTGAGTATTGTTTGAACCTTACTGTCATTGGATTTGGCTCAAAGACAGAATAATATACACACTAGCTAGCTAAAGAAATCTATCTGACCCCATAGGGAAGTAGGAGGGGAAGAGAAAAAGAAAAATTTGGAAGGAGCTGATTGAAGGAAGGGGAGATCAAAGAAGGCAGTGGTCAAAGGCAAAGCACTGATGAGGAGGGACAGGGTGAAAAGAAGAATAGAGAAAAGTATAAACAAGGAAAATAGGATGAAAGGAAATACAGAGTTGTTAAACTGAATGTGAATTTGAACTTGCCCATGAAACAGATGCTGACAGGTGAATAGATTAAAAAACAGAATCCTACAATATTTTGTTTACAAGAAACACATTTGAAGTACATGGGGTAAAGGTAAAAGGCTGGAACAGAATCTATTATGCTTCGGCTGAAGTGGAAAAAAAAGCAGGAGTGGAAATCCTGATCTCAGACAAAGCAAAGGGGAAAATATATCTAATTAAAATAGACAAGGAAGGTAACTACATCTTCCTAAATGGTCTCACAGACAATGTAATTATCAGTATGAAATGTATATGCAACAAGTGGTATAGCGTCCAAATTACTAGAGAAGTTAAGTGAGTTACAGGAAGAAATAGACAGCAAAACTATACTAGTGACCTCAACCTCCCCCTCTCAGAATGGCATAAATCTAACCACAAAATAAACAAGAAAGAAGTTAAGGAGGTGAATACAATTTTAGAAAAGTTAGATAAGATAGACCTCTGGAGAAAATTCAATGGAGACGGAAAGAAATATACCTTTTTCTTAGCACTACACGGCACCTAGACAAAAACTGACAAAAGGCAGAAATATTAAATGCATCCTTTTCAAATCATAAGGCAATAAAAGTTACACATTATAAAGGGCCATGGAAAGACAGACTAAAAATTAATAGGAAACAGAATAACCTAATCCTAAAGAATTAGTGGGTCAAACAACAAATCATAGAAACAATATTTTCATCAAAGAGAATGACAATAATGAGACAACATACCAAAACTTATGGGATGAAGCCAAAGCAGTTCTTAGGTAAAATTTTATATCTCTAAACGTTTAAATGAATAAAATAGAGAAAGAACAGATCAATAAACTGGACATTCAATTTAAAAAGCTAGAAAAAAGAACAAATTAAAAATCCCCATTAAACATAACATTAGAAATTCTGAAACTCAAAAGGAGAGATTAATAAAATTGAAAGTAAAAAAATTATTGAACTAATAAATAAAACTAAGAGCTTGTTTTATGAAAAGAAAACAATAAAATTGATAAATCTTTGGTAAATTTCATTTAAAAAAAGAAAGAAGAAAATCAAATTACCAGGATCAAAAAATGAAAAGGGTGTATTCACCACCAATGAAGAGGAATTAAAGAAATAATTAGAACTATATGCCAATTAATCTAACAATCTAAGTGAAATGGGTGAATATTTACAAAAATATAAATTGCCCAGATTGACAGAAGAAATACTTAACCCCATTTTAGAAAAAGAAATCGAACAAGCAAGCCATCAATGAACACTCTAAGAAAAAATCTGCAGGGTAATATGAATCCATCTGTACAAGTGAATTCTACCAAACATTTAAAAAAACAATTAATTCCAACACTTTATAAACTATTTGGAAAAATAGGCAAAGAAGGAGTCCCATCAAGTTACTTTTATGACACAAATATGGTGCTGATACTTACACCAGGAAGAGCCAAAACAGAAAAAGAAAATTGTAGACCAATTTCCCTAATGTATATTCATACAGTTTTTAAATAAAATATTAGCAGAGATTGCAGCAATTTATCACCAAGATAATACACTATGACCTGGTGGGATTTATGCCATGAGTGCAGGGCTGGATCAATATTAGGAAAACAATATGGCATATTTGACCATATCAATAACAAAATCAACAGAAATCATATGATATTTCAGTAGATGCTGAAAAAGCTTTGGACAAAATATAGCACCCATTTCTATTAAAAATACTAGTGATCCTAGGAATAAATGGAGTTTTCCTTACAATAATAAGCAGTATATATCTAAAACCATCAGCAAGCATTATATGTAATGGGGATAAACTATAAGCATTCCCAATAAGATCAGGGGTGAAAAGAGGATGCCAATTATCACCATTATTTGATGTTGTACTAGAAATGTTAGCAATAGTGATAAGAAGAAAAAGAATTTAAAGGAATTAGAACAGGCTTGAGGAAACAAAACTATCACTCTTTGGAGATGACATGATGGTATACTTAGAGAATTCTAGAGAATCAACTAAAAAACTTCTTAAAACAATTAATTTGTACAGATTATATACTCATCCCTCCTTCCTTTTCCCTGACTCAGGATGCTTGTGTCCTTTGTCAGTCAAAATTACAATTTCCATAGAACAAGAAAATGTCCCCAGGATGTCTGGTTCCTGTCATCCATAAACAAGGAGATATGATAACAAGAAGAGAGTGTCTTAACTGGATAATGTCCATAAAACAATGAGATAAGAAAAATTCCATTAATGAAGATAGTGATTCAAGGTACTTGGTCCTTATCAGTCATAAACAGAAGAATTCTCCCAGTCAGCTTAATTTTTGAGTTCACTCAGAGAACATTTCAAAGGGGCTCAGGTGGGTCCCACATTCCCACTATTTTGGTCAAAGAGGAGCTTGAGAGTGGGAAGAGAAGTAAGGATGATGGAATACTAATAAAGCTGTCCCCAGGCTCAATATAGCCACTGCCCATAGCTAGTCACTGCCCCCAGATCCAATTCACATATTTGAACAGATGTGTTCTTGTACTCAACCTTGATCACATCATCCATTTAGTCTAAGACAGGATCACAATACTTAACTATTCATCTTGACCAGACAGGACCACAATGGTTAGCCAATCAGAAAGCAGCATGACCAGGATGTTTGACCACCAAACCACAAAAGGGACCCCTTCCCTATAACATAATCCTTTAACAAACCCTTCCTGCTTTTTTAATATTCATAATTTCTGTTATGTAATCAGCATCAATACACTATAAATTTGTCTGTATTGTATTACTAAGTTGCTTGTTCCTCTTGGACCCTGGACAACTTCTGAGGGGCACAAATCCTCAATAAATGCCTATACTTGGATTGGAGGTGGTCTGACTGGATTCTTTGAGATGACCCTCAAAACACACCATGAAACTGCAACAAGGAGAGGAAAAGGGAGCTTGAGGTGAAGGAATTAGAGGCATAGTGAAAGAAAATCATACAACCAAGCAAAGCAAAACCAAGCTAGGGCAGCCAAGTGATATAAGCAAATAGTATATGACATGTAATAATCTGGAAAGGGGGATTCACATGAGGAGGGTACCCTTCTCACAGGCTTGGTCCAGATTCTTAGGGGAGCCATCTTCCTCAGATATCATCCTCTTCAGGGCCTTACAGAACCAAAGGGCAAGACCTCCAATGGGTTTAGACATCCACTCAGAGTAGGGGCTACTTTCAAATGATCCAAGAGTCCAACACACAAGTTAGTGGGGGCCTTGGAAGACATATGGGTTGACAATTGAGAGAAAACTCCTTATATCAATCTTTGAATCATAGCTTCTTGTCAGTATAACATAGATCCTTGGTTAAAGGCACATAGACATAGTCCATTTTTCCAGCCACACAGACTATACACCATTCCATATACCATATGAGTGGAACAGGGAAGAGCAAATGACCAGATAAAAAGCTGAGCACAAGGTGGGAGAGAGCAGAACTGAGAAGGGAACACTTATGGTGGCAAAGTTGAGAAAGAGAAAATTTGTGGTATCCCAGCACTGTGTTTGTCTATTCTGTCTGCGTTGATTTTTTTTTGTAATACTTTGTACAGAAGCCCTGGAACCTTACAGGAAGCCCTGAAAGAAGATTTTCTTGTTGTCTGTTTACAGAAGTCCTGGAGGAGGATTTCAGAGGTCCTGGGGCTATATTGATGATTTGTGTTGACCTCTTGGACCTCTGTTGATTTCATAGGCAGATAGTGAATTGATGATAGTGCCAGTAATGTGTGTGAATGTTGTTTTGGCTCTGTTAAGCTTTGTCTTCCCAGAAACAGAAACTGAGGTGGACTGGACACTGTGAGCTTCAATATAGAACTGGATGAGGAGCTGGACAAGGAGCTGGATGAGGAGCTGAGAGCTGCCTACCAGTGAATCCAGGTGACAATTGGGTAGATTCAGGCAGGAGCTGGACCCATGGAAGAGGAACCTTGGAATTTGGGAGCCAGCCTGAGTCAAGATGAAAAGATCTCTTCTTGGGTACTTAATGCTGACTGAGAAGATCATGATTTACTGTGACCTAGGGGTGGGAGAACTTTGTACTCTGTATTTCATACCTCTTAAGAATGATTCTCAGCACAGCTCAAAGAGGTCTTCTGCCTCTCTGGTTCCAGTTCTAGAAGTTTCTAGATAATTTTGACTTAGGATAATTTAGTACAATCGCTTGAACTTTGTTCTCCAATTTTGAAACTTCAAAGAATGTCAATTTACATACTGTTTGCTATTTCTATCCTTACCATAATTCTGTACCTGACATAAGAATCTTTTTAAAAAATTTGATAGTCCAACCATATGAGTCCTTCTGCCTTTTAAAATTATAAAGACAGAAACTTTAATAAATGGGAAAATAAATTCACTTTCTTTACCATTATCAATAGAAATTACGCATAAAATTCAATTTTAAGAACTTATCACCAAAACATGCTCAAAGTCTGAATTTTCATGATGGATAAATTTTGGAAGCCAATCATATACATCTGTATACATTTCTTACAGTAAACAGCCTAATCCTGTTGCTTTCCTCAAAATTTATTATTTAATTTAATTATAAAATTTTCACATTATATCTTTATCTTATTACTTGTCTAATCATTTTCCCCTTAGTAGGATATCTTCCCTCTATTATTATTTGACCACAAATATAGGTAAAAATTGCAAGATATTCATAATTGTTTCCTATTACAATAAGTCACAGATATTCCAGTATCAGTCTATTATTTAACAGATTTAGTATTGTACTTTCTTGATAATAAGAATTTATAAGAACTTCTTGATTATAAGAATTTGCTATAAAAGAAAAAAGAGGGACAATGTTATAACAATATGATATATCAAAACAGAAGGGGGAAACTTCCTTAGCTCTATTTGAGTCCAGGCATGAGTCGTATCTGACAGCCAATTATTTAGTCACAAGATGTTAAAAGAAGGGCTCAGAATTAACCATATGGGTAATTTTCCTTTTCAGAAAGGAGATAGCACAATGAGATAGAGTCAGGAAGATCCTACCTAGTCCAAAGTTGTCCCCAAAACTTTTCCCAGGTACAAACAGCCCATTTTAGCAGTTCCCAGCCTACAGCACATGCCATTTTCTACTATTGACTTCATGACAATTCAGACAACTAACCCTATAATCAAAGCTCAAAACAATAGTAAATTGCAGTCTCAGAAAGTCTTGAATAGCAAGTTCCAATAATCAGAGCTTCAGGTAGATTCAGCTTTCAAGGATCACATATCTGTAGCAGCAAGTACCCTAGCATACCCAGGATGGCTGCTAGCAAGTCATTAGCTTCCAATTGTTCCAATCCAATTTTGAAGGAGTTATTCTCTTCAATGAGTTTTTGAAATTTCTTTTCCATCTGGCAAATTCAGTTTTTAAGGCATTCTTCTCCTCATTAACTTTTTGGGTCTCTTTTGCCATTTGAGTTAGTCTCTTTCTTAAGGTGCTATTTTCTTCAGTATTTTGGGGTGTCTCCTTTAGCAGGATGTTGACTCACTTTTCATGATTTTCTTGCTTCATTCTCATTTCTTTACCCAATTTTTCCTCCACTTCTCTTACTTGATTTTCAAAATCTTTCTTGAGCTCCTCCATAACCTGTAATCACCTCATATTTTTCTTGGAAGCTTTTGATGCAGGAGTTTTGACTTCATTGACTTCTTCTAGTTCCATGTTTTGATCCTTTTTGTCCCCAAAAAAGGATTCCATAGTCCGATTGTGCTCCTTCTGCTTGCTCATATTGCCAACCAATTACTTGCCTTTTGAGCTCTTTGCCAAGGTAGAACTCTGCTTCCAGAATGGAAAGAGGTTTCCCCCAAATTGCTGGGGTTTTCATAGCTACTAAATCTATTAGGAAAGTGCCCTCTCTACAGCCCCCACAAGCTCTGGTACACCAGCCACACACCCCAGGACCACCACCCAAGACTGTGATCCAGATCCAAACAGATCAGAGTAAGAGAAATTACCCTCTGAGTGGTCACTTGGTCCCCCTATGATATGCAGGCCAGGAGCTCTGGAGCTACAGCCACTGTAGCTCTGCCACTTCTCACCCTGGAGGCAGGGGCCGGACCACACTCTTCCTTCACCACATTTCAACAGAATTCCCCACTGACCTTTTACTTTCTCTTTGGCATTTATGGGTTGAGAAGTCTGGAAACCACTACAGCTGCTTGTGCTTCACTCTCCTGAAGTCTGCTCTGGCTGTCACTGGTCAGGGTTGCCTTGGGGCTGGAACCCCGTGGCTCATGAAGAACTGTGCTCAGCTCCCAGCTTAGTGCAATAGCCCCTTCCTGTTGACCTGGCATGCTGCCTTCAGCAGGAAATTTGTTTCTCTTTGTCACTTTGTGGGTTCTGTAGCTCTAAAATTTGTTTAGAGTCATTTTTTTACAGGTATTGGAAGTGGTTACAGCAGGAGTTCATGCCAAGTTGGTGCTTTTACTCTGCCATCTTGGCTCCCCATACAATAATTTTCTTAAATTGCAGTACTTTAGAATATTACAGCACATGGTCAGCAGGGCTGATTGAATGGCATAACAACATCCCAACTCATTCATTCTCCTTTTTATTTTAATAGTATAATTCTTTATCTAACATCTAGATTAGAAGAGGAATTGCTTTTCTGAAAAACATAGCTGATACAATTATTTACCAAATTATACAATCCAAGAAAATTTAGAAATATAATAATACCCTAAACAATATTATGTCTTTAAAACTTTAAACAAGCCCATGATCAGTTTAGAGGAATGAACTTTGAAATTACCTGCACAAATTTTCAGAGGAAGAAATTAAATATATCTATAAGCATATGGAAAAATGCTCTAAATCACTATTGATTAGAGAAATGCAAATCAAAACAACTCTGAGGTACCACATCTCACTAGCTAGATTGACTAAGATGACAAAACAGGAAAATGATAAATGCTGGAAAATATGTGGAAAAACTGGAACACCAATGCATTGTTGGTGGAGTTGTGAACTGATTCAACCATTCTGGAGAGCAAATTGGAACAATGTCCAAAGGGCTATGAAAATGTTCATACCTTTTGACCCAGCAATACCACTTCTGGGGCTGTACCCCAAAGAGATCTTATAAGTGGGAAAAGGACCCGTATATAAAAAAATATTTATAGCAGCTCTTTTTTGTGGTGGCAAAGAATTGGAAATCAAGGGGATTTCCCATTAATTGGGAAATGACTAAACAAGTTGTGGTATAAGAATGTAATGGAATACTATTCTGCTATAAGAAATGAGGAGCAGATGGATTTCATAATAACATGAAAAGACTTATATGAACTGATGTTGAATGAGGAGAGCAGAACCAGGAGAACTTTGTACACAATTACAAGCACACTGTGTCTGTGATGACTAACTTTGATAGACTGGGCTCCTCTCAGCAATGCAAGGTTATAAAGCAACTCCAGGAGACTCATGATGGACAGGACTATCCACATCCAGAGAAAGAACTACAGAGTCTGAATGCAAATTGAAGCAAACTACTTGCTCTCTTTTTTGTTTTGTTTTATTTTGTTCCTTCTTTCTCGTTTATTCCATTGGTTATAATTCTTCTTTACAATTTGACTAATGTTTAATGTGAAAGTATTTGTAAAACCTACATTGGATTGCATGCCACCATGGAGGGGGGGGAGGAGAGAGAGGGAGAAAATTTGGAACTCTAGGGATTGTGGAATTGAATGTTGTAAACCAAAAGCAAATAAATAATTTTTTTAATTACCTTGCATGCAAAAGTCATTCAACTCATCATCAATATGTTTGAAGCTTCTTTAAACCACCTTATATACTTTTCTAATAACTGAGATTTTCAAATGAAAATTTGCTATTATAGTAAATATTGTTATTATTACCAGTTTATAATTAAATATACTCATTAAATATTAACAGTTTTCAAATTATCTAATTTTTTATCACATCCTTTTAAAATCCCAATCCATATGCAAGAAAATCCAGATTAAAAATTGTTTTGTCTAACATCATTTCTATTTTAAAATAGTCCCTCAAATTTTACAACATAAGTGAAATTAGAAATACAATTTAGAAATACAATGATAACACAAACAATAAACTTCATATGATATCAATTGCATTTCCAAATTATCACATATAGAAATAATTGATCTTATTACCTTTGGCATTTTAAAATCATTTTCAAGTTATCAGGTATGGAACAATTACATTAAATTAGAGAAATAATACTAATGTAGTGCTTAGCACTAGTCAGTCACTGTGTTGAATACTTCATAATCATTATATCATTTTGATCTCACAACAACCATTATTTTTCTCTTCATAAATCAGCAAACCAGGACAATAACTTGCTTAATCTGATCTGAGCTGTGAGCAATTAACAGAGAAATATAGGTTGTTAGCAATCCCTGTACTAAGATACACTCTTGACTCCAGAGGAGGGAGTAGGGAAGGCAAAAGATTTACCTAATTCTCCAAAGTTTCAGTTTTCCTCTGCAGTCTAAAAATCATTAATTTCCATTCTTCTTAATGATTAATCTCCAAACCTCCAGAATCTGCTAAGATGTTTTTAGTGGCTAATAAATCTTTCCCAGTGTTCTAACTACAGCCCTTAGAAGTTTTTCTGGCTGGCTGCACTTTAAGTCTTTTAAGGTAACAGAATCTAACTCACAGCACAACATGACATAGACACAGACAAATACACAAATCTGATTTCAGAATGATAGAGGGAAAGGAAGTCTGAAAAGCTCAGAGAGGCTTATTAGAAACCCACCACCAATGGGCTACCATTACTCCAAGCAAAGGAGAGGGAGGGGTGGATTTGCAAGGATCCAAGACTAACAGGGTAGTCCTTGTATCTACCAATGCAGAGATGAGGTGCTCTTGTACTAGCATGGACAGCTCCCCTAGTTGAGAAAGGGACAAAGAGGAGCAAATGGGGACTGGATCCTGCATACCTTCCCCAGAGGACCTCTAAGGTTGCAGAGGAGGTTTTTGATGCCTCCAGTGCTCCTTATTCTGCATAACCTCGAGTCAGGTCCTACATTCAATGCCCCAGCCTTCTGCAACAGTGACAAATAGCAGGTTCTTAACACCTCATAGGGCCAGGGTTGGGGTGTGGATTTGGGATGGGAGCTGTTAGTTGCTAAGGCTACATAGTATACTGTGTGGTAGAAACAAGTGTAATGATGGGCTTAATGGAATAGGTCCTGATGGGGTTAAATTCAGAAATTTGGTCTGTAGGCAGAGTAGAGGCATTCCCATCAGGACTGGAGCCTTTAAGGGGAAGGGAGTTGGGAGGAGGCAACAAGTAGGGTGGAAGAGAAACAGAGGGACAGGTTGGGATCATTGGACAGGAGAGGAGGGGAAGTGGAGGGTGGGGGTGGGGGTGGAATTAGAGCACGGGGAGGGGGGGGGGAGAAATGCTGAAGCTGAAATGGTTGTGTGAGCTTTAAGGGAAAAAAAGAAGCTTTTGCCTTATATTAATCAAGATAGTATCCAGTTGAAGGTGCCCAGTCCTTACCAGTCATAAATAGAAACATGCTCCCAGTCAGCTTAATTTTGAGGTTCACTCAGAATTTCAAAGGGACTCAAGCAGGTCCCACAGTTGTTATTCAGGTAAGCTATTTGACTTCCTTGATCCTCACTGTTATTCTCATTGTATCAAAACTGCTGAAGCCAAATTTGATTTTGTTGGTTCATAAAGGGTTCTTCTCTTTCAGTAAATGTTCTCCAAAGGAAAATCCTTTCTACCAACTGAGGGAAGGAGTAGCCTTCAAATTTCATAGTCTAGGTGAATGCGATATATTGAATGCAATGAAATAATATAAGTCTTGATAAAATAGATTCTTTCCCCTTTGATGTTTTATCTTCTTAGGAAAGATTTCTTCTTGTAGCAGTGAATGGTATTCCTTGCTTCACCAGAACCAATTGAAATTGGACTAAAACAAGCTAGGATGTGCTTCCTACCATTCTTGCTCCTAACACCAGTTTGAAACACAACGTTATTGTTCCTAAGTCCACCGGAAATAAAACATTGAATGCAATGTTTTACCTTATTCTGTCTGGAATATGCTTATCCTTTTAAAGGATGAGGTTTTTCCTTAAAGCCTTTCTATTTACTTCTCTTTGGGAGAGAACTGTGAATGTTTTGAGTTTGGATCTCTTGGCTTTCTCTGTAATGACCACAGTTAAAGAAAGCTGAATCATAAGAAATCAGTATTGAATTATGATAATTGGAGTAAAAATCCCTTCATGAAAGAGTATTTCAAGGCAAAGAAGACACTGCTTTATTTCAGTTTATTATATAGAGATCTTCTTCAAAGCCTTCCAAAACTATTTTGAAAGCCTGCCTTCAATATCTATAGACCCACAGGGCTCAACCTCAGTGTAAATGAAGGGAAGTTGCGTATCTTGCTTTTATCTAAAGTTCAGCAAAAGCTTTCAAGCAGAGGATGTTTCTTAACAAGTGAACACAATTGGTACAGAAAGCTAGAACATTTGACTTCCTAAATCCTCACTGTTATTCTCATTGCATCTTAACTTTTAAAGCTGAATTTGATTTTGTGGTCTGACAATGGGTTCTTTTGTTTCAGTAAATGTTCTCCCAAAGAAAATCCTAGTTATCAACTGAGGAGAAAAGTCTTCATAGAGCCCAAAGGTTAGAAATTCCACCTTCTAGACAAATGTAATATATTGAATTCAATGAAACAAAACAAGTCTTGATGAAATACAGTCTTTCCAGGTAAATGGTTTATCTTCTAAGAAGAGATTTTTCTTGTTGCAGTGATTTCTTGCTTCCCCAGGACCAACTGAAATAGTAATTAAACAAGCTAGATTGTGCTTCCTACTATTCTTGTTCCTAACAGTAGTCTGAAACATCAAGTTGCTTTTCCTCAGTCCAATTCAAATACCACCTTGAATTCAATCGCTTTTACCTTATTCTGCTTGGAATATGCTTATCCTTTTGAAGAATGAGTTTATTCCTTAAAGCCTTTCTATTTGCTTCAGTCCTTTTGAGGTGGCAGGGAACTTTGAGTGTTTAAGTTTTGATCTCTTGGCTTTCTCTGTAATGACCAGTGTCAAAGGAAGAGAGCAATCAGTACTTAACCTTGGAGACTGGAGCAAACTGTTTTGAAAGCCTTTTACTATCTAGTGTCAGACTCATAGGGCTTAATTTTGCCGCAGCCTCAATGTAAATGAATGGGAATTGTTTCCTTACAAGTGAACACAATTGCACAGAGAGCTAGAATAAAGTTAGAACATCTGCTGTCATTTACAGAACTTATTGAATTTTAGAGACCCATAGGAAAAGGGTTGAAGTTTGGGGAACACATAGAGCGAAGGGGTAACCCACAGCTCCGGATTCCTGGAAGTCCTTTTCTCTCCTTTGTAGGGAAACTCATGATGTTTCCCTTAAGCATGTTGCATTTTTCCTTCTGTGCTTCTTTAATAGCCTTGAATTGAATCTCTTTCCTCTAGTATATTCTTGACTCCTGATGCAGACACTGCTCCCAGTCACTGTAGCCTCTGGGATAATGCTAGAGTACTGATGAGAAAATTGGAAATTCAAAATCCTATGGGTCTCTGAAGTATAGGAGGTCCTCCTTCATTTAAGAGAAAAGAGAAATGAGGCTGAAGTGCTTTCCTCTTGATGCTGCCTCCATCCCTAATCTGATCCCTCTCAAGGGTTGAGCTAGAACACTCTCCTGGGTCAAATTCCTGGTTTAAACTAGCTCAGTGGTTTTATACAGACCCAAGGAGGATTGGCCAAGATCCTCAGCTAATAGGAACAGACTTCCTATTGAACTTAGGGAGGTGTCCATATCTTGTTCACTTTTAATAAACAATCAGTTTGTGTTCTGATAATCATTAAATAGCATATTTTGGCCCAAATCTGAAATAATTAAACAGGCTATTTTGTCTCATTTTTAAAAGGCTCCTTTTTCGTGTTATATCAGCCATTCCAGAGACCAGAGAAAGCTCAGAGTAGGATTGTAAATTCCAAACAGACCCAGCTTTGTCTTGCTTCTCTGAGTGAGCCCAGAGAATACGTCTTCTTATGTCAACAAACCAGAAGAGGCCTAGTTTATGGCCCTTCAGGATGAGACCCTCAACTCAGGGCATTAACTTGAGAAATGGGACTTTTTCTTATCTTAAGATTTTCTGGGCATATACCATGTTATGAATTGTTAATCGTAAAGAAAACATAGATATTCTGAATCATAATTTCAATTGACACTTTGTCATCTCTCTTGTTCATTGTATTTACCATTTATCCAATTAAGAAAATTCCTTTCTCATGCAATAATTAAACCATTTATGGGGATCATAAATTTGTGTAATTCAGCCACCCCTAATTGGGATGGTCCTAAAATGTACTTAAGCTCCCTCATTCTTTTGTTGGTCAGTCAGGACTTAGCTCCTGCTTCCTTGATGAAGTACCTCTAGCCTCAAGGGAATAGGAATAAACTCTGTAACTGTATACCACTATCTGTTTGTCTCCTTTAACTAAATTTTAAAGTTCTCATCTAATAAATATGGAGAGTTGAAAAAGTCTTTAGTGTAGTTTTAAGCTACACTGAAGACTTTTGGGACACCCTGTGTATTAGGGTTAAATGGGATAAGGTAACTTCAACCCCACATCAACAATTTTATGTAATCAAAATTGTCCATTTTATCATTTACCTTTACTTCTGTCTCGTTTATTTTGTTTAGTTTTAAGAATCTTTTTCCCTTTGAGATGCCCATCAATTGCAGAATGGCTGACTGAGTTATAGTATAAGAACATGATAGAATACTATTGTGCTGCAAGAAATTATAAACAGGATGGTTTTAGAAAAAACCTGAGAAGGCTTGGATGAATTGAAGCAAAATGATGAGCAGAACCAGTAGAATAATTTATATAGTAAGAGCAATATTGTAGAAATAACTAAATTTGAAAGATGTAGGAACTCTGATTGACTAACCACAATTCCAAAGGACTCATGATTAAACATTCTATCTACCTCCAGATAGGGAATTGATGGAAGTGCAAATTGAAGCATATTTTCTTTTCTTTTTTTCTTTTCCTTGTTCTTTTTTTTTTGGGGGGGAGGGTTGAGACATAGCTAATGTGGTAACACACATACATGCTTGTGAATAATAAACTATCTGATCCATTTTCCTTTCATTTTGTTCCCTCTCAGTATTCTCTGTCACTCTTAAAAGAGTTCGTTCTAAGAAAGTTTGTGCATGTCTATTTCTCTCAAAGTGGAAGACATGCATGCATGTATCCATGCACTTGGGAGTTCATTTGGAAATGAGATCACTTTGGAGTTACCCTGTACAGATTGTATACTCATCCCTCTTCCTTTGCCCCTGACTCAGGATGCCTGTGTCCCTTGTCAACCAAAATTATAGTTCATAGAACAACAGAGTGTTCCCAGAATGTCTGGTTTCTGTCATCCATAAATAAGAGAATGTCATAACAAGAAGAGAATGCTATAACAGGATAGTGTCCATAAAACAACAAGATAAGAGAAATGCCATTAATCAAGACTGTCTGGTTCAAGGCACCTGATCCTCATCAATCATAAACAAAAGAATGCTCCTAGTCAGCTTAATTTGGGGGTTCACTCAGAGAGCATTTCAAAGGGGTTCAAGTGGGCCCCACATTCCTTACCCCTAGATTTCCTTACACTTACATCTAAAGTTACTAAGGGTCTTGAATATGTGCCATGGTTGAGTTACCTCAAAGATCAATCACAGTGGAGGAAAAAACTGTCCAGAGTCAGGCTCATCTGGCTGACTAGCATTCAAAAAAGACTGTCCCAGAGCTGGGCACAAGTGCTCTGCCCAATCAGTGTCCTTAAATCTTCAAAGACACTTTAAGTAGAGGAAACTTTATTGATTGGGATATCAAAAGCAGAGTTTTTTCTCTATTTAAGAAAGAGCAATCTGATTTCAAATGGCATTGTTGTCAAAAACTTCTTATGCTGCCCTTACATGAATAATAGTGCTTGTACTAACGTGGAAAAGGTTGGCATAGTAACAGATCTTTACAACCCTAGAAACGTATGTCCCTCATTTGGAAGCACCCACCACGGGAGTTTAGCAGCATTTGAATTCTCTTCACTTGCTTTTCATCCACAATTTAGATACCTGTCATTCAAAACCTTCAATAAATCCTATTGGACCATGTACAGGGGCATGCTGGAACCAGCTTGTACCAGTTTGAAAGGACTGATTGTTCAATTTTCCCTGTAAGCCTTTATAACTTGGAAATCTGTAGATGCTACAAATCAGGTATTAATTTGTTGATTTATTTAATTTATAGTTTTGTTGAGTGTGACAACTTAAAGTAATGGAGAAAAATGTTAATAATGATGTGGATACAGAAGTGCCCTAAGGGTTAAATATAATATTAAGGGTTGCTTTCTCAGTACCTTGGGAGGCCTTCCTGAGCCTGAGAGCATCCTAAAGTAAACTTCCCCCTTTTCCTGGACCATTTGGAATACCATAAAACTTCCCCCTTATCCGGGACCATAAAACTTTCTTGTCACCCCTCCATCCTGGGTCATAAAATTTCCCGTCTCCCTTATCTTGTGTCATCCATCTTCCTCATCCTGCCCCTAAATCTCCAATCCCATTAAAGACCCTAAAATTACATCATTATTCTACAGACTACGTAGCTTTCTGGCTATATAAGTCTGGTTCTTTTCCTATATCATTGCCTTTGTTTAGCTCCTTGCTAAGTCTCAGGCCTGCATGCTTTTGTGTCAATAAAGCTCCCTTTGACTAAAGAGAAGGTCTGATTGAATTCTTTCAAAATTGAATCAACTCTCACAATTCTGACCTTTGACAACAATATACAATAATTTAAAAGTGTGTCTTCCATTCATTTTTGAAAGCCAGTTGTTAAGCATTTGCCAGTATACCCCCTGAACATTTTTTACTGCTACGTTGGATTGGAGGCAATGTTCACTGCTGAAATATTCTTTTAGAATGCATTTGCTGATATATGTTGAGAAATGGGCCAAAGAGTCTGATCACATCTCCAACCCTTGGAATTAGACCCAAAAACCTAGAAGAAAAGCAGATAGATGACACCGTTTGATTCATTTCTGCTTTACACATTTCCTGAAGTTCTACATTGCCATAAGAGTAATTTTCCAGAATTCCTCCTCAGGTCTAATTTCAGACCTGAGTTCAGGACATGGGACTTGGGGCTAGTTTTACTGAGGACTTCCACTTTACAAATAGGAGAAATATCCTATAACTAGCAGAAATGCATCTAGGCTCATAACCAGAAATCTTTCACCGTTAGTAATTTACTTATCTTGCAATTCAAACTTTAACACAAGTTGCTCTGGTCCATCATGCTAATGGACCTGAGGTCAAAGGCTTTCCCACCAAGTAAAGGTATATGCCCCTCTGAAGATAACTGTTAATAGGGTTCTAATCTGGCCTCACTATCTCACAGGTCAAGTTCATGCCTCTGTTGACATTGTGTTGACAGCTGAATTGAAGGACTACTCACTTCCCAGAATTCCCCTTGCATATTCTAAAATCCATCCTGCTTTCTCTATAATTAACTTTATTGTATTTAGTGACTACTTATCAGAAGTTGAGGAGGGAATTAATAACTTCATTTCCAAGTACCTTGTTTTCCAGATAGCTCCAGGGAACTGAGAAGATTTCAACTTTTTAGGTAATTAGCACAAAATAGCACCTTTATTGCCTTAATTTTTTTATTACCTTTCCACTTAGTTATATTCCCCTCCCAAAGAGTTGACAACATGATCATTCCTTTGTTACTTAGCCCAAAATAAATAATCTTTGGATTACACCAATCACCATGGTCCAGTTTTCCAATAACTTGGCAGCCATTGTGGCTATTCACCCCAGTAGAGTTATACATTTTTTACTAGGGTTAAACCTGCTTGGTTGATCACAGGGTCAATATCAAATAGAGTACTACTAGATGCAGAACAATTCATGTTCTCAACGAGTTTATAATCTAATATATTGGGGATAGGGAGGGGATTAGTACAAGAAAATAATATTTCTACTACTTATATATTAAGATTGTTGGGAGGAAAGTGCTTTGCAAAACTTAAAATGTTTTATAAATATGAGTTGCTTATATTTCTCCTGAAGAACTTTTAAAGTCAGGAAACCTGGGTTCTAATCTTGGCTCTGATATTTATAAGCTATGTACTCCCTATGCTCACCTGATCTTCAGCCTCAGGTGAGAAGAGTAGTGAGACATTCCTCTGGTCTTTTGTGCCTTCTATCTCCTGCTGTACCCTGAACAAAGACTGCTAGGGGCCAGCTCAGCTTCCATTGGTGCCAACTTGATTTCCCCCTGCCTGAGACTTCCACCTCTGGCTTCACCTGATCTCCAGCCTTAAACGTTAAAATCACCTGCTCCATTGTTGTACCCAAACCCAAATTCCAGTCACTACACACCACCTGATTTGTGGTCCACCATTAAGTCCCTTTATATTTCTGTCTTGTCTCTATCCTATACCCTATAATAGCTTGAAACTGCTTAAAGGCATGCCTGGGCATTGCTCAAGGCGTAGTTCCCTTATTTCCTCCTTCCTCAAATTAGCATTCTGTATATTTTCTTTGAATCATTATGGTGCAAGGATCTTATGACCACCTTGTCCTGTTCTGCCGACCACCCTTTGCCCTGAACATGACCTTGGCCTGTTCTGAGGATTTCCAGTCTCCCTCCAGTTCCCCTTACCCCATGACCCTCTACCCTGTTCTGAAAAGCGTTGACTATGATCTTCCACCCTCCTCTAGGAGGAACACCTGAGTCACAGTTGCACCATATTACAAAATTAGCCCTGAGCTATAGATCTAACCAATGGCTGTTCTTTGCTTCTGTATGTCATGGCTTCTGCTAGCTCCCCTCCCTGATTGTGGTTTTTGTGGTTTTAGCCTATATAACCAAAGTGGTGCCCTCAAAGTACCGATTTGGTACCAATTTGAGTGAACACTCTGGTATTTGTAAGCTTGTTTAATAAATCCACAACTAAATTTATCTTGAACCCAGGTCTCAGCTCTCTCTTATTCTCTGCACTATAGCATCATCTCCTACCTAGCCTTTGGAGCCAAAGAGCAGCAGTGAATTGGGACCTCCTATCTTACCAATTAACTGTGTGCTTTCCATCATTTGCTGCTCTTGTCTGCTGCCTGATCTCTAGCAGATAATTCTCAGACTCTCTGTTTAGGAAAATTAATATTGTACTGTATTGTTTAATAACCAGTATTTCTATGTGATACATTCTTTTCCTCATTTCAACAGACCCCATTTCTGAAAGGCAGGCACTTTCTGAAGGGTGTGATCATGATTGAGTAAGATGATCACTTCCAGCCCTCAAGCATCTTTGAAGTAACCTAATTGGGCTGGGCATCTTGCTTCTGTTTGCCCCATAAGTAGAAAGCCAGCTTGTGCTATGCCCTCCCCAAAGGATGACTCTTGTGTCCTTGTTTTTCCTAACCAAAGTTAGGGGTGACCTGGTCTGCCTGAAGGAGACCAAACCAAAGAGACCTAACTGAGGTGACTTATGTTTTTGTAGCTAAGATCACTAGAGGCAGCTGGATCTCATAAAACAACTAGCATTCTTTAAGTGTCTGAGAGGGAGTAATCAGTCACATCTGAAAGCCAGCCCACTTTGCCTAGCTTCACATTAATCCTTTCACCTTAAGATTAGTCCTCCTGTTGGGGGATGGGGGAATGAACTCATAGGAAGGTGCTGGGAACTATTAACCCCTCTCCATTAAAATGTCTCCCAGTTGAGACTGCCACTAAGGCAGATGTAATGAGATGGCAATATCATCAGGGGAGGGTGTAACGGTAATTAATTTAAATTTGAAGACCCATTTTTGTTATGTCAACTAAGCAGGTACTTAGCCCTTAGTAACTAATCAAATCTCTGTGAAAGAAACAGAAGGTGTGAACTCTGTCTCCTGTTGCTGATATAACAGGAAGGGGTTGGCTGAAACAGGAAGCCAATGTGTGTGAGTATATATATAAGAAAAGCCCCAGAGAGGCACATTCAGAATTTTCTTGAGACCAGAATTTAGTGAAGGCTCAAGTCGCTGCTGGGAAGGCTGCCTGAAAGGCGGAAGAGGAAAGCTCTACCTAGACTGGAGAAAAGGATTTTGATTTTGAAAACCTGGGAGGAGTGATTTGGTTCCAGGGGCCAGCTGAGACTTCTTCTGGGTCCTAGGACCAGCCAAACTGCCGGAGGACTGAGGAAGCATGACCCAGATGCTAAGACTTTGTTTGTTTGTGGCTTGGTTGAGCCTTAAACCCCAGGGAACAGAAATTGTGAAGGTTTTGAGATGGACTGAACTCTGTGAATTTCAATGTGAAGCTGGAACTGACCAGAGAACTGGACTAGGACCTGGGAGCTGTCTGCCTCTGAATCCAGGTGACTGTTTGGTGGATTCAGGTAGGAGCTGGGACCATGGAAGGGCATCCAGGGAATCTTAAGAGACCACTCTGAATCAAGATGAAGAAAAGATCCCTCCTTGGGTATTGAATGCTGTGATGAAATTGAAGTTTACTAGAGGCCTAGGGGTGGAGGGTTTGTGTATTTTCTAATGACTGTATTTAGTGATTAATGATACTTAGTAACTGATTGCTATATAAGTGACTGATTAAGTTAACCTAGTTGCCCCATGAGTGGAAGACTGACTATTGTATTTTGAGATGACTGAATGACTGGGTAAGGAGGCAAACCTCCTTAGTGATACTAGATGATTGTTCTTTTGTTCTTTGTTCTAAATATTGTGACCACTTTGGTGAAAATTATGTGGCCATTTTAATTGTTAGCTGTTGTGAACATTACATTGTGATTTTTCTGAGAATGTTTTGCTTTGATTTGTTATGAAATACCTAGTGTTCACTATACTGTGTAATCAGAACCTTAAAAGCTGTTCAAAGTAGCATTCTTCTGGAAAGCTGCTCTGGCATGGCATTACAGAGAGCCAAATGATGTACTTTTAGGCCAACAAAGGAAGACACACTTAGATTTTAAAAACCCTGACACCCTCATTCTGACTCTTTTGGCACAACTGGAGGCAGACCATAAGAGCCCTTTATTAACAGGTTCTTCACTCTATTAATAAATGATGTCTTACTCAGAGAATTGCCTTGGTTTACCCTTTGCCAAATCTCAATCAAGACACTGATGACTTCCAGTCTTTCATCTCCAATTGCCATACCGATATCTCCAGCTGGATATCCAGTAGACATGTTAAATTCAACATGTCTCAAACTGAATTCATTATCTTTCCCTCTAAACACTCCCTCCCCTTCTATCTTTCTTATTATTATCCAGGACAATATCATCTTCCCAGTCTCCTCAGTCTACTCACTATCTTTTATACACACACACACACACACACACACACACACACACACACACACACCCCACTCACCACACACCATCTGTTGTCCAGGCCTATCGATTTCAACTTTTCAATATCTCTTGAGCATATGTCCCCTTCTCTCCTCTTACATTACCACTCACTGGTGCAGGTCCTCATCACCTCACATCTGGACTATTCCAATAGCCAGCTGGTGGGTCTTCCTGCCTCAAGTCTCTCCCTATTCAACCCATCCTCCAGGTAGCCATCAAAGTTATTTTCCTAAAGATCATAACAGACTGTATTAACCCTGTGAGGGATAATTTATAGTGAAGTTTCCCTGTTGTGCAGAAAATAAGAGTGAGCCGAGACCTGGGTTTAAGATAAATTTAGATGTGGTTTTATTGATCAAGCGTGCAACTGCCAGAGTACTCACTCAAATTGGCAGCAATTTCTGGAAATCCAGATCTTGGTTATAAAGACTAAAAGCACAAAATTATAACTGGGAGGAGAGCTAGCACAAGCTATGACATACAGAAGCAAAGAACAGTCATGAGTTAAATCAATATGACTCAGGGGAGTATGGTGCAAGGGTACAAGGGATCAACCGTTACCTGGTGGAGGGCACAGGGTGGAGGGGCATGGGATGAGAGGGACTGAAATTTCCCAGAACAGGCTAGGGTCACGTTCCAGGCAAAGGGAGTGGGAGCCTCGCTTGGTCAGTGAGGCAGGACAGGATGGTACCTAGATAAGATCCTTGCACCATAATGGACCTGGTATACTATAATGATTCAGGGAGAAAATATGAAATGCTGATTAGGGGAGATACAGTCAGGGAACGCCTTGAGCAATATGCCCAGACATGCCTTAATCAGTTTCAAGCTATAATAGAGAAAAACAGAAATATAAAAGGGGCTTACTGGTAGGCCACAAGTCAGGTGATGTGTAATGACCTGGGATTTGGGTTTAGGTGCAACACCCCATTCTGAAAAATCAAATCTAGAATGGCTTCGGTATTCACTAGGCCTAGGTTTAGAAGTCAGCTGACCTTCCAGCAATCTGGAACTTAGAGCAATGGAGACCCTCCCCAGTGATACCTCAGCACAAGACGTGCCAAATAAGGTTAAGACTGCTTTCATTGGACACCCACACGTTTCCAGGTCCTTTGTCTCAGAGAGATTCCCGTGCTTAGGTTGTGGGTCAGCCCCTCTACCAATGAGAGTGAAGGCCAGTTGGGGGGGGGGTTGGATTTCTGCATTAGAAGAAGCATTCTGGCTTCTACCTGTTGCTCTCTCCCTGTACATGCCATGTGGGTGACAGGGGCAGAGTCCTTTCTCATTGAGAAAGAACAAAGACTTTTTCTGATCTCAGATTCAGGCTCTGAACTCTTTCATCTCACACAACCCCCTCTGCCCAATAAATTCCAATGGCTCCCTATCACCTGAATCAAATACAAAAATCTTGTGTTTGGTATTCAAAGCCCTTCATAAGCTACCACCCCTCTCCCTCAAATTTCCAGTCCTCTCAAACTTCATCCTCTGCTATGTATTTTATGATCCAGTGACACTGGCCTCGTTACTGTTCCAAAAACAAGACATTCATCTCTTGACTCCAGGCACTTTCTCTGGCTATATCCCATGCCTGGAATGCTCTCCCTCCTCATCTCCACCTACTGATTTTCCTTCAAGTCCCAACTAAAATCCTACCTTCTATAGGGAATCTTTCCTAAAATCTCTTAAGTCTAGTCCCTTCCCTCAATTATTTGCTTCCTTGTTGTTCAGGAATGGTTTGCCATTTCCTTCTCCAGTTCATTTTACAGATGGGGAAACTGAGCCAAATATGGTTAATTGACTTGCCCAGGGTCACACAGAAAGTAAGCATCTGAAACTGAATTTTAATTCAAATCTTTCTGACTTCAGTCAGGGCACTCCATCCACAGTACTACTTAGCTGCCTTCGTTTACTTAGTATTTATACTGTGGGTGCTCTGCCCAAAGGAATGTAAATTTGGATTACCAAAACCTTGCAAAATATCTTGGGAGTTTACAGGCTAAATTTTTTTTCTCTTCCCTACTTATTTATTCTATCATTTTTTTAAAAAACTGGAACAATTAACATTTTTGCCCCATGTAGTTTCATTTATGATTTCTTGAAATACAGAACTGGAAAAAACACAGGCTTTGATAAAACCCATTGGGATTCAAACTGAGTTACCTGATCATGCCGTAAACTCAAATCACTCTGGCTCTCACTGATTGGCCCACAGTAAGTCCCAGCCCTAGCCTCAGTTGGGCATTGTTTGCATTTTTACTGCTTAGAGTGAGTGTAGTGATTGTTTCTGTTCTGAACAGAAACCCTGAGGGTCTTCCCCTCCCCGATTGATTTTTTTTAAACATTTTGAGTAGGTAAAAGAGGCCTTTGTTGGGGAGGGAATCTTTATTTCTTAACTAGCCTTAAACAATGATTGGGGGTTGCCTGGGTCTAACTGAGAACTGGAAAGACCTTAGTTTAAAAAGGTCAAGATCTCCCACTGCATGGGGCCATCCCCAATCATTTGGATCTGTATCTCAGCACTGGTCCCAGATGGCTCTGGAGAAGAGAGTGAGACTTTGCACAGCTGTGCCTCGCTTAACTCCAATTCACTTCCAAGTCAAGACATCACCTTCCTGATGTCATCGGTCCTCTTTCAGTACCAAGGACAAACAACTTAACCTCTAGGGAGCCTATTTGCACGTATCTGTTTGCTTGTTGTTTCCCTCATTAGGTTACGAGTTCCTCACAGCCAGAAATGTCTTTTGCCTCTTTCTGTATCTCTAGAGTTTGGCAATACCGTAGGTGCTTCATAAATATTTACTGACTGAAATCTTCCACCAAGCAGTTAACCTCCCAGAGACTCCGATTCCTCGTTTGTAAACTGGGAGTGATGCCTACTCTACAGGACTGCAGGGTTTATTGCAGCCGTATTTCTTGCCTCTATCTGTCCCGCAGGAGATCTGTGCAAAGGTGTGAGGCAGATTTTTGTTTTTCCTGCCTCCTCCAATCCATTCCTCACGGCTTCTCAATTCCAACTCCCCAACACTAGTCTTGGCACTGAGCAAACCAGAATAACTAGCTGTGTAATCTCTGTCTCTCACTTTCCATAACGGTAAAATGGACATAATCCTCAAAATGCCAGCGAAGGTGAGCCAACACGTGTTTATCAAGCCAGGCACGGAGCTATCATTAATGAAATGAGGCCCACATCACAGGGCCACCTGCAAACTTTACGACAGGCCCTAAAAGTGAGCAGATGACAACCAGTTAAGCCCCGATTCCTTCCGAATTAACGCAGCCCTCACGTCCCCCCGCCCCCACCATAGCCAGGTGGTGCGGTGGATAGAGTGCTGGGCCTGGAGTCGGAACGACTCACCTTCTACAATTCAAATCTGACCTCCGGCATTTACTAGCTGTGTGACCCTGGGCAAGTCGCCTGGCCCTGTTTGCCTCGGTTTCCAATGAGCTGGATAAGGAAATGTCAAACCATTCCAGTATCTTTGCCTAGAAAACCCCAAATTGAGTCACTAAGAGTTGGAGGTGACTGAACTGAGCGAACAATAAGACAGGAAAAAAAAGTGACAATTCATCCCTCCAGACAACAGGGGCGCTCAACTGCTGCTCCAGTGGCCCGCGCGCGCGCGCACACACCCCTCCCCCCCATTCCTTCGCCCTCTCTTCCCAGTCTTTTCTTTCTGGCTCCGCCCCATCCTCTACTTTCTTCCCAGCCAACCTTATCCCCTCTGTTCCATCCCTTCCCTCTAACCACGCCCCTTCCATTATGTAATTTTCCTTAGCTCCTCCTATCCTCCACCTCTTCCTATCCTCGATTCCAGTCTGTGTCTCCCTTCTCTTTTCAGCTCTAAAAGTTGTGTTTTACGACACTGTCGTCTAACGACGAGTCTTTACGGCAACGAGAAACGGCCGGAAGGCAGCAGCCGTGGCAGCCGGAGCGGGAGTTTGGGCGTCAGTGGCGGTGGCGCTGCCGGGCGGAAGCGGTGGGGGAGACGGATCCGGGCGTTTAGGACACGCCAGGGCCGAGACCGGGGCCAGAACCAGGACGCGGGGCGGGAGGAGGCGGCGGCGGCGGGGTTGATGCCCGGTGGCGGGGGGAGCCCGGCGCCCTGCAGTCTCCTGGCCGCCTCGGAGCCGCGGGGGGGCGAGGAGACAGCGGCGGCGGGGCCCGGGTCCGGTGGCCCCGGGGGCTCCTCTTGCGGTGGGGTCGGGGGCCCCGGGCCCGGAGGCGCCGGCAACAGCAACAGCGGCGGCCCGGGGGGCAGGATGAGTCTGTCCCCGAAGGAACTCTCTAGCCTGCTGGGGATCATCTCGGAGGAGGCCGGGGGCGGCAGCACCTTCGAGGGCCTGTCCAGCGCCTTCCATCACTACTTCAGCAAGGCGGATCACTTCCGTCTGGGCTCGGTGCTTGTGATGCTGCTGCAGCAGCCAGACCTGCTGCCCAGCGCGGCGCAGCGCCTCACCGCCCTCTACCTGCTCTGGGAGATGTACCGCACGGAGCCCCTCGCGGCCAACCCCTTCGCAGCCAGCTTCGCCCACCTGCTCAACCCGGCGTCCCCGGGACGGGGCGGCCAGGAGCCCGACCGGCCCCCGCTCTCAGGTACGGAGCTCCACCGGCTGCCTACCCCCCCCCCCCACCGGTGTGAAAGCCCCCCAGAAGGGTGTAGGGAGAATGACCTGGAGTGCCCGCATCTTGATTTTAATCTTGGCTGTGTTCCCGGGGTGACCAAATCTGTCATTTTACTCCAGCTGGCCTGTGTCTTCAGCTGAACAATGAGGGGTTGTGCTACATACAACAGGGGCTCTTAACCTTTTGTGTGTGTCATGAAACTTTCACCAGAATCGTGAAGTCTGTGCACCCCTTTTCAGAAGGGTATTTTTAAATGCACAAAAAATATATATATAGCATAACAGTGGAAACCAGTAATATTGAAAAACAACTTTGAAAAGTTCACAAGACTTCAGAACCTCGGCTAGATCTCTTATAGCTCTGTGACCTCAAATGAGTACAGTGTCTCAAATGAAGCTCTTCACTCCATAAAAATCCCTTTCTTCTCATCATCTGGATGGAGTACTACGTTTCTGTTTGTAAGGGAGGATATGATTTAGAGGCCCCATGTTGGGCCAAACGAAAGTTTGGTGGGGGTCTGCCCAACTCTAGTTTCTAGCCTCTTAATGATTTTGCATTAAGACTCTGATGAGCTTCTTCTTTTGGAGGAGTGTCTTCCCCTTTCTCCCCTCTCCCATAAGGATCGACTTAGAAATTCCCTGATCTTTGGAGAGAAATCTCAAGTTTATCTTGGAGGTGGATCTGAGTGGAGGATTAATTCCAGTTTAATAAAGCCTATAATATGAATGACCACTATCTGGCATTTTCCACATCTTCTGAACATTTCAAGGGCACAGAGTAAAACTGGAGTGGGAATATAGGTTAAAAAGTAAAGGCACTAAAATCAATCAACAGTCTCCTCAAAGACTTCCAGAAGCCTGTCTTTTTTCTCCCCGTACCTTACCGTCTCCTGAAGGCAGCTCTTATTCCAGACTCATATATTTGAGTGCCTCCTCTTTCTGGAAAATGATTCTTCTATTTAAAATGGGAGTTGAGATTTAATTGGAGGACAGTAGTCATAGGAATCTATGAAAAGCAGAGAAGAACTCAAAGCTAGTTTTCCTTTCTGAAGGCTGGAGTAGACTTAAGACATTTGAGGGGGGAAAAATAAGGTCATTTTATGTTTTTTAGTTCTTAGGAATACATGTAGTATTAAGTTAGCTTCTTTGGTAGGTGGAGTGGAACAAGGGAAAAGATGAAATTTTGTTTAAATAATAATTTCCCCCAATTATCTGAAAAACAATTTTTAACATTTGTGGGTTGTTTTTTTTTAAGTTTTGAGTTGCAAGTTCTGTCTTTCTTTCGCTCCCCTCCACCTTCCCTGAGACAGTAAGCATGCTGTCTGATACTGTGATTTTACGTGTAAAACGTGAGGGGATGAAATGTTGAAGTCGGTGTACAGATAGGAATAGTAGAAGTGTCCCATCTTTACTGTCTTTAAAGTGATTATACCTTGAGTCATCATTGTCTTAAAGCATCCTTCTGCAGTATGTTATTTTAGATTGATTTCTCAGTCTTAACTTTGCCATTTTGATCACCAGGGGAAATTTGTCTTTTATTTCTCAATCTTCTTTGTTGAGTGATCATGCATGTTGTTCTCTTATTGTAGGTACACCCCAAGCCTCATCCTTGGGCCCTCTTTTCTTCTGGCTCTCCACTTAGTGATCTTAAGAGTCCCCATCAGATCAAGCATCATCTCTGTTCAGATGACTTTCAGATTTCTATATTCAGCCCTACTCACCTGATTCTATGATTCTACTGAACTCCATTCTGATATCACCACCTGCCTATAATAATAGTTCTAATATAGCCCTTTAAGGTTTAAAAAGTATTCTGCATATGTTACCTCATTTGTTCTTAACAGCAGCCCTCTAAAATAGGGACTGTTATTATCCCTATTTTACAGATGGTGAAACAGCCTGGGAGAGGTTAAGTAACTTGTACAGGGTTGGTCAAAAAGATATTTAAGTGTCTGAGATAGAATTCAAATTCTGGTCTTTGGTTTTCAGTCCACTTTTTCGGTCTAACTGTTATTGTAAGCACTGTGTCCGGCTTCATGTCCCTTAGGCTTCTTAAACACAGCCTATCCAAATGGAACTTTCTCCATCCATGTCCTGTATCGGTTGAGAGTGCCACCATCTTTCCAGCCACCTAGTTTCAAAGCAGTAAAGTCATTCTGTACTTGATACTCTCTCACATTTCCTGTTAGTTGCCAGATCTTGTCAGTTCTGCTTCCACAACAGAGTTCACATCTTTCTCCTTTTTTCCCTCCTCTCATGTATATGTGATTCAAGTCCTCATCACCACTTACTCAGATTATTTCATCCTCCTTCTAAAATATTGGTCTCTTCTCCACTCCATCACCTGCACCCTACCCCTGCCAAAATCATCTTCCTAAAGTATAAGTTTTGCCTTCCTAGACCCTCTACTCAAATGGTCAGTGCTTTATTATTGCTTTTAGACAAAATACAGATGGTTAGCATTTTGAAAACTTTTTGCAAAATGTCCTGCCTTTCCCTTTTGTTTCATAGCACTCTCCTTCATATGTGCCAGCCAAACTGTTATTTGCTGTTTCTGGACTCGACATTCCTTATCCCATTTCTATTTTCTGTCTATTTACTTATCTCCTGATGTTCCCTGTGCCTGGGATGTAACTGTCATCATTTCTGCCTCTTTAGCTTTCTTTCATACCTAGTTTCCTTCAGGGCTTAGCTCATGGGCCACCTCCTACAGGAATACAATTTTTCCTTTTCAGGATATACATTTATACGTACTTACATATCTACACATATATACATACACACACACACTTATCTGCTTACCTTTTTTGTCCCACTAGTAGAATCTTAAGATCCTTTGAACAGAAACTGTTTTTCATTTTGTCTTTAGCCCCTAGCACCTAGTCCTATATTTTGCATATGGTGGCCACTTCATAGCTGCTCGTTGGAGTGCATTGATTGGCCTACCTCAGTGTTCTAGCTGAAGATTCATCATCAAGAAAAATACTGCTTTAAAAAAAACTGCTTTATAGTTTTAGGATTTGTCACTAAGCATTCATTGTGTACTTATTTATTAATTACCTATTAGTGAACATTTATTGTCACAGGCACTGAGCTTAGCACTAAGGACCCAGAGATAAAAATGAAACATTCCCAGTTTTCAAGGACCTTGTATTCTGTTTGGGGAATTAACAAGTACAAATATAATTAAATATAAAACTTATACAAAGTAATTTCAAGGACAGTAAGCGCTAGCAGTCAGAAGGATCAAAAAAGGATTCTTTTAGGAAGTCGCTCTTCAGTTGAATTTCGGAGATTAGAGATTCTAAGAGAAGAGTGGAAATGAGGAAGGTGTAGATTCCAGGCCTGTTGATGGACAGTCTGGGTTTGAAGGCCAGAAGAGGAGAGATAGAAAACTTGAGTATCAGCAGGGAGGTCAGTATAGCTGAAACACAATGCATGAAAAGGAGTAATATCTGGAAAGCTAGCTTATAAAGGACTTTAGTGCCAAAAGACAGACTTTTTATTTTAGGCTAGAAACAGTAAGGTACACATAGTAGCTGCTAGACCTTTTTGAGCCAAGGAATGACATTGTCAGTTCTGTATTTTAGGAATTTCATTTTAGCAGCTGTGTGAAAGTTGGAATGGAGAAGAATAATTTTTATTTGGGTTAACATGAAACAGATAGGCTCTGCCCTAACTTTTAAGTCCCACAGATGAATGATAAAGAGGTTAGAGCAGTGGTTCTCAACCTTCCTAATGCCGCGACCCCTTAATACGAACCTTTAATACTCATATATAGGCGTATCTGTATGTGGGCAGACCCACTTGGAGGTGGATACAGGAGCAGTGTCTCGGTTCCTAAGACCATTGGAAATATGTGTTTTCCAATGGTCTTAGGCAACCCCTGTGACCCCTGTAAAAGGGTTGTTCAACACCCCTCCTCCCCCAAGGGGTCGCAGCCCAAAGGTCGAGAACCGCTGGGTTAAAGGATTTCAGGAGAATTCTTTTAACAGTGTACTTTTTTAGTTGTGTGTCCTAGTGGAAATAGACCTGGACTAGGAATTAGACTGGTATTCTAATCCAAACTCTGTTGCTTACCTTTGGCACCTTTGACCAAGCTGCTTCACCACTTTGGACCTTAATTTCCAAAATGATTTAGACTGAGACCTCTAAAGTACCTTCCAACCCTAAGTATTAAGACCTCAAGTTTCTTTCTAGGACGCAAGTTTTAGTAATAAATACATAACCTGCCTTTTTAGCCTTATCAACCAAACTGAACTGCTTTTCCCCATTTTCTTTCTTGATATTTTTAATATAAAATTTTCAAATCATCTTTATTATATGTAGTCAAGTCTAATCTTCATTCTAAGCATTATATGATGACAAGGTAGGGATCATTCTCAAGTTCATAGCCTTGTCTTTTCTAAAGTAGATTACTGTGTGCCATATATAGAATGAACAACTATGCAGCAAGGATAAGGAGTGATGACATAGGGCTAGGTTCAGGTGTACTCTTTTTTTTTTTTTTGCTTATTGGAGGGGGAAAGGTAGGGCAGTTGAAGTTAAGTGACTTGCCCAAGGCCCCACAACTAGTAAGTGTTAAGTGTCTCAGGTCAGATTTGAACTCAAGTCCTCCTGACTCCAGGGCTGGTGCTCTATTCACTGCGCCACCTAGCCGCCCCTCAGCTTTATTCTTTAAGGAATACTTTTCCAATATTTATGTACAGGTCATCTTATTGGATTGTAAGCTCTTTGAGAGTAGAGTCTGTTTCTCATTTATATTTGTATTCCTGTTGATAGTCTTATCTTATACTTGTTAATAATTTTGACAAATGTTTGTTGAGTGTAACAATAGTAATTTTCAAAGACTTGAGATTTTTTCCCAGTGATTTTATTGAAGTCTTTTTTTATTTGCAGGATTTTTGCCTCCTATAACTCCACCAGAAAAGTTTTTTCTTTCCCAGTTAATGCTGGCCCCACCAAGAGAACTCTTCAAAAAGACACCTCGACAGATTGCCTTAATGGATGTAGGAAACATGGCCCAGTCAGTGGACATCAGTGGGCTTCAGCTAGCATTGGCTGGTAAGAAAAGAACCAGCATATAATCACTTCTTTATTGAATCTTGAAAAAATGAATTTGTATATTGTTCGTAAGACAAAGATCACGGTAAATGTGTACTGGGAGCACAAATGTCTTCTGTGGAAAATAAATTTTTTAATTCCAGGTCTTTAAATCTTGCCATATTGTGTGAACCCATTTTACATTTCAGCTAAATCATTTGTTTTCTTAATTGCCTCAGAGGAAAAGTGGATGTAATTTAAAGTTTTCCTTTGCTAATAGGAACTTTCTTCACTATAAGGTAATTCCTTCTTGCTGTCATAATTTGTTATTTTGCATTAGACATATACACTTAAATCTCTCTTTTTTTTCCTAATGCATTCTTTTCTCTTTAAAACAGAATATTTTACATTCTTCAGTGAAGTCAATAATAGTTTATCTTAGACATAATTTTTTTTTGGAGGGGAGAAGGCAAGGCAGTTGGGGTTAAGTGACTTGCCCAAGGTCACACAGCTGCTACGTGTGTCATGTCTGAGGCCGGATTTGAACTCAGGACCTCCTGACTCCAGGGTCGATGCTCTATTCACTGCACCACCTAGCTGCCCCAAAATAGTATTTCTTGAAGCAGTATACCAAGGTTTGAAATGAAAATGCCTTAAAAATCTTGGAAAAATTGTTAGCAGAGTTTGTATTATGAAAATTCAGTCACTAGCCATGTATGTGAAATACACTATAAATATCAATTACTTTAGCTTATCAAGTACTTATTAAGCACCTACTGTTCCCAAGGCTCTGTGCTAGGTATTGACAGTACATCAGCAGAATTAAGAGAAGTTCCCACCTTGAAAAGGCATACATTATTACAATATTGGTACCACTAAGTCAGCATGAGATGAGAAGAGGAGGATAAGGACAGAATAGAGGAATAAGGAAAGGAATCATCTAGAAAGTGACACCTGAGTTGAGCTTTGAAGGAAAGTAAGAGATCTAAGAGGCAAGGGTAAGGAGGAAGTCTGTCCTAGGCGTAGGGTACAGGAGAGGGAATGCCAAGTTCGGGTTGGTCAGATTACTTCCCTTCAACTCTACATTTTAGCCTGTTTGATGTGTCAGAAAAGTAAGGCAATGGACCAACAGAAGATACATAAAGGCCATGCTAAGAAGTTTGTGTTTATCCTAGAGTGAGTTAGGCCACTGGAAACACTTGAGCAGGAAATGACATGGTCATAATTGTTTTAGGGAAGATTACTTTGGCAGCTGATTTGGACAGCGAAGTGGGATTCGTAGATTTCTCTACTGTGTTACCTTCTATTAAAAATTGTGATTACTTTCTTTGAAAATACTTACAGAGCATTGCAATACATTGTATTTAACTTTAAATATGGGTGTGTTTGCTATGGAAATTTACCTCAAACTAAATGATGAAATTGTACTTTAAAGATCTGATCCAGGAATTGACCTTTGAACTCTGGCCTTGGTTTTTCTCTGTCATCTCTTCTATGTTGGATTATCTACTAAATTAAATGGATTACTTTCCCCAGATCATGTTTAAGGGACTTTCCTCTTGAGAGAAAAAATAAGAATCATAGTTTGATATGTTCACAGAGAAAATCACTTGAGTTGCTAATGACTCATTAGAGGGATATATTTATCTTACTTCTCACCTATCTTTTTCCCATACAGAAAGCAATTAAGTGGAGTAACATAAACCTATCACAAAAGGAAGATCGATCAAAGATAGGCTTTCTTAGAAGTCTTTTTTATAATTGCCATTATTTTGTTGAATCTTATCAGATCCTCCTCTCCAACTTCATGTCTTTTAATGTAGAGGTGCTTGTGATTGTTCACGTTGTTTGGGGTGCTGATAGATATTTGAGTGACAACCTCACTATTTGACACGCAGAAAGGACTGTCCTTGTAGATGAATTATGATTAAGGTAGGATCAGGTCATAAGGAAGGGACAGGCTTAAGAAAAGAGAGCATGTTCAGGGGAGAATTGGTTGTGCCCCCTCCCTTTCCCCAGTATCACAGATTACCTTCTTGGTTTATAGCAGCAAAATAAGATAAAGTGTTGTTTTTCCTCCAGTATTGCCTCCTCCATCCTAAGGTGTCATAGATTTCATCTTTTTCAGCTTCTGCTTTTCTACTATTTTGACAAAATTAACTATCTCTGTTAGTGAAGGCCCTCTTCCCCCAAATCAGTTTATTTTCCATCACTTGGGAACAAGATGTTCATGTTAGTGAATTTCCCATCAAATAGCTGAAAGTTTTTTAGCACCTAAACTTTTGCAGTATTTTGAAAATTTTTTTATGTAAACTTTATGTATGTTTCTTGACTTAAACTAAATTAATTCAGCTTTAATGACAGGATGATCATCTTGATCATCTACCTTTTGAATTGTGATGGTCCTCAGGCCTGTTAAGCAGGCGTCAGTGTCAGCAACTGCTAGAGGCAAATACATTGATAGTGGCAGGAAATGACAAAAATCAGCCTAAGAATCTAGTCATTTAGTACTGGGGCCGTCTCTATCTCCAGCCTCCGTATCTGCTACAGAGCCAGGAAGCCAGATAAGCAAGCTTCTTAGACCTATGACAGTAATGTGTAAATAAAGTGCAAATATGTTATAAGTGAGGTCTTGAAGTGCTTGGGGTCCATTTTTTCCACTTTTGGGATCTCTATATATAAAGGCTATTGGCTAAATAATCTCTCCAGAACTGAAATACTACTGGGCAAGCACTACCTGCTCCTCGATGTAACATTCTTCTGGATACCTTTATTCAGATCAGAGCGCAGTGTTGATTGCGTATAGTATAGGCCCAATACCAGCTGTCAGTTGGACATGTACTTTGATTTGTTTATTAGTAAGTGTGCCAGGTTATTCACATTCTTTCATCCATTCCTCCATGACCAGAAGCATATATGTGAGACCAGGCAAAGCATTTCCACAATTGACAAATAGCTTTTTTTATTTGTATGATTTTTCATATCCCTTCTATGACCCATATTGGCTTTATTTGCCCAAATTTTTGTCTTTTTGGAGAAGTAATCCTGCTAACTTTCTCTTCTCCTTGAAAAAAAGGAATATCTGACTGAAAGTCCTTGTATTTATCCAGACTATGTATGACAAATTATTGCATTTTAGATAAAGCAAGAGATAAGTGCTGTTAATGCTATTCATTAGTGTTGCATCAACCTTTTAGTGACCTATAAGTGAGAAAAAGAATCCATGGTAACAGTTTCCACAGTACTTGTTTACTGAGTGACTTTTTAGGTTAACTGGATGGAGTACTTTATGTTTAAAATGATGTTTTTCTCTTATTTCCCAAGTCTGTTTCTCATGGTTAGGTAATTATTATTTTGTATTATCATTATATAATTATTATTTAAGTGAAATTACTTGTTAATGATTTAAATTTGTTTCAAATCCCTGAGGAATTGTGTGTTGTAGGTGATTTAAACTTTTATATTGCTCATTGTATTATCTGATTAGGTGACGTTATTATCTTGGAATAATGAATTCTAGGACATTACCAGATAGCTAGGTGGTGAAATAAATAAAGCACCAGGCCTGGAGTTGGGACAACATAAGTTCAAGTGTAACCTCAGACATTTAGTAGGTATGTGACCCTGGCCAAGTCAACTCTGTTTGCCTCAGTTTCCTCCTCTGTGAAATGAGCTGGAGAAGGAAGTGGCAAACCACTCCAGTATCTTTTCTGAGAAAACTCCAAATGGGATCATGAAAAGTTGAACAGAATTGAAATGACTGAACAGCAGCAAGACATTTTACCCATAAAATATTGCGGTATTACAGTGAAACAGTTGATAATCTTTAAATTAATTGATGCTTTTGATGTTTTTGTTCATCTGCTTTGGTGTAATAAACTTTAGGAATCAAAGTATTTCAATAAACTCTTTCCTTCTGTAATTCTTTTGACTTTACTTTGATTTTGGATGCTAGGTTAGTGTTATCTAAAGGCATACCTTTTATCCCTATAAGAGAATGATTCTGAACACTGAGGCTGAGTGAGTTAGTGTATTAACACAGCTGCATATGGGCATATGCACAAACTGTTCCCTGAGAAGGGAAATAGATTTTTTTTTTTTGGCATCACTTTAATAGAGGCTAGTAAAAGAACATAGTACATCAGAATATGTGGATTATCTCAGGGTACTTAAACTTTATAAATGTATCTTGTGACTACTATTTAATAGACTGGAAATCAAATCCAAAACAGCTTCTAATATCTTATAATTTGTTAGCTTCCAGGAAAGGTTTACAGTACATCTAGCACAGCAATGAAAATGTGAATTAAAGATTGAGAAATTTGGCAAGGTGCTGTAACTGAGCTTGTAGTCTTCCTTTACCTAGACTGAAGATTTCCCAATCCATTCATTTTCACAAGTGCAAAAAAGTGCAGCTGTCTGCTTTGGAACTAGCTACACAAAACATCTATCTGGAGGTCTAAAATTCAGATGTATTGCAGTGGGATTGATTAGCTTCAAGCAACATTTTCCAGGCTGGTAGGCAAAAATTTGACGTACCAATTACTTTTATTTATGAATCGTGCAGTGCATGTGTTCTGAATTTTTTTTTCATAAAAACTGGAGGAAATAAAAAATTGTGGTACTCCCAGTAGGAACAAGCTTTTCCCTCATGACACTGATCATATTCATTTTATGGGTTGGGTTTTGTCAGAAATTACTGTCAAATACATGCTATCTACTTAATTAGTCTATGATTTGCTAACTTGTTTTTTCTTTCCTCTTATTCTGCCAGTAAGAATTATTGTAGGACAGCATTGCCCTTGTTTACCAGTACCCTAGGAGGAACATCATTTCCTTGGAAGGCTATAAATTGTTTCATTTCTGCCTGCTCAAGCTTAGACTGTGTTCTGACTACACTATGCATAATAAAATGTTAACTTTATAATATTTAAAAGGCCTCATTTTTTTTTTCCAGAACGGCAGTCTGAATTACCAACACAAAGCAAGGCTAGCTTCCCTAGCATTCTCAGTGACCCAGATCCAGATTCTTCAAATTCTGGTTTTGATAGTTCTGTTGCCTCACAGATCACAGAAGCTTTAGTCAGTGGACCAAAGCCACCCATTGAAAGTATGTATATAAATTAAATTATGTTCATTTTGGTGGATTTTGCAGTGCTAGTACATGAATTTCAGTGTTTCTGTAATGGCTGTAATGTGAGAATATGATGACTGCTGTTATAAGGATCTTGTGAAAATTAGGTATGATCAGATATATGAGTGTTTTATAAAACCAAATGTGCAGTTATTATCATAAAATATTAGCCTACAAGGAAGATGACCTTTCCCTCAAAAAGGACTTTATACAATTTATCACATACCTAAATCATTATACAAAAAGTATATAAACTTTTAATAATTAATTGCATCTTGAATTTTAGTAAAGACTGAAATATGATGTTTCTTAAATGTTTAGATATAATTTCTGGATTTATCTGATGCCACTGTTGTCTTAATTCAGTGACAAAAGAGTGTTGCACTAATCTTATAGTTAATCTTCTTTATAGTACTACTATGAGTTTCAGGTATTAAAGTTCTCCTTACATTTTTGTTTTCTCATCTCGTTATGATTTCTTTTTTCACAATTTATAAGCATGTGTAGACATGTTAAATTGCCAAAAATCACAATGGAGTTTAATTAATCACACTTTTGTAAGAGAGCTAGGAAAAATAATGTTAACACATCACAGTCTTCTTTTTGAGTTGGTTTAGCAGGGCTTATTTGCCACGTGGTTACCCGTTTTCACCACCAGACAGCAAGAGCTGACACATTTAAGATAATTTCTCGTGCTTTGGGAGGAGTAGAGGGCGATTTTGTTTTGTTTCGTTTTAAAGAAAGTTTTCTTCCCTTGAGGTAAATACATTACATAGTTGAGACCAATCTAGTCACTAGTGATTTAAATTAAAAGTGGTAAATAGTTTTATGTCACAGTGGTATTTTAAGGTAACACCATTCATGTACACATGAAACTTTATATGGATGAGCTTTACTTTAATTCCTTGCAGAATTCTAGAACATATCAGAAAACTTGTAAATTTAGCTCCCTAAGAACCAGCAGAGATTCTTAAGGAATAGGTTGTTCTAGACCAGCGGTTCTCAACCTGTGGGTTATGTTCAATTTAAATACATCCTGCCTATCAGATATTTACATTGAGATTCATAACAGTAGCAAAATTACAGTTATGAAGTAGCAACGAAAATCATTTTATAGTTGGGGGTCACCACAACATGAGGAACTGTATTAAAGGGTCGCAGCATTAGGAAGGTTGAGAACCACTGTTCTAGACTAACCTCATTTAAATTTTGAGAGGGTTTCTAGACATGCACAATCGATAAATCAGAAATTCATTTCAGCAAGACATTCGACAATCCTTTTGTTACTCTTGTTGACTAAACAGACCTGAGTTAGATGTTACTGACACTAAGTGGATTCAGAACTGGCTGAAAGACAGGACCCAAAGAACAGTGACTGTCAATAACTACCTGAAGGAAGGAGATATCTAGTGTGTCAGCTCTGAAAACAAATGACCAGAGTCACAAAGGTTTTGGCCCCACTGTTAAAAATGTCAAAGAGCTTTCACAGATTCTCACAACTACAGTTAACTCTGAAAAATAAAATAAAATCCAAGAGATAACAGTGGTCATAAAAAAAAAGCTTTCTTTATTCCACTGGAGAGAGACTAGACACATGTTCCAGGGGCCCCTCCAGTAGGAGATCCACTTTAGTGAGGGCTAATCTCACTACATATACTGCTGGCTAAGCAGAGAGCTGTAACCCTGACAATGAGGGGCAACAACAGTGAGACAAGTTTAATTCATAGCAGGACTTCATGACCAAAACAGGGTACTGCAGGTGCTTGTCCAAGCTCAGAGACCACCATACCAGGTGCTGGTATGAAAAAATTCTGGGATTTTGCTGTGACTGATTCATCCAGAGGGTGAGTGCAAAGGATTGTTGTTATGCCAAGCTCAGGGCACAGCTTGCTTGACTAAATATCTCTGGAAAATAGTGTGTCCTAATAGTAAAAAGAGGGATGGTCTTGGCATGAGGATCCTGGTAAGTGGAATGCCCCAGAGATCCTTGGCCTTGTGCTATTCAGCATTTTTATCATAGACTTGATTGAAGGCATTGATGGCATATTTTCTAAATTTGTAATTTATACACTGTCATCCTATATCTGCTTCCTTTTGTGGATAAGCTCCCTAAGAAGGTTGTATATTATTGGTACCTCTGTTTCCTTGCCTCTCACTCCCTTCCTTTACTCTCTCTAGTCTGGCTTCTGCTCTCCTCCAACTGAAACTGCTCTCTCCAAAGTTACCAGTAGTCTCTTTTTTTCCCCCTTTTAAAAAACTTATGTTTTGGTTTTTTACAGTAACATGGTTCTCTCCACCATCTCCCCAGTATCCTTTCCCTTCTCCCAGAGTACAGTTTACCGTATAACAAAAGACAAATGATTATCACATCTCCTCTTCCAGCCCTAAACTCTAGGTCTTTTAACATATCCAAAATAAAATTCATTAGCTTTTCCCACAAACCCTCCCCTCTTCCTGACTTCCCTTTTACTTTTGAGAGTACCACCATCTTCCCAGTTACCTAGTCTGACAACCTAGCTGTCATTCTTTACTCCTCCTTCTCTTTAACCACCAGCCACATGTCCATTCTGTGCCAAATCCTGTTATCTTTATTTTAGTAACATGTCTCATATATACTCTATTCTTCTGATGTGGCCATCTTGACTCAGACCCTCATTACCTCACACCTGAACTTTTGTAATAGCCTTGTGGTTGGTCTTCCTACATCAAATCACTTCCCAGTTTTCCATTCAGCTGTCAAAAATTGATCTTCATTAAGCTCAGATTTTAACATGCATCTCCCTATTCAGTATCTATCCCTCAGACATGACATTTTATTTCCTATATCCAGATATTTTTACCAGCAGTCCTTCATTCCCAGAACTCTCTCCCTCCTTGTCTCTACATCCTGGCTTCCCTTGCTTTCTTCAGGTCTCAGCTAAGGTCTCAGCCTTTGCAACAACCCTTTTCTAGTCCTCTTTAACTTAATATCTTCCCTTTGAGATTATCTCCAATTTATCCCATATATATCCTGTTTATATGTAGTTGTTTGCATGTTGTCCCCCCCATTAGACTGTGAATTTCTCTAGGGCAGGGATTACTTTTTACCTTTCTTTGTATCTCCAGCACTTAGCATAGTACCTAGAATGTATTAGGTCCATAATAAATGCTTGTTGACTTGACTATCTTTACACAAAACTGAAAGGAACAGCTAACACATTAGATACCAGAGTTGGTGTCTAGAAAAATTGACAGTCTCAAACAATAGTTTTAATATAGTAAGATGAAATTTAACATGAATTAATGTAAAGAAAATTTACCTATACAAGTGAAGTCAAGTAATGGGAGTTCTTGTAAAAAAAAAAAAAAGCTTTGAGAGTTGTAGTGGAGTGCCATAGTTGACATGGAAGTAAAAAAAATAGCTATCATTCTCAAGCTACAATAATAGAGATATGTTTATAATGTGAAAGGTAATTATTTCACTCTACACCACTGTTGTATTCCTTAGGCCGGGGTGGGGAACCTATGGCCTTGAGGCCACCTCTTATAAGAGGTTAAAAGTTTGAGACAATAGAGATGGATTCAGGAAGAAGCTTCACACAGGTCATGGCACTAGGTCGGACCCTGGTCAAAGGGAAAGATTTCAATAGGTGGAGACATGAGGGGCAGCTCATTCTGAGCATCGCATGAAAGCGAAAGAAGGCAGGGAGTTAGAAAATGATGGATAAGAATGTATAAAGGGAAAGAGTATGTTGGAAAGATTGATTTTAGAGAAGATTATGAAATGTCAAGCTAAAAAGTATTCCATAGGCATTAGGGGCCTATGAACAGGGCAGTGACATGATTAGATTCTTAAAGTTGAAAGTTTACTCTGGTGGCAGTGTAGTTGGAATAGACTTGAAGCAGGGATATCACTAAGGAGGCCAGTATGGTACTCTATAAAAGGTAAAGAGAGCCAGTATTAGATTGGTTGTAGCAGGATAGAGCAGATGCAAGAAATGTTTCGGAGGTAGAATTAGCAAGTGATTGGATATATATTAGAATGGAGAAGAACTGAAAGATGACTGAAACTTTGAGTCTGCCTGAGAGAATGGAAATACTATTTTTTGTTTTTAATGAACATTAAAGGAGGATTAGCTTTGGGCAACAGTGATGCATTGAGTTTTGAACATTGAATTTAAGATAATGGCAGGACGTTGAGGTAGAGAGATCCAGCAGGCAGTTCGAAAATATGATCTAAAAAGAACCCAAGTCTGAAGATTTGGGGAGGCCTCTATTGAGAGGTGAGAATTAAAGTAGATAAAAAGAGAGCAGAAGGCAAAACTTCGAGGAATGCCTAAATTTAGAAAACAGTTAGCCAAGGGAAAACCAGTCTAAGAAGTAGGAGAGTAATGTCATGGAATCCAAGGGAAATGACTATCATGAGGGAGGGAAGTGCTTAACACTGTCAAATATATAAAAGGAGAATGAGAACTGAAAAAATCCATTGGTGGTTTTTAATTTTTTTTTTTTCAGTAAAACAAAACTTTAAAATGCAGGCAAAGTCTCATGTTAGTTAGCTTGAAAAAATATTAGAATTTTTATGGTGTTCAGACATTGTACTGTCCTACCAAATTGAAAATTACAGATTTGGGAATACTGTTTCAGAATTAGCACAGTGCCTTGGAAGATAATTGTTGCCATGCCAATGTTATAGTGTTGCAATGTTTAAATGTAATATGTGATTCTTAATATAATTCAACTTATTTTTCCAAAATATGTTGTTGTATTTAGTAGCTGAGTATATTTGTTGTGTGTTTTGTGGTTCTTTTTTAAACATTCTCTTAAAACTTGGAAAGAGCTGTTAATTCATAAATGGTGGCTTTAATAAACTTTTTGGTCTGAAACCTGATGCCATGACTTGCTAGCGAACTGGATTTAAGTGAAGGAAGGCTGTGCAAAGTCACCAGCTTCAGTTTCTCCTCTGGAGCCATCTGGGTCCAAAGGCAAGATTTAGATCGGGATGACTGGAGATGACCCCCATGTAGCTGATAAGTATAAAGCTGGAGGAAGATCTCTGATATGCCCTAGATCTCTTCTCAACCGTGCCCCATTCAGTAATTTTACTAATTGAATAAAGACAAAAGGCACATTTACCAAAATTGTGCAATATATAGAACTGGGATGGATCCCAATATACTGTATGATAGAATTAGAGTTCAAAAAGATCTCTGCAGATAGTGGTTGTCAGACTGGTAGAAATTTATTAAAGGGAAATGTGAATTCCCGTTTCTACCTCTGATTATAAAGTTTCTGATAAATCTGTCTGTGGAATGTATCTTTATTACAAGAGGTATTCCTGTGTTAAGTAAGTTGCACGTGTAAATGTAATGGTAGAATAAACACACTTTTTTAAGGAGCCCAACCTTATACTTTATTCAGAAGTGAACAAAATAAGTCTTCATCTTATAGGTCATTTTCGACCAGAATTTATTCGCCCCCCACCTCCGCTCCACATTTGTGAAGACGAACTTGCTTGGTTAAATCCAACAGAGCCTGATCATGCGATTCAGTGGGACAAATCCATGTGCGTTAAAAATAGCACTGGTGTTGAGATCAAACGCGTGATGGCTAAAGCTTTTAAAAGCCCCTTGTCTTCCCCGCAACAGACACAGGTAGGTGCTTACTTGCAAGCGTGTCACTGTGTTCTCCGCATTTGCTGGGCTTTGCCGGCCTTTAGGTTTTAAAAGTTCTAGACAAAGTGTTGGATTATAAATCAAGTAAACTTACGCTATTACACTAGCACTAAATAAACGTGGAAGTGGTACGTGAAAGGCATTTAAATTCACCATAGCTTGAGCTCTTACTGTTAAAGAGAAAGTAGACAGGATCCCCAGCTATTCCTTCATCCTGAAATACTCTTTTCAAACTCATGCCAACCTAGTCAGTAAAATGATGAGATTATCAGCTTTTATAGGGTTACATCAAATTTTCACAGCCCCCAACCCCTATATTATGAATGGGAGCAATTGGGTGAGCAATCTCTAAATCATTTATTTGACCTAGGAATGATTTTTTTGTTTCAATATAGCAGCCAAGCATTAGATTCAGATTTCTTCTGTAGGCTTCCTTCCTCCACTCTAAGAATTCAGTGAATGGCTATTGCCACTATAGCAAAGCACCAACCTAATATAGCATCTATTTTTATGGTTTATACTCTTCTTTGGAGGATGATTTATGTGCTATAGTTTTGTTTTTAGCCCCAAAGTTCAATTTACATTAGCAAAACTCAAGGATAGTAGGTGATGATATTGGTGTGAATTTTTAATCATAAATTGCCTCAAAAGATGAGATAATTCAGATTTGAGTATATTGAAAATTCAAATACATATTCTAATGAAGACCTGCACAACCTGCTCCCAGCAGGCCACTTTTGGCATGCCAAAGGATTTTGGGCAAAAAATGTAGGAGCCCTCAAACTGCAGGTTGTGCAGGCCTGTTCTAATAGTTTAGCTAAGACAGATGGAATGATGGCATAGAAGTCAGTGAGCTAGCATCACAACAGAAAGAACTGAGTTCAAGCCTTTTTTTCTGACCTACTCTCTTCATAATCCTTGGCAAGTCATGTAACATCTCAGAGTCCCAAGGCAGTCCTCAAAGACTAGAAGTTGAAGAACTTATCTACATTGTTAGAATTTCCTCACTGGGAAGTCTCTATAAAATTAATATTATGAATTTGGGGGGGGGGGCATTATGAATTTTATGGGAAGTGAAACAAATCTGGTTTATTGAGAATGTATTTCATAAAGATGTGCTCTAGACTTATGGCATGCATGTAAAATGACGATTTTAGAGGTTATGATTAAAAAGTATGACTTATTTTCTTTTATATTTGGCTATGCTGTAGCTCCTTGGGGAATTAGAAAAAGATCCCAAGCTCGTTTATCACATTGGCCTCTCTCCTGCCAAACTGCCTGACCTGGTGGAAAATAATCCTCTAGTTGCCATAGAAATGTTATTGAAATTAATGCAGTCGAGCCAGATAACAGAGTATTTTTCGGTCCTGGTCAACATGGATATGTCTTTACACTCAATGGAAGTTGTAAATCGGTAAGTGTTTCTTCTAAATTCTAAATTGGGGCAAGAATTTCCCGTGTGTATGAGTATATTTTTCTATAGATGCTTCCTTAATGTCTAAAAGGGAAAAATCAGTATAATTATGAAGCAGAGGAATTAAAGATATCGACAGCCTTGATTTTATTTTTTGCCTTCTAGAGGTAGCTCTGATTAGTGATGAAGTATTAGGCTTAGAGTCAGCAAAATTTAGGGTCAGATCCTACCAAGAGTAGCTGTAACTAGGCAGGTCATTTCTTTGTACTTCATTCAGGCTTACCTACCTTTTTTTAAAACTAATTATATTACAACTCCCTCAGTCATACCTTGATTGTAAATGCCAGCAAGGAAAAGTGTTAACTTGATACTTTAGTAAAAATATTATGGCAGATAGTAAAACACTTCATACATATGCTTGTTTACCTACTGACTGGTTGAAATTCAAACACATCCTTCATTAACAAGCACTAGTGACTCAGAAAAGACTTTATTTCAGCCAGGTGACACAGTTGCACAGAACAAAAGGAAGGCCAAAAGAAAGCACAGATGCAGTACGTGTCGAAAGTTACATGTTGGATTTATTTATAGATTTAAAAGGAAAATACTGTATATGTAACAGATTTCACTGGTTTTGTGTGAAATCATCAGTTCTAAAAAGGTTTTATTTGTTAATAGTTGACACCAAGTTAAGTAGAATTCTAGCTGAAGAAAATGCTAATAGGCTTTCCTTACCTACATACAGTAACCTGATGTTCAACATGGTCAAGGAATATAAAATATTCTGATTAATGAAATTTCAGAATTAATCATAGCCTAGTTGTTCCATATTTCAGAAGAAACTATAGTAAAGACAATATCCTTCATACTAAAACACTTTTGAACATAATTTAATCTTTCTAAGACTGTCCAAGAGAAAACTTAACATTTGTTAAGCTTCTTATGCTGAATTTCTTCAGTAGACAGTTCTCAGGGGTACTAATTTATATATAATATCCACTTACCCATTTACTTGAAAACACTAACTAGATCAACCAAGGACTTATGCTAGAATTAAGGGGTTCCTCAAAAGAGGTCTGGTATATATCCTAACAGTCTTCCCAGTTAGAATATTTACATACCTGAATTCCATTAGAGGTGGTAAAGAAGCAGATAATGCATAATACTCATGGTCTACATATAATTTCTTTTTGGCTTTGAAATGTATTATAGGTTTTAGTATAATACCTCCACTTTGCTAATTCTATATATGCTGTTAAAATTCTGGGCAAGCAGAATTTTTATTTATTTAATTTATTTTAAATTTAAATTTAATTTATAAGCAGCATCCCTAAAACTCCACCCAAAACATTGGTAGCACTTCAAAGGCTGGCTATATTTTTGTAATCCAAACTTTATTGATAGTTTGAAATCTAGATTTTTTTTTCCTTTGCACACTATATTGCTGTTTAAATACTGTTTAGAGAATAATACTGTTTAGAGAATAATTTCCCTAAAACACCTATTTGTCCTTTTGTCCCTAAATGTAAGCATGTGCAAAGGCACAAATCAAGACAAAAACAAACCAATAAACCCTTCAGAGCCAAATTAAGTCCCACTTCATTCAAGCCTCTTCTAACCTACTCAGCTTAGGAACATCCCTCTCTTTCTGAACTCTTAAAGTGCTTTACTGGATTGTTAGTTTGAGTCTTCTCTCAACCCACTGTCTTGGACTGGTTGGTATCTGAGGCACCTATAACTATGTCCTAGGTATTAAAGTAACTCAGCAAATCAGTCAACCATTTGTTTTTTAAGTGTTGATAATGATCATAAGCCATCATAAACCTAACAGTTTTCAACTGTTTTATCATATACATTTAATTCATTTCATTAGGTTTTTCTAAACACCTGTAAGATACAAGACAACATGGTAGACAATGGGGGACACAAAGATAAACTCAATGACAGTTCCTGCCTTTTAGGAACTTATATTCTACTGGAGGTAATGGGAACATAATATTTACCAAGATACTACAAGATAACTTCAATAGGACAAGAGCACAAATAACTAGTGGGTGGCTTCCCATAGGAAGTGATACCTGAGTTGTGCCTCTATAAAGAACTTGAGAATGTTAGAATACATGGAGATAAGGAAATTTGTTCTAGGTATGTGAGATAGCTTATACAAAGTCACCCAGGTGAAATACAGAATGTCAAATTCAGGAAATGACAACTAGACCATTTTGACTGCAGCTTAATATATGTAAAAGGGAATAATATGAAATAAATCAAGAAAGGTAGATGAGCTTAACTAGGAAAGGCTTCAAATTTAAGGTAAAAAAAGTTTATATTTATCCTAAAGGCAATAGGATCACTTAATTCTTGAACCCAGGTAATGACATTATACATTAGAAGGAACTTCCAACCCTATTGAGGCCCTGGGAGGATATGACTTCCTATCTGGTCTTCCTTCTTGCCAAGACCTTGCTTTATCCTCTGAACACAATTCAATTCAAATAACAATTCATACTATTACCCCTGACTAGAACATGCTTCCCTACCCCCCCACCTCTAAATTTTTCAAAATCTAGTTCAAACCCCATTTTCTTTCATGAGGTTATTCCATGATTATATTTTAGGAAGACTAGGCTTAAGTTCATATTTTAGCTCTGCCACTTAGGCCTGTATGCAGAATGCAGACTTCACTAAGCCAGGGACTGTTTTTCATTTTTGCCTTGGTGTCCCAAAGTGCCTAAATACTATACTTTAGCTAGCACATTGGTTCTTAATATTTGCTGAACTGTATTAAAGTTGGAAGGGTTCTCAAAAGATATTAAAGACTTACCATTTTACAGAATCACTGAAAAGTGATCTCGCTTTTCTTCTTGAACATCTTCACTGACAGATCTTTTTAGATAGCTCAAATGATTAGGAAGTTTTTTTTATTAAGCCAAAATCTGAGTTAACTTTAGTTACTTTTTCTTTGATTACAGTAGAATAAGCCTGAGCCATTATCTGTATGGCAACACTTCATATAACCACCTACTCTTTATCATTCCCCTTTGTTCTCCCTTCTCCAGGATGAAGAACCCCAGTTCCTTAAACTAACTTGTACATGATATAATTTTATGGTCCTCACCTTACGTGACACACTACACCTTTTTTAAATGTACTCAAAATAAATCTAACAGTAGTCTGGCCAGGGCAGAGTACATAAATGTACAGTTCCCCTTGTTCTAGAGACAAATCAGAGGGCCCGCATCCACTATTCTATTGGTGTTACTAATATCTGAGCCTGTTTTCTATCAAATGAACTAGCTCCTATAACCTATGGATCCTGCACTTCTGCTTAGTTCATTATTCTTACAGTTTTTTGGGTAGCCTTACCTGTTATTGCCTCATACTATCCCTTTTCACTAAATAGCTATGTCTGTTGTAAACAGCTATCAGCTAATACTCCCAGAATCTCTTCATATGACCTGAGTTTATTGGTCTAAATAACAGACTACAATGCCTAACATTGAGGTCTCTGAGAGGGAAATTAGATGTACTTAACAGGAAAACAAAGAATATGAAGACTAAAAGACTTTTTTTTTTTTTGGTAACTGAAGAGAATCTAACAAAACTGAATTACTCTCACTTTTCTTCCCCCTGCCATCGCCATCCCCACCCCATTACTATGTCTAGTTAGCTTTGAAGTAAAATACAGATCTGTAAAGAACTGGGGCATTTGTTTCCTCCAGTATGGAAGCAGGAGGGATCTGCTTACTGTATAGCAGAAGGTGGCAAAAGGTTCCTCTGGCCCAGGGATTTTTTTTTTTTTTAGTTTTTAATGTTAACTTCATAAGATTGTGAATTCTAAATTTTTTTCCTCTCCTCCTTCCCCAAGACAGCATGCAATCTGATATAGGCTATATACATACATTCATATTGAACATATTTTCATATTGGTCATGTTGTAAAGAATTAGAACCAATGGGAGGACTCACAAGCAAGAAGAAACAAAGCGAAAAAAGAGCAAATAGTATGCTTCCGACTGCATTCAGATTCCCTAATTCTTTTTCTGGAGGTGGATAGCCTTTTCCATCATGAGTCTTTTGGAGTTGTCTTAACAAGGGTCTAAGTCTATCAAAGTTAGTGTACAAAGTTCTGGTTCTATTCACTCAGCATCAGTTCTTGTAAGTCTTTCCAGGTTTTTCTGAAGTCTACTGCTCATCATTTCTTATGGAACAGTAGTATTCCGTTATATTCATATACCACAACTCGTTCAGCCATTCCTTTTTTTTTTTAATTTTATTATACTTTGGATCATTCATTTCCACAAGATTTTGAGTTACAAATTTACTCCCCCTCTTTCCCCCACCCACCGCCCCAAAACAGCCATCCCAGTGTGTCCCC
>CM053591.1:27523707-27576569 GCA_028646515.1 Pseudochirops corinnae | reverse complement strand
AGAAGGAATCTAGGGTTTGGGAGCTGTTCTTACTTTGCTTCTTATGCTTATTCTTACTCATGGTTGTTGAGACCATGATTTTTTTTTAAATCTCTGTGGGGCTCTGCTTCCAGAAAGGAAAGCTCTGTCCCAAATCGCTGGGGTCCTTCCAGCTGCCGTAGCTCTCAGGAAGATGCTGGGACTCTTCCTACTTACTTCCGGCTGACTGGATAATTAAGACTCCAAGACTGAGGCCCAAGACTGCGATCCGGATCCAGGCCACTCAACACGAGAGCACTGGCCTCTGAACAATTGCTTAATCCCCCGGCTGTCTGCAGGCCGCGGGCAGGAAGCTACAAGGCGGAGGCGGGTGCAAAACCTCTGCCTTTCGCTTTTCCACTCTGGAGGCCTTTCGGCCAGACTGCTTTTCTCCCCCTTTCGCAATTCCCACTTAGCTAATTCTGAACCCTGCTCGCAGCTGCTGCTAATCCGCTCACCAGAGAGGCTCCTCCGCTCCTCCCGTCCAGCCGCCGCCGGGGCACAGCCGCGGCTTCACGCCAGGCTGGTTTCGCAGTGCTGATATGGTTCCTTGTAGCCGAGCTGACTTCAGTGGGACGTATCTTTGTGTGCGTTTTGGAGTTCTAGGATTGGTTTAGAGTCCTATTTTATGGGTATTTTGGGGTGGCTATGTGAGAGCTGCGATATGTTGCTGCTGCTATGCCGCCATCTTGGCTCCGCCCCCTCGTTCAGCCATTCCTCAAGTAATGGACGTCCCCTCAATTTCCAATTCTTGGCCACCACAAAAAGAGCTGCTATAAATATTTTTGTACATGTTGGTCCTTTTCCCATTTTTATGATCTCTTTGGGATACAGACCTAGAAACAGTATTGCTGGGTCACAGGGTATGCACAGTTTTATAGCTGTTTAGGCATAGTTCCAAATCGTTGTTCAGAATGGTTAGATCAGTTCACAACTCCACCAACAACGCACCAGTGTTCCAGTTTTTTGCAATCTTCTCCAACATTTATCATTTTCCTGTTTTGTCTTATTAGCCAATCTTATAGGTGTGATGTGGTACCTGTAGTGGCAAAAGGATATTCACAGCACCAATAGTAACTATGATTGTGCCAAGCATAATTCTGAATCACAAAATGTAACAGATTCCATATACAAGACAGAAGCAAAACATTTATTCAGTCACCAGAAAACCAAATCCATCGTAGCAACAAAGAAGTTAATATACCTTATCACTGCAGGAAACAACACCATCCCAAAGCCTTGCCCCTGCTCAGGCCTTCCCACAAACACTCACAAATCCTAGCTGTCTCCTTGCCTGCAACTTTTCTCTCTCCTTACTAACTGCTCTGACTCCCAGCTTCCTCTCAGTTCTGCTCTACCCTTCCTACTTTACCTGTTTAGCAAATTCCTCCCACCAGAGACTCCATGTGATTATGTGTGCCTATTAAGGGGCAGGGAAGATCGTCAAATTACCATTACTGTAAGTTAGAGCTGTCTCAATTTGCATTTCTCTAATTAATAGTGACTTAGAGTATTTTTTCACGTGACTATAGATGGCTTTAATTTCTTCATCTGAAGACTGTTCATATCCTTTGAACATTTATCAGTTGGGGAATGACTGGTATTCTTATAAATTTGAATCAGTTCTCTATATATTGTGAAATGAGACCTTTATCAGAGATACTCATAAAAATTGTTTCCCCAGCTTTCTGCTTCCCTTCTAATCTTGGTTGCATTGACTTTGTGCAAAAACGTTTCAATTTAATGTAAAAATTGGCCATTTTGCATTTCATAATGTTCTCCATCTCATTTGGTCATAAATTCTTCCATTCTCCATAAATCTGACAGGTAAACTATTCCTTACTCTCCTAGTTTGCTTATATCAGCCTTTATATCTAAATTGTGTACCCATTTTGACTTTATCTTGGTATGGCATGTAGGATGTTGGGTCTATGCCTAGTTTCTGCCATACTGTTTTCCAGTTTTCCCAACAGTTTTTGTTAAATATTCAGTTCTTATCCCAGAAGCTGGAGTCTTTGTGATTATCAAACAATAGATTACTATAGTCATTGACTACTGTGTCTAGTGTATAATCCAAGGATTCTTGACCTTTTTTGTTGTGGACTCCTTTGGAAGTCTGAAGCCTATAGACCCATTTTCTGAATGTTTTTAAGTACATAAAATAAAAGTCAAAGGACTGTAAAGGAAAGCAATTATATTAAAATACATTTATCAAAATATTTTTAAAAAACAAGTCCAAGTACCTCCTCCCCCACCCCCCAGCCTTTAGTAAATTTATGTAGTGGGGTGAGGGTACATCTAACACTATAATTACATGGAGTTGATAGTTATAACCTTGGGCGAGTTATTTAAAACGCTGAACCCAGTTTTCTCATTTATAAAAAGGTAGGATACTTGAACAACCTTGTTTTAACAGTAAAATCAGAGTACATTTAAACTATTATATAAGTATAAATTATTTAATTCAAAGGCATCTAGAATTCTCTATAGAGAACAGATAAATGTATTCAATAACAATAAGCACTTACTATATGTAAAATACCATGACAGAATGTTAAGTACCTACACATGAGACAGAAGCTAAGATACAAAGATATATATACTAGGTGGAAAAGTCATGACCAACTGAATCATATAATGCCTTATGAAAGAGGTGACATTTGAGTTGAGCTTTTTAAAGCCCAACCATTTTAGTGGTTCAGTGGGCAAAGAAAAGGATGGGGAACATACCTGGCATGGAAAAGAGTGAGCACAGAGGCAAGAAAACACAAGGTATGTTTACTTGACAGAAAGAAGTCGTAGTTGCTGGGGCAGAGTATGCTGAAGGAAATTAGAAAAGTGTGATAGTTACCAGATTACGATTTCCATTAATGCCAGGCTAAGAAGTTTAAACTTCACCTAGTAGGCAAGAGGAAATCAATGAAATCTTTGTAGTAGAGATCTCCTCACGGGGAAGACTGAACTGACATTGATAGGGAGGGTAAATTGGAAGAGGAAGAGAAATGAAAACAGGATTTTTAGGTGACTGCTTTCCAAGAAAAAGACGGTGGCAGGAAGTACATATAAAGGAATAGGACAGATGCACGATGTTTCAGAGTAGTATCAGGTTGGTAATCGATTAGGCAAAGAAAAGGGAAGAGTAAAAAAATAAGACTTTAAGATTTTGGCCATGGAGCAATGCCACTGACATAGTTAAGTCAAAAAGAAGAACGGTTTTAGATAAAAGATATGTTGAGTTGGAAAACTTGAGGAGACATACAAATGAAGTTGCTCATATAGGCAGTCAAAGATGTAGGTCTGGTGAGTTCTGAGAAGTTAGGGCTAAAGAGAGATTTGAAACTAGTCACTGCAGAGGCTTAGGCCATGAGATACCAAAGTAAGTGTTAAGAGTTAGAATGGAGTCAAAGACAGACCAGGGAAACTTACCTGAAAGATTAAAATAGCTTATTTATAGCACTGGAAAGTTGCAGAGATTAAAGATTAAATTCTTATTTGATCTTTGAAACAATCCTATAAAGTGTAGGTGCTATAAAAGCAAGGAAATTTGGGCTAAGAGAAGTTAAACAATTTGCCCACAGCAGGGGTGAAGAACCTGTAGCTTCAAGGCCACATGCTGCCCCTGCCCTCTGGGTCCTCAAGTGTGGCCCTCTGACAGAATACAAACTTCACAGGACATAACCCCTTATTAAAAAGATTATTTCTGTAAAACTTGGACTCAGGCAAAAGCCCAAGAATCTAGGCCACAGGTTCCCCACTCCTGGCCCACAGGAACACAGCAAATAAGTGACCAAACCAGGTTTTGAACCAGGGTCTATCCAGCACTTTGTACCATGCTGAAGAGAGCTAGCCAAGTTTAGTATACCAAAAACCAGAGGAAAAAGTATTTAAGAGTGAGGGGATGGTCATATGTGTCTACCAAGAGGATTGAGGAAGATGGGAACTAAAAAAAAAGAAAAAGCCTTATTTAAGAGACCTTGAAAAGGCAATTCAATGAAAAGTGGATGCAGAAGCCTGGTTTTCAGGGTTAATTTTGAGAAACTTTGAGGCATTAGGTATAGATATTATTTTAAAAGAAGATTTGGCAGAAAAGGGGAAGGAGTAGGATGGTAGCCGGATGAAACCAATAGAGACAGACAAACTGAAGCTGAACAAAACTGAAGACTTGTCTCATCTTATGTGACACTGTACTGTTATGGTGGCTTTACAGCCACTTTCATTTCCTTTGTTTGCTCTTCATACTGCAACCATAACTAGAAAAAAACTACCTTTCCCCAGAAATCTGCTCTTCTCATCTTCTGTCTTGGCTGATATCGCCATTCTTCCAGGATGCCTCATCATCTTTAAGTCATGACTATTTCCTTACTGATGAACTGTTCTGTTCCCTCTTCCTTTGGACATGCTGATGCCCATTTAAGATTCATCATATTTTCCTTGGATTTCTCCTTTTGCTTGTATAATGTTTATGTGTGTATGTCTGTGTGCCTCTACCTACAATTTAATTACTGAATTCCCTCAATAAATCAACAGTTATTTTAAGCATCAACTGTTTGTCAGGCTCTGTGCAAACAGGTTGCAAAGAAAAAAAAGAAACAAAACAATCTGTACTTTTATGCAGCTTACATTCTATCAGGGGAAACACGTACATAAGTATAAACAGAATAAATAAAGTCTTAATCATCAACAAGCATTTATCATTTACTGTATTCTAGGGACTGCAAAATGCTGAACAAAGATAGTCCCTGCTTTTTAATGAGTTCTAATGAGGGAAGACAAAATGAAAACAACTATGTACTCTCCCTCTCCCCCCTCCTCTTTATTTTCGTGGTAGCACGAGAATCTGAAATGATGATGGAAAGCAAGCAAAATGCCAGAAGGCATTTCTAAGAGAAAGTATTAAGCAATTGATCAGAAAAGTCTTCACAGTAGAAGATGCGTCTTGAATGTGCAAAGGAATAGACAGGAGATGGAGTGCTAAGAACTCTTGCATCAGAGTTCTAGAAGCAGGATCTCTAACTCTGTATCTGTTAAGTGCTTAACATCATAACATCATTAACATAACATAATATTTGTTGAATGATAGAAAAGGGTTGTTGGAATAAGGAGTAGCCAAGAAAGGGATTCTTGGTTGCAGACTGATGAGTCATAATGCCAGTAACTACATTTACAATTCCACATATGACACTTTGTCTTTTGCCATTGCTCATCCTGGAGTTTGCCCTTCTCACCCACCACTTTAAAATCTTCATAACCCAATTCAAACAATTTTTTCCATGCTGCTTTCCGATTTCCATCTTCATTCTCTCCCCACTCAAAATGTTTCCTTTGTAACCCTTACAAAACCTTTTACCTAATGTGCTTTCTGAGGACAGTGACAGCCTTTATAGCCTTGCATAAGGCACATGGTTAATATTTGTTAAGATAGCAAAATGCATTAAAATGATATTAAATGGGCTTATTGTCACCTCTTAGGAAAATTTCCACCAATATAATTAAACAAATGAGCTGGAAATTCTTTTCATAGAATGACCCAAAGAGAAAAAATTTTAATTTGTGGTCTTTGAACTTGCTTTTTATATACATTTTTGTTTTCCAACAGACTTACAACAGCTGTTGATCTACCTCCTGAATTTATTCACCTTTATATTTCAAATTGTATCTCTACCTGTGAGCAGATCAAGGATAAATACATGCAGGTGAATAATAAAAATTTACAAAAACTTGCTCCTGGCAAATATGGTGTGCTTTAAAAAAAACTAAGCTTTCTGTTTCTGTTTCAGAATCGTTTGGTGCGGCTTGTATGTGTCTTTCTCCAGTCTTTGATCCGCAACAAAATAATTAATGTACAGGATTTATTCATAGAAGTGCAAGCATTCTGTATTGAATTCAGTCGGATACGAGAAGCAGCAGGCCTTTTCCGATTATTGAAAACACTGGATACAGGGGAAAATCCTTCTGAGACTAAGACATCAAAATAAGGCCTTACTAGTTCTGCCTATCACTTGTACTGTGTTTTAATTTTTAAAACTGTTAGAATTCTCAATGGATGGATCGCTTGGACTAATACATTTTGCCCATTTGAAGCAAAACTTTGCTTTTGCTTTTTTTGCTACTGATTTTCCTTTAAATGAATCTTCTGGATGAAACAGAAGGTTTTGTCTTTGGCTGCCTTGGTGGACAGTGATCCATGGAAAGAACTACTATCCTGAACTACGTACAAACACAAGTAGGCACTAGCAAGCAAGCTTCCTGTTTTGGTTTATAAGAACAGCTAACTCCTTGTGAATAAATCATGACTCAAGCTTTCCAAAACTCAGGCAAACTTTTAAGAAATTATTTAAATGGAAATAAGGAAAAGACTATAGAATTCATGAACTGAATAGATATCTTGCTTTAGATCTTACATCCTACAAGCTTTACTTTGTGATTTAATCATTCTCAGAATAACAAATTGAGGGAAAATTATAATTTTCCTGAAAAGTTTTCATTAAGCACACTATGAACTTGCTAAAGAAAAACTTTCATCTTTTACCCTTTAAGCTGCTAGGACTTTTAACCTGCTCTTGTGACTATCCATTCTGACTTTCCAACATAGGTACTCTCATAAAAAATGTTCCTATTTTCTTGACTATTTTACCTGGTTCTATTTTTTTGTTCACTTTTTATCTCTAAAAGGCTACTTCTATTACTAAGTTTGAAAGGATCAAAAGGATGTTCCATCTAAGGAAAAGTAGAGTTCCTAAGTGTGGCTGGTATCATCCTACCAAGGTTATAAGAGCTTGTGTCATCTTTTTACTAATAAAAAAGCAAGGAGAAAAGCAAGTTACATCCTCTTTGAAAAGAATGGAAGAATACTACTAACTTCAAGCTGGTATTTAAGCCCTAATCTGTCTTACCTTTTGGGCAACAGTGCCTTACCTCAAAAAAATCATTTTTACACATATAATTTGATTTGTATATCCCTTTTTAGCGAAGTATGTAGTGCTTTTATTAGGAAATCTACCTTGCCTGCCTTTCCTTTATCAGAAGGAAATCAAAGCAAACCTAAGGCAGCTCTATTGTTCCATCCCTAGAATTTGGAAGGGATGTTATATTCTATATGGATTTGTTGAATAAACAGCCTATTCTTATAAGGTGGACGATTTATGAGTTTCCCAACAGTATTTTTGCTTGAAGGAAGAACTAAAAGGTTTTAAATACCTTTTTTTTAAAGTAGCTTAACCTGAAGACTAATGACTTCTAAGAATATAGATTTGTGGTACAATGGCTTTGTGGCTGATAATTACTTCCATACCTTTCTGTTATTTTAGTTTGCTTTTTCTTTTTGAGAACATATTAAGAAATTAAGAAAATTAAAATTGGGTGTGGAAGAAAAGTTACTAGATTCCTTAATATTTTCAAATAGAATTCCTATCCTTTTAACTCAGAAACCCAATAGCCATTTCTAGCTCCTCTTCTCTCCTGGATAGAGAACTCAAATTTTATTAATAAAAATTATCACTAAGAGAAGAGACTTGTGTGACCATTTATTCAGCATTTCCAAGACAATTTTAAGTGTTCATAATAAGCTTATAATTGCATATTGTTACTATTGAAAAATATCCACAGAATAGCAATTCATAGTGAGATAGGGATGCATTGTATTGCTTAAGTGAAAATAAAGTTAAAATTTGATTTTTAAAATTTAAAATTCAAAAATTTAAAATTTTTTAAATTAATTTTTTTTAATTCAAAATTTAAAGTTCAATTCTGGATTACTAGACTGTCCTAAAAAGAAGTATCTAAAGAAGAATCTGAAATATACTGGGAACTTCATCTATGGATGAGAGCTCCATCCCTGGAACTAGTTTGAGAAGGCAGGTCCACTCTTTACAGTAGATGATGATAATTTTCCTTGATTGATCTTATTAAAGTGCTAGTTGCTATAGACAACCTTCTGCCCCTGCCCCAGCTGATGTAATGTAGAAACTCATTTTTGTTGAGATTTGATCTCTCGGGACCAAACATTTTTTTTAAAATTTGATTTCACTGTGCCTTTTAACCATATCCTTCCTTCTTTCCTCAGCAAACCATCACATTTCAGATATACTGATGAGCACATGCATATTCTACATACACAGTTTCTCACCCCACCTCTACCAACTTGTAAACTTTCTCAACTCTTCAGGTCCTCCTTTGGTAATTAGACAGTACTGTTTTTTGTTCTATTTACATGGTTTAATTTGGTTTAACTGACTCATCGGTTTATTGGTCTTATTCCCCTTTCTCATGACACAGCAGTAGCATTTTATCTATACACATACAATTTGTTCAGCCATTCCACAATTGATGGGCAGTTACTTTTTGTCTCTGATATGCATAACAACAGGACTGCTGAATCAAAATGGATGGACATTTTAGTAACTTTTAAAGCATATTTCCACATTGCTTTCTACAAAGGTTGGACCAATTTGTAGCTTTAACTAAAGCGTATACATCTATACCTGTTTACCTGCAGCACTTTAAATATTATTTCTGTCTTTTGTCATCTTTGACAATTTGGGTGCTAGGTGAAACCTCAAATTGATTAGATTTCTAGTTCTCCTTTAGTAATATGGAGCAATTTTTCATATCTGGCTCTGAATCAGTGATTTACTTACAGCAGTAACTTTAAAAGTGGCACACTAGAACTCAAACCCAGTTTTTTTTTTAAGTCTCAAGTTCAGTGTTCTTTCCACTATATGAAGGATATGAATTTTAAAATTCCTTATTAGGTCTTAGTTTTAATTATGTTATTAACGTCTTTAATACAGCATAGCACAAAGCTTTTGTACAAAATGTCAGAACAGTACTGACTGTGAAGTCGTTCTTTCACCAGAATTTTCTAAGGTTATGTGTATGATTCTCATTTGCTATATGATGTGTTGGACTCTTGAGATGCTAAGTGCTGAGATGAGAGTCAGAACCTGGATATGCATCTGGGATTTGCCAATTAGTAGGAGTATGACCTGGTCACTCACACCTCTGTTCCCTAAGACCCATTCCAGCTCTTATGTTCTGTCATGCTGACAAGTTTTTTAAGTCTAAAAGTTATATGAATCTATATAGCTAAGTATCTTTTAAAAGTTTTTTCAGAAAGAACATTGCTTATGTCTGGAAAGAACCCTTTTTTAAAAAAAGATGAAACTTTTTTTTGCTTTTCGGAGGGGGAAAGGCAGGGCAATTGGGGTTAAGTACCCAACTACTATGGATGTGCCCACAGTCACAGGGTTAGTGTAAAGTGTCTGAAGCTGGATTTGAACTCAGGTCCTCCTGACTCCAGGGCCAGCACTCTAAGCACTGCACCACCTACCCACCCCCAAACTCATTTTTTGATAAACCAAATTCTTGCCTTAATCTGTGATTTTGGCAATTTTGTATTCATCAGTAAGGCACAATATATGCAAAATATTGGGCCAGGTAATGAAGAAACAAGAATAAACAGTCCCTGCTCTTAAGGAATTTTAAATCTGATGTGGGCAAGGGAGAAGAGAGGAGATATGGAATACTATAATTTACATTATTTCATTTGATCCTCACAACACGTAATTATGAACTATTCTCATTTAATACATGAGGAAGTTGAGAAATTGGATCTTCAGGTCACACAGTAAGCAAGGCAGACCTTGAACTCAGATCTTTCTGACCGAATTCATTGTTGCCTGTGGCAAGGGAGAGATGAGATAACCAGATCTAGGAGTGATTTAAGGAGTGATCACTTTTAGCTGGGAGGGAACAAGGAAGGATTCATGGAGGTAAATTGTTGTGACAATTGTTACTACAACAACTAAAGTAGTAAGCAATAGGCAGATGAGGAAGTCAGAAGATGGCTTATTTAAATGCAGAAATAAAGGGGATAGAACAAGATGAGAACATGCATTTAAATGCATGAAGTGTATCTGCATGAAGAGGGGTTTAATTGCCTATGAACTGGAGGGCATTGTTAATTTCTGACTGGGCAGTGCCTTGGCTGGGACATGTGCCTTAGAAAAATCAGTTTTGGCAGCTGGGTGAGAGAGACGCCGAAAGAAGAGATAATGCTACCAGTGGTAGTGAAAAGAGGCTCAATCTACTAAAAATGTGAATGAAGAAGAATAAAATAACCTTAAATTAAGACCCAGAAGGGTTATAACCTAGTCCAACTCCCATTATTTTGAAATGAGGAAACAATCCTAGACCAGACCAGTACAAAATCAACAATCAGACCAGTACAAAACTGCAAAACTGAGAGGACCCTCAGAGGCTATCTAATCCAATCTGTACAGAACCAGTATGAGCTCTGCCTCTTAGAGAATCTCATGACCTCAGGAGCTAGGAAAATAGGACAGATAAATAAACAGGGAAAAGGAGACCTGTTGTTCACCTATTGTTAATGTTATTCATATAATGTAGGTTTGTTTGGGTAAAGGAACAGGGTTTAACACTAAGAATTCCCAAGTCTTTCTTGAGTAGGGCTTCTGAGTAGGCCTAGAGGTGAAAATGACACCAAAATGTTGGGGTGTTAGTTTGCCTCTAGCAACCCCGTTTGCTTTCTTTTTGAGAGAAGTCCAAGAGTACGGAGAAAAATTATTTTTATTTATGGGCTGAGTTTTCTATTTTCTGTTCTACCAGATGATTGAAAAAAATTCTATTCCCTTGGCAGCACTTTTCATTGAAACCTCAAGAAGGGCATTTCAGTAGGCTGTAGTACCAAGGATTATGCATATTTCTTAAGATCTTAATTCTTTCACACCCTAAATAAAGTACATTAAGAGCCAATAAAAAGGCTAAACTAATAAAACTTGCAGATATTTCCTGCTGGGAGCATACAAAATAACAATTACTTGGTGAATTTCAGCAGTTTAATTGAACTTCTTAAATAGTTAAACATATATTTAAACATATAAACAAAATAAAGGGGAGCTTAATTTCTTACCATGAACTAGGAAATGATATTACCAGTATCAGTCAAAAGAATATATCCTAGATGTCTAGGGATCCATTCTGTATGTCAATACAATATCTAATTCTTCAATAACTCATTATATAATACTGTATTCAACTTCACTTAATTTTCTCTTTCTTGGAGACATTTATCGAGTGTTTACTGAATAGCCAGCAAGTTGCTTTTATAAAATATACTTCCACTGGGCTACAAACACTCCAAATTTGCCTACCACTGAGCTGTTGTTAAAGGTTACCTCATGAGTTCTACTTTATAAACAAAATATTTCTAATGCATTTTTAAAATAATGGCATTGACACTTAAATGGCAGAAATGGTTCCGTTGACCACAAAGGCGGTTTTCCTGGGGTGAAGCTTATCCAATCCACTCTGGATAGACTGATCTCTGCGATTTCCGCAAATGCAGGAAACTCAACTGTGTGATTTGTGGTAGTGGGGGATTGTGTTTGCGCTGGCCCCTGAGCTTGAGTCTTTAAAAAATGGTAAATTACTTGTTAGACACAACGCTCATGTAAATAAATGCTCTTTAAAAAAATAAAATAAAATAAAATAATGGCATTGAGGTTTTTAATTATGTGTATACATATTGACAATTGAATGAGAAATGTATATGAAACAACTTATGTGGTATTTTTATTTAACACACAAAAATATGTATAATTGAGATGAATTCTAAAATTCACGAATAGGACAAAAAAATCTAATACAAGTAACTTGAAGAATAGTTTCCCCATCCCTTTATCAATTCATTTAAACTGTACCTTCAGATTCTTGATTTCTCATGGTTAAATGGGATGAGCCAAAAATTTTATCTTTAATTCTTTGTTTAATCCCCATCCAAAATATGAATGCAGTAAACTTTCAAAAGAAATTTAATGTAGGTAGTTTTTAGTTTTCACATAATTAACAACCAAAAAAGGATCTTGAATTCTTTAGATTTGTGATTTTGTCTTTAAAATTTTTATTGTGAAATTACCAACACAAGCACTATGTATATACTCTGTGTATATGTATATATGCATATATATATATATATATATATATATATATACACACACACACACACACACACACATATATACCCCACACCATGTAACATAACAAGTTGTTTCATATACATTTCTCTTTGAACAGTGGATATGTATACATATAATCCTTCTGCACTTGTTTTCTTTGTACATTAACCAGCCACCTCCCCAGAAACTCTCCCTTATCACACATAGAATCTACCATAACTCCGTATACTGGCTATGTCTGAGAATGCACATCTCACTCTGCATCTCTAGCTCATCACCTTTGCCAAGAGCTGTACAGTTATGCTTTAACATCTTTTGAAGTCACCTATGCAGCTTTACCATCTTCAAAGTACCTGTGAAAGACATAATAAACATTACAGTCTAAAGAATGAATATTCACATTCCAAAAAGAAATGAGTTAAGAGTCTAAAATATGCCTCCTTTAAGTGATGTCTTATAGAATACAATGTACATAAACTTATATGTGGTAAACTAATGCATGGTAGAAATTATTACTATTTATCTTAAAGTATTTAATATTTTGCTGACAGGTTTGATTTTAAAAGCTTATAAAGATCAACATCCGATATTAGACTTTTTGAGGTACACAGGATCTTAGAAGATCAGACTTGAAAAACTCATAGATAATTTCAAAAAGACCTGCCCATATTTTCATATTCCACTATACATTTTTTAAAGCTTATTTCTAACTGGAGGAAACATACACCTAACAGAAAGCAGATGGATTGCAAAATATACTTTTGAAGGAGAGCCTATATTAATAAAATCACAGATTCAATTAAATCCAAGATAATATAAAGCCTTTTCTCAATACGATTAGCTTAGTTTTTTTTAAAGGCTTTTTTCTCTTATTAATTTAATCCTCAAACATTTCAATATACTACAGAAAAGCAAAAAGAAAACTCATGAAACTGTGGACTTTTACTATGCAAGCTTTTTTTAAAGTATTAAACTTGAAGCTGGCAAATTAGGGTGAGCCACCTAGCTGAACTCTCCCAATACTATCCTCCAAACTTTAAAATGGTGCTTCAAATCAAATTTTGGAATGGCAGAGCCAATGAAAAAATCAGCCTAAGAAAACTTAAGAGTTAGGCAGGAGAAATCTGTATAATCAAGGTGGAAGTCTGCCTGGAGTCCACACACGTGACAGTGGCAAAGCAGCAACTTAGGGAGCTTTCAGCCCAAAGACCTTAAGGAGGTGGGACAACTGGTCAGAAAGAGGGACCTTCTGTTGACAATGGTACAGCTAGCACTGAGCAGAAAGGAGTGCTGAAGGTTTAGTCACAAAGGAGCAGGGACCCTGGTCACAGTACCAAAGCAAAGAGGACTGCTATCGTGTGCAGCTGCAGGGGACCAGAAACCCTTCCTTGGTAAAGACCACAATGCAGATCAGGAGAGCAATGACTATATTAGAAGCACCAACTTGCAGACCCCCAGAACTAGCTCTAAAAATGGCATCACACAAAAAGCTTAAAGGTTGGAACAGTGCCTCCTCAAACCCTGAGGAGCAGAGCCCAACTTTAACATAAAGTTCAGAGTCAAGAAACTGGCTGGAAAATGAGCAAACAACAACAAAATCAGAAATTGGCCACAAAAAGCTACTGTGGTGGCAGGGAAGACCAAGACATAAACTGAGAAGACAACAATGTGAAAAGGGCTACAATCCAAGCCTCAAAAAAAATGCTAATTGAACATAAGCCCAACAAGAATTCCTGAAAGTTAAAGAAAGTAGGATAAGAGTAATAGAGGAAAAACTGGGGAAAGAAATTTGAGTGATGCAAGAAAATTATAAAAAGAGCTTGGTAAAAAAAAAATTTTAAGAGGCACAAAACTAAACAAAGAGAATAACGCCTTCAAAAACAGAACTGGCTTAATGGTAAAAGAAACACAAAAATTTACTGAAAAAACTCCTTAAAAAACAAAGTAAGTTAAAACAGTACAAAAATTCACTGAATAAAAAACTTTTTTTAAAAGACATAATTGACCAAATGTAAAATGAGGCACAAAATCTCACTAAACAAAATAATTCCTTAAAAATCAAAATTGGGCAAGAAGGTGACTCCATAAAACATCAAGCCACAGTCAAAAGAATGAAAAAATAATAGAAGAAAATATAAAATATCTCATCAGAAATACAAATGACCTAAAAAATTGATCAAGGAGAAATGATTTAAATTATTGGATGACCTGAAAGCCATGACTAAATTACATCATATTTCAAGAAATTATTAAGGAAAACTGCCCTATCAAGAGGGTAAAATAGAAATTGAAGGAATCCACCTCCTGAGATCCCAAAATGAAAACTCCTAGGAATATTACAGCTAAACTTCAGAGCACCTAGGTGAAAGTTTTACCAGAAAGAAACAATTCAAATTGTGGAGCCATAGTCAGGATCTCACAAGATTTAGCAGCTTCCATGTTAAAGGAACAGAGAGTGTGGAATATGATATCCCGGAAGGCAAAGAAGCCAGGACTATAAACAAGAATAACCTACCCAGCAAAACTGAGTGTAATCCTTCAGGAGGAAAATGAATATTCGACAAAAAAAAAGAAATTTCAAGCCTTCCTGATGAAAAGACCAGAGCCGAACAGAAAACCTGACATTCAAACTGAAGACTGTAGAGAAGCATAAAAAGTTAAATATGAAAGAATAACATAAGGGACTCAATAAAAAAACTATTTACATTCCTTAGTGTAAAGATTTAACTCCTAAGAACTTAATCATTATTAAGGAAGTTAAAAGGAGTTTATACAGTCAAGGGAGATAGGTATGAGTCAATGTTGGGATGATCTCTAAAAAAATACATACATACACATATATATGTATGTATATATTCACAGTTGTGTATAGAAATATAACTTGCCCAATACAGAAACAGGGGAAGGGGTGGGGAAAAACAGGGATGGAATCATATAGGTGGAGGGGACGAATGATACAGGAGAGGGCAGAAAAAGGGAGGCTGTGGTTAAAAGTAAAGACTTTTGAGAAGGAACAACTTAAAAAGAGAGAGAAAGGAAGAAGAAGAAGATAATGAGATAGAAGGAAATAGACAGGTGGCAATCATAACTGAATGTGAATGGGATGAACTCACCCATAAAACAAGCAGATATGAAAATCAATTAGAAACTAGAATCTAACAATATGTTGTTTACAAGAGACATGTTTGAAAAAAAGACATACACAGTGGGAAAAAAAGGACGGAGCAGTATCTAATATGCTTCAGCCCAAGTAAAAAAGGCTAAAGTAGAAATCATGAACTCAGATAAGGCAAAAGCAAAAAGAGACCCAATTTTAAAAGATAATCAGGGCAAGTACGTTTTGCTAAAAGGTACCATAGACAACGAAGTAATATCAAATTTCTTTACAGAAAGTTTCTCAGATAAAGATCTCATTTCTCAAATATATACTAAGTATAGAACTGAGTCAAATTTATAAAAATAAGAGCCATTTCCCAACTGATAAGTAGTCAAAGGATATGAACAGGCAGTTCTCAGAAAAAGAATCAATTCTATCTATAATCATATGAAAAACTGCTCTAAATTGACATACTGATTAGAGAATTGCAAATTACAACAACTCTTAGGTACTATCTCACATCTATCAAAAATGACAAATGCTGGAGGGAGAGAAAAAAACAGGTGCTGCTAATGAACTGGGACTCATGATGAAAAAAATGCTATCCACCTCCAGAGAGAAAACTGATGAACTCTTGGGTGCAAACTGAAGCATAATTTTCTCACTTTCTTTATTTTTCTTGCTTTTTTAATAATATGGTTAATATGGAAATGTTTTACATGATTTCACATGTATAATCATGTTATTGCTTGACTTCTTCAGTGGGTTGGGGAGGGGTAGGGAGGGAGAATTTGGAACTCAAAGTATAAAAAGTTAAAAAAATTTTAAGTCTTAAATTTAATAAAATAATAACAATGACCTCTTGTGACCTTTTTTCTGTGTATTAAAAATCTTTTATTAATGCCCTTTCCTCTCATTACCTACTAAGTGACACACGGAAGCAAGCCCTTATAATGAAAAAGTATGGTCATGGAAAATGAATAAACACATCAAAAACCATTTAATTCAACTCTTTCCTTTCACAAAAGATGAAATCTTGATCGGTCACTACTAATCTGAGACAAGTCTGATAGGGGATGTAGTCCTGCCTGAGAGTATGAGTGCCAGAATATTCTGAGATTGCAGGACAGTAACACCAAAACACAGAAGTCGTGACGACAGTTATATCTCTGGGTCAGTGTGTTCTGTTTTATTCTGCACTTCGCGACCCAGATGTTCTGTTGATATGCTCTGTTCTGGGGACGTGAGCTCCGTCCTTCCTTTTCATGTTTACCCGACCCTTGTGGCATCAGAGGTGATTAGAGGGGAGGTGGGCTATTTGCCAAGGGACTCAGTAGGGGGATAAAAGAGGAGAAGCCCCAGGAATAAAATGTGGATGGATATAGATATGGATGGATGAAGAGAACAATAAAGCTGTCTGCATATCCCTAACTCTTCTGGCTCCTGACTCCACTTTGTGGAATGTGCAGGTCACATCCAGGAGGAGCACCCCGAAGACCCAGGGAGAAAAGGGTAAGACTGGCTGCCCTCTGGCGTTAGGCCAGGTCATAGTGGCGCCCGAACAGGGACTTGAAAAGAAAGGGCAGTCAGACCCTGTGAAAGCAGGAAGACTTAGTAGAGTACCCCGTAGGTAAGGGAAGCCACATGGGAAGATGGGAAACATACCCATAATTAAGCCAGAAGAGTCAGAGATCTGGATAAGACAGCTTTACAAGATAGTGAAAAAGCAGGGAGTTTCACTACCGCTGAGAGACCGCCAAGTTTTTATGCATAAGATACAAACGGTCTCAGCCATGGATTAATTCCACAGCGATAGATAGCCAAAAATGGGGTGTGCTAGGAGAACAAATGACCAGGTAAGAACAAACCACCCCAGGATTTTTAGAAAACAAAGATTTCATGCTGTATGGGTTGGTAAAAGCAGCTTTTTCTGGCCCTGATAGACCCAGCAGGAGTTTTCCTGTGGAATGTCAAACCGAAAGTAAACTTCTTGGGAGCCCTGATAATAGCGAACCTCCCTGGCCACTGCCGCCTCCTCCCCCTGCTCCGGAGGAGGAGCTATCTCATGCTCCCAGGCAGAACTACACATCCCCTATCACAACTCTTTCAAAGCTGTTTTCCTTTACATTGTTCTAATAATGATGTAAACTGTTGCCTGGTACTGCTAATTTCACTAGATTAGCTTACTTTTCTACTACCTGGTGAGTTCGTGGAAAATTTTGACACCTAAAGTCAAAGGAGCTGGGTTCAAATTTATTGTGACCTTGGGCTTCAAATTCATTATCTGTATAAAATAAGGTCAGGGCTGGGGTGAAAGTTTCTCAGAGAAAAAGGAAGAGACAGAAGATAATGAGATAGAAGGAAATAGACAGTGATTGTTTAGTCCCTGCCAATGCTAAATCTGGGATCCATTTCTACCTATTATCAGCATGACTGTTTTAGGATATTATGTCTATTACACTATTTACAAATTAAGCATGTGTATCAACATTAGACTTGATAAAGTGTGAGCAAAAATGGCTGTACAGTTCAGTTAAAAAATAAGAAGTATCAATAAACTTTAAAAACTAGTAGGTCTGTAAATATCGTAGTTTAGGAAAGTATTCACTCACATAAACACACTGCAATTGTTTACTGAGGTCAGACTAATAGTTCGCTTCTGGAGACTTTGTCATCGTGCTCCATACAGAGAGCAAACTGCTTATGGACGGCACTGCAATTCGGCCTTTTACTGTCATCATTCCTCAGTTACAGGAATTTACCTTTCAGGTAAAAAGGTTTACTTCTTTTTTCAAAATGGAAAAAAATCAATTACACATTAGCAGAAAAGGCAATAGGCCAATAAAAAAAATTTTAAGACATTTCAGCCTGAAAATATTTGTTACTGTTGAATTCACTCAGTGAACCAACTATTAAAATTTCATCTGCCATTCTGAAGTGTGATATCAATGCAAGTATAGCTACTATTGCTATGAATAAGTTACATATTTTCTTTACATTTATACTAAAAAGTTACTAGCATCAAAAATGACCAAATTCTTCCAATGATGACAATCCTCAAAATGGTAGGACTTAGATAAAAGCTGTTACCTTGCTGTCAAGTGATGCAGTTTATGTCTCTCCAATTATTTCTTCTGAATTTCCAGATCTAAGAATGCCAAATATTCTAGAAAGGAAACAAAGGGAAACAATTCAGATTAAGCATGATAAACATGCAGTAAATTATAAGGCAATAAGCCACAAGTATTAATACTGTTACATATATAATTTTTATACTATTCTTGACTTTCATGATAGCTGTTAAAGCCCCAGAATTGTGAGCTACTATAGGTAATATTCTTAGTTGTTTTCATTTTTAATATAATGCTCATTATCTGCTTTCTTGTCCTTGCAATTTTTAAATTTTAAGTGATGATAAGAATTTTCAGGTAGCATTTCATCTTTAATTATCAATTTTCTTTTTTGTATGAAAGTATGTACAATGAGGAAAAAGATTCACCTTTTTTTTCCTCGTATTTACAACTTTATAAAGTGTCACTTAGATATCATATGATGGCTATCATAGACCTTTGGGTTTCTGGAAAAGGGCCTGCAATCATTCTATCCTCCTTATTTGTAAATTTCAAACTTCTGAGCCAAGTAAATGGCAACTGCTGCTAGAAATTAAAAATCTGGGAATTATAAATTATTCTTCTGTATTAGTGTCTACACAGATTTTCCTAACAAAATTTCTTTGGGATGAGGTATTCTTCATAGATAAAAAAAAAAAAAAAAATATATATATATATATATATATATATATATATATATATATATATATATATATATATATATATATACATATATATATATATATATACAGTTAAGAAGCAAAATCTATTAAACACAATAAGATTTCTATAAGGATATATTAGTAAGTTGTTAAAAACCCCACAACTCAACTGTTAGGGGAAAACAGGGCTTTATTTTTAGTTTTAAAATTCCTTCTCTTGGCTAATCTCCACAGATTTGGGCTATTTACTTTAAGATACATAAGGTGACAATAGAACAATTTAGGAAGGGTTATTTCTCTAAAGAATACCAGCAGCATGCTTTTCCTTCCACCCATCCATCCACCCTAACATTCAACTACCTGGCAGCAGAACAAAGCAGATACATAAAACCATAGCTGCATTCTCTTGTCTTCTGAGTAAATTCAAAAGAAGTTCTCTGAAGGTTCATAAGCCTGGTCCTAACCTAGAATTGTCTTTCATATTGAGAAAAACATATTTGTTAAGATGAATATTAAATAACTAAAAAAAACCAGGAAAACTGCTTAATATTTTCACTCTCACCCCTACACACACACACACACACACACACACACACACACATACACACACAAATTTTTTACCTCAATCCCCCTCCCATTTTCATTACCCCACTGCCCTCATAATCATGTCTGATTTTAATTGTAGGCAAACTAGTGTAAGAATTATGAAGATCTTGATTATAATAAGATAGATGGGCAGGGCACAGTGGCAAGAATTGGTAATCCCTGTGGCTAGGAGGATAAGACTGGTAGAGCTCTTGAGTTCAGGAGTTTCGAGCTACAGTATGGCTAAAGCTGACGAGGTATTAAAGCAAGTCTGACATCAATATGTGGAGACCTCATGATTAGAGGACCACTAGGATGCCAATGGAGGAGAGGAACCAGCCTGTGTCAGAAAACAGAGTAGGTTACAGCTTCTATGCCCTGTCGTAAATGATCCTGTCTCAAAAACCAACAAAATGACAGATATTTTTGCTTAATTTCCCTTAATGGAGCACAGAAAAACTCAGGAATGAGGTAGAAGAGAATCTAAAGTGTTTATTTTTATTTATAGAAAATTTTGTCCACAACATTCTTTTTCCCACTGCAAGATGTCACAAGGAACAGGAAAAATATATATTGTAGTTAGTGTTTTTTACAATCTCAAACAGTAAAAGAAAATAACCTATTTCTAGTTAAGTTCTGAATTATTTACATATAAGACACACACAGACAATAGTGTTATGAACTTCTCGTCTTGAACAAGATTCCCTAAACCTCTAAAATGTTTCCTCCAGGGAAAACATTTAATTATACAATACCACCATCAAGATATATATCAAAATAAATTGTGCTTATTCTTCAATCAACTTTCAGAAAAATAATATTTCTTATACTTTAGCTATTGTGGTATTTTTTAGAAACAATGACATCAATATTTACATTACAGTTTCTTTCTTAAGTTACAGTTTCTGTAACAGTCTGATATGACAAAATTCTTCCAAACAAAAAATGCATTTTCAGCAGGTCAACATGAAGACTAATTAAAAACCATTCCTTTTTAAACAAAATATCTTAGTCTTTTTACAATAAGAACTAGAAAAGTCTGAAAGATAAAAGAACATACATAATTTTTCCAATGTACAAAGTGTATGCTAATAAGATAAAAAAATAAAATGTTCTCTAATGCAGTCCAAAAAGCTGCTGTGAAGCTACTGAATGGAAACGTCCATTAGGAGCCAAGCTCTTCCTGCGAAGCATCGCTGTCATCTCTCTCTAAAAACAAAGTTAGAAAAAGTAATACCACATCAGTCCATATCTACTGGAAAATAAGCCCCAGCACACTTGCTGATCTTGAGAACACAATCATTTCACTATTCATTTGGTGTTTACTTATTCAGGAGAAAAATTAAGAGATTTTCTGTATCAACTCGAGTTTGTGAAAATTAGATCAGAGAAATGTTCTCCATCAAAAATAATTTCAGTCTTATTCTCACATATACTATTATCTAACCCTTTAAAAGCTATCACATGAATACCATGAAGCAAGGAAAGATAGGGATGAACTGATGCACAGAACAGAGTGAGCAGGGCCAAGAAAACAACAGACACAACAACTACAAAAATAGAAATGGAAACAACCATACACCAAAAACTCAAGGAAATATAGCTAAACTGTAAAGAACAAAGAGGACTCAAAAGAACTGAAAGAAGAAAGATTTATTCTGGGTTATTCCAACAGTGGGAAGCACAAAAAAAGCAGATTTCAGTTAAATTTGGAAGCAGAGGACTTGAGTGTGAACCTTAGTTTGTTACTTACTACCTATATATAACCCTGGTGAAATCACTTTACCTCTCTGGGCTTCAATTTCCTTCTCTGAAAAACAAACTAAATAAGAATATCCTGTACATCCTCAAGATTTCCCTTAAATGGCAAAAAATGAATTATCTAGGTCATCACATAAAACAAAACTTTTCCCCCAATACAAGGAATCAAGCTTGCCAGAATTTTATTTTTATTATGGTAACTTCTAATTGTGAAGAGTAAAAAATACATATTTCTCAGTATCCCATTTTATGTTTTCACAAATTTATCATTGCTAGGGCATAAAAAAATAATAAATATAAAAAGCAGGTATAATAAATGCAACTTTGACAAACCATCTAAATCCAGTTCTTAAAATGGCTTTTTTGATTTAAAAAAAAAAGCATATATCCTATATATCATATTCTCAAACTTACAGCCATTACAGACAAACAATCAAATACATATATAGTTATAAAATCTTACACTTACCCTTAGTATTTAAATAGAACTAAGTTAACAGGCAACAAATATCTCAAGTTGTTTTCCGTACTCTTACAGACAGACATACAAACACACACACACATACAGTTACACAGACATACAGACACAGACACACACACACACACAGTAGTGAGGTTTTAATAAATCAATGATGACTAATATGAAAATGTTTTGCGTGACTGCACATGTATAATCTCTATATCAAACTGCTTGCCTTCTTAAGGAGGGGAGATGGGAAGGAGAAGAGAATATTATATTGTATACAATTTTTTTTTAAATGTTAATTTGTTTGCAGGTAATTGAGAAAAAAATATAAATCAATGTGAACTCTTTTCTGGTTCTTGTAGTCTGACCTTACATTATTTCATATACGTCATTCCATATGAAGGAAAAACTCTTAATCATTAAAGCTTTCCAGAAATCTTCATCTCTATACCTTATGAGATTCTCTCACTTATGTGTTCGAGTGGAGATTGGAGAGGTAAATTAGTTATCCAGATTGGAGAGGTAAATTAGTTATCCAACAGGGTGAGAGGCTGAACTAAATGATCTTTTAAATTTTCTTCCTTTTTCTCTACTCTGGGGTTTATTAGATAGTAATTATTTTTCTTTATCACAACTATGGCTTAAATATTTAGCATACTTATGTTTATGTATTTTCTTCATGTGAGTTTCTATTTAACTTTCATATGAAACAGTTCATGAAATGTATATTACTATTTATATTTTCTTCACATATTTTTGTATTTTTTTTCCTCACAATAAAAACATGTTCCCTTTCCCCCCCAAGAAATGATTTCTAATATTCTCAAGGTGCCACAATAATATAGTACCATTTTACACAAAGAATAACTATTTACCTAGTAATGCCGTATTTTCCCCTGTATCATCTTTAAAGTTGTTACACTGTAGCCCAGATCCATCTGTAGAAGACGATGGCAAATTGTTTACTTCATTTCTGTCTTCATCTTGTAAAGTGACACTCAAATTCACAATCGAAACACTACCAGGTATGGATTCTGGAGCTGCCATATCCTGTACATCCTCAAGATTTCCCTTAAATGGCAAAAAATGAATTGTCTAAGTCATCACATAAAACAAAACTTTCCCCCCAATACAAGGAATCAAGCTTGCCAGAATTTTATTTTTATTATGGTAACTTATAATTGTAAAGATTAAAAAAATACATATTTCTCAGTATACCATTTTAAGTTTCCACAAATTTATCATTGCCAGGGTATAAAAAATAATAAATATAAAAAGCAGGCATAATAAATGCAACTTTTACAAACCATTAATAATTTTTTAAAAAAAGGAAATGTAAATACAAGAACCAATAGAAAAAAATAAGTAATGATGTCCCAAATGATCAATGAACAAATCACAGAAACGTTAAATAACTGTGGTCACAATGAAAACAATAAAACATAATAAAACTCAAGAATTCAGATAAGATAGTCTTCAAAAACAGAGTTTACATTTTCCTGGAGAGAGACAATATGTATGCAAATAATTATATGGAAAATTAATATGTAAATAACAAAATAATTTAGGGAAAAGAGGCCATCAAGTGGGAGGGAGAAGAAAGGGGGCAAAATCAGAAAAGGTCTCATGTACAAGGTGACACTTGAATTGGACTCTGAAGTAAAACTACCCCAAAGTGACAGAATCAGTCACTAGTTACAGACCAAAAAGAAATGTCCATAAGGAATTATATAAGGAATAAAACAAGATTATAAGGGATAAAGTCTAACCATGTCACTCTCCTACTCAAACTGTAGTAGTTCCCTATTAATCCTAGGAATTTATATTTTAAAATTCCTTTGGAACACCCACCCTATAAATGACTCCCTTTCTCTATCTAATCCAACTAGTTTTCTTCCTATTCCTCATATATAGATAGCATTCCAAGTATCTCTCATCTTTGTGTCTCTGCACTGGCCATTGATCATGACCAGAATTCATTTCCTCCTCACATCAGACTCTTAGAATCCCAGGTGTCCTTCAAAACTCAGCTCCTGTCAAGTTTTACATGAAGTTTTTCTTCACCCAACCCCTCCAGCTACCTGCTATAGCTCCCCTATTCAATTATCTTATATGTTATATATTCTACCCCCAAATAGTGAAAAGGCAGGATTTTGTATTTGTTCTCTTTTATTCTCTATGTACCTATACATTACTGTCTTCCTTTTAAAAATATAGCTCTTTGAGATTAGCAATTACACCATTAATTTATTTATATCCCATGATGTAGGACAGTTCTTGGCACATGGTAGGTATTTTAGTATATACTTGTTGATTGATCACCTCTGTTACTGTATATTTTGTATCATGTATCATATCACGTGTATATGCCTTATCCCTTCTATACTGAACTGCTTAAATTTCTTGAAAACAAGTGATTCATATTGAGTTCCTATTGCCTTAGATGGTATTCTGCACGTGATGTTTAGCATGCTTGCTTAATTAAAAAACACTCACCCTAAGTCAGGTAAGTTAAACATACTTAAGGAACTGTTTGATGATTACAAATAATACTAGTTGGGGATTACAACCTCACCCTTGCCCAAAGTAATCCGTTTGCATTTGGAATGTAAGTAGTCTTCCCCCCCTTCCTTTTTGTGAATCACAGTGATTTAAAGGGATCTCTTATATACTTCTCCCTCCATTCAGGACTAAAATAAATATAATGGGTAATAATTGTATGGAAAATTGAACTTAAATACAAATTTAACTAACCCAGTATCCTAGGGCTTTGATGACATCAAGTTTACACATTGGACAAGTTCGGTGGTCCAAAAGCCAGGGGTCAATGCATGTTCTATGAAAAATATGCCTAAAAAATATCAAGTATGTGTTAACATTTCAAAAGAAAAACACTTTTTAAATGAATGCAGACTGCTATTTGCTTATCATCCTACCAAAGTTATTTATAGTTAAAATAAATTCAATCATCAACCTATAAAACCATTCGAAACCTTCCATGTTACATATCAGAAAGTATTATGTGAGAAATAAAATGAATTTCTTCATACTACAAGAAAATGTTACTCAAAATACTCAAAGCTTCCACTTGGGTTAAGAGCAAAAAAAAAATATATACCTCCCTATCTATATCGTCAAATGAATTCTTTCCTTTGTATGACATATTTTCCTTATTTGATAAAAATCTTTATTTTTTAAAAATACTCAAAAGCCATTTCAGAAGATCTAATAAATCAATGTATATTTAATTATAACATGTTATAGTACAATTTGGCTTTTGATAAGCTTTTCCATTCCCAAACATATTAAAAGGAATACTTATTTAATTAATAATAAAAAATACTGGGATTAAATACTCTGTAAAAGAACACATCTTAGGTCACTTTAACTTTATTACTCAATTTATACATTATGTCAAAAACAATCACAAATTCCACTATAAATACAATACCTTCATTTACAGTACACGGCATTAAAAGAATTCCACTAAATGTAATGCTGCACAACTGAAAGAGTTTAATGTAATGGACTAAAGTGCCTTATTAAGTTATTTGCTAACATACAAGAAGAAAACAATATTATTTTTCTCATTTGTTTCATTACTTTATGAAAGATGAGATAAGGTAGAAAAGCTATTTTAGGAAAAAAAGTAAACTGGGCATGCTAATTTAAATATTCCTCTAGACATAGGGAATAAAAAAGAATGTATATTGTAAACATTGTATGAACTGATGACAAGGTGCAGGACTAAATTAGGAATTAATTCAAATCCCCACTCAAGAACTTATTACTTAATTCTGAGTACTTTATTTCCTATTTTCAAGTTGGAAAATTAGATTAAAAAGAATTTTAAGACATTTTGATCTTTCCTACTGCCTTCTGAAAGGGCTACTCTAATTCATCCTACGCAAAGAAAAATCTTAGTAGGCCATGGTGCTGCATGCTCATAGTCATTTTCTGCAAGAGAAGCTGAAGCTGGTGAATCATTTCAGTTTGAGAATCTTGAGCTGCACTAGAACTAAAGCTGTCTTCACTAAGTCTAGCACTCAGATAGTGAGCCCCTGGGAGGAAAGGGTGACAAATAAGCCTAAGGAGTGGTAAACTATCCCACGCTGGAAAAACAGAATAGGAGAAAACTTCTACTATCAAGGATGAAGGCTGTGAGTAACCACTGTACTTCCAAGCTGGTCAAAAAAGTGAGAGACCCAGTATCCTCTTCTACACCTCAATTTCCTCCCACAGCCAAAAAAAAAAAAAAAATCCCATATAGCCCTCCAGATTATTACTCTCTAAAACTTCATCTAATTCAAATACTACTAAATACAAATCAAGAACTATAGATTTAAGCTCAGTTGTATTCAAATAATTACACATCAGTTTGGTTATGATAATACTTGCTCCCATCTAACTCAAAGATGCTTAATTTTTATTTTAATAAATGACTATGAAGCACTTTGAGAATGCAAAGTAAAATATAATTATATAATAACCTGCTATATGCCTTGAAAGCATAATTAAACAGGAAAAAGACTTCTAGCAGGCTATAATTTCTTTTCAAGATAACACCTTATGCTGACCAAAAAGTTCTTTTAAAGGAGTGCACAATTAACTCCTCTTTCAAAATCATCATGATTTTCCAACACTGACAGTTGTTATAGGTGTAATGACAGGAATTTTATAGTTAGGGAAAAAACAACACAAGCAGTATAGTTTATTCCACACATTCTCTAAACAGAATCTAGTATAATACTGCAAAAGTTTCTCATCACTAGCCTCTCTGGTTCTCTCTTTTCCAACGTTCTAGCATTTACCACTACACATCCACTTGTCTTCTCCTTACATCCTTGCCTTCTGTGTTTCTAATAACCTCCACTCTTGCTGCAGTATCTCTTTTAGAACACTTCTTCTGTTAGCTGCCTATTAAAGTAGTAATATTAAGGTAAATGGTTCAATATGGTCTTCAGGGTCTAGGATCCAATGGACAAGCTCCTCAGCAGCAATAATCTCCTATTTCTATATTTCTAGGTCATTTGGTTCTTTAAATCAAAATAGAGGACTGGAAATAAGGTCCATTCAAATACACAATGTGAAGCATACATGTATGCCTGGGTATGGACAAAAATCCACTAATAGCTTTAAGGACCCACAATTCTAAATACATTACAATGATCCCTTAGCCAACAAAAACAATCTACGCCTAACTATTATACTACGTACTGAACTTAAGTCTTAATTATACTCAAATTTGCATGCTAAGGAAAATACTTTTAAAGTGATATTGCAAGTTAAAGATATCACTAAAATAAGCTAAAGTAGTATATGAAAGAGGAATTAAAAGGAATCAAGTTTATTAAAATTATTATTAATAAGCAAACTTGTCAACTAACAGTACTTAAGAGGGAAAACTAATAATGAAATAAGAAACATACTTGCATGGCAGAATTCTAACAATATCCTTTGGTTTATAATTTTCAATGCACACTGCACAATTTTCAGCATCAACATCAATTCCCTGTAGGAAGAGAAGTGCTTATAAATATATTCTTAATAAAACAATGTCATGTGAGCTAAAATACTGAAGATGAAAGACTGTCAATTTTTTTCATCACAAAGTTGTTATATAAATAATATGGGTGAAAAGAAAAAATCCCTATCAGTCCACATATAAATAATCTAATCAATTTTCATGTTCTAAAGAGGACATAAATGACAGTCTAGCTTGCTTATATTTTTACATCTACTTTTTAAAAATGTAACCAAACAAGGTAAAAATATTATCAAATTCCATAGTTTTATTTTAATCAATTCCCACCCACATACCCCAATCAATTTAAAATTCTTTTAAAAACACTGAAACGCAACTCCTTAAACTATCTTCCTTGACCACTTAATACTGAGAAACAAATACCATCAGCTTCTGAAGGGCAGGAAAAACACTGTGTATAATCATTCTTTTAAAAAAATTTTTTTTAGAAAAACAAATACATCAAGAAAATGTTTTCCACATGCCATCTAAAAAACATTGATCAAATTTTTTTTTTACATCTGCTTACAAAACGCATAAATGGAGTAAAATCCCACCTAGTATTTATATATTTGTTTTTATTGCAAAAAGTTATATGGTAATCACCAATAGCAGTAACACTGAAAATTGTTTTTAAATATTTTCATCTCAAATATATGTCATACTAACTACCAATATCTAATTCAGGACATCACCCAACCATCACCTATTGAGTCTCTATTATGCTTTAATCCCTTAAGCAGATCAGTAGAGGATCCATGAGCATGCTTTTTTAAGGCAATCTTATTGTGGTTCAGTTGTTCTCATATAAGGGTAGGGAGGAAGAGATGCAGGGGAAACAACATTTAATAACTTGTTGCAAGATAATACAACTAGAAAGTCATCAGAACAAATGAAATTAGTGTTGCATAAATCTGTAGAATGTAATCGTATTTTTACATAGCACAAATGTATCAAGAACAAAAAAAAAATTAGTGGTACAGTTTGTTTGTATAAGTGCACAGGAATCCATTAACATTTTAAAAGAAATTCTCTCTCAGTAATCTGAAGTACTGAATCTGAAGAGATGAGAGTTCACAGAATGTCATTTCTCAAAGTCATTTTTAAAGCTTATTATTTTGAACTTAGATTGGTCATGAAAATGTCTGTTTTTAAGTTTTAAAATGAAAACAACATGAAGACTACAAATACTCTTTTCCCAAAGTTAAGGGGGGAAAACATATATGTGTATGTACATAGGTTTGCATGTGTGCACATATATGCAAAGGCTGCCAGAATATTTAGAGACTTATTTACAGACTTAAATTTTCTTCTGCAACTTGTTATTTCTGTCTATCCTAACTTCTACACACGTTTCCTGTTTAAAAGATTAATGTTAAGATGAGCCAAAACCCTCAGATGTATTTTTTTACACAAAAACATAAATAAATCAAAAGCATTAGACATTACCTTGTCTCCACGCTTTACAGTATGAAGCTGAAGTTGCCCAATAGCTTTCTTTGTTTCTTTTCTATGGTTCTTCAGAAGAGAACATATTTGTTATTACTTGACTTTAAAATTAACTTTAGTGAAAACATTATTTAAGATGTTTTAAAGAATTTAAATGTAATGAATTTTATAAATGTAGGAAACTCTTCCACCAATACAGATCAGAAGACTTTCTGTAATTTACAATGTCACTTAGTCTTTTTGTCTGTACGTTAGAATGACTAGAACAGAAAGACTGCACTAAAGACAATTTAAATGCCATCAAGGGACAAACCAAATCAAATGACCAAAATCAGATGAAATTATGATCCACACCTAAAAATTACTTCATCTTCCACCAAGTAATTAGAGTAATTAAGGCTGAAATTTCTTTCTATACTGAACATAAGTACATGTAAATTAATAACTCAAAAATATTTTCCCAAAGATCAAATAGTATTATTGTTATAGTGAATTTTTATTCTCAAATGACTTCCAAATATTAAATGTCTTACTAAAAGTTTTTTTTAAAAAAGGTCATTAACCATAATTACCTGATTTCCAAACTGTGAACCAGCATACAGGAAACGCTGTATGTAGTAAAATATTAGCCAGGCTAATGATATGATCATCATGGTGATGAAAGCAATGGCTACAAACACAACAGACTGACCACTGATGAACTCTTGCACATGACGTGTACCAACTTCTATGGTCATTTTAACTGGAATTCCCCTTTGCACTGGCCCCAAAATTTCTATTCCTTTTGGATAGCTAACCATAATTACCACTGTATTTCCTGTCCCTGTTGGGGAAAAAGAAAAACAAAAAACCATGGATCAATATTAAATATGCATAGTCTAGGTTAGACTTAAATTCAACGCAGCAAGAATTTAACTGACTATGAACAATGTCACAAGGAGTTTACTACCTATTAGTTAAGTTGTAGCTCTGCCACTTGCTGCCCAGGTGACATTAGGTAAGTCACTTCACCACCTACAGAAGATGCAGATAATATGACTTACATGACAAAGTGCTGTCAAGGTAAACAAAGATGTATGTGTGAAGTGCTTTGATAGAAATATAAAAGTATAAGATCTTTCCTCTATAGGCTTATCCTATATTATGGTATCCAAAACCAGACTATCTATCTATAATTATTCAAAATTCAATACATTCATTGAGTTGGCCAATTATGGGAAATACAAAGATGAATAAGACAATTCTTGACCTCTAGGGGCTTACAATCAAGTGTATGAGCATATGAAATCTGGAAAATATGACATAATATGGAGAATATGATGAAGGCCATAGGAAAGGCCCAAAATGCTAACACATTTACAGGGGTGGGGAAGGGAGAATCATATATAGCATCAGAGAAATTAGCATTTTAGCTAGGCCTTGACAAGTACAAAATGAATTGGTCAAATTGGACATGTGAACTGAGAGAACAATACATGAAATGGGAACAATATGAATTAAGGTAGAAAGGAAGGGATGTTGGGGCAATTAGTCCAGTTTGGTTGGAGTACAATCAGGAGCCACTGAAAACCATAACTATCCGATAGGGATAGGAATGTTATATTGAAAAGTGCTATTGACAATGCAGTATAATCTAGAGGAAAGTGCTATGAGTTTGGGGGAATAATTTGTAATTCTACCTCCATCCTAGCTATGTGCAGGACCTTGAATAGTAAATCATTTTTGTTCTAGTGCATAAATTAACCTCTTTTGTGATATATACCTTTTTGGTAGTCTGGTAAAACTCTTAGAATAATGTTTGCAAATGCATATAATAAAACACATAGGATTACAAAGAAAACCAATCATACTAAAGAGTTATTATAAAAAAATGGGGAGGGTGACAAGACAATCAGGGTTAAGTATGCGTAGGGTCACACAGCTAGTAAGTGTGAAGTAAATTAGGCCAAATTTCAACTCAGGTCCTCCTGATCCTAGGGCCAGGGCTCTGTCCACTGCACCACCACCTACCTGCCCCTATCAAAATATTTTTTATATGATTCATGGACTCCAGGTTAAGAACTTCTATTGTAGTCCAACTTCCTAATTTTATAAAAACTGAGTCTCAGAATATGGTCCCCATTTCCTGACAAAGAGGGTAATGGATTTACGATGAAGAATGAGGTATGTTTTTAGATATAAACAACGTAGGGACTTGTTTTGCTTATATACGTTACAAAGGTGTTGTTTTTCCTTGGGGGGAGGGAGGAAGGAGAGAGGAAGAGAAAATAAAAACTTGTTAATGGGAAAAAAAACTTCCTATATACACAGTAGAAAATTATTTTCATTTTTTACTAAAAACAAAATGTAGATCTTTCAGTCTGTAAATTCTACTAGTCAATAATTGACAAGCATTAAGCACCAAACTTTGACACTGGGGATAAAAATACAAAAAAAAAAAAGAAAGAAAAGAAACACGATCTCAGTCTAAATAAATAAGACAATGCACAAAACAAAGCTGAGGAATGGGGGAGGAACAAAAAGGAGGGCATTGTGGTAAAGTCCCAAAGGAGTATAGCCAGGTGGGAAAGGAAGAGATATCTATGCTGAGCCTCCTCCTTAAATGGAGGTTTGGAATTTAATTCTTGAAAGCAGGTACCAAGCTTCAGAAATTTTTATGTTCCCACAGTACCTAAATTTAAAAGCTGAAAGGGGCCTAGAAGATCAGCCAGTCCCAACCCTATTGTTTTACAGATGAGGAAAACAAGGCCCAGAGATGTCATCTGAGTTGCCCAAGATCACACAGCTATGAAGGGCCTGCTAGAGCTAGAACTATAGCTTGTATATGCTAGATGATCAATGCGACTTAAAAGAACAAATCTGAATTCTCCTATATGGCCATAAGATATGAACAGAATTTGGTAGGCAGCTGTAGGATCACTGGGTTTAATGGTCAAATGTTGTACAGAGAAGAGGAAAGAATACTGAACTTCGTGGTCAGAGTATTAACGATATCTGATGCTGCCATCTGAGCCAGTTTCTTTATCTGTAATATGGAGATTAATTAAAAATAACAGTGATTAATAGGGTTGCTGTAAAGAGGAATTAAGTGAGATAATATATAAAAGCTATGTATAAAAGTGAGCTATTTGTAACAGAGCATTAAAACTAAGAGAAAGGAAGGGAAGATGAGATGAAGCTTTTATGCTAAAATCAGGAAATCATCTTGTGGGTCCACTCTGCAATCCTTTTATTCATGGAATCCTATAACCCTAAAATGTCCTAAAAGATTTTAAAAACTCATGTAATCCAACCTCCTAATTATAGAGATGGGTTTGGGGACCCTGAGAAGTTAGCAAACTTCTTGCTCAAGGGTACGAACTAGTTCAACTACTTATTTGGCAGGCAAAAAACAGTCCCTTATCTAAAGGAACTTAAATTCTACTTGGAGGCTACACTGTTCACAGTAAAGTAAATACAAAATATTTACAAAGTAAATATAAGGTGCAGACAGTGCACTATGATGTAGTGATAAGAATGGTAGACTTGGAATCAGAATAGTAGACTTAAATATTTCTACAGATACTAACTAGCTGTTAGGATCTTGGGCAAATCATCTAACTTGTCTCAGCTTCAGTTTCCTCACATGTAAAACAAAAGGTTGTGGGTACTATAACCCCTAAAGTCCCTTCCAGACCTAATTCTATGCTTCTGCAAATACAAGGTGTCCTAGGCTAAACTTAATTGTTTAGGCTGATACTGGTACAAAATGAGACACTAGTAAGCTAGAGCAGGTGAAGGATATTCCACAAGGATAGGCACTGAGAACTTCTTAAATTGAATCAGTTAAGCAAGTCTCATTTCAATCTACCAGCCAAGCATCTGAGGCCCCTCCAGTTCCTAGATGCTTCTTTGTATTCAGGTGATGAGGAAGTGAAGTCAACCCTCTGAACTCTTAGTCCCCAAAGCAAAGCAATTCTCAAGGTATGTTTCAATACATTTTAAGGCAAAACCAGCCAAACCTGCATAGGGGAAGAAGGGGTGTTAAGCTATTGCTACTACCACATGATGTAATTTGTTTTTGTTTTTTTTTTTGCAGGGGGAGCCCTAGCAAAGTGTTAGGAGAATCAGAAATAGTCTCATTTAGGAGGTGATGCTATAACTGAACTTTGAAGGAAGCAGAGTCTAGTTGGTTAGTAGAAAAGTCTGGATTAGAACACAGATAGCTTAACTCTCTCATCCAGCAGTCATTACATTGCTTCCCTATCTCCACCATGCCAGCTGATGTTTTTCTACTGTCTCCACCCATATTATAATTAAACAGTAGCACAGAAAGCCAAGATTCCCCCCAAATTCTAGTCCCCTATTACCAACCAAGCAATTTCCACCTTGACCTCTGGCCACTGCTTCACTCAACTTATTTGTAATTAGAGTCATCTTCTCTCCTCCATCCCCCTACCCAAACAACTTCTTCCTCCTGATTTTCCCACTTTTCATTCCCAAAGTCACCCAGACTGAAAAAGTGGGTTCAGTACTTCCTGACAAGTTATATTCAAATCAATACTACTTCCTATTCATTCTTTTTGCCCCTTCCAATTCAATTCTTACCTCCACTACCTTAGATACTATTACTATTTTATGTTTAGACTACTGCAACTGACCTTCAAGTTTCCAATTTCCAGTTCACCTCCCAGAACACACAGAACCTAAAACTCCTTAATTTGGCATTCAAGGCCCAGTTCAAATACCATCTCCTCTAAGAATTACAATCCCATCAGAAAAAGGATCTTGTAATGGTTATAAGGGAGGGCTTCCATAGCTGGGAGAAGTTAAGGGATTAATAATAGAGATGGAAAAAAAAAGCCAATAAAACATATATATATATATATATATATATATATATATATATATACACACATACATACATACTTACATACATATATATGAGGTATATACATGTGTGTGTGTGTGTGTGTGTGTGTGTGTGTGTGTATGAGGGGACAGCTAGGTGGCACAATGAATAGAACCCTGGCCCTACAGTTAGGAGGACCTGAGGTTCAAATGCAGCCTCAGACACTTGACTCTAGCTGTGTGACCCTGGGCAAGTCACCTATCCCTGACTGCCTCGCTAAACAAACAAATAAATAAATGAAATCAGAGAATTAAAAAATATATACATAAGAGCAAAAAATTCAGAAGGGGACACAGACAAGGAGGATAATTTTATTACTACTTTGTTAAATTTACTATGCACTTTAAAAAACATAGAGATAACTACTGTTTCATAGCCTATAGACTGAAATGTTCATGTTTAAATTTACAATAAAAAGATCACTTTTTTAAAGGTTTTCTTTTCTATGAATTCTATTGTTTATACTTAATAAGTTTCACTGGGCCCATCTCATATGTTTATTTATGAATGACTTATTCTTCCTATTAAAAAGTAAAAACTCCCGACTACAAGGGCCAAATGTTGTTTTATAGTCTGCATCCCCTATTATGCCAAACATATATTGATGACTATTCAATGAACTGAATGGTTACCAAACTACATGGTTTATGTACTAGCCTCCTATACTTATCAAGTCAGATCACTATGCCTAAAAATCACAAAACTGTGAATACTTTTTGACCCAGAATTCTGACCCCCTTTAAGTCCCATATCCCAAAAAGAGCAAAGAAAGAAAAAAAAGGACCCATTTGTTAAATATATATGTATGTAAATGTATGTATATCACAGTTCTTTTAGAGGTGGCAAAGAACTGGAACCTAAAGGGAATATTTGTCAATTGGAGAATAGCTAAACAAATTATGTTATGTGAATGGAATAAAATACTAGTATACTGCAAGAAATGACAGAAGAAATGGTATGAAACACACCTAGGATGTCTTAGTTTGTATAAAATGATGCAGAACTCAGGGCATTTTACACAGTAGAAACACTCTGAAGATAAACAAGCTAGAAAAACTTAAGAACCCTGAATAATTTAATGACAAACCAAGATTCTAGAAGATCTACTATGAAGCACAATACCCAACTTCTAACAGACGCAACAGATTCAAGTTGCAGACATACATTCTTTGACAGAGCTACTGTACAAAAAATGTCTTCTCTCAAAAAACGTAAGGAGATGGGGAAAGCGACGGAAGGAAGGAGGAAGGAAGGAAAAGAGGGAGGGAGAGAGAGAGAGAGGGAAGGAAGAAAACGAATTAAAACACGTTTTTGAAATGCACAGTACAGAAAGCCAGAAGAAATCACAAACAAGCATGACAGCTTTGAAAATAACATTCAAATATATATATAAAACGAAAAGCAAGCTATACATAAAAGAAATTTGCGATGTCAAGTACAATTTACTCTAAATTCTACTGTGTATATAAGAAAACGTTGGGGGGAGAGGGGAGAAAATGTGAAACTCAAGGGATTGTGGAACTGAATCTTGTATACTAAAAGTAAACAAACAAATTAATAAAGACAATTTTTTAAAAAAAAGAAAGTATTCATTTTAGTTGATGTGCAAAATTCAAATAAATTGTTTTTAAAGTAAATAGTCTAATACTGGGAGACAAGTGCTTGTGTCTGTGTAGATATTCTATGATGTTCCACATTCTTATTTCTTAACTTTAATAAAAGTTGACTAGAAAATGATTATTACTAACTGACCTTTCCTAAGCATCCTGGCTCAAAAATTCTTAATCCTTTGTTTACGGATGTTCTTTTTCTCTCCCTTCTCCATCTTCCTCAAGTTTCTCAACCAAATTTAGTTAGCTGAAAGTTCAAGTTGGCAGGCTTAATTCTTTTATAGAACCACTAATGGAAAACATTATAGAGCAATGAAAGTATGCTTATTTCTAAAGGGAAGCAGTCTTATGTCTAATGTTGTCCTGCCTTTTCTAAACCCATTCTCTCCTCTTCAGGAGGCTTGTGACAAAAAATTTTCCAGCAGCATTCTGAGCAGGAATAATAGCAGCTTATATTTAGTTTGGTACTTTGTATCCTTCCACCATCTCCTTTGGATCCTAACAACTTTTACTAATAAGACAAATACTGGCATAAAGCAGCAGCTCTTACCTTTTATGTGCCAAACCGCTTTGGCGGTCCTATGAACCTATATGAAAAGTATAGCCCTTTTCTCAACTTTTTTAAATGCCCAAAATAAAATACTATGATTTACAAAGGAAACCAATTATAATGAAAGTTATCCAAAAATTTTTTTAAGTAACCTGGTGGATTCAGTGTAAGAAGACGCCAGCTTACCAAGGCAGATCAGTAATTTATAACTTAGCAGTTAGGTGGCCCAGTGGATACAGTACTGGACTTGAAGTCAAGACCAGAATTCAAATACATCAGATATTTACTAGCTGCCTGACCTAGGTTAAGTCACTTAACTGTAGATAATACTAGCACGTACCTCCCAGGGTGGGTATGAGTATCAAACTAAAGGAGATTTGTAAAGTGCTACATAAATTGTAGCTATTATTATTTCACATTATCCTCACAACAACTATGAGGCAAGTACTATTATTATTGCCACTTTACAGAATTATTACCATTTGAAAGATAAGGAAACTGTCACTTTTTTGTATCCTCAAAGCTTAGCCCAGAACTTAGTACATAGTAGGCACTTAATAAATATTTGAGCAGCCAGGTGGTTCAGTGGTCAGAATGCAGGGCCTGAAGACTTATCTTCCCCAGCGAAAATCTGGCCTCTGATACTTAATTATCTGTGTAACCCCGGACAAGTCACTTAAACCCTGTTTGCCTCAGTTTCCTCATCTGTAAAATGAGCTGGAGAAGGAAATGGGAAAAAAAAAAAAACCTCCAGTATCTTTGCCAAGAAAACTCCAAACAAGTTTACAAAGAGTCGGCCACGACTGAACAAACAAATACAAACGACTAAACAAAAGATTGGGGCTGAGATTATAGGGACTTTCCCCTGTCAGTATTTATGTGGCACGCTCCAGTCTGGGGACACAAAAAAGAGGCATTTTCCTCATCTGTAAAATGATAACAACAGTACTACCTCACAACAGTGATGAGGAGAACCGCATGGGAAGAGTTCGAAAAGAATCTGAACTTGGGTCTTCTGAACTTTCACAACACTGCACCACCTGGCCCACCCCCCAATGCTGGCTTAAATTGCTTCAGGCCTAAAGAGTTCCCTAGGATACAGAGATTTGGAATTGTCGGCCCCAGGTTATTCAAAGAGTTTTGTGTCAAAGGCCAGCTCTCTAATCCACAAGTCCCAGATAAATCAACAAGCATTTATTAAGCTCCAACTAAGCGCTAAGCCCCAGAGATAGGAATTTCTTTAAAAAAGAGAAAAGGCTGACAGTCAGTCCCCAGCTCCCAAGACGCTCAGTACAGGGGGAAGGGGAGACAAAGAGAAGGGAGAAGAGGAGTGGAGAGTAAGGAGAGATGGAAAGGGTGTGAGGGAAAGTAGGGGGGAGGGGAAGGAATGGAAAAGAAGGGGGAGGAAGGGGGAGCGGAAAGGAAGGAGGGCGGAGATGGGGAAGGAGAGGATAGGGAGAAGGGAGCAGGGGGCAGGGAAGGAGAGGGATAGGGGAGGGGAAATTCTTAGCGAATAGGAATAGTGTCATTCTAAGTATGCCCACAACCTACACAGAAAGTGCTTAATAAATGCTTGTAGACTGACAGAAGCAATTTTCCTACGGTCCCTAGATGGCAAGAGGGACCCAAGGCTTGGGGAGGAGGGGGCCTCCTCCCCGAGGGTAGTAGGCCTGTTTCGGGAAGCATCACGGACCCAGAAAAGAGTGCTCCCCTCCCCCCCTCGCCACTTCCCCTCCCCTCCGAGGCGGGGCGCCCCTCACCCAGGTGGGACATGGAGTTGGTGCCGTTGCCGTAGTGCTCCTCATTGTAGATGACCACGGCCGAGGCGTTCTTGCGGGCGGCATTGAGCACCTTGTCCTTGAAGGTACAGTCCCCGCGGGCCACCAGAGCGATCCAGGGCTCGCGCCTCCCGGCCGCCGGCCTCCCCAGCTGGGGCACGTAGTACTGGGTGTCGGGCGCGCAGCCCTTCCGGTCGCGGCCTGGGGCGCGGGGTATGCCCACCAGGCCCTGCAGGCTCTCCTTGGGCGAGTTGTCACCGTAGCGGCCGCTCTCGGTGGCGCCTTGCACCGTCACATTGGTCAGCGGGTCCACGTACACCGTGCTCACCAAGGCCGAGTACCACTCGAGCGCCCGGCCTCGGGCCCCCGGCAGCTCGCACAAGGCTAGGGCCAAAAGAACCACGGCGCCTCCGAGGCCGCCGCCATCGCTTCGTCGCCGCCGCCGCCGCCGCACCATGGCCGCGCAGCGCCGAACTGAGGAGGAGGAAGCTGAGGAGGCGGAGGCGGCGGCGGCGGCAGGGCCGCGAGCACGACTGGGAGGGGGCTTGGCCCCCCCCCCCCCCCAAGAGCCCGGAGCGCGAGACCCGGGAGGAGGAGCGCGTGCTCGAAGGAGGCGGAAGGGGGCGGGGAAGAGGAGCAAGTGAGGAGGGGGCGGCGAGACGTCGGCAAACGGGAACCTTCAGCGCAGACCCCGCAATGGCGAGGTTAGGTGGTGAGGCTGTTGGGGAAAGGTAGGGGAGGGGGAGGGCGGGGAAGGTGCAGGGGGTGGAGCCAAGCCTCGAGAGCGGCTGGGATTCGCGTGCAGGGAGGTGGGCGGGGCCTGAGGGGGTGTGCTTCGGCGCGCGCTTTCTCTGCCCTAATCGAGCTTACTCGGGTTGGGAGTGAGGTAGCCTGGTGAGCTGAGCCGGGGAGGAGGTGCTAGGAAGGGGCTGAAAGGTCCGCTGAAGTGCGCCTGCGGGCTGCATTTCCAGTTTCCGTCACACCTCGCTCTTGTTTTGAGAAATGGATTGAACTAACTAAGGGATCCTACCTTTAATCTAATTCTCGCCGTTTTTAACCTTTTTGTGTGTCGTGGACTCCTTTGGAAGTCTGGTGAAACCTATAGATTTTTCAGGTTATTTTAAAATCCATCTAACTTGCAGTTGAAACCTTGAGTGGTCTCTCCCAGTAGATTGTGAGCTCCTTGAGAGCAAGGTCTGTTTGTATTTGTACTCAATACAAATGTTCTACTTGTATCCGTAGTATGGTTAGCACAGTTATTTTGCGCTTCGTAAGCACTTAATAAATGTGTGTTCATTCATGCATGCATGCATGCATACATACATGCATTAAATAAAATACTTAGGACTGCAAAGGAAACCAATTATGTTGAAATAGTTGAAAAAATATATGTTTTTTTAAGTTCACAGACCTCAGGTTAAGAATCTCTGAAAAACTTTTTTTTTGCGGGGGTGGGATGATTTCCTCAAATTCAGAAACTCCCAGTGTAGAAACCCCCTCTACGAATCCAGATTTGTAACTCCTCTATACCTTAAAAGTCTTAGAAAATTATGTTCCAGAACAGAGGGGGCAATGACCTCTCCCATAGTTACACATATGTATGCGTCATAGACAGAACTTAAACCCCTCTTTAAAAGTGGGGAAGAAGGGCGGCTAGGTGGCGCCCGGAGTCAGGAGGACCTGAGTTCAAATTCCGCCTCAGACACTTAACACAAAAAATAGCTGTGTGACCTTGGGCAAGTCACAACCCCAGTTACCCTACCTTTCCTCCTCCAAAAAGCAAATGAATAAAGATGAGGAAGAGGCTTCTTTCTGTTTAGAAGGTAAATTGACTGTAAGATTAAATCCTAGCACCATAAAATCTTAGAAATGAAAAGGACCTTAGGATTGAAGAACTTTGCAGATAAGAAAACTGAAGGCACTGAGAGAAGTGGACAAGTTGCTTGAAGTTTTAATTTTGATGTTTCAATTCAACTGAATTGCACAGATATGATTTAACCACCTACTGAGTGAAGAGAAATGTGATCTGTGAGGTGGAAAGATTAAATAATACAGTAGCCCTGCCCTCATGGAGTTTACCAGTCTAGTAAGGGGGATATGACATGGATGGACAGGTAAGATAGACAGATAGACATGTATGTGTATGTTATGACTTCGACCCATATGAAAAAGAAGTGAGCAGCTGTTGATGTGTTGTTTGGGGTTGTGTGTGTGATTTATCTTGGGATTCCCTACTAGCACCACATACAGTTCTCTGGGTACTAAATTAAATATTTATTGATTGAATAAACGATCAAATTTTGCCAAAAGGACAGATAAATAACCAATTAGTGACAATGTAAAACTATCCAGAGGCAAAAAGTAGATAATTTTTTTTCAAGTATCCAGTTTTTTAAATTAACTTTTCTTTATTCCAATAAAGGAAGTATCAGATTCAATCTACAGGCATTTTGAAACTCCTACTATGTGCCAGATACTTTGCTATTAAAAACTGAAAGCATCAACAAAATTTTTATTTAAAAAATTATTCTTTTAGCAGTAATCTTAGCAGAATGCAACCAAGGTAGATTTTTAACTGACATACATGATTAACATAGTATCCAAGGGCTTGTCTCTGAGTTAGGAACAGGTTGAAGTCACACTTCTGATGAATTCTTAATGACCCTAAGCAAGTTAGTTAACTTCTTCCACCTCCATCTAAGACTATAAATTTTGGAACAGTTTTGATTTGCTTTGGTGGAAGAGGTTTCCTCCCTATAAAAATCAAATCACAAATCAGAACATACCCTAAAAAATTGATACAATCATGTAAAATCAGATAAAGAGGAACAACATGTGTCAAGCAAGCTTATTCTTCAGAATTTTTAAAGAAGTGATATTGCTTAAACCAAAGGTGATCGTGTAAAATGGGGGATGTTTGCTGCAATTTAGCAAGTCCTTTCTTGCACCATCTAGAAAACAAGTTATCCAATCTTAAAGGTCTCATAATGAAAAATGCTATCCACCCTCAAAGAAAGAACTGATAGAGCACGAATACAGACCAAAGCATATTATTTTTCACTTTTTTACTTAATTTTTTTTTGGTTCAAGTTTTCTTCCATAAAATGACTATTATGATGTCATGATTGCACATGTATAACTTATGTCAAATTATTCACTGTCTTGGGGAGGGGAGAGAGGAGGGCAGGAGGAAGAGAGTATAGAACTCAAAATTAAAAAAAAAACTAATGTTGCAAATTAGTTTTTCTATGTGATTAGGGAAGGGGAATAAAATCCTTTTTAAAAAAGAAATAGATTGGCTAACATGGCAAAACAGGAAAATTATAAATATTGAAGATGTGGAAAAATTGGAACACTAATGCATTGTTGGGTGGAGTTGTGAACTGATCCAACCATTCTGAAGAGCAATTTGGAACTGTACCCAAAAGGCTATGGAACTGTGAATACCCTTTGACCCAGCAATACCACTTCTAAGTATCCCAAAGAGAGCAGAAAAATGGGGGAAGGACCCACATGTACAAAAATTGCAATTCTTTTTCTGGTGGCCAAGAATTAGAAACTGAGGGGATGCCTATCAATTGGGGAATGGCTGAACAAGTTGTGCTATATGAATGTAATGGAATATTATTGTCCATAAGAAATGATGAGAGTTTTTTTTCAGAAAAATCTGAAAAGACTTACATGAATTGATGCTGAGTGAAGTAAGCAGAACCAGGAGAACATTGTACATAGTAACAGCAACATTGTGCAATGACTAATTTTGATACACTTAACTCTTCTCCACAATGCAAGGGTCCAACTACAAAAGACTAATGATGGAAAATGTTATCCACATACAGAAAAAGAACTATGGAGTCTGAATGCAGATCAAAATACACTATTTGTTTTATTTTTTGTTTGTTTGTTTTTCTTTCTTGTGGTTTCTCCCCCTGGTTCTAATTCTTCTTTACAACATGACTAATGTGAAAATATTTTTAACATGAAGGTATATTTATAGTCTATATCAGATTGCACAACATCTTCCGGAAGGGGGAGTGAAAGGGGGAGAAAATTCAGAACTCAAAATCTTATGGAAGTGAATATTGAAAACTAAAAATAAATAAATAAATATTTTTTAAAAAAGAAATTATGTTGTCTAAGAAAACACTTACCTTCCAGATCCTTCTTCCTCCCCCAACTTCTTTGAGAGAGATAGAGAGTTTACAAGTACGGAATATTGAATATATGTTCAGATTTTTTTTTCATTGTATTGATCAGTTTTACTGTTCTTTTTTTCTTCACATTTTTCTTTTAAAAAATTTTTGTTATATGGAATACAGTCAGAAATTTAGGCCCGGTAAAAACAAAAGATATCAATAAAATATTATTTCAACAACAATAAGAAAAAATGCTGTGCTTATATGTCATGACCTTGAAAGTAAGTTCATATGAAAAAGTGACAGATGATGACAGTTCAAAGGAAGCCACTCACTCAGGAATAGAGATGGAAGCTTCTCCCTCATAGCAGAAAGTAGCATTTGTACAACAACTGGCCAGAGGAGAAAATTATCCCAGTGCTTCAGATCACTCTCAGATGTGGAGTTGAGCACCTTTGAAGGGAGTTTGTTGTTTTATTTTGCTCTGATGACTTTTATTATTATAGGGGGTGCTTTTCTTGACAATCCTGAACATCTTAAAATATCTCTTCATAAAACCTATTGCTACATATCTACATCATATCCTGACAAAGCAGTTTTATTTTAAAACCAGTTTATTAAGAGGGATGAATTATAGCTTCTTTAAAGTCCGATACTAGCAACATAGTCTTTTCTCTGGAATTATTTAATTTCATTTCATATATAACCTATAATGCTGAAATACCATCAAAGAATACCCATGCAGCTACCACAGACTGGATTCATTACGAGGCTGTTGGCAGCAAAACAATCATTTATGGCTTAGAAATATGACTGTACTGCTAAAAAGGTAGAGCATATAAAACTAGCCTGGTTAAAAACTCTACAGCTGTATGTTAAAAGCTCATCACATTTCCTAATGACTGACTCATTTTTACATCTTTTGATGAAGGTCTTTAGTCAAGAAAAGTGGGTGACTGTCAACACATCCACTTCAGGAATCCTTAAGTCATCTCTTCTAGTACCTCTTTGGGTGGGGCATTTTTTGAACCCTAGTCTAAAGCTCTCTCTAGTCTGTAATCTAGTGAATTTTGTTATAACTTTTGTAGCTGAAGAACCAGGAAAAATTTGTACACAATCACAGATGCATCGTAGTGTGACGACCAACTCTGATAAACTGGACTCTTCTCAGCAATGCACAGTTATAACACAACTCTACAAGTCTCGGGATGCAAGGCAATATCTACATTCAGAGAAAGATATAGAAAGAACAGAGTTTAAATGGAGACTGAAGCAATCTACATGCTATCATTCTTTTTCATGTTTGGTTTTCTTTCTTTTTTCCCATTGTTCACTCCATTGTTTACAATCCTTCTATACAACCAGACTAATGTCCAATGTGAAAGTATTTGCAGATCCTATACTTGATTGTATGCCACCGTGGGGGGGGGGGGGGAGAGGGAGGGCAGAAAATTTGAAAGTCAAGAGATTGTGGAACTGAGTCTTGTAAACTAAAAGTAAATAAATCAAATTAAAAAAAAAAACTTTTGTAGCTGAGATGATAATGTGGATAAGTCCTTGGATTAGGACATCAAGAGGCCTAGATTGTAGTCTAAGTTCAACAACTAACTTGCTATGTGATTTTGGGTGTTACTTAATAGAGAATTAAGTCACCTCTAGGTCACCTGTAAAATGAAGTAATTGAACTAGATGGTTTTTAAAGTCCTTTATGGCTCTAAAATTACAGAATTCTTGCTATTATCTACCCTGCTATCCAGTCAGTTACCAAGTTCTGATGATTCTTTCTTGAAGATGCCCTTTCAATCCCATTCTTACAACTGTTTTTGTTGTTGTGTTTGTCCATCGTATTTTTTTTCCCACACTAATCATTAGTCAGGCTGTAAAGAAGGATTAGAACTAATGGAATGATCAGTGGGAAAGAGGAAACAAAACAAAACAAGAACAAGAAACACAGCAAGTAGTTTGTTTCAATCTGCATTCAGATTCCACATCTCTTTCTCTGAGTGTGGATATCTCTTTCAGTCATGAGTCTTTTGGAGTTGTCTTATAACCTTACATTGCTGAGAGGAGCCCAGTCTATTGAGGTTAGTCGTCACACATACAGTCTATCTGTGATTGTGTACAAATTTCTTCTGGTTCTGCTCTTCTCACTTAGCATCAGTTTATATACGTCTCTCCAGATTATTATGAAGTCCATCTGCTCCTCATTTCTTATACCACAGTAGTATTCCATTACATTCAAATACTGCAACTTGTTTAGCCGTCCTCCAATTGATGGGCATCTCGTTGTTTTCCAATTCTTTGTCACCACAAAAAGAGCCACTATAAATATTTTTGTATATATGAGTCTTCGTCCCACTTCTCTGATCTCTTTGGGATATAACCCTAGAAGTAGTATTGCTCAGTCAAAGGGTATGCACTTACATATTGCCCTTTGGGCGTAGTTTCAGAATGCTCTCCAGAATGGCTGGATCAGTTCACAGCTCCACCAACAATGCATTAGTGTTCCAATTTTTCTACACCCTCTCCAGCATTTTTCATTTTCCTGTTTTGTCATCTTAGCCAATCTGGCCTGTCCATCGTTTTTGAAGAGGACCATGGTATTAGGGAAATGCTGACATGATTTGCACTTGACTTTGATTTGAGTGAGATAGGGCTGTGCAAGATCACCAGTTTCACTTTCTCCTTCTGAGCCATCTGGATCCAGTGACTAGATATCCATCAGAATGACTGAACATGACCCAGGATGCAATGGGAAACCCTGGCCCTTTTAGGCTAAGGTCTTTTCACTTACTCTTCAAAATATAACCGTTAAGTGGAACTTGGACAAGAACTTCTTGAGGTCCAATCTATGAGCTTCAGAGTGAACTGAGTTTAAGATTTTGTGGAAGAAAGGTGTAATGGTAATGAAACTTGAAGATCCCTTTGTACTGGAAAGCTGACAGGTACTTAGCACCTAGTTTCAAATTAAGCCTCTGTAAAGAAACAGGATATATGAACTCCTGTTGCTGACCTAACAGGAAGGAGCTGAACAGGATGGAGCTATGCTATATATAAGGAAGAGCACAAGCTGGACAGTCAGAATTTCCTGAGGTAAGCATCATGGAGGTAGGACAGCTGCTGCTGGTCTGAAGATTGAACTGAGAATTGAGAAGAACTGAGAAGATGAATGAGAATTGAGGACTGAAACAGAATTTCTTAGAGCAAGCCACATGGAGGCTGGATAAAGTGATTTTGACCTTTGACTTATCTAGCAATCAGTCACTAAATACAATCATTAGAAAATTACACAAACCCTCTACCCCTTGGTATCTAGTAAACTTCAGTCTCATCATGCATCCAAGGGGAGGTCTTTTCTTCATCTTCACTGGGGCTGGTCTCTCAGATTCCCTGGATCCTCTTTCATGGTCAAAGCTCCTGCCTGAATCCACCAGTCATCTGGATTCAGAGGCAGACAGCTCCCTGGTCCTTGTCCAGTCCTCTGGGCAGTTTCTGCTACACACTGAAATTCACAGGCACCGGCACATCTCAAACCTTCACAACATCTGTTCCCAGGAACTCAAGGATCAATTGAGCCACAAATAAACAAAGTCTTATCCTGGTCATGCTTCTTCAGTTCTCTGGCAGTTCCTCTGGCCCTAGGACCCAGAAGAAACCTCACCCTTCCAGGTGGTAGCAACTTCAGCCTTCACCAGACTCTGGTCTCAAGAAAACTCCAACTCAGTTCTCAGTCAGCTTCCAGGTGCTGGGAGAGAAACTCTCTCTCTCTCTCTCACTCTCTCTCTCTCTCTCTCTCTCTCTCTCTCTCTCTCTCTCTCTCCCCTGGCTTCGGTCTCCATGATTCTTCCTCCACCAGGAGGTGGCCCCAGGAGGAAAATTCTTAATTCTGATTTTCTGTCCCTGAAAATCTTATTTATACACACACATTGGCTTCCTGTCTCAGCCAACCCCCTCCTGCCACATCAGCAACAAGGAGACAGAGTTCACACCTTGTGTTTCTTTTACACAGGAGACAGTTCACACCCTCTGCCTCTTTCACAGAAGTATTTAGCCCTTAGTTACTAAGGACTAAGTACCTGCTAAATTAATTACTATTACAGGAAGGAAGGAAAGAAGGAAGGAAGGAAGGAGGAAGGAAGGATGAAGGAAGGAAGAAAAGGGGAAAGAAATCTAGCCAATCAACCCCAAGTTAAGTGGGCAGCTTCTGGTCATCAAAATTTACCTTCCTTTGGAGAGGAGGAAGAGAGAGAGGATCAGCGGAGTTGCCCAACTTAGAACAGCAACTATGTAACACAGTAACAACTGTGTAACTGTGTAACAGCACAACTGTGTAACAGGGTAACAGAAACTGTGGGTAGTTTTGAAAGAGTACTAAACTGAAATTCAGTAAAATCCTAGTTCTGATCACAACCCTGGGCTTAAATGCATTCCTGATCTCAATTGAGCAAGTCATATTGGCTCTGGGCCTAAGTTTCTCATTTATAAAATAAGAGGCTTGGGGATTTTCCAAGCATCTAACATGGCATCTGGTAGGCACTTAATAAAAGCTTGTTGAATGAATGATCAAATGAGTATCTTAATATGCCTTTGGGGTCAATAAGTCAAAGATTATGTTATCTTGAATATAATTGTAACTCCCAGAGGGAGAAGGGTCAGGAATTGTGAAAGAATCATTCTAGCTCCAAGCCTGGGCCAGATCATGGAAACATGACCAATGTCATGAGGCTGATGTGATTACTTCAAAGTAAAGGAAACTGAAAATACTTTCTGATGCTTCATAAATATTTGACTTCATCATTTACTCCCTTGTCCCTATTCACAAATGGGTCTAGGCTGATACAATAATTGAATGAATAATTCAATACTTTCTTCTTTTCACCCCCTCCCTTTGCCTCCATCCCCACTCCTCACTATCTTAGTTAATAGCAACAGTTTCATTCTCAATATCTGCATCCAAACCCTCAAAAGCAAATTCATTTTTTGTATGTAGTTCCTGCCCTCTGGAGCCTACATTCTCCAGGGAGGTGAGAAATTCAACCAGTACACAAATAAATATAATTCAAAAGAAAATTGAGGAAGGAGAGAACATTAAACAACTGAGTGGGGGAAGGAGTCAGGGAAGACTTCACTGAGGAGGTGATACCTGAATTAAGGTTCAAGGAAGATTAAGATTCTAAGAGGTTTCATTGATATGGGCATTGGGAACTGTATATGAATACATGAAATGTCAACTTTGAGCACTAATTAGTGGTCCAACTTGGTTGGAATGCAAAGGGAAATAGCATTAGATAAAACTGGGAAGGCATCAGATTGTTGAAGGCTACCAGGAAGGAGTTTGCATTGTATATTGTGATAGAGAGCCACTGAAGGTTTTTGAACAGGGGAGGAACATGATTAGCTAAGAGTATTTTGGAATCTTATAACTAGCAAGATAGTAGATTAGGATCTTTTTGCATGTGCTTTTAGCCCCTTAATCTCAAAATAAGGAAATTATGCATCAGATGTGATTATAGCTAAATCTACAAGAGAAGATAGCACACTCAAACAGGGTAAAAATGTTATGAATTAGTACTGGAGGAATTTAATCTCTAAAGGTCTTGTTCATTGCCCCTTTCCCATAAGTTTCTATGATCTTTTGATGATGAACACAAGAAAACTTTCAGGTTTATGCCTTGGATCCTGTCTTGAGATCCCTTGTGGCTGAAGTGCCTCTGGCCAAACATCATGATAGAGAGGAATTTTTTTTCATTGACTTGTTTATTTACTTTTAGTTTACAAGATTCAGTTCCATAATCCCTTGAGTTTCAAATTTTCTCCCCTCCCTTCCCCCCCTCCCCCATGGTGGCATGCAGTCATGTATAGGATCTGCAAATACTTTCACATTGTACAATAGTCTGGTTGTGTAGAAGGGTTGTAACCAATGAGTGATCACTGGGAAAAAAGAAACAAAACCAAACATGAAAAAGAACGATAGCATGTATTGCTTCAGTGTCCATTTAAACTCTAGTCTTTCTAGATCTTTCGATACAGAGGAATTTGAAAACCCTGGATGTTACTCAGGTCAAATACACAGATTAATGACCTTCTCAGCCCCACCTCACCCCTTCCATATCCCACAACATGAGGAGGTTAGATATCCTTGTAGCCCAAACCTGAAGGTCTTCTTCTTATCAATAAAGTAACCAGAGAATGAGTGGTACAAGAATACCAAAAAGATATGGAAACACTAAGGATCAAGAGAAAAAGCTTAAATAAAAGCCTAGTCCACAAACAAACTAGTAAAGAATACTAAAACAAAAGAAGGAAGAAATCCACACAAAGCAAAATGAAAATATTCTTAACAAATATAATATGAAAGTAATTGAACCAATAGTTCCTGATGAAAAATGGAATCTTATGGATCCCACTCTCTAACTCCAGTAATGAGAAGAAACTCCAGAATGATTCAAAAGAGAAATAAAATTAATAAAATAAGAAATTAGGAATGAATTTAGATCACAAATTAGAGCTGTCACCAGGCAACTTGGAACTTCCAGTGCAGAAATAAATAAATGTACACATAATTTTAGTGTGTGTGTGTGTGTGTGTATACACATGTGTGTTTAGTATATATATGTTTAGCATATATATATATATATATATATATACACACGTGTCTATGTATAAAATTAGCAATATTGAAAAATTGAATCTCTGATAGAAAATCTCTTTCAGAAGTAGAAGCTGTGAAAGAGGTTTACTAATTTGGAAAAAAGTAGCACTCAAGTGGAGAAGCAAAACAAAATGGAACATGATAAGTACACTTCAGGAAAAATAAAAGATCATTTTCAAAAGAGAAGATCATGGAAGGTCTGGGTCTTAAAGAATGAGTAGAGGGGCAGCTAGGTAGTGCAGTGAATAGAGCACTGGCCTTGGATTCAGGAGGACCTGAATTCATTTCTAGCCTCAGACACTTAACACTTACTAGCAGTGTGACCTTGGGCAAGTCCCTTAACCCCAATTGCCCTGCCTTCCCCCCTCCATAAAAAGCAAAAAAAAATTAATTAGTAAGATAGGGGTCATAGTCCACAGTCCCTGCCTTTACTGACAAGATAAGTTTCTTCTTATGCCTTATATTTATAGAATACTTTATAGCTTAGGTTGCACAATGAATAGAATGTTGGACCTGGAGTTTGAATCCAGCCTCAGATACTTAGTTGTGTGACTCTGAATGAATCACTTCAACCTCTGTCTAAGTTTCCTCATCAGTAAAAATGGGGCATAATAGTAGCACCTACCTCCCAGAGTTATAAGTATAAAATGAGATAATAAAGCATTTTGCAAACCTTAAAGTACTATGTCAACTATTTTTAAAAAACACTTTAGTACACATCTCAGCTGTCTCTCATAATAACCCCTCAATCTAGAAAGCTAAATATTATTTTTGCGGTGGAGAAAATAGACTCAAGCAAGGTTATACTGTTTGCCCAAGGTCACAATAGTTGATACAGCCAGGACAATAGATCAATTCTTAAAATCCCTAGTCTAATGTTCCACATCCTTTTCCTGCTGCAGAATCTACAGACTCCTTATTTCATCAAAATCGAACTTCTCAGTCAGGCATTCTAGACCCTCTCATTCCTTCTCTGTCATCATCTCATATTACTTCTCAATCTAGAGACATCAACTTCGGCCAAGTTCATTTGTATCATGTTGTCATTAATCTAAAGTTGGAAGGACCTCAGAGGCCATGTAGTCTAACCCCCTCATTTTCAGGGAACTTCAGCCAAGAGAGATTAGTGACTCATTCATGGTCTCATAGGTAATAAGCATCAAAGACAATATTTCTTTCTATTATACCATGATCCCTCTGATTTGATTCTTGTTCCTTACAGTATTCCTTGCTGCCTCCTTCTCCTCCACCCTGCCATTTTACACATAGTATCTATTTCAAAACTTGGCTAAAAATTTACCTCCTCCCTGAATCATCCCAGCTTTGTGTCTCTGTGAGCAATTTTCATAAATAAAGGATCATAGAAGTAAAGAAAAAAAATGGATAATTAATGTTGGCTCCAGTGAATGTCTGAATGATGATTAGATCATTTAATATGCCACAAATTGACTGGGGCAATTTAAAATTAATTGGGGGTCCTGTGCTCTCAGATTAAGACCAGAATGATTTTAACATGGTGGTTCCTGGGAATAGTTCCAAAGACCCTTAAATGGGCAAGAATCTGGTATAGGCTGTGGATTTAAAGGTCAAGTGTTTGGGAGTAGTGATATGCAAAACAGAAAGTATTTTAACACCATGCACAAATTATAGACTATCAGAGTCAAATGGAATAGGAGATTACCATCCCCAAACCCTCATTTTTCAGATGAGAAAATGTGTCTTGTTCCCAGAATCCACACTTGCAAATTCACTTATTCACTAAAATGCCAGAATCAATGCTAGCAGCACTTTCATGGTCGTTCACAGACATGTGAAATTCAAGTTACCCAATGTATACTACCCAGCTGAGTAGGGGACGCTTTGTCTTCTTGGTCCAGCTCTCGTTCAGTAAATAAGTATCCTTCTCATGGTTTTTTAGTGCCATATTTTCTTCCACATTTTTGTGCCTTTTGTTGACGATCTTACTTTAAAATGACCCCCAAGCTAAGTACTAAAGTGCTGTAGAGTAGAAAGAGGTGGTAGAGAGAGAAAGTGGAAATCAGGACTCCTATCCATCTTCTGAGTCTCTTCAGGGAATGGTGCTGGTAGGAGAGCAGGAAACAGAAATGACCACACCCATAAGTAAAGGAGGAGGCAGTGAAGCCCTGGCCCAGCCTTGACACCTAATTCCATTCTGACTAAGCAGGTTGGAGGATGAGTAATTGCCAAGAATTTATAGACATACCAGGTGGTTCCTGCTTGTCTGTTTTCCTAGTCTCCTCATCCTCACCCTGAACCTGTCACAGACAATGATTAAAAAATGTCTGTAGTTAAAGGAGTCAAGGAGAAATGGGCGTTTCTGAAACCTAACTGCTGCTGTCAACCAGAAGGTTGTTTTGCTGACTGAGATAATATATTCACATATCACATAGCTTTAAAAGATCTCTTTTCTGAAATTCCTAAAGTGGAAATTAAACTTATTTCTTATTTACCACAATTCTGAAGTCTCGGGATTTTTATTGAACAAAAGCTTCATTACTTTTAAGATTCTGAAGTAGGATTTCTATTGACTGGTTTCTCTGAATAGAACCAGTTGGAAGCCCTGCCTGACTAGTATCCTATCTGCAAATAATTCAGCCCCAGGATGAAGTATGCTGCTTACCCTATGACCAAATAACTCTGTGTACTTCATTATTTACCATATTATTCAATAAAGTACTTGAGCAAATCCTTATCTGTTTAGGATAATCTGAGAGTGCCCACAATCTAGCAAAACATACATGTAAGTGGATACTGAAAATCCATTAGCACACCACATATGGGGTGAAAATTCTGTGGGTGGAGGTCTCTGATTTATCGGCTCTTAAGCACATTTTTGATTATACAGCACCCAGTCATTATAATTTGTATTTACAAAATCTCTGTAGTAGTGTAATATTGCACTATTATGACTAATTCCTCCCTTTCCTCCTACTTGTTATCTGGGATACTCTTTAGGAGATAAGCAGTACATTTGTTTATTACTATTTGCACCATGTGCCACTTCTAAGGAAGTAAAAATGTTGTGGGTTTTTTTTTTTAATATGTTCTTCAGTCATCCTTCATAAATCCCCTGAGAGGTAGGTGTGGTAGGAAAAGGCATGAACAAGAAAAGCAAGAGAAGGAAGGCATGTGATTGTGATGCAGACTGTTTGGCAACAATGTGGTTGTCTCCTTCCCATAACTTTGTAATCAATGTTTGGAATCTATACACAAGAATTCATAAGTATAGCCCCTTTGTAAAAGGGGTGTGTGTGTGTGTGTGTGTGTGTGTGTGTGTGTGTGTGCCCACATGTATGGGCTAACATGAGATCAAAGGCACTCCTTCCACCAAGAATAGACTTCACAATAAAAAAAAGTAAACAACCAAAAACCTTAAGAATAAACAAGCCACCTTTCAAATGTCAAGGATTAGATGGAGAGAAATCTCGGTAATTGAGAGTAGTGGCCGAAGTTATCAGGGCTGCTTCTATGCCCTATTGTTTCTTGACCTCGTATTTTACCGCCAGTGCACTAGAGAGACAAAAACAGGGAGAGAGAGATGGAAAAGTAGGTGCCAGTTTGTGAATGAATGAATGAAGCATTTATTAGGCTCTTACTATGTGCAAAGTAAACATTGGGAATACAAATGTGAGCTTTTCAAGAGCTCACATTCTAATAGTAACCTTCCTAATTCTCAGCCTAAAGAGCTTCCTAATGCTCTTCTGAATGCTTACAAAATATTCTTCCTAATGCTCAGGTCTGATCATATGGAAGGTTTTAGCTGCAAATTAAATGGAAAAATTCCACAGTCTTTAGGATACCGAGGCAAAGCAAAAGCAGATCGATCATAATCCCTCTTCTTTAAAGTCATTGACACTGATAAAATAATATCTGTTTCTGTTGTTGAACCATTTGACAGCACTAATGACCTTTTCTGGTCTCCAGTAGCTTTGGCTGTAGCCTCTATAGGATCAGTTGCCAGGCTGCCTTTTAAATGGAGTTGCTTTCCAAGATGATGGCTTTGAGCACTGGATTGGTAACAATACTATTCCCTAGGCTCTTGACAAGTTCAGAGTTTGGGCTGTCTCATGATTCCCACAATGATTTCACAATGAAGGTACTTGAATGTCATGCTATGGACTCTTTTAGGTAATGGAGAGTCATTGAAAGTTTTTTAGTATACAAGTATAACAGAACAATACTAGTGCTGTTTTTTCTGGGTAACCGAGTTATTTGACAAATGGACCCCACTAAAGGAATCTGTATATCTGTTTTAAAAAGAGAAAAAAAAGGAACATCCCAATTATGTGATACATTTCATGTTTTGAAGTGGGCAATAGTTAAGAGCGTGTCAATTATAAGAATATGCTACTTATATGATGTGTTTTGGGTTTTGAAATGGCTAAGATTTTGTCAAATACTGGCTTTATGAACATGGGCAAAGGCACCTTCCTTAGTTTGGACCTACATTTCCTTATCAGTATGGGCTCAAAGCCTGGAAAGTTTTTGGCCACAAAATAAAGGCAGGAATAAGGTCTGATAGAAGGGAGACAATGACCTTGCTCCAGAGCTTAGCTTGTTCCTGTTTCCCCAGCCAC
>CM053591.1:27481339-27523207 GCA_028646515.1 Pseudochirops corinnae | reverse complement strand
ACAAAGCAAATTCCCATACCAGCTGTCCCTCCCCGCCCCCCCCCCCCCACTCCCCAAAATGCCTCAATCTGTATTCTGAGTCTAGCACTGCTCTTTCAGGAAGTAGATAGCTTATTTTATCATTAGTTCTCTGGGGTTGTTGTTGGTCATAATGTTAATCAAAGTTCCTAAGTCTCTTGAAGTAAAGACAAACATCTTTACAATGTTGCACTTGTTGTATGGTTTTCTCCTGCTTTTACTCACTTCACTTGTCATCAGTTCACACAAGTCTTCCTATGTTTTTCTCAAACCATCTACTTCATCATTTATAACAGCACAGCAGTATTCCATAACATTCATATACCATAACTTGCTTAGCCACTTCCTAATTGATGGGCAGCCCTTCAGATTCCAATTCTTTGCCTTGTTTTCTTTTTCTTAACTTTTTCTCTTTGTTTCTGGAGTGGCATTGGGAGATTGGGAAATAACATTTTAAAAAAAACCACCCAGAATAGATATAACATTAAAAAAGAAGATAAAATGAGGGGTCTGAACTAGATGGTCCTTTCCAACTCTAAATCTTATGATACTAAGATCTTAAGCAGAAATGTCAGAAGATAGTGGTTTGTTATTTGAGCTTTCTGTATTATCATACTATATATTTTAGAGTCACAGTCAACATCTGAGATAAAATATTGGCTAGTCAATGACTTTATTTGAGAGAATAGATATTAAATGGAACTTCAGAACAGCCTTTTTTTCTGGAGAAACAAAATAGTATCCTAAAGAGGGCCCTTTGAAAAGAATATTGGGAAAGGATATTTTCATATCTGTGAGCAGAATACATCCCAACCTAGAAGATTTTCATTTAAATATCTAAAAAGACTAATAGTAACTATTGTGCTATATGTTTAAAACCATATACAATTTGTTGTTGTTGTTACATTTTAGATGTAGAAGTACTGAAAATATTACGTGCAAAATCAAGAAACTTGAAAGATATCCATGATGGAACATAAATCTTACTTGAGAAAAATCAAGATATTCATACCCATAAAATAAAACCAAAAAAGATACATTACAAACAATAAAATTATACTAAATTAAAAATTGCCAGTCAATTAACATTAAGTGCTTACTATATATGCTTACTAAACATTGCATTTAAGTGCTAGGAATATAAATATAAGTAGAAAGTCCTTACTGTCAGGGAATTTACATTCTAATGGGGGAAGAGAACACAGTTAGGGGAGTTGGAGAGCAGAGGTTTCAGGACAAAGAGTTGGAGCATCATACAGGAAATTCAGAGCAAAGCCCAGAGAGGATTAAGACTTTGGGGCCTGGGGATTCTGGTGACATCAATTCAATTTAAGGGAGAGGCTATCAATCCAATCAGAGGAAGACCCCCAAGGCAAGGTTCTTTAAATGTGTAAATTCCAAAGCCTGCCTGAAACCTTAGAATGAAGATCTGAAGCTGATGAGGATGCAGGATGGCAGAGAAAGTTTGAAGTATAGCCTAGAGAAGAATCAGACTGGCCTCTTCCTCAACAAGTCAGTGAGTCTTTCTGATTCCCCTCCTCTGTCTTCAGTCTTTTTCATCCCTTTTCTTGGACTATCATCCCTTTTCCCCATTGTCATTCAATTCATATACCTTCCTGCATTACCCCCTATTATAGGTAGACCCTAATTACCTCACCCTTGGAATTTTGCAATAGCCTACTGGTTGATCTCCCTGCCTTGAGTCTCTCCAATCCAGTATATTCTCCACTCAGTCATCAGATGAATCTTCCTTAAGCACAGATCTGAACATGACTTCCACCCATTCAATAAACTCCATTAGTTCCCTATTACCCGCAAGAACTAGGCCATCACCAGTCCTTCCGATCTATGTCTTGCCAAAGGACTCATATGATTCTGGAAGAGAGAGTGAGTCTGATGACTTTGCACAGCTCTGCCTCACTTAAGTACAATTCACTTGCAAGTCAAGACATCACCCTCCTGATGTCATTGGTCCTCTGTGAGAATGTGTTTTCACTGGATTTTTTTTTTGACTAGGTAAAAGAGGCCATTCTTTGCCTCCTTTTTTGCCTAGTCTTAGTCACTGAATGGGTGTTGCCTCAGTCAAACTGAGATTTGTTAAAGACCTTAGCTTAAAAAGGCCAAGGTCTCCCAACTGCATCCAGGGCCATCTCCAGTGGTCCTGATCAATGTATCTTGCCACTGGACCCAGATGGCTTCAGAGGAGAAAGTGAGGCTGGTAATTTTGCACTGTCTTCCCTCATTTAAATCTAATTCACCAGTATGTCATGGCATCACCTTCCTGATGTCATGACCTCTTTGAGAACAAAGAAACAACAATCACTGGTTGTCCCTCATTCCTAGAACTCTCTTCCTTTGTCTCTACCTGGCTTCCTTCAAGTCTCAGCTAAAGTCCCATCTTATAAAATAAGCCTTTCCTTGGCTTCTTTAATCTTAGTGGTTTCTCTCTGAGATGATCTCTAGCTTATCCTGTAAATAATATATCTCATTTGTATATAATTGTGCGCATGTTGTCTCCTCCATTAGACTGTGAGGTCCTTTCAGAGGCTGGTTTTTATTTTTGTGTTGTGTTGTGTTTTGTTCTGTTTTTGCCTTTCTTTGTATAGTTAGCACTTAGCACAGTGTCCAGCCCATAGTAGTGTTTGATGAGTGCTTGTTGACTTGATGAGACTATTGAAAGTTTTGCTGACTTGGAAACCCATCATTCCCAACCCTTCTTATCAATCGTGTTGGGGAGGGGAGGATGTTACCCAGTACCTATGATTATCCCCTTGCCTGTTTGTACCCAGGTACAAACATCACACAGTCCTCACATGCTGGCAGTTGGGGAGGTGCTGAGATGCAATGACCCGTCCTCTTTGGCTGACCTAGACCTATGCAAACTGTCTTATCTGATTCTGAAAGTTATCAATAAAAGATTTGTCAATAATAAAATGTAAAAGTACTTTTATACATCTGTGTCTGTGTATAATCCCCATTACATTACCCTTGATCAAATCTCAACTGGTGGGAGCAATCGGAGGGAAGAAAAATTTCTAAGAAAGAACAAATCTTAATACTATTTACCAAACTACTCTTCATACGGCCAATAGACATCTTCCTGATAAATACATCTGGGTTATGGGACCCCTTTCTCAGTCTAGTGAAACATATGGACCTCTTGTCACAGTCATGTTTTTAAATGGAGAAAATAAAAGGTATAGGATTACAAAGGAAATTAAATATAGTGATATATAAACACATCGGTACAAACACAAATGTCAAATACAGATGTCACTCCTCTACTCATAATATTTCGTGGTTCCCTATTGCCACTGAGTTCTTTGTCTGGCATTTAATCTTCACAATTACATGCTTCCCAGCTTTTCCATCCTTATCTCATGTTATCTTAGTTTTCACATCTATAAAATGGGAATAAATAATTGCACCCTTCTCTGAGGGGTGTTGTAAAGAGTCACTAAGATAATGTATGTAAAGAATTTTGCAAAATTGAAAGCTAGCATTTTGTTGTTTAGTTGTGTCCGACTCTTCATGACCCCATTTGGGGGGTTTTCTTGGCAAAGATACTGGAGTGGTTTGCCATTTCTTTCTCTAGCTCATTTTACAGATGAGGAAACTGAGGCAAAGGGGTTAAGTGACATGCCCAGGGTCTCACAACTAGTAAATGTCTGAGCCCAGTTTGTACTCAGAAAGATGAGTCTTCAGGCCCTACATTCTTTCCACTATGCCACTTAATTATTATTATCATTATATTTTATTTATTATTACTTATTATTGTTATCATTATACACACCCCTTTGATTTATTGCTGTTATACATATTTAATTTCAACAATGTTCAATCTCCCCTAGCCAATTGCTTGCTAATGCTGTGACTGCTTTTACCTTCCCCGTGTTGTCTGCTGCTGAACAGAGCCTAACTGGGCAAGCTGGGCACAAGAGTTCATGTCTTAAAACCCAACCTGTCTATGAAAGTTCCTGGGGCTTACTATTCTCCAGTCCCTTAATCATTCTTTTTAGCATCAACTTTTCCCCCAATTCCTAATCTCTAGATGTGATTGTAAGCAGCTGAGCACATCATGTCCTTGGGCATCTCCTGTTATAGAGTCTTTGTGGAAAGGGGAAATGCCTACCCAGGGCACTTGCAAACCAGGAAACCAAGTCCTCCTCAAACTATCCTACAGCTTCCTTCCTCTGGGCAGGGGTATAAACTCTAGGGGTTCCTATTTGTTTTGAAAGTAAGTTTTGCAGAGAAAGTCTTCCTAAAGGTTTAACCCCTTGCTCAGTTCTCTATCCTCCCCAGTGTGGCCAATAAGTTTTGGAGAAGAAATTTCCTTCTTAATTAAGGTTTCTTTTGAATAAAAATGTTGTAACTTTTCTGATTAAAGATGATTAAGATAGTGAAAGCATACATGTTACTATTTATGGCAATCTGTTGCAAGTATAATCAGTGATTCAGGCCTTCCAAAGCTTGAGGTTCACATGGACTGAGTTTGATCCTAAAAGGCCTGCCTCCTAGAGGTCTAATTTTTCTTCTTGGTTTGTTGCCTCTACCTTGGTGCTTCACTCAGGAAAAACCTCAAAAAAACCCCAAAAGAACAGCAAAACTTTAGGTATGATTTATTTTTATATTTCCCTCAAAGCTTATAACAGGCATTTCATGTATAATATGAGCACTGGGTATGGGACATGTAGGTGATGCAGAGGATAGAGCACTGGACCTGAAGTTAGGAAGATGTGAGTTCAAATGTGACCTCAAACACTTGAACCTAGGTAAATTGTTTAACTGCTATCTGCCTCAGTTTCCTCAACTGTAAAAAAAGGAAAAATAATAGCTCCTACCTCCCAGAGTTGCTGTGAGAATCAAATGAGATATTTAAAGTGCTCTGCAAACCTTAAAGTACTCTATGATTGCTAGTTATTAGTCTCATCACGATCATTATTAATATTTCATCCCAGTGGAAAATTCATAAGATAGAGAGGAGTCCTAGGAGCCCATAAACAGATATGGAAACATGAAGCACACAGTGCTTCATGTAGTAGTCCGTTTAATTAAACTCCCCTCTCTCTGCTCCATCACCTTCCAACAAGGTAAACACGCTTTGGATAGGCTATTGTACAAGGAATTCTTCTTCATGTTGGACTTACAGTCTCCAAGAAACTCATGGGAATAACATGAAAGGTTGGAAAGATCTAAATCTCCTGACCCACCAAGATGGCTCCAGTTCTTCAGCTTAAGGACCAATGGTCAGTCCTCTTACTTCTCCAAGGGCTGCATTGTTGGAGAATCTCTTCTTTCTAGAATAAAGGTTCTAAACCCCTAGTTTTTTTTTAAAGCTAGCATAATTTTTTTAGGTAAAAAAAAAAAGAACCCCAAACTCTAGAAGGTCTAGTGCCTGAATACTCAATTTCAGAAAACTCTCATACTTGGAAATTGTCAAATTTGAGATTACCCACAAGGCTGGGAAAGTCTACTCTCAGGATCTTTCCTCTCAGGGTCACATGCAAGCTCATGTTTACCTCTGTCCTTCTGTAGAGATTGTTATCAATGTCTTGACTTCTTCCCTGTCTTGGGCATCTCAAGAAATCTTGTCTCCAATCTATGTCCAGAAAAGGAAACCAGAAGACAGAAGAAGGTAGCTAGGACTGGGAGGCCCAAGAACTCCTGTTCTCCCGCTTGCCATGCTAACCTGCAGATTGCTGTTATTGTTCTAGAAGCAGAGGGAGCACTTCCTATATTCTGGTCTGACAATCCAAGGAAGGGAATATTCAGGAAATGGGGTGAGCTATCACAGCTTGACTTTATATACCACTGGGGAAAGGAGATTCTTCTGATGAGAGTCTAGTACCCTGAACTAGACCCACTCAAACATCAAGAGGCTTGGTTCTCAATCTTCCTAATGCCATGAGCCTTTAATATAGTTCCTCATGTTGTGGCAACCCCCAACCATAAAATTATTTTTGTTGCTACTTCATAACTGTAATTTTGCTACTGTTGTGAATCTATCTGATATGCAGGATGTATTTTCATTGTTACAAACTGAACATAACCCACAGGTTGAGAACCACTGAGTTAGGAGGTACCTATGAGCATAACTGGTCAGATGCCCTAACCCTCGAAGAGGTTCTTAACATCTATTCACCATACAAACATCCTGCCAAAGAGGGACAACATATTGGAAAGAAGGAATTCAAAACCATCTAATTTATGATATTTTTAAGGGCAATTTAAAATATATATACATTTTTCAATTAACAAGACTTCATTTTCTCTCTTCGCACTCTCCCCCTCTCCCATCAAAAGCATAAAAAGAGAAAAAGAAAACCTTTGAAACAAGTATGTCAAGCAAAACATGTTCCTGCACTGACCATGTGTCAAGGGTCATTTCAACATTTAAGATGCTTGTCTTACTCAATAACTTTACTAACTAACTAATGCCATTTCTAAAATGTGACAACTTTTCTCTGTGATCCAACCAACCTGGACTGTTCTCTGTCCCCCAGATACACTTCCTCTCCTTTCTACTTTGTTAAATTCATAGTCATTCTTTAAAGCCCAACTCCCTGAATCACTAAAACACCTTTCCTCCTTCTGAAGTCATATAGCACTTTGATCACACTTCTCTGGCGATATACTACTAGTTATTACACATGTGATTTTGAACAAATTACTTTGCCTATCTGGATTTGAGTTTCATTATTTGGTTTTTTAGTAGTAGTTTATTTTTTACAATCATATGCAAATATAGTTTTCAATATTCATTTTTTTATAAGATTTTGGGTTCCAAATTTTTCTCCTTCAGGGTGCCTTGGTGGTGCAGTGAATAGAGCATCAGCCCTGGAGTCAGGAGGACCTGAATTCAAATCCAGCCTCAGACACTTGACACTTACTAGTTGTGTGACATTGGGCAAGTCATTTAACCCCAATTGCCTTGCCTTTCCCCCTCCAAAAACAAAACAAGACAAATTTTTCTTCCTCCAAAAGATGGCAAGCAAGCTTGTAAAGGTTATACATGAGCAAATATGTTAAATGTATTTCTGCATTAGTCATCTTGAAAGAAGAAACAGAACAAAAAGGAAAAAACTCACCCCCCAAAAAACAAAAAACAACAAAAAAAGTGAAAATAGTATGTTTCAGTTCTTTCTCTGAATGTGGATAGCAATTTTTATCCTGAGTCTTTTTGAATTATCTTGGATCACTGTATTGCTGGGAAGAGCCAAGTCTGCCATAGTTGAATATCACAATGTTGCTGTTTCTGTGTACAATGTTCTCCATGTTCTGCTCACTTCATTCAGAATCAGTTCATGCTAAGTCCAGGTTTTTCTGAAATTCACCTGCTCATCATTTCTTATAGGACAATAGTATTCCATTATATCGATATACCACAACTTGTTCAGTCCTTTCCTAATTGATAGACATTCCTTTAATTTCCAATTGTTTGCTTTCACAAGAGCTCCTGTAAATATTTTGGTACATGTAAGTCCTTTTCCCTTTTTTATGATCTATTTGAGATACAAACCTGGTAGTGGTATTTCTGGATCAAAAGGTACACATAGTTTTATAGCCCTTTGGGCATAATTCCAAATTGCTCTCCAGAATGGCTAGATCAGTTCACAACTCTACCCCCATCAGTTTCCTTATTTGTAAAACGAGAAAGTTGGGCTAAATGATCTTTATGATCTCTTGGAGTGCTAAATCAATGGTCCTGTGATTTTGACCTATAATTATATGTTTATGTGTTATACTTCCCGAATAAAATAGAAGTACAGTGAACATATAGACCATGTCCTATCCCATTTAGTGCTTAACACTTAGTAGGTTTGAAAAGGTTTTCTGGAATCTCAAATACCCATAGCAAAATATGCTCAGGATATCTTCAGCAGGTATTAAGTAAATTATTTCTTTTTTGTTGGGAAAGTTATATGTATGATTGTTCCTGACCTATAATCTTGAATCACCAACTTCCTGTTGGACATCTCAAACTAGATGTCCCTCGGACATACTAAACTCATATTCAAAACTGAACTCATTCAAGCTCTCCCTTCTCCCTAATCTTCCTATTATAGTATATGGCGCTGCCATTGTCCTAGTCAACAAGCCTGGAAACCTAGGTGTCACCTGCAACTCTTCACTTTCTCACCCCTTCCTCCATGTTTTACTTTTGCTTTTGCTATCGCTTTTACCTTTAATACTCCTCCTTATCTCTTCCAACACTGTCACTTCCTTAGTTCAGGACTTTATCACCTCACATCTGAACTATTGCAGTAGTTATAATCCAGTGACTGGCCTCCTTGACATTTCTTTAACAAGACATTTCATCTCCCCACTTGGAGCATTTTTCACCAGCTCAGTCTCATGCTTAAGAAGCCTCTCCCTCCTGATCTCCACCTCCTGGTCTCTCTGGCTTCCTTCAAGTCTTAGGCAAAATCCCATCTTCTACAAGAAACCCTTCCCAACCTCACTGTCTGTATCTTGTTTGTACATAGTTGTATGTTGTCTCCTCCATTAGGTCGTGATCTCCTAGAGAGCAGAAAATGGGTTTTTGTTTGTTCACTGTTGTCTTTAGTTGTATCCTAGCACTACCTACAATGGCTAGCACGTAGGAAGCACTTAATAAATGTTTGTTGACTGACAGTCATGATTTAACAGTAAAATAACACATTCAAAATTCCATGTATTATTTGTAATTGTATGCTACTATCTTAACATACTTGATGGGAAAGGAGGGGGTTGAGGAAAAATTGTTTGTGTTAGTAGCCCAATTGCTCCTTCACCTTTGACTTAGGGAGGGGTCATGAAAGTATTTCACTGAATTCAACAAATACTTTTTTAGACATATGTAAGCCATCATGCTAGATTCTAGGATTACAAATATGGGCAAAAAAAAAAGATCCTGAAATATCATCTATCCTTGAGGAATTTACGATCTAAGAGAGGGATAGGATTTTACACAGATAAGGGAAGAATGTGATAAATGTGAAGAAATCAGTCAGGGTAAGAAGAAATGGGAAATCAGCCGGACAGTGAAGTGTGAGACGTCATTTTCACTTGAAGGGAATCAGAAATGGCTTCCTGGAGGTCAGCTCTGAAGGAAAAGAAGGCTTTGGATATAAGAGGGAAATAGTATCCCCCCTATTATGGGGATATAAATGGCATGCATGTAAGCAAAAAGGCAAAAGATAGAACAAAATAGGGAACAGTCCAATTTGGCTAGAAAATAAAGTATGTGAGTGGGAATGATGTGAAAGAAGCATGAAAAGAAAGCTTGTAGAGACTGAGTGTTTTGATACCAAGTTGAGAAGTTGTTTTTTAAAAAATTTATTCTATAGAAAAAGGAGAATTACTGAAGAGTTAGAGCAAAAGAACGATATGAGCAAATCTGTGTGTTAGGAACACTATTTTGGCAGCCATTGAAGAATGAACTGGAGAACTGTTCTGCAAAACAATTTGAAATTTTGGGAGAAAGATCACTAAAATGGTAATATCTTTTGATCCAGCAAACCTATTACTGGGTGTATACCCCAAGAAAGTCCAATATTGAAAGAAAGGTCATATATATGCACATATATGTCTGTATGTATACATATGTATGTAAGTATATGACAGTACTTTTTGTGGTAGCAAAAAAATTGAAAGTGAACACAGGAAGAGTTGAACAAATTTTAGTATATCAATGCCATGGAATACAATTGTGTTGAAATGAGGGACACGTAAGAGGAATTTAGAGGAACATGGAAAAATTGGTAAGCGCTGATTCAGAATGAAATAAACAGAATGGGGAGAACATAATTTGCAATGACTACAACATGGGAAGGCAGCTGCATAGCGACTAATTGTAGTGACCAGTTTCTACCCTATATTGCTGTTTGTCCTTCATTTTCAAAGAGGACCAAGGAGATCATGGGAGATGTCTTGACTTACACGTGAAATGGAAACCACAGTGGAGGAACCCCACTTCTATCTCTTCCCTCTTGGTGAGACAAAAGTTGCTTTAAGCTTCTAGGTGAGAGGTAATACCAGCGTTGCTAATAGCTCTGCCTTATCTTCCTACCTGAGCCACAGGTAGGCCTGTAACACTTAGTACTTTTGTTTCTTCTCCTTATGTTGCATTTATTCTTCCCTGATCCCAGGTGAATGAATAATGGAGATGAAACAACATTGCTATCACTGAAAGGTTGCAAGAGATGACAGAGGTCCAAGTTATAGCCATAGCAGCTGAGTCCAGTGACCCCACACAGACATGAAAAGGGAGCTATTGACCCAGCCCAGCAGTGGATTTCTCGGACAACTGAAACACTGCATGAGAACCATTTATTTATTGGCTGGCTATGCCACCCCTAGAAGCAAGCCTCATAGGAAGCATGCTTTATAGTTACTGCTTTAAGTTTGAGCCCACTTTTCTCAGAGCCTGAGGTGGCAGAGAAAAGTATCTCTGGTTCAGAAGGAATGTTTTGTAATCGCCACTTTAAATGTGAGTCTGCTTTCTTCAGGGACAAAGATGAAAAGCGAACATATATCCTGCTTTGGGGGATGTTTTTATACTTTGATTCTTGCTATATTGTCTCAATAAATATCTCTTTGTAAAAGCTGATTGAGGCATTCTAAAAATAGCAGCTAGGTGGTGAAGTGGATAGAGAACTGGGATTAGAATCAGGAAGACTCACCTTCATGAGCTCAAATCCTGCCTCAGACACTCATGAGCTGTGTGACCCTGGGCAAGGTTATTTAACCCTGCTTGCCTTGGTTTCCTCATCTGTAAAATGAGCTAGAGAAGGAAATAAAGCACTCCAGTATCTTTGCCAAGAAAACCCCAAATGCAGTCATGAAGACACAAATGAAAAGCAGCTGAACAACAACAATGAAGGATAGGAATGTGATAGCGTAGGCAAGAAGTGATAAGGAACAGTACATTCTAGGATAGTGAAATCTGAGAAATATTTTTGAAGTAGAATTGACAGGTCTTAGAAACTTTTTTGATATGTCTTACTGCTTGTATTTTTTTAATTTAATGTTTCCCCCCAAATACATGCAAAAACAATTTTTAGCATTTGTTTTAAAAAAAAATTTGTGTTCCAAATTTTCTCTCCCTTTCCCCTCCCTCTCCCCACTCCTACCTCCCATTGAGAAAGCAAGCAATTTGATATGTTATACATGCACAAGTCTTAGCAACTTATTGAGAATGAAGGACATGGGAGAGGAGAGAGTCAAGTATAGCCTATAGGTTTTCTAGCCTCTGTGATGTGGAAGATTGTGGCACCATCAATAGAACTTGAATTTCATAGGTCCACAGATCTAAGAAATAATTTAATCCAACTTCTTTATTGAAAGAATGAGGAAAAGGCCTCTGAACTTCTACAACTTATAGAGTCTTTACCAAATAATTTAGAATGAGACGTAAATTAGTTTGCTCAAGGTCACACAGTAAATCATTGGTTTAGCCAGGACTATAAATTTGGTCTCCTGACTTCCAAAGCAGATTTCTCCCAAGCTCAGCCACTGATTGTGGAAGAGGTGAAGTGCTGAGATGAAGCCACAAGGTGGCACAGTGATTCTGTGTGGAAGCTGCTCCCAGTCATCCTACGGGTTTAGCATAGCACTTCCTATGGAGTGTTAAGGAATCCAAGAGAGTTAGTGAGCTTAAATGGAAATAGACCAAGAGAGAGAAGAGCCAGAAGGCTTCATTGAATTGGTGATGGGCAGAAGAAGATAACAAAAGGGGCAGCTAGAGTCAATATTGTGGTCTTTTTAAATCACAGTCATTTTTTACAGAAAGTTTTATAAAGTGTCTGGAGGTGCAAATGAGCAATTTGTTTCAAAGCAGATCAAAATCTTATATGATAGCATAAATTATTTGAAATGTATGGACCTTATCCTTGTCCTTGGGTTATCACAATTTCCTGACTGTGGTGGTGGATAAACCCTGTTGTAGATGTGGGACTTGAGACCCATCGTGTAACAGTTACCAGTAATAACTTTGAAAAACTCAATTTCCCAGTCTTTTATTAATAGGTAGATATAGCATAGCATCGCGAGCACTAGCAGTTGAATGATGTGGCCCATCTCTACTACCCTTTAAAATAATAAAACAAAAGACTTAGAGCCTGAAGAGACCTTATAAATCGTCTAACCCACCCCTTTATCTATAGGAGAAAACTGGGACCCATTGAGGTAAAATGTCTTGGTCAAGGGCATTTTCTTTTGATAGTGAAATCTGATTAATCACACAGTTATCTTTTCCACATCTCAGGGATTAGACACCCCCTTGATCTGGAATATCAGCATAAAATTTTTTGGCTCTTCAACCCAGAAAAGAAGTCTGAATTTTTTTTCTTTTTCTTTTATGGGGTGTTTACAGTACTTTATTGAAAAATTTGGGTTATGTCTTTGGTCAGAAGTTCCGTTTTATCTGCTGGTCTTCTCATATCATCTGTAGCTTCTGCAAACCTCCTCAAAAATTCCCATTTAATTTCTTATGCCCACCCATGATATATTGAAATTGCAGTAGGGAAAATCACGATGTGGAAGGGATAACTGTAGAATAATAGATTAATAGAGGAAGGAATATTAGCAGTCTTGTAGGCCTACTTATTCGTTCCCAAAATGAGGAAAGAGGTTCAGAAAGGTGTTGTGAAAATCAAATAAGATAATGATTATAAAGAACCTACCACAGTGCCTGGCACTTGGTACACACTTCATAAATGTTAGCCATCATCAAAATAATCATCATGAGAATTGTTATTATTGTCAGTCGCTTCTAGTAGACCGCCCCTTGCAACAAAGAAAACCAATGAAGACGACTAACAGAGGGCTTGGTCTGACAGTGTGTGTGACATTTTGCACCCAGGCACCCATAAGTTCTCACCTCTGTTGAAAGGAATGAAGTGTATTTTATCCTCTCTCCTCTGGAACCGCCATTAATCACTGCGTTTAATTTTGAGTGTGGATGCTTTTTGGGATTGTTTTTATTTACATTCTTGTAGTCATTTTGTATGTAGTCATTTTATATGGAGTTAAATGCAGAGCAGTCCTGCCTCTTCTGTCCAGCACTGAAGTTGTGTGGATGACCAAGTAATCCCCCTTATTGGCTGCTGAGCAGGAAGAGCTGATGATTCAGAAGATCTTTTTTGGTCTCTTTTTGGCTGCAGTCTCTTTCCAGCTCCAGATTGCATCAAGATTATTTGAGCTTTTCCTGTGCTGAGTGCCTTTCTCCCCATCCAGACCATGCATAATGAGCGCTCCCATGGGATAACAGAGCTGGTACTTGGTTAGAGAATTGAGCCTTGGTTTGGGGGCCCCTAGATATATTTTGTGCTTTTTATGACCTTTTTTCTTAAATATATTGAATAGAAACCCTCAGTGTATGCATCTAGTCCTGGTGGCAAGTTTGAGAGTTGTAAATCCTGGGTCCCTTAGTCAGAGATGACTGGCAGTGGGGTTAGTTACTACACTGGAAAGTGGAAGTAGCTCGACCCTGCTTGCCAGAAGACATATACTTGAAGGATATTATTTACACAGTTCAGAACTGAGGTGTAATAAAACATATCTATTCAGCAGTCTGCTTCATGTTCTGATGTTTAAGCCTCAATCTCTTGGGAAACCATAATAATAATCATAAGCTACTGAATTTTGTTTTAAGTTTTTTTGTCAATGCATACCTGTAGGTCTGGTATGTATTAAGCATTTCACCGTGTAGAAGAAACGAAAAATTGTACATTGACTTTGGAGAAACCCTATTCAAAGGTAGGGAACCTGCAGCCCCGAGGCCACACGTGGCCCACTAGATCCTCATATGTGGCCCTTTAACTGAATCCTGACTTCACAATAAAAAGATGTGAAGTTTGGATTCAGTCAAAAGGCCACAGTTGAGGACCTAGCGGGCCATGTGTGGTCTTGGGGCTGCAGGTTCCCCATCCCTGCACCTAGACATAAGCCCAAACCTAATCTTCAAGTAATTTTTCCACAGAGTGCTAGAGGGAGATGTAATAAGCCAAAGAGTACAAGAAGGGGACTTTGACCCTTCCTTTGGGTGGTCAGGCTCCTCTAGGACTAAACTCGGTCTCGATCACATGCAGAAATTTAGAGCAAATAGTTCCCTTTACAGGGTGCAGAATCCTAACCTCATGGGCATAGCAGCATTTCTAATTGCTTTATGTATAATATATAAATATTATGCAATATTTATATATAGTATAATAATAAATATAATATATAAATATGTTGTATATAACACAAATATATTTAATATATATGCAAATATAAACATATATTTAATACTGTATTATAATAAATTATATATTATGTAATATTCATATCCCATAATATTAATATATAATATATATGTATATATGTATGTGCATGTATATATATGTATGTGTGTGTGTGTGTGTGTGTATATATATATGTATGTATGTATGTATATAATTTCCCAAGCTCTGTTGTCTGGTAGAAGCCCTTATACATAGTCCCAAATCTTAGTGTCAGTAATAATGCACATTAATATACTTTTCTGTTGTGAATATTGGAGTTACCAATTCAACTGAAAAAATTATATGAACGTATCTGAAAAACTCTTATAAAGTGACAACTGGGGAAACTCAGGTAAATTTCAGGTAATGAGCAATGGATGACAAAGCTAGCAACAGCATTCAGAGACATTCCTCTTCTCTGCTCTGAGACCTATGCTACTGTTCTCTTATGATGTATGACTTTTATGGTGATGAGCTTTGAGCAAGTTTTGTTGAGAGGACACTTAGTCTCTGGACTGAGGAGTAAGTAGACTGCTAGACCATGGTCTGATTCCTTAGACACCAATACAGATTGGTCATGCACTTAACTCCTGAACTGCTATTTTCTCATTCTATAAAAGATAGTGATAGATAACTTAATCCTGTTTTGTAATTGTACTTTAGGGGAGGGTCAGAGAAACAAGAATATTGCTGTAATTGTAGTTTATGGACTTACAATCTATAAGTCTATGTCAGAAGGAATCACAGTTCATGGAATTTATTACTAGATTAGTTTGTTGGGATGTGATGCTAACTTTGTTTCTAAAAATGATTCATAATTAACTTCATCTTCCATATTTGTAAAAATGGGGGCAGGACCACCAATCTAATTCATGTGTTGGTTTGTTGTGAGAGAAAAATAAATAATAATAGAAGACCAAAAAGATGAAATACCATAGAAAAGTATATTGACAACACTCTTCTTAATTCTTAATTGCTATTCTCCCTTTGGTAAGCTGTTTTTTAATAAATCTCCATCAGAATGAATCAGCATGTAAACTGCTCTGTAGACAACAGAGACAATATTATTATGAGAGAATTTCTATAAGTCCAATCCAACGATTTTAAAAATTCATTTGGATAAATGAAATTTTCCATATGGCTTAGTTTTGCTTAGCATAATACATTATTTAATCTCAATTCTCTTTCATTTTTTGTAATTTACATTTCTTGTATATAGTGATGAATTTTGTGGTAAAAAAAAAGATGCGTCAAAGATCTGTTTCCATGGCAAAGAATTGGAATGTGTGTGGGTGCCTATTAATTGGGGACTGTCTGAACAATGGTGTATGAATGTGATAGAATACTATTGTGCTGTAAGAAATGTTGAAGGAATGGTTAGGAAAAACCTGGGAAGATTTGTATGAACTGATGCAGAGTGAAGTGAGTACAACCAGGAAAACAATTTTTATAATAACAAAAGCATATGAAAATGAAAAACTTTGAAAGTCTTAAGAATTCTAGTAGACACAATTACTAACCACAAATCCATTGCACTCATGATGAAACAGACTACCCAGTTCTTGATAATGGACTGAGCATTCAAAATTTACATATATGTACAAATATATGCATATGTATACTATTTTGCATATGTGTGCATATATACATAATATTTTGCATATTTTCCAATGAGGAAATTTGTGGTTTTTTACTATACATGTTTGTAATGGGATTTTTTTTTCTTATTTTCACAATGCTAAAGTGAAGTTTGAGGGAGAGAAGGTAAATCTTCACTTAAAAAAAAAACATTTAATATTATTAACACACACACAAGGATCTAATAAGTAAGAATTAACAACCATCTTTCAAGAATTAGAAAGTTGGGTATTTATAGCTATTTTACTGAATTTAATTATAGATCTCTTAGGAGTGCTATAAGAAAACCATTCAAATAAAAGAGGTTTTTGTTAAAACTAGATTTACATTAATATATATGCAATGAACACTCAACTGTGTTTGGGCTCCTAAAGATATTAACAGAGCAACTTAGTAATAATCCTTTAGAATTACTCAGACTTCAGAACTTAGAAATCAAGACATGAAAGAAGTAATAGACTGGGAAATTTTGTTGTTCTACTGTTTCTTAGGCCAGATAATCTGGTTGCACATTGTGCAACCAATTTTGAGAAACCATATCAGACTCTGTAAATGCTCCCATAGACATGTTAAAAGCTTAATGTGGATCATGTCTCAGAAACAACATTTTTGAAGTAAAGGTTGTAGCAAATATGACTCCAATCAATAATTTTCTTCAACAGCTATTTTGCGGTTTTTCTGAGTTTCATTCTTTTCTATTTGTGTAGGACTTTCCTCCTCAACTATTCTTATTCTATGTAAAAAACCAAAGCTATTTATTTAGGCCATTAAAAAAAAGGATTCTTTTTTTTTTTTAAGAAGAACACGATAGCTCTCTTCAAATAGCCAAAGAATCTTCATGTGACAGAGAAATTGGAATTAGAAATGTTTTGCTTGGCTCCATTGGACAGAACCAAGAAAAATGGATGAAAGTTTCAGAAAGGCAGATATATAAAAGAAAAACTTCCCAACAATTGGAGCTGACCCGCAGTGGAATGAGCTGCCTCCAGAGGTATGATATCTCCAGGCCTGGAGCTCTTCAAAAGGAGACCATGTGGCCATTTGTTAGGAAATGTTATGGAAGGGATTTCTATGCAAGTAAGGGTCAGGCCTAGGTCCTCTGAGGTCCCTTCCAGTTCTGAGTCTCTGTTCCCTTTCTCTCTTAATAGGGATGACGTGGACAATAGGTAGGAAAAGCTTCCTTCCACAACTTTTTTTTTGCCCTGTTACACTGAACTGCTTCTGGTGCTGGGTATTCTTGACCCAGACTGTTTATTAATAACAAGCCATCCTGTTTATTGTACGGTCCTAATCAGCTTACTTAGACTAAAGCCAAGTACAAAACTGCAAGCTCTCACACTGTTGATCATGTTACAGGATGGGGGGAAAAGTTATGTAATTGGTCTGTAAATCATAACCAGGTGATTTGGTAATATGCTTGTAATCCAGGAGCACAATTTACAATTCATGGCTAAATGCTCCATCGTCCTTCAAAGGTTTTTCTCCATACTATTAGAAAACACATATGGCTATATGACATTAATTTAAACCCTTTATAGTTGTATCAAACTTAGAACATTTAGACAATGCTTTTGGCAAAGCAAGAAAAAAAAGCACTTTTCACAATATAATGCAGTCACATTGTTCTCACATGAGTAATCGGTTTTCTTACAGAATGGAAACCAACTGTTTCAACACATACTATGTTTTGATGCACACCAAGAAGTTCCAAAAGAGTGGACCTAAAGTGACCTAAAGGACCTAAATCACCTAAAGTGATTTTAAACAAAAGCCATCTAGTACATCAGTGGGAATCCACAATTTGGAAATGGCCATCTTCACCTCTCTTTTTAACCCATTTGGTTCACAGTCATAGTCTGTTGGGAACCTTTCTGAAAAGAGAACCTGCCCAACTATTGCCTGGCTGGCATAATTTTGAACAACTTTCTTTTTAAAAGCAAAGATGGGAGCTGTGAAGGTCCATCTCAAGGCTTCCTCAAGCTTTACTTGGAACTTCTTTGAAATATTCTTCTGTTGCAATGTTGGAGATTCCTCCATGCCAGTTCTGGAGCCACACATTTTCGACATTCATTTTCATGAAAAACCACTCATAATGACGGGGCCACTTCCTCATCACTGGATGCCTGTAAGAACAAAAGAAGATACCAAGGCACAACTATTTCTCCTTAAAATGTTTTTGAATTTTCTTTTTAATTGTGAATTTAATCATCAGACACAAATATTTCAAGATACAAAGGCAAAGAGATCATATAAGAAACTGTGACCCTCCGTTAGTACAGTTTTTTTAAAGTATATATATCCATCTATTTACTATATTTGTATCTCTCTCCTATACTTCTTTTTTCCCTTTGTTTTTAAAGATGTTTTAGTAATGCTCTTTTAAAATTCAAATCTATACAACTATTTATCTCTCTGTACACCTATTATCTATCTCTCTATCTCTGGGTCTTATTTGTATCCCTATTCTATACTTCTTCCTTTTTTGCACTTTAAAAATGTTTTATTAATGCCCTTTTTATATTCATTTCTATTACTACCCATAACCCACATTTCTTCCCCACTCACAAGTAGAAACTCTCCCTTATAACAAATACATAAAGTCAAGCAGAATGAATCAACACATTGGACCAGGTCTAAGAATGTATGTCTCAATCTTTATCTCTAGTCATGTGGGGGGAAAGAACTTTGAAAGGCATCAGGATTCTGACCCATTTGCCTATTTCTTTAAAAGACATGTAATTGATTATAAACTTGAATTTAAACAATGAACCAATTAATTAAGCAGGCATGTTTATTGTTTTCTGTTTACTTATTTTAGCATTTCAAGCACCTACAATTTCATCAGTGTGGGTATTCCCTTTGCTGATGGGGTTTGTAAACCCTTTATGCTTTAAGACAGTGGTTCTCAACCTTCCTAATGCCATGACCCTTTAATACTCATATGTGGGCATATCTGCATGTGGGCAGACCTGCCTGGAGATGGATAGAGGAGCAGTGTCTCGGTTCTTAAGACCATCGGAAATATGTGTTTTCCAATGGTCTTAGGTGAACCCTGTGAAAGGGTCATTCAACCCCCCCAAAGGGGTCACGACCCCCAGGTTGAGAACTGCTGCCTTAAGAGATAGTCTTCATGAAAGAAAATGTGGCTTAAAAAATTGATCACTCATTAGTCAGCTTCTATTGATAATCCTCTCTGTAGCCCTATGACATAATGATAGACGTACTGTGTCTCAAGGCCCCTATTCAAAGCCTTTCCATTTTAGTAAAACTTCAGATCAATTCACCAAACACTTATTAAGTGCCTTTCCTGACCTCTACTGCCCCAGTTAGTGCCTCCTTCCAACCTAGAAGTTTCTTTTTACTTGTATGTATTTTGTGTTCCCTTATATGCACACACGTTATTTCTCCTGATGGAATATAAACGCTTCAGGGGCAATTTTTGTCTTTGTATGCCCAAGACCTGGCACATATCAGATGTAACTTTTTCTTTTCTTTTTTTCAATTAACAAGCATTTATTTTCTCTCACATCCCCCTTCCCACTACTGAGGAAGAAGAAGGGCAAAACAAAATCTTAGTTTAAATAAATATATTATATATGTGCATATATGTACATACATAAACATATATATACACACACACAAAGCAAATTCCCACATGAGCCATATACAAAAATGTAAGACTATCTCTGAATCTTGAGTTCATCACCTCAGTGTCTGGGCATGATGGGTAACATTCTTCATCACTGATCTTTTATCGTGGTTGGTCATTGAATTGATCAGGTTTCTTAAATCTTTCAAAGATGTTTGTTTTTGTATAAATTGTTTTTCCTGGTTTTGTTCACTTAATTTTGCTCTGGCTCATACAAGTCTTCCCAGGTTTCTCTAAAACTATACCTTTAAAACATTTTTTATAGCAAAATAGTATTGCATTAAATTTATATATCATATTTTATTCAAAGTATTCTCATACCCCACCCTTCCCCAGTCTTTAATTCTTTGTTCCCATAAAAAGTGCTGCTATAAACATATGCATAGGCCCTTTTCCTCTTTCTTTGATCTTTGGGGCCTCCTAGAGATAATTCTGGGTAAAAGCTGGCGCACAATTTAGTAACTTTTGGTACAAAATTCCAAATTGTTTTCCAGAATGACTGGACCAATTCATAGCTCTACCAACTATGGATGAATATGCCTGTTTTTCTTTTTTTTTTAATTTTTTAAAATATGCCTATTTTTCTACAAGTTCATTTTCCTTTTTTTTTTTTTTGGTCAGCTTTGCCAGTCTAAGGGGTATTAGGTAGAATATCAGAATTTCTTTAATTTGTATTTAATTATTAGTGATTTAGAGCATTTTTTCAAAATGCCTATTGACAACCTGGAATTATTTCATTGAGAATAGCCTGTTCATATCCTTAGACCATTTATCAACTGGGAAATTGTTCCTAGTCTCATAAATTTGAATCGAGTCTTCATATGTCTTAGAAATGAGAACTTTTCTGAGAAATATGCTGATTGTTACTATTTCATGTGGCATATATGATAGGGATGAGTACTTTTCCATTGTACCTAGAGCAAAGGTTTAATTTGTAAGGTTCAAAATTCATCTGTTCCAGGTAATATGGGTGTGACCTGCTCCACGTAATTCTTAAAGCTCAGCGCTGTTGGGGCTGTTCATTCTGGCCAATAGTGCCAGCCAGGTAACTGAGAACAATTTGATCATCAGGAAGACAAATTATTAAAGGAAAAGGAGAATCATGATGTAGACTATTTATAGAATGTTTTTTTTTTAAATTGTAAGTCTGGGAAATATGAGGCCTGTCCAAAATCAGGTCTATTTGCATTCACCTAGATGACTTTGAATAATACATACAACATGTTTTGACAAGAATAAGAGAGATCCATCATTTTCATTTCAAAGCAAAGTCCAGGGGCAGTTTGTTCTTTTGACTCACACTTTCAGGAAACTTGCTTTACAACTTACAAAGCACTTTCCTCATCTATGAGGTACAGAGTGCAGCATTTATATACCCAGTTAATAGATGACTTAGATTAAGTGACTGGCCCATAGTCAAATAAGACAAGAAGCAGCTTTGTCAGGATGCAAACCCAGGTCCTCTGGTTTTTTTTAGCATCCTTACCATTGTACCACCCAATCTCTCAAGCTTGTGGCAACAGGCAGCCCAAGGTTTCTTTGAAGTCATCATAGGACCCAAGATTTAAAACTGGAAGAGACCTTAGAGGCCATATATGTTTAACCTTATTTTATAGATGAATTAATTGAGGCTAGAAGAAGTTAAAACACTTGTTCAGGGTCACAAAGAGAGTAAATATCTGAGGTAGGATTCAAATGCAAATCTTCCTGGCCCTACATTCAACCCTCTATCAACTAAGCCACCTAGTTGACCAAGTCCCTCTCATTTTGAGACCCAGAAAAATGAAGTGATTTGCTCAGGGTCATATAGAGGCAAGATTCTGACCCACTGTATTCCTATTATATCAAAAATGGATACAAAAAAGATAGGACTTGCTCATTATTTCTTGGCCTCATATGCCATACATGCCTTGAAACAATTGTGCCTAACTTTTGGTTGGCAATGAATGACAACAGAGCAGAGGTAAAAGGTGAGAGAAATTAATATTGTTCTATTAGGTTAATGACTAATTATTAATTTGTGATCCATCGTTTTACTTCTATTTCTTTTAAGACCCAATTCCTAAAAAGTTCAGGAAGTTTTAGAAGGATTGTAACTGTAAGGTAATCTCCCAGTTCCAAGGCATCTATCTGGGCAGGGACCTTTACTTTTTATCTAGTCTGTAAATAAAAGCCAGCCTCAGCTAGATATTTTCCCTGGGGGACATTTCTCCTTGTCCTGGATCCTCTCCATTAGAGTGTAGGGTGACCCAACTCTTAAAAGAGAAAAACAACCAGAGAGGTCGGAATGGAGATGGCTTCCACTGCCCAGATTGCTGGATACGGTTGAGTCTCATGATCGAGCCATGTTCTTAGAAGGAGGAGCTGAAGACTTTTAGCCCACCTCCTCGTTAAATGTGCACCAATCAAGGTCGAGTTTTACTTGTGAGGGGAATTCCCTGTCAGATAGTACACATCTGATTTAAGGTGTTTCAGAGTCTCCTTTGGCGTCTTTGGTTATGGAGAGAAACCACTGACCATTAATTTATTATTAGGCAGTCTAATTAATAAATTGATTATTAATTACCTAGAAACTGTCTCTGGAGTTTCTTTTTATTAACTACAAAGTCTATGCCATGTTAATAAAGAGGCAATGATAACATCATGCTTGGTCATAGCATCCTCACTGCCATTTTTTTCTCTGCCATCCTTACCCCTCTGCTAAGTGAACTTTCTTGCTTCATCAACAGGAGGAAAAGTAAATTATTATGACATATTTCAGGTCAAATCTACATTAGAACATGCACGAACCTTGAAAACACAGCTTGCTTAGCAAATTCCACTTCTTCTGGAGACACAGAAACCATCTGGCCTGTAAGAGTTAACCTGGCACATCGAAGATCTTCCAAGTCAATGATATTTTTTCTGCATGGAAAGAACATTTCACACACATTATATCAGCTGTGCAAATTGATATAGCTCCATAATCAACCTCAAGGTAAGTTAACATTTTACTAACATGGAAAATGGAGCCCATATCCACCAGTTCCTGATCCTTACTTTTCTCTGTCAAAGGGAAACCCAGTCTTCTATACCAGAAGCATCAAACTGTTTGCCGGTAGTAGATTGCTTCAAAACCTCCCTGGAACAAATCTGAACCAGATTAAAATGTAATTGGGAAATTTTTAGTAAAATCAATAAAAATGCAGTACAACATAAATAATGTTGATTTGTAGTTTTTAAATTAATGTGTGCAGGGATCCATTTCTATCTGAGTTTGAAACCAAAGTTCTACCCCATTGCTCATAGATGGTTCATTTAAGCCTTTGGAAGACTCAAGCCATAAAACCTTGTTTGAGAACTAGATCTAAGGAAGAAGGACCACATTACCCAAGCTGTCACTTGGCTAGTGGCATAAAATGAACTATTATTATTGGCTTTTAAATTAATAGTGTTTTAATCATTATAGTGGCAGCTACACAGAAATAGGAATTAGACCTGTGATGTTTTGGGTACAGGATACTCCTGGATGAAGAGACTCCTTTTACCAATAGAAGTCATCGCCTTTTCTTCAAATTACAGTCCTAGAGAGCTGCCTAGATCACTGACAAGTTAAGTGACTTGGCTAATGTCACACAGCTAGTATTTATCAGGGGGAAGACTAGAACTTAGGTCTTTCTGGCTCTGAGTCTGGCTCACTAGTCACTATGGCATGCTACTTCTCCATTCATTTGAAAAACGAGTCATATATGGATGTGTGAGATATCATTTACACATTCTATGAAAAAACTTGCTTATTTATTATTGCTGAGTTATTGAATATGATGGCTATTTGAGTTTTTGGATTTGTGGAACCCTTGCAATGAGTCTAGGGTTCCATAGGTTGGCAACTTCTGTCTCACACCATACTAGAGGGATCTCCTTTGACATGGACTCTTTCAACTTTTCCAGGTTTGGGGGATAGAAGTAGGGGTGGCTTTCTTCCTCTAAAAGTTCTAATAGCTCAGAAATATTTCTCGCTTTATTTTTTTGAACCTGGATAGATTTGGGCATGTATAGACCTCTAAGATTACTTCTACCTCTGAGAATCTACGCTTATTTGGGATTTTAAAAATTGTGTTAGTAAGGATGGAGAATCAGAACACATTATACTCATCTCAGAGAATGGGGGCTTACATTTTTGGTTAGAGCTTATATTTTTCCTTTTATTCATTCATTCATCTTTCTATCTATCTATCTATCCATTCATTCATTTGTTCATTCATTCATTCATTCATTTTATTTGGAGGCAATCAGGGTTAAGGGATTTGCCTAGGATCACTGAGCTAGTAAATGTCTGAGGCCAGCTCTGAACTTAGGTCCTCCTGACTCCAGGGCCAGTGCTCTGGCACTTTGCCACCTAGTTGCTCCTTTCCTTTCTTTTATAACAATTTAAAATCACATTTTATTGATATCTTTTATTTGATCTTAAATTTTTATTTATTTTTCATCCCTCTCCTATGTAGAAAACCATCCTTTGTAGTAATGTTTGTGTGTATACTTGGTGTATATCCCATGTGAAACAAGATACTGCAATAGCAGTAACAGCCTAACCTAGCTCTCATCCCACCTTCCTTAAGCTTACAGGAAGACAAGTGCGTCACTTTATAATTAATATATTAATATAGATATATACATGTATGTATATTTATATGTTTACACACAATTGTGTCTATATACATATATACACACATATGTATATATGTGTATATGTGTGCATATATAAATATAAGTGTGTGTGTGTGTGTTAGGTAGCACAGTGAATAGAGTGCCAGTCCTAGAGTCATGAAGAGTTGAGTTCAAATCTGACCTCAGATACTTACTAGCTATATGACCCTCAGTTAGTCACTTAACCCTGTTTGCCTCAGTTTCCTCATCTGTAAAATGAGCTGGAGAAGGAAATAGCAAACCACTCCAGTATCTTTGCCAAGAAAACCACATCTAGGTTCATGAAGAATTGGATACAACTGAACAACAAAAGCCTACTTTGGGTTTTTATACAAAAATATTGCTTAGTATCATAAAAATGGAATGTTTGCAGCTCCAGAATTCCTGTACCATCAGATTTCTTTAGCACATAACTTACTTATCACATGGAAATGCACAGAAAAATTTCACCCTGACCATGTCTCCAAAACCTCCTTCTTACCCCCAAGACATGGAAAATGAATAAGAAGTGAGTAAGGGGAGAATGAGGGTTCTATCTAAGGCCATACTCTGAGACCTGGACTAAGATGGTGAAAATTAAGAAGAAACTAGAGGGTGCTAGAATATGGATTCATGTCCTGAGCCCCTCAACTGCTGAAGTTTTTAGAACCTCTTCATCTCTCCAGTTAACCTGAACTTGCCTTTCTAAACACTGGTTTGAATGGCTGCTCTCTAGGCTGGGGATATCCAGGCACTAGGTCAATCTCTCTTGCATGACAAGTTTAGTCTCATCTTTGCCTCCACAGCACAGATCTCCAGGGTCTGTCTGACGTCTTTGGACACAATTTACAATGGCAGCAAGCAATTTGTGATAGATATGGTCCTTCCCCTAGTAGTTCTACATTTCAAGGGCAAAACAGCCAAGATGAGCAGAATTTCTCTCTATTAGTAGCCAACAAGGGAATGGCAGGAAGTCTCTCTCAACAACAAAGGAAGGAAGAGGAAAAAACCAACAACAACCAACTCTGGGTGCCCACACCCAGACCCTTGTTTCCTCCTCTTCTCCTAAGCTTGCTCTAATACAAGCAGAGTGCTCCCTAGTTCTTGGAGTGGGAGTCAGGGGAATGGGAAGAGGAACATGTTTATCATAATCAGTGCTTTCTGCCAGTCTTTTTTCTCTGTCTTAAAATTATCATCATTCCAGACCCTGATGAAATAATTGAGAACAAATTAGGTCCCCTACTCCTTATCATGGGCACTGATCACATTAGCACATCAGGGAAAGCCCTATCTATTGAGTCTCTATTAGGTAAAACTCTACAAGCTCAAAGTGCTTAGTGATCAATCAGGTCAATCCCCACACTTTACAGTTGAGGAAATTGAGACCCATAGAAAAGTGACTTGCCCAAGGCCACACAACAAGTAAGTGTCAGAGTCAGAACTTGAACCCAGGTCTTCTGATATTAAATCTGGGGCTCTTGGTCACTACATTGCACTGTCTCTGGCAGCCAGAGTGATGTGTTTGGGGCACCTATGGATCCAATTCTACTACTGATTGGCCTCTTCTCCCCTAAAAGAACATTGTCTGGGATAGGAAAGCCATACAAAACAAACTGTACTATAAGGAACTATCTCACAAAGGTCAAAGGGTCATGGGACTATAAATCTGGAGTGTGAAGGGACCTCAGAAGCCATCCGATACAGGTTTCTTTCAGTTTTAAGTCCCACAAGTCAGTGGCAAATACAATCCAGTTTCCTTCTTAAACTCCAAAACCGTGCCACACAATTTAAGAATGGGTAACAAAGTCAGTGGTAATATTCACATGTTCCCTGAAAAGTTCTGATTAGATAAGAGAGGAAGAGTCCCATTTATGATGTATTTGCAAAGCTATTAATTGGTCCATCTGCTTCTTTGCTGTGACTTCCTCTTCTTGAATGATCTCTTTCCCCCTCCCAGAGACAGTAGTTAAAGAGTTGTTTTAAATTCACTGCCTGTGATTACACCAACTTCTTCATTCTTCCTCATATTACTGGGTTAGCAGAGACTTTGCCCCAGCTATTGCTTCATTCAGCCCACCTGCCAGACTTTTGTCTGCTCACACCCCTGTGAACTCACTCTGAGGTTTTCCTTTTAATAGATGATCTCTTTTCATATTTTCTAACCCACTTTAGGAAGTATATGCAACTAGTCACTGGAAAACCCAGAACCTCCCTACTTCCCAATTCCCAATGACCACAAAAAGTGCTGCTATGAATGTGTTGGTAGATGAGGACGTTTCTTTCTGACAAGGATCTCCTTGGTAAACATACCCAATAGTGGGATTGATGGGTTAAAGAATATGACCACTTTAATGGCTTTTCTCTAAAGCAATCATTTAAAATTGTGTAAGCACTTTGCTTAAAGAAAATAAATCTTTTCAAATTCATTTTTTTTCTTTTTCTTTTTAATGCCTGGGAGTGGATATAATTTCTACTTGAGGGAAATGGGTAATTTTTAACTTTAGTATACTTTTAATCAGATAAATATCATGTAGTATTTTCATAATGCCTCATATTTTCCAAGCATTTTTACTTGCTTAATCCTTAGACATGCATTTGCTATCCTTCATTAGTATTATCGGTTAGGGTAGCAGATCCAGACAGGTACTATACATTCTGTGCAGACAGTGCTATCATATAACTTGACAAATGCTATCCTGAGGCATGAGTCATTAAGACTTAGTCTCATCCAAATTAGGAAAGGAAAAAAAACTTGGGAAAGGTAAATTTCCCAAGCAAAGCTCATGTGTTGCTTCTGTACTAAAGGACTTGTTTTCACCTGCATGAAAATTTTTCTATATTATATACTCAGTTGGGTTTTATTATATATTATATACAACCAGTTGGGTTGTAGCAAGAGAATAATAGAGGCTATGTCCACACACCCAGTTTACTTCCTTATAAATATTTTTCATTTGTGCTCATTGTCTCATATGGGAACAGTGTGTACCATTTGGAGTTGTTAACATTTGTGGGGTTTTTGGTGGTTAAAAAAATGTGCATGATAGTGTTATTGTAGACTTTACTCAATGAATCAACAAGTACTTATTAAAAGTGCCTATAATGTGTCAGATGCTGGGGAGTATGAAGACAGAAGCGAAACAGTAAGTTCTTCCTTCAAAGAACGTTCTATGAGAAGAGGCGACAGCATATGCATACATAAGTGAATACAAAATGCATATGAAAGTACAATATAATTATACATTATTTATTCATTCATTAGTTTATTCACTTATTTACTTGTTGCCCCATTTATTTATTTATTCATTTATTTATTTGTTCAGTATAAAGACACTCATAGCTCTGGGTAAGTGAGGGGATCCAAAAATGCTTCATGTTGAGGGTAGCAGGGAAATTGCAATTTGAAGGACATTAGGGGATTAGTTTCAATATCAAGTGACGACTTGTTGTTGTTCAGTTGTATCAGTCGTGTCTGACTCTTTGTGACCCTATTTGGGGTATTCTTGGCAGAGATACCATGGTTTGCCATTTCCTTCTCCAGCACATTTTGCAGATAAGAAAATTGAGGCAAACAGGGTTAAATGACCTGCCTAGGGTCACACAGCTAGTAAGTGTCTGAGGCCAGATTTAAACTCAAGAAGAGGAGTCTTCCTGACTCGAGGCTCAGCACCTTATCCATTTTGACACTTACCTGCCCATCAAGTGTTAATAGGTCCATACTATCCTTATACAGGTTATTTTGGAGTTGAGGAAGGAAAGGAATGGAAATACCAGGAAAACAATAGTGTTAGTTTGAATTCTTCACTAATTTCCCAGTTTCCAGTGTCTCTTGCAGTGTGGAAGGGACCCTGGATTCTTGAAGTCTATACCAGCAGAACATAAGTTCTTATATGCTGTTCTTATATGAACTGGAAAGGCTTTGAGTTGGGCCTGATGATGGACTGTGTATCTTTTGTCCAAATCTAGCTATGTTTAGAGAGGTTCCCTGCCAGAAGGTTGGCCACTTGAGGATGAATTTTTTCAGCCTCAGTAACGAATGAAACTGCCTAACAAGCTTTGGAGGGTTAGTTGCCTATGTTGGTAGAACAACTTACATGCACATTAATGAAGTCATATCTTTTGAGGTATTATTGGAATGAGCAGGTGGGGTGGTAGAATGAAAAGTATCCTGTTTATTTTTTTTTTTAGTCAGAACACTTGAATTCAGACTCTGACTTAACTACCTATTTGACCTGGGGCAAAACATTTCATTTGTCTGATGCAGAGTTTCTCCATCTACAAAATGAAGGGATTAAACTTAGGTGACTTCTGAGGTTGCTTCCAATTGTAAGTCTATGTTCCTGTGACTGTCAGAATAACTATAAAGAGCCCCAAGAAGTGAGATGTAATTGTTGATGAGAACAGGAATGGGAAAGAGTTCATTTGTGCTTGAAGTGTTAGCAAAATTCTCTGGACAAGGCCTACACTTTTCACTGGAGAGTTAGTACAGCATGGTGAATTGGAGTGGTTGGCCTGGACTTAGGGAGGAATGAATTTAAATGTCCCTTCTGCCAATCATTAATTAGCCTTGAGATAATGAATAAATAATTTAAATTCACTGAGCCTCTATTTCCTTGTGCATAAAATGGAGGTCATAACTGTAATACCTCCCTCACAGAATTACCGGGAAGCTCAAATGAGATTTTATACACACATACACACACATACACACACACACACATTCACATATACAAAGTGTTACATGTCTTTTTTTTTTTACTAATAATGATAATAATATGTCTGATTTATTTGCTAAATGTTAAAAGTTCTACCTTTGAACCAATTTGCTTTAGAAGTATAGAAATTAGGACAGCTAGGTGGCATAGTAGATAGAGTACTGACTCTGCAATCAGGAGGACTTGAATTCAACTCTGGGCTGAGATACTAACTGTGTGACCCTGGGCAAGTCACTTAACCCTGAATGCCAAGAAGGAGGAAGAGGAAGAGGAGGAGGAGGAGAAATAGAAATCAGCACTTATTTTTATTTTTTTGCTTTTTGGAAGGCAATTGGGGTTAAGCGACTTGCCCAAAGTCACATGGCTAGTAAATGTGTCAAGTGTCTGAGGCTGGATTTGAACTCAGGTCCTCCTGACTCCAGGGCCAGTGCTCTATTCACTGCGCCACCTAGCCGCCCCAAAAAATCAGCACTCATGAGAAAAACATTTTGCAAGAGTAATAACTTGATCCCCTTTACATAGGGTGTAAGCTTCTTTGACAACTTGGGACTGCAATTTTTTACCTTTAAATCCTAGTACCTCCCATAATTCCCTTGGCACATAGTAGGTGCTTAAGAAATGTTGAATAATGAGTACAGGTGGCCTTTTTGTTTTCATTTTAGTAGAAATTTTCCATGAAATACAGATATTCTGCTCCCTCTTGAATTTCCACATGTTCTTAAGTTCAATACAGCAGCAATATATGGCTCAAGTCCCTATTCAATGCCTTTTCTACTAACAGATCAGGCAGGAACTGTACGTTGGAAAGTGTTTAATTTGGACAGAATACAAAAGGAAATAAAGGAAGAAAAAAAAAATCAATCAATATAATCATTCTGAGCTTAAAAGAATACAATTTCCCACAGGCTCAGAGTTGGAAAGAGTTTAGGGCAGTGGTTCTCAACCTTCCTAATGCCACAACCCTTTAATACAGCTCCTCATGTTGTGGTGACCCCCAACCATAACATTATTTTCATTGCTACTTCATAACTATAATTTTGCTACTGTTATGAATCATAATGCAAATATCTGATATGCAGGATGTATTTTCATTGTTACAAATTGAACATAACCCACAGGTTGAGAACCACTGGTTTAGGGCCTCCTCTCAGAGAAAGCTTCCAAAGAACCTGAACTCTTAGATGAGAAAGGGTTTAGGGCACAGGGATAAGGAACCTGCAGCCTTGAGGCCACATGTGGCCCTCTAGTTTCTCAAGTACAACCCTTTGACCGAACCCAAACTTCTCAGAACATATCGCCTTAATCAAAGGGTTTGTTCTATAAAACTTGGACTCTGTCAAAAGGCGGTACCAGAAGGCCACAATGAAGTGTAGATAATGTTAATGTGATTTTCTGGGTAAATATGCAGCCTGCAGGGATGATTAAATAAGGTTTAGTGAGCCCTATTTCTATTTGAGTTTGATACCAGTGCTATAGAGGGTGGGGTTTTCGCTGGGACTTGAAGATGGAAGGAATTCAAAGCATGGAGGACAACCAGTTAAAATGCCCAGATTTGGGAGTTGGAGTATCTTGTGGAAGGACCAGTAAAGTCAGTGTTACTGAATTGCTGGGCATGTGGTTAGGGAAGGGGATTAAGGTATAAGAATATTGGAAAGGTTGCAGGGTGGGGGACAAGTTGTGAAACACTTTGAATGCCAACAGAGAATTTTTGTATTTGATCTTGGAGGAGTTAGAAAGTCACTGAAGTTTATTGACTAGAGAAGGACATGTGGTCTTTAGAAAGGTGACATCTCTTTAGAAAGACAACTTTGGCAGCTGAGTGGAGGAGGATGGATTGGACTGGGGAAATACTTGTAGCAGGCAGACCCAACAGCAAGCTATTGCAATAATCCATCAGTGAGAAGGTAAGGGCTTGCACAAAGGTGGTGGCAGTGCCAAAGTAGAGAAGGGAATGAATGTGAGAGATGTTACCAATGTCAGGATCCCCATGTCAAGACCACCTCTCTCTTTTGACTATTAGGAGACACTCTGTTTTTCAGAGCTAAGGCCCAGCAAGAAAGCTGTGCCCTGAGCTCAGCATAATAACAATCCTTTATATGCACCCTTTGGATGATCCTCAGGCACAGCAAAATCTCAGAACTTTTTCACACCAGCCCCAGGTGGTGGAAAAGCACCTGCAATACCCATGTTCTGGTCTTTGTTTTTATTTTGTTTTTCCAGACTTAACTGTGGTTGTGATAAGCTGTGTGAGCTCTTTGGTATTTTCAGAGTTAATAGTGGTCATTTGTTTTTAGGTTTGACACCAAAGCAAAATCAGCAGGCCTTGACAAGAGAGTGGATAAGGGGAGTGAGAGAGAGTGAGGTGTTGAGGATGTCACAGGCTAGGTTGGGATCCTGGGTACTGTCTCTGCTCCACATCTGCCTCTGTTCAGCTTTGGAAGCTCATGCACAGCATGTGCTGTTATCCGTCTTTGTAGCTGTCATCCACAGAAGCCCCTTCCTCTGCTACTGCTACCTCTTCTCTGCCTTTGTAGTGCTGATAACACTGAAGAAGTCTTGCTCTTGCTGCTGCTACAGGGCTGTGTAGCTACCATCTGCTGAAACTCTGCTCCACACCTGCTTCACCCCACAGCTGTTGCTTACTCTTTTAGAGTGAGCCTGCCAGAGGTAACATGCCTAGAGGCTAGTCAACACATTATGAACCTTGTTAGTGTGCCAAATTGGGCTGCCCAGATGGTCTACAAAGGGACGCTCAGGAAGCTTAGAAGATCCTCCCAGACTCACCTCTCAATGCAGGTGTCCAATCTTCTCTTCTACCTGAGTGAGGCAATAGGAATTTCAATTTCCTCTTCCCAATGGGAAGGCAATAATAGCTAACATTTAGATATAGAGGAGGACCCCAAGTAGAAAGCCTTTCCTTGTATGTTGAGGAAGCTGTAATGGTAATGGGAATTTGAAGATCTTCCCTGCCCCTTAATAAGCCTAAGGGAATTTGAGGACCTTCCTGATTTGAAAATATACTCTACCCCCTAACAAGTTGAATGTGGTCACATGGAGCCTGTGGTGCGAAGAATTTGCTGAAAGGTGGAGCAGAGCCCACAGGAGAAGCTTGCTGAGGGGAGGTTTGTTTTTCAGGAAGGCCCACACCTTGTTATTTTGTAATTAGACAGTGAGTCACAAAGGTTGTGATGTTCTCTGACCCTGGAGAAGGCTATTGTAAGTAAGGTGAATTTTAGTGTGTGTAAAGTGGATTTTTGTTATTGTTTTTTAGAGTTCAGTTTCCCAGGATCCATAGCCATAACCATCTCTTGTTCCAAGGTGTTAGATACGAGTTCCCATAACTGTGGTTCAAAACATCTCCACCACACTTGCGCAGCATCATATAATGATAAATAACAGGGATGGGGTGATGTAAACTTGTGAATCTATTGCTGGCTATTGTCTTCTTTCTCTGTTGACTCTATAAAACAGGTGGTCATTGGTGAATGAATGGGGAACTTCAGTCTTGAATGCGCAAATGCTGTGTGTGCCTTGATCAGCACCCATCAAGGCTTAGGGGAAATCTGTGTTTGCCTCAACTGGCCCCCATTGAGACTGGAGAGGATTTAGATGATGCAGCAGTTGTGCCTGTCTTGACTGACCCCATGGAGATGTAGGGGTCGCTGCCCCTCTTCTCGCTGGCCCCTGTGAGAAGGGTGATTAGAGAATGCTGTAGGAGTTTGTCCTCCCATGATCAGCAATCCTCTTCTGAGAAACTAGACTAGAATAAAGTAAGATTATTAACCCTTTCTTAGTGTCTTTCCTGTCTGACCAGATCAGGAGTGAACCTGTACTAGAAGCCCTCCTGTGTGCTGTGTTTATTTGTCTTACAGCTATATATAGCTCTGGGATGAGGTTTTGCTTTGGGGCTCACTTTGGGAAGAGTTGTGTGACTTTTTAAAAAACATTTTTATTTATTTATTTTGGGTTTTTTTGGAGGGGGGAGGGCAGGGCAATTGGGATTAAGTGACTTGCCCAAGGTCACATGGCTAGTAAGTGTTAAGTGTCTGAGGCTGGATTTGAATTGAGGTCCTCCTGACTCCAGAGCCTGTACTCTATTCACTTCTCCACCTAGTCACCCCTAAGAGTTGTGTGATTTGCCCAGATGAGACTCTGGGTAGCTGTTGAGCCCCCTAGCTTTGAAAATCCAGATGTTGGTGCTTCTCTTCTGGTGACTAACAGTATGTATGTAATGGTCAGACAGCTAGAAGCCCTGTCTGTTGGTTTGTTGAATTGTGTTATTTTCTCTGTCTGTATTTTTTGTCTGCTTGTAATTTCTCTGAAGTTCAGGGTGCTGACTTTTCCCCCTGAACTAGGTAAATGATATATGTGTGATTAAAGTAAGATTGTTAACGCCTTTTGAGTTGCTTTCCTTTAGAAAAGCAGATCAAAGAACTTGTGTTAGCAGCAATTCTGGGTGTGCTAGGGTATTGGTGAATGAATGGGGAACTTCAGTCTTGAATGAGCAAATGCTGTGTGTGCCTTGATTTGCTGTTACAGAGGTCCCATGTGTAGCATGAGGGCTGTCATTGTGTGAGTCAAAGGGAGACAGAAAAGATATTTGTAGCCTCTTCTCTCTCTCCAACTCCTTCTTCAAAAGAGACTTTAATTCCTTGCAGGAGGGCACATAGGAAGCTGGTGTTGGAGACCACTTTGTTCTCAGAGAGAGGGAATTTTTATTGTTGTGGTTTAGGTGTATCAGTTTGTATCCTACTCTTTGTGACCCCATTTGTGGCTTTCTTAGCAAAGACACTTGAGTGGTTTGCCATTTCCCTCTCCAGCTTATTTTACAAATGAGGAAACTGAGTCAAACAGGGTTAAGTGGCTTGCCCAGGATCACATAGCTAATAAGTGTCTGAGGTCAGATTTGAACTCAGGTCTTTCTGACTCCAGGTTCAGCACTCTATCTACTGCACCACCTAGCTGCCTCTGAAAGAGGGGGAAAAAGGCTAGAATTAGATTTATCTGCTCTCTTGAATGGGACAGCTAGGTGGTACAGTAGATAGAATGGTTAGCCTGGAGTCAGGAAGATCTGAGTGACCCTGGGGAAATCACTTAACACTGTTTGCCTCAGTTTCCTCATCTGTAAAATGATATGGAGAATGGTAAACCATTCTAGTATCTTTGCCAAGAAAACCCCCAAAAGAGTCACAAAGAGTGGGACACAACTAAAGACAACTAAACAACAAATGCTCCCTCGAATATTATTATTCTAGAGGGGATATGCTTGTGTTCATTCCAGCTTCCATTATTATTGGGGGGAAAGGAAATTCCAAGCTCTATATCTAAGGCTTGACCCCTTTCCCACAAAATACCAACTCCGCAATGAGCACACATAGTGAATAGCCAAGAAACCCATTCATTCAAATCAAAGCAAAGGGAAGTCAGATAAATTATACATGGGAGAACATAGAGCAGACAACACAGAATGAAGGAGTTCTCCCATTGGGAGAAGATAACTCAGCTCAGCTGAGAGAAAGAGTCTTGGAGTTCACCCAAGGGTGAGCTTTTTTATAGATAAAGTGTCTACGGTAGCAAGGAAGACATAGGGACATGATGGAGATTGCCACCTCTTTTCAAGTCTTCCCAGAGTCTTTTCCTTCAACAACCTGAAGAAGAGTTAACTTCTTTCATCTTCCTTCTTGAAGCTGGAAACAGGAGCACCAAAAATGACTTGAAACTCAAAGATGATCTTCAGCTTAAAGAGTCTTGAAGGGGATTCCCAAAGCCTGAAGCTCTCCTGTTCTCACCAACTCCAACTCATCCTTCATACAGGGGCATGACATTCATTTCCACCACTGAGGAGAGAGTCCTAAAACAATGGGCTTTGGGACAGGGGTTACCTATACAATATTTTATGGTATGCAGAGTGCTTTACAAATGTTATCTCACTTGATCCTTACAACAACCCTGAGAGGTAGGTTTCATTATTATTCTTATTTTACAGATAAGGAAACTGAGGCAGACCAGGGTTAAGTGACTTGCCCAGGGTTGCACAGTGCAGTATGTATAGGCATTGTGACTCCCACAAATTCAGCAATTCTAAGGCAGGGATTGAATATTTCTACATAATCCTTTCCATTTGCCTTTCTAACTTCCCTTCTTATTCTCCTGCTCTTTTACCTTTCCGCCCTGCATATTTCCTTGAATCTCCACTAACTCTAAGGAAGTCACTGGAAACTTTGGGAGAAGGAAGGACAAAAATTGGAGACAAAAGTCTTACCATCATGGCAATGTCTATGTCTTTCTTATATACGAAATAAATAGCAGATTATACATTGAAGAAGTATAATATACACCCTGCTATTAGGGATCCACATAGACACACCCATTGCTTCCAGTTATTTTCCAAGCTCTGTATATGCTTTCATATACTAGGGGTTTAGGATTATGCTATTTACATATGATCTCTATTAAGGATCTCTCCTTTTTGTTCCTCAAAGAATTGTTCTATGGGGAACAAACCAAGACCTAGCATGGGTGTAGTCTCATTGGCCATTTGTAAAAGTTGAAAGTGCCTTCGTTTGCATACCATTTTAGATTAACCCGTATTCTCCTCATGTTTCCTAAATAAAGTTCTTCACAGGATAAAGCCCAGCCTTGCTGAGGATATATAATCAGACTCACCTACAAACTACCAGGGGTATGTACCCAGAAGCCCCCATAGATACATTTACACTGACACATCAATCTCTGTTAGATTTCATAACAAAGGAATCACAAATCTAGAACTAGTGGGGACTTCAGAGTCCATCAAGTCTGACACCCTCCACCCTTTGAGTTAAGAAAACTGAGGTTTTCACAATCCAATGTAGAAAGGCAAAAATATTAAATGCATCCTTTTCAGATCATGAAGCAATAAAAATTACATGTAACAAAGAGCCATGGAAAGATAGATTTAAAATTAATTGGAAACTAAATAATCTATTCCTAAAGTACGAGTGGGTCAAATTACAAATCAAAGAAACGATCAATACTCTTTGATCCAGCAATAGATCTATATCCCAAAGATCTCATTAAAAAGGGAAAAGGACCCACATGTACAAAAATATTTATAGCAGCTCTTTGGTGGCAAAGAATTGGAAATTGAGGTGATGCCCAGCAATTGGGGATTGGCTGAACAAGTTGTGGTATATGAATGTAACAGAATACTATTGTTCTATAAGAAATGATGAGCAGGTGGAATTCAGAAAAACCTGGAAAAACTTACATGAACTGATGCTGAGTGAAATGAGCAGAACCAGGAGAACATTGTACATAGTAACAGCAACATTGTGCGAGGATCAACTTTAAAAGACTTAGTTCTTCTCAGCAATGTAATAATCTAAGACGATGTCGGAAGAACTCATGATGGAAAATGATATTCACATGCTGAGAAAAAACTATGGAGACTGGATACAGATCAAGACATACTAGTTTTTCTTTTTTTTCCCCTCTTTCTTGTGGCTTTTACATTTTGTTCTGAATCTTCTTTCACAACATGACTAAGGTGGAAATATGTTTAATATGATTGTTCATGTATATCCTATATCAGATTGCATGCCATCTTGGGGAAGAGGGAGGGAAGGAGAGGGAAAAAATTTGAAACTCAAAATCTTATAAAAGCAAATGTTGAAAACTAAAAAGAAATTTTAAAAATAAAAAAAAAGGAAGTTGAGGTTTAGAGAGGTCGTGATTTGCCACAGTTAAACAAGCAGTAAGTGATAGAGGAAAGATTTGAATACAGGCCCTTTGCCTCTATATATTTTTACTCTTTTCACCTTATCACACTGCCTTCTTATGCAGTTCTACTCATCCTCTCTCTCTTATCACAATTAAATAAAATATATAGGCTTTCAAAGGAAACCCATCATATTAAAATACAGCTAATGAAATTTTTTAAAAAATCAAACAAAGAAGCTTTGGTTTAGTCTAAGCCACTCCTTTTACAAATGAGGAAACTGTGGCAGAGAAGTTGAATTAATAACAGAACTGGAGTCAGAAATAAGTGATCTCCTGACTTTTTTCATTATGTTTCTTTATAATATTTCAAGGCTTTTTTCATCATAATATGTTAGTTCTTTTATACTTCTCTCCCTCTGTTTCCAATACCATAAAAATTCAACCACTCAAAACCGGTCTAACTTTGCACTCTGAAGTAGAATTTGTCAGATTCGTTTTTAATGTTATCTAAAGAGAATTTAATTGTTGAGGAGGGTACTAAAATGATCCCTTTATAAGATATTCTTACCCACAAGACAGTCAGTGCTATAAACCAATGCATGTACTCCAAGGTCAAGATTTTAAGGTCTTAATATACTGTGTGTTGATGACTGGGGAGAGGGACAACCACTGTGTTCAGAAAAGGGGTTTCATTAGATGCTCTTTCCACACTACAGCCATCATTCTTAGCCCCTCTCATTGAAACCTGGGACTCTGCTTCTGGGATTCTGGGCTTTGTTAGGTGAGCTCTCATCTATCTTGCCCAGAGCCAGGCCTCTATTTCACTTCCTGGACATCTCCACGACATGCTATGGGCAGGAATAACACTTCCTTCCCCCATTTCCCCTTTATGTGTTCTTTTTATTCCCCATTAGAATGTGAGCTCCTGGAGGAGAGGTAAATATTAAGTGCTTTATCTATCTATCTATCTATCTATCTATCTATCTATCTATCTATTATCTATCTCTATCTATGGCAGCTAAGTGAAACAGTAAGGAATACCTGAGTTCATATCTGACCTTAGACACTCGCTAGTTGTGTGACCCTGGACAAGTCACTTAACCTTACTGTCCTCTGTCTTCTGACCTGTAAAACAAGTTGGAGAAAGAAATGGCCAACAACTCTAGTATCTTTGCTAAGAAAACCCCAAATGGGGCCATGAAGAGCCGAACGCAACTTAATCTATTTATTTATCTAATCTATAATATCTAATCTATAAAATCTAATCTATTTACTTATCTAATATATAATAATTAGAGGTCTCTAAATTGGAGTTACTTAATTTTATGGAGAATTGCTGCCTGGGACTCTCACCTACCCCAATCCATACTAAACCCTAGCTGTAGTGTAAATTTCGGAAAAGGTTCATCCTTATCTCATATCCCTCAGATGCCTTCTGCTACTTTCTCCTCCTTAACCCCCTATCTCACATGGAAAGGTGGCCTTACTCCTTATCAAAGCAAACCACTCTACCTGAAAGAGAGAACCCATCCTCTCTTGCCTTCTCCAACAGATTGCTCCCTTTCACTTATCTTCAATAATCTGCCTGTCTACTGACTCCTTCCCTATTACCTACAAACATGCCTATGTCTCCCTTATCCACACACACACACACACACACACACACACACACACACACACACACAATCCTCACTTGGAGTAGAACCAGGAGAACATTGTTCATAGTAATTATTGTAAAGATGATCAACTATAAAGGGTTTACTTTGATCAAGACAATTCCAAAGGACCCATGACGAAGAATGCTATCCACCTCCAGAGACAGAGAGATCTGATGAACTCTTAGTACAGATTTTTAAAACTTGAAAATTTTTAAAACTTTATTTTCACTGGTGTGTGGGTGTATGTTTTCTTTTGCAGCATGGCTAAGATGGAAATGTTTTGCATGACTTCACACGTATAATCAATATCATATTGCTTCTTTTTTAAGGAGTTGGGGGGAGAATTAGGACTCAAAATTTTTTTTAAAATGAATGTTAATTTTTTGAACATGTAATTGGGAGATATTTAATGAAATAAATAAAAATGTATTTAACATTAAACATCTCCTCACTAGATCCTACCCTCCCCAATAACTGTAGTCCTATATCACTTCTGCCTTTTGTGACTTAACATCTTGAGAAGGTTGCCTATAATAAGTACTTCTGCTTCTCTCTCTCTGTTTCTCTACCTCTCCTTCTCCCTCTCCCCTACAATTTAGCTTCTCACCTCACCACCCCATGGAAACTGCTCTCTCCAAAGTTATCATTAATTTCTTAGTTGCCAAATCCAATGGTCTTTTCTTTTTTTTTTTTTTTGGAGGGCAATTGGGGTTAAGTGACTTGCCCAAGGTCATGTGGCTAGTTTTTCTGTGTGTGTGTGTTAAGTGTCTGAGGCCGGATTTGAACTCGGGTCCTCCTGACTCCTGGGCCAGTGCTCTATTCATTGTGCTACCTAGCCTCCCCAAATAGTCTTTTCTTAATCTTCATTCTATTTGACTTTTCTGCAGCCTTTGACACCTTGATACCTTCTTTAACTTGCTACTCTTTTCCCTCTGTTTTTTGAGACACCATTGTCTCCTGGTTTTCCTCCTACCTATCAGGCCACTCTCTCTCAGTCTCCTTTCCTAGATCCATATACAAGTCACACCTTCTAACCACAGGTGTCCCACAGGGCTCGGTCTTGGGTCTTCTTCTCTCCTCTCTTTATACTCCTTTACTAGGTGATCTCATCAGCTCCCTTGGATTTAATCACCATCCCTATGATAACAATTCTCAAACATTGCCCTAACAGTTCTCTAATCCTCCAATCTCACAACACCAGTCTCCTTTTAGATATCTTGAACCAGATGTCCAGTAGACATTTTAAACTCAACAAATCCAACATTGAACTCATTATCTTGCCCCCTAAACTTTCCCCTCCTTATTATTACCCAGTGTACCACCATCCCCCAAGGCCCTCAGGTTCACAACCTAGTAGTCATGCTCAACTCTCCATTCTCTATCCTGCTCCCCCCACCCCCAAATATAATCTATTGCCAAGGCCTGTCAATTTCACCTTTGCAGCATGCCTCAAATATACCCCTTTTTTTCCTCAGATAATGCCAACACCTTGTTTCAGGTCCTTATCACCTGATAACCCACCTGGACTATTGTAATAGCTTGCTGATGGGTTTGCCCAACTCAAGTCTCTCTCCACCCAGTTCTTTCTCCATTCAACCATTAAAGTGATTTTCCTAAAGCTGTAATACCAATCTTCTCATCTCCTTACTCTATAAACTGCAGTGGTTCCCGGCAACCTCTAGCACCAAATACAAAATCTATTTGGTATTAGAAACTTTTCATAACCTAGGCCCCCTACCTTTCCAGGCTTCTTATACCTGACTCCTGCCACGTACTCTTCAGTCCAGTGGCACTGGTCTTGTTGCTGTTCCATACACAAGGCACTCCATCTCTTGCCTCCAGGCATTTTCTCTGGTTGTCTCTCCTGCCTGGAAAGATTTCCCTCCACATCTCTGTCTCCTGCCTTCCTTTAAGTCCCATCTAAAACACTATCTTCTACAGAAAGTCTTAACCTCTCCTAATTCTAGTTCCTTCCCTCATTGAATTATTTCCTATTGATCATACATACATATATATGTATATATATGTGTATATATGTATATATGTATATATATACATACACACACACACACACACACACACACACACACACCTTGTTTGTGCGTGTTTACATGTTGTCTTCCCCACTAGACTGTGAGTTCCTTGATGGCAGGGACTGTCTGTTGCTTCTTTTTGTAGCCCCAGGACTTAGCACGGTGCCTGATAAATAGTAGGCACTTTTAATAAGTGCTTATTGACTAACTGTTTGACTAGCATGGATATAGGAAGACACTTCTTGGCAGCTCCCTATAAAGATCAAACAAGAAGTTTAATAAAAAAAAGATACTTGTATATGTACATGTGTATATTCATACAAATGCATATATGTGTATATATACCCTAACAAAGTAATGATCAAAATGTCTACTGTTTGTACATTTCTGAAAACAATACAACACAGAATATATTTTTAAAATAAATTTTTATTGATATTTCTTATATTTTTTATATTGCTTAGTTTTTTCCCCAGTATACTTCTGTTTCCCCTCCCAAAGAGCCATCCAATATAACAAAGAAAAATACAGTTTTATTAGTTTTTTTACATCAATATGACTGCCCAAAGATAACCCTTCCCTGTAACAAAGAATTTCAGCTAAGAAAAGTAAACCAACATATTAACAATCTCTGCCTCACACCAAAATTATAGTTCACCTCCTCCCTAGCAAGAATAAGAAGTTATCTTTTACCTTTAGTCCTCCGGAACTGAGATTATTCATAGTATTGACTAGTGCATTAATATCTTTGGGTTTTTACTTCATATCAATGGGCAAATTGTCCTCTTGGTTCTGCTTATCTTATTCTGCATTAGTTTGTAGAAATCTTCCCAAGTTTCTTTGAATTCTTCATATTTGTCTTTTTTCAAGAGTCACTAATATTCCATTGCATCCACATACCATTTCTCCAGTCATACCCAAATGATGAGCCCCTACTTTACTATTGCCACCACAAAAAAGTGTTGCTATAAATATTTTGGTATATATCGAACCTTTCCTTTTGTCTTTGAGGTTGTTGGTATATACACTCAATAATAGCATTGCTGGCTCAAAAGATTTGTAAGATTCGCCTAAAAAAATTCTAAAAACATTTACTAAGAGCCTACTATGTGCAGAGAACTTACATACAAACTTCTATACTTCCACTTCTGACTTCCCACTAAAGTCAGCTCGGCTACAAGGAACCATATCAGCACTGCGAACCGAAACCAGCCTGGCCTGAAGCCACTGCTGAGCCCCCAGGGGCAGCTGGATGAGAGGAGCGGTGAGCAGATTAGCAGCAGCTGCGAGTGTTATGGGAATCTAAAGATCTTCCCTGCCCCTAGGCCCTTTGCTAGAGCCGCTATGTGACTCTGAGGACCTTTGGATATTTGAAAGTATACTCTGTTCCCTAATAGGCTGAATGTGGTCACGTGGAGCCTGTGGCACCAGGCTTGTTTTCCAGGAATGCCCGTGCCTTGTAGCTTTGTGATTGGGCAGTGGGTCTAGAGGGCTGTGACATTCTCTAAGCCAGGAGAAGGCTATATATACGCCCTGATGTGAGGT
>CM053591.1:27461948-27480839 GCA_028646515.1 Pseudochirops corinnae | reverse complement strand
GATGGCTGTTTTGGGGCGGTGGGTAGGGGAAAGAAGGGGAGAAATATGTAACTCAAAATCTTGTGGAAATGAATGATGCAAACTAAAATAAAATTTAAAAATATATATATATATACTTCCACTTCTTCCTACTCATCTTCAAGCTGGTGAAGATTCCCATCGTCATTACTTCAAACTTATTGTATAATTTGAAATCATGCTATTGGTAGTGTTGGTTCATTTTCAAATTCATGCCTCTAATGTCTTTGTACTCCATTTCCCAATAGCACTTAAAAAAATGTAATTATGCTGCTTGTGTTTGAGAAATGCTTTTACCATATAGAATTCGTAATTTTTGCCCATACGGCAATCATGGGACAGATCATTAAGGGCCTCTAGTAGTCAATCACACAACTTTATCTTCTATCTGCCAGTTAACTTCTCCATACATTTGTAAATGTGTTAGCAGCAGCCAAAGTGCATTCAACTGACATAAAGAGATAGACATAGATACATATTACTATACATTGGTTCAGACTGATTGCATTGTTGTAGAGAGTTTCACAGTGCAGAAGCTTATGCTCTGAATAAAAAACAGCAGCAAAGGAATTATTTGATGTGCTTTCTGCATGAGAAGAAGATCATAATCACAGCCCTGTTAATACTAATCAGTAGCTCCTCTGTAATTCCAGCTCCATCAGAGAAATGCCTTAGGGGGACTAAGAAGTTGCATGACTTGCCTAAGGTCATAAAACTGTTATGTGTCAGAGGTAAGGCTTAAAGCACATCATACCATCCTGCCTTCACGGCCCATCCTGCCAATCACCCAGAGCACTTTGCCATCTGCCCTTCCACTCCTGCTTTGCTTCCCTCCATTGGAAGACATTAGCAATTGGAATTGGGAAAGGTTACCTGCAGAAAGTGAGATATGAATGGAAGTGAGGAAGATGGAGAGCATTTTAGGCATGAGGGACAGTTAGTGAAAAGGCATAGAACCCAAAGACAGAATGTCACATGTGAGGATTAGCAAGAGGGATAGGGTAGCTGGATTTTAGACAATGAAGGCAAGGCAGTGTGAGGTAGAAGAAGCCTGGAAAGGTAGAAAGAGACAAGGGGACAGCTAAGAGGCACAGTAGATAGAGCACTGGGCCTGGAGTCAAGAAGTCCTAAGTTCAAAGCAAGCCTCAGACACTTTGCTGGCTATGTGACCCTAGGTAAGTTACTTAACCTCTGTTTTCTCATCTGTAAAATGGGGATAATAGTAGCAGCTACCTCCCAGGGTTGTTTTGAGGATCAAATGAGGTAATCATTGTGAAGCACTCAGCACAGCGCCTGATACTTAGTAAGCAAGTAAGCTTTTAGAAAAATCACTTTGGGGATAGAGTGGAGGATGGATCCGAGTGGGGAAAAACTGAAGTCAGGAGGGTCAACCAGAAGACTGTTGGAGTGGTTCAGGGGAAAAAGAGAGGCTGAACTAGAGTGGTGACTATGTGAGTGCAGAAAAGGGATGTATTCTAGAGATGTTGCGAAGGTAAGACAAGATTTGGCTACAGATGGGATAAAATCCCACCTAGGTCTTGATCCTTTGATTCTTTCATCCTCATCACTATGATTGGAAGAATAATGTCTATAGGATAAACTCAGTAGAGTCCATTTTTGAGGTTATATGTTCAAGGTTATACAGCAATCCTCAGGCAGGAGTTCTTAACCTTTTTGGTGTCATGAATCCTTTTGTCAATCAGTCATTGTTAAAGGATACGAATAAGCAATTTTCGGAGGAAGAAATCCAAACTCTCAATAGTCATATGAAAAAATGCTTTAAATCACAAAGTAGATAAATACGAGTTAGAAGAACTCTCGGGTACCACTTCATATCAATCTGATTGGCTGAGGTGACAGAAAATGAAAATGACAAATTCTGGAAGGAATGTGGGAAAATAGTTACACTAATGCATTGTTTATGGAGTTGTGAACTATTCTAATCATTCTGGAGAACGATTTGTAACTATGCCCAAAAAGCTATAAAATTGTATGTACTTTTTGACCCAACAATACCAGCACTAGGTTTATGCCCCAAATGACCTAGAGGATTTTATCTGTGGTCTTGGAGGTGATAGTGAACCAATAGAGTTTACTGACTAGGAATGGAATGGCATGGTCATACCTGTGCTACACAAGATTACTCTGGCAGCTTATCAAGGGACAAACTCCAAATACTGTGAGAGTTGAGGCAGGGAGACCAACCAGCAAGCTATTGCAATGGTCTAGGGGAGTACTCGAGTGACCTAGCGTATCCTCTTCCAATTTGTTTCTGGGTCTAGCTCATTGTCCATCTGCAGAGCCTGTCCAAGATGGAGGAACTATTGAAAGAGATGTGTGGGTTATCCTTCCAACTGCCTAGAAAAGTGATAACAATGGATATACCTAATCCATTTGACTTTTCTTGTGTTGATAGGTAAGTTGAAGACTGGAGTGAGTATGGATTTCTTTTGGAAGATTCTGGAATGTTTTCAGGCTTAAAGTAATCAACACAAAGTTGTATGCAAGCAGGAGTATCTGGAGGATCTTTCCATTTTTAGGTAAGCCCTTATTGATTTGGATTTTGCCTTGTAATAGTGCTAGGTTGTTTATTTGTTTCTTTTTAAAAAAACAATTTCTTCCTATGTTGCCCCAGCTGGAAGTGCATCAAGAGACTCAGAGGCCCAATCCTAATGCTGATCACTATTGTCATTTTAGCTTACTCTTTTTTCCCTCAAACTGAGACAGTTCAAGAGTTTCAAGTTGCAATAAGCAATCAGTAATCCACACTATTTGGTGAGCCCTAGTAACAGGGACCCCATCAGGCTACCAAAGGAGAGGTGAACTGTCTCAGTTAGGCAACAAATAACAGATATAACAGGATCTTTTCATCTATGCATCTTCAAGTCAGTTATGGAATTGTAAAGATATAGTCAGCTAAGGAATATTGACTGTCATCCATGCCTGGAATGTTCTCTCCCTGCCCCTTCACTTTTGCCTCCTGATTTCCCTGGCTTCCTTCAAGACTCAACTCAAATCTTACCTTCTATAGGCCTTTCAAGTCCTCCATCCTCCCCCCAACCCCCCACCTAGGCCTTTCAGCTTAAATGATCTTCAGTCTTTTGGGAATGTATCTTTTATGTACACAGGCTGTTCGTATGCTGTCTCCCTAATTAGACTGTGATCTATTTAAGGGCAAAGACCATCTATTTGCCTTTCTTTGTTTCTTCAGCACTTTGCAGTTTCTTAAGGACTATGACTTAAACCCAAATCACTCTGACTCTCATAGATTGACCAACAATAGGTCCCAACCCAAGCCTCACTTGGTCATTATTTGGGCTCTGATGGCTCAGAGTGAGTGTAAATAGCAATTATTTCTATTTTGGCCAGAAACCCTGAGGGTCTTCCCCTCCCAGATTTATTTATATTTTTTTGTAGTAAAAAATGGCTTCTTTGCCTCATTTCTTACCTAGTCTTAGTCACTGACTGAACACTTTCTCAATGAAACTGAGACCTTAGCTTAAAAAGGCCATTGTCTCCCACTGCATCTGGGGCCATCTCCAATTGTCCTGACCTATATCTTGCCACTGGGCCAGGATGGCTCCAAAGAAGAAAGTGAGATTGGTGACTGCACAGCCTTCCCTCATTTAAATCTAATTTACTTACTTTCAACTCATGACATTACTTTTTTAATGTCATGGTCCTCTTCAAGAACAAAGGACAAACGACGAGTGTTTCCCTCTTCTACTTCTCATTATCCTCCACATACCTCCAGAATCCATGCCCCCCAGTGCATGGGTAAATTAAACTACTCAGATTTACACCCTGGGGTTGTCATTTTGGTTAATAACTAGATGAGCACAAAATTAATTTATCCACATCTATGGTCCACTACATCTACCAGCTGGCTACCTTGCCATCCTGATGTCTGTCCTACCCTGAACACATTAATCAAAGCAGTCTTACTATTGTTTCTGGAAAGCAGTGTCGTTTAACGGCACAATGGCTCCACTCATATGCCTATAACTTCCCAGATCAAATCACCCTTCCCTGACCACCATTCCCCTATCTGTGTCTTCCTATGGTTGAGTGACCACAATGCCCGGCACATCGTTTTTGTTCAGTTGTGTATGATTCTTCATGATCCAGTTTTTGGGGTTTTCTTGTCAAAGATACAGGAGTGATTTGCCATTTCCTCCTCCAGCTCATTTTACAGATGAGGAAACTGAGACAAACAGTGTTAAGTGATTCACCCAGGTCACAGAGGCAGTAACTGTCTAGGTCTGATTAAACTCAAGAAGATGAGTTTTTCTGACTCCAGGCCCTGCGTTCTATCCACTACACCACCTGGCTACCCTTCTAGCACATAGAAAGTTAAATAGTTCCTTTTTTTTTGCTTTTTGGCAGGGCAATTGGGGTTAAGTGACTTGCCCAAAATCACACAGCTAGTAAATGTTAAGTGTCTGAGGCCGCATTTGAACTCAGGTCCTCCTGACTCCAGGGCAGGTTCTCTATTCACTGTTCCATCTAGCCACCCCAAATAGCTGGGGTTTTTTTGTTGATTCATTCATTCCTGATTCCAAAGTTATTTACTATGCCATGCTGGTCTTCAGTGCATATTTTATCAAAAATCCATCTATACATTCTTTTATTCCAAGAGGGGAAAGGAACAGATATTTATCAAATGTTAACTAGGTGCCAGGCATAGGCTAAGCACTTTCCAAATATTATCTCATTTAATATTCACAACTCTGCTGTTATTACCATCATTTAACAGTTGAGAAAACTGAAGCAGACCAAAGTTAAGTGACTGGCTCAGGGTCACAAAACTGGTAAGTTTCTGAGGCAGGATTTGAACTCAAGTTTTCCTGACTCCAGGCCCAGTACTTTGTCTATTTCACCACCCAACTACCTTGATTAAGTGCCTACTATATGTGGGTGTGTGAGGCACTACAGTGCATGCTTAGGAATAACTCCTGCCTTCTCATAGGGGGGGATTAAACATGTGAATAGATCAATATATACCTAATAATTAGCTAACAACTATGGGTACAAGAAAAGGCTGCCTGTAGGAGCCATTACCCTAGTTGAGTCTTCAAGGAGGCTGGGAATTCTATTGGCAGAGATTAAAGGGAGTCCAGTCCAGACATGATACCAGCCTACATAAAGTTTTGGATTCAGAGGATGGAGTGTCTAGTTGAGGGAACAACAAATAAGCCAGTCTGGGTGGAACAGAGTACATAAAGCAAAGTAACATGCAGTAAAGCTGGACAAGCAGGCTGGATGGAGTCAGACCAAGGCTAAACCGACAGCTTGTAGTTTATCTTACATGTAGAAGGAAACCACTGAAGATTTTTGAGTGGGGGGAGTGATATTTATCATTTATATGCATTATCAAGCATAGTGGAATCACCACCTTTGACTCTAATACCCTCAGCCCCTGAGATGCTTGAAGAGGATGTAGAGATGGCACTAAAGAAAACAAAGATGGACAAAATAACCCATTAGCGGGCAAGCATTGATCAATCAACCAATTAGTGAACTTAATTGAGCACCTACTGTGTGCCAGGCATTGTGCTAAATGCTGGAGGCAAAAGTTAGTCCCCGTCCTTAAGAAACTTCCACTCTGAGTTGGAGGGTGGTGGTGAACAAGCGAACCTTTTGCAGACACTTGACAATAGACTAGTCTTTATCATCTTCACAACTGGCCAAAAGAATACTGAGTATAAGAGCTCCGTGTGCTTATTATTATTTGTTAATTTTTTTAAAAGTCTTCTCCGTAGCTAGGTGGTACAGTGAATAGAGCCCTGGGCTGGAAACCAGAAAGCGTCATCTTCCTATCTGGCCTCAGACACTTACTAGCTGTGTGACCTGGGCAAGTCACTTAACCCTGTTTGCCTCAGTTAATGCAACTAGGTGATGGAGTGGATAGAGTGATGGGCCTGACATCTGGAAGACTCATCTTCATGAGTTTAAATCTAGCCTCAGACACATACTAGCTGTGTGGCCCCAGGCAAGTCTCTTAATCCTGTCTGCCTCCCTTCCTCATCTGTAATATGAGGAGGAAAAGGAAATGGCAAACCACTGTAGTAACTGCCAAGAAAACCCCACATGGGGGTTACAGGGAGTTGGACATGACTGAAAAACAAAAACAAACTTAACTTCCTCAAAAAACAAAATAGCAACTAACAGATTCTTTTATAATATTGCATCTCCCATTTATGTATCATTCAAGATTCTTTAGAAGATATAATACCAGGGGCGGCTAGGTGGGGCAGTGAATAGAGCACCGGCCCTGGAGTCGGAGGACCTGAGTTCAAATTTGACCTCAGACACTTAACACAAAAACTAGCCATGTGACCTTGGGCAAGTCACTTAACCCCAACTGCCCTCCAAAAAGCAATAAATAAAGAAATAAAGAAGATATAATACCAGAAATAACCTTGTTCATTCATTCTCTGATATAAAATACCAGGAGAAGCATAAGATGTATGCTTGCCACTATAATAGAGTCAATACAGTCTACAGTTTAAGATTACCAGTGGATGTCAAGGACCTCCTTATACTTCTGTTTATGTCAAGCTCCAAAGCATTTCAGAGGTTGCTGGAAGAGACCTTTAATAATTCAAAAGAAGTTTGACCTATTCACCTGCACAGAAAGGGCCAGATAGGTGAAGACTCTCTTTTGCCTAGATCTCAACATGTGTCTGAATAGAGATATTCTACTGAGATATCTACTGAGATATTCTACTGAGATATCCAACAGTATGTATACCTGGGACAGACAATATAGATGGATAGTGAGCTGAGCCCAGAATTGAGAAGGGGGATGGAGGACTAGATTGCTTTTTGGAAATTGCAATGTACTTTTACTGATGCCAAGCTTCTCATATTAGTAGTTCAGTCTGCTGTAACGATACTGGGATTTGAAGATCTTCCACGCCCCTTGAGCTTGCTGACATAGCAGGAAGGGGTGGAGCAAGAGAACGCTGGAACCAAGCTAGTCTCTGTGTGGTACTGACTGGAGGCGGTGGCAGTGCTAGGGGTTGCAGGGTGAACTCTTTTTCCTTTGAGCTGGGCCAGAATCTCTGCTAAGGACTCCTGCTGAGGACTGCCTGGGGCGGGAACTGCTGGGGGGCCGGAGCTGCTGGGAGCGAGCTGCCTGGACACTGAGCAGTTGGTGAGGAGAGGAGGATCTTTGCCTGAGGTAGCCTGTCCTGTTTGAAGGCTTGAGAATGTGGGTGTTTACTACTTTAACTACGTGTGCCAACTTCGTAACTACTGTGTTGGCTTTGACTTTCTGGTTTGGGGACTCAGTTTTCTGGTATTTAAATGAATGCTCTAGCTATATTTCTTATGTAGAGAGCCTGTTACATTTTGTGATTACTAACCATATCAGCATACTTATAGTTACTGTAGGCATTGTAAATGCTGCACTGCTGATACATCTGCTCATAATAAACAATAATTCACTTGCAAGTCAAAACATCACATTCTTGAGGTCATCGGTTCTCTTCAGGAACTAAGGACAAACAAACAACAACCATAATAAACAATTATTAAGTTCTTACTGTGTGTTAGACTCTGTGCCCTGGGGATACAAAAAGAGGCAAAAGATGGTCTCTGCCCTCATGTAGCTCACAGTCTAATGGGGGAGACAACAAGCAAATCAATACTTGCAAACAAGCTATATACAGGATAATTAGCAACAATTGTGAAAAGGAAGGCACTAGAATTAAGAAGAGCTGGGAAAGACTTCCTGTGGAAGATGAAATTTTAGATAGAACTTGAAGGAAGCCAGAAAAACCAAGAGGCAGAAATGAGGAGGGAGAAATTTCCAGGTATGAGGGATAGCCAGAGAAAATGTCTGGGGCCAAGAGATGGAGTGTCTTGTTCAGGGAACAGCAAAAGCTCATCTTTCCAATACAAGGATTTTACAGGTATTTCTATATGACACCTAGAACACCATCATCTGTGAAGAACTAAAAATGAGCAAGAAAAAAATGAACAAGATAGCCTAGTTACTCCACTGGGCTACAGCTTAGCAGGTCATGAAAGATCACTGATCGGTTTCATCAATTGCTTTTCTTCCACAAATAATATCTCTAATGATATGATAAAAGATATACAGGGAGTAGTCTCAGAATTTCCTTTATACATAGAAATCCATAGTGATTTAGCCCAGGGTTTTTGCATTAAGTTTTACAATGGGGCCTTAGAATTTTCTCTTCAACCTCATAAATCAATGTAAAAGCCATCTCTGTTTGAGTGGCATTATCAAATCCTTCTACAAATGAAATGTTCCTATTTTTCTGACCAAACACTGTTATTCGTCTTGCTTAGTGACATGTAGCTAACACTGAATTAAAACAAAAGGATTGCCTGTTGAGAAAATTATTTTTTCATGGAAAGGGATGGTGGTAACCATGGTGATAACAAAAGCCCAAAGGAAATGGATGGTAAAATCAGGACAATGGTTAATTGTCCATAGGGAATGGATGAATCAAGTGGGAAGCTGGGGTTATGTGCCATTCTACCTTGAATGTAACATTTCAAAGATATTGTTACAAAATGAAAGCCTGCTAGAATTGTGTTCCTCTCTCCTATGACTGGAAAGACTGCAGGGAGAAGTGAGAGTACAGTATTTCAACTATTTGTTAGGAGGAGATAACTTCCACCAGTTCAGATTAAAAAGAGGAAAGACTGACAAGGGTGGATAAAAAGAGAACAAAGTAGAAAACACACAGGACACAGGAACTTTCCTGTGGCACTAGTTGAAATGCATATGCATGCCAGGTGGATCTGGATGTGTCTCCCCTTAAGGATGGGGTTGTACTTTTAAGAAACTTCAGCAGTTGGAGCAAATTCAGCTGAATGGGAGAGGGGACTTCAGATAGTGTGAAAGTGTGAAAGAGACACCTAGGTTGGGGAGGTCAGCATGTGTCACCAATGCCAGGGATCTGGGATCCAGTGGAGAAACCATCTGTCCTGGTTGGGTACAGTGACACTGGACTAGTGGTGGTAAAAAGTGGATCTTGGAAGAAGAAAATAACATCTTTGAACCTTTAGGGTCTAGGAGTAGGAAACATATTGGGAAGTACAGGTACGTTGGGAAGAACAGAACCAACAGAGGATCAGAATTCGGAGAGAACCGCCATGGGTAGAAAGCTCATGAGGGCTGGCACACTGGAATGAAACCCCAGTCACCCTGTGCTCATTATAACTCCTTCTGTAATACTTTCCAAAAGTAGAAAGATAGGATACAAAATATCCAGGGAAACTAGCCTTGGGAAAAGGTAACTATAGAACCAACGAAGGAAAGAAGAGAGAGGGGGAAAAAACACACAGCAATGAAGGAAGTTAGAATCTTAGGTTTTATGGAACAAAGCAAGTTAAGTTGTTCAGATACCAGATCAAAACTTTGCAACTGCCATATTTCAACTACTATTAGCATACAGATGTATCTTACATTGCTCTAAATGTTGGTAAATCACTTTAAGGATTGCAATGAGATCATTCTAGAATTTTAGATGATACCTAAGTGGTATCATCAACACTGCTAAAAATCAGGGTAAGTGTGTTAGGAAGAGCTGCTCAAAGTATGGGAAGGTGCTTTATTAAACTATTATGTAAATAAATAAGGCAGAACTTGGCGGAGGGAACTCTGTAATTTCTTCAAAGGAAGCTTATTTTAAGGGACTATTGAGGAGATAACATCAACTACTGCTTCTCAGTTTTTAAAATTTCTGTTATTCTCCCCCCCCCCATCCCCTCCAAGCATTTCTCCCTTCTTCCTGTCTATACTATGATTGTTGAGGGTTCCACTATCCTTCCAGTCACTCAGGTTTGCAAAAATCTAGACAGCACCCTTAACTCCTCGCTTTCACTTCCCACAGCTAATCTCTTGCCAAGTCCTGTTGATTATACCTTTGAAACATCTCTTCTATATACTCCATTCTGTCTTCTGATAATGCCACTACCCTGGTGTAGGCTCTCATCACCTCATATTTGAACTATATCAATAGCCTCCTGGTTGGTGTCTCAAGTATCTTCCCATTCCAGTCCATACTTTACTCAATTGTCAAAATGACCTTTCTAGCACAGATCTGAGCATGTTATACAGCACCCACCCCACCTTCACCATTTAATAAACTCCAGAGGCTCCCTATCACCTCCAGGAACTAAACAAAATCCTGTTTGGTGTTCAAAGTTCTTCATAAACTGGCACTCTCCTTCCTTTCCTTCCTGAATGCTCTGAGATTCAGTGACCCTATACTCTTTGTAGCCCCTCCCACAAGATAGGTCACCTTTCAACTTTGGATACTTTCACTCCAATGCCTGGAATTCTATGACTTTTCACCTTTGAGTCTTGGCTTCCTTCAAGTTCCAGGTAAAACCCCACCTTCTGCCTTTCCCAACTGCCCTTAAATAGTAATAGCCTATAAACCTCTTGACCAAGAACCAGTTGTGGCACATTCAAAAAGGCTCATCATCAAACAATTGTCTCCTAAGCAATAAATTTTTTAAACCACAGCAACTCACGTAGACCATCTCCCAAGGTGTAGGGGTCTCGTGATCTGTTTCTGTGGAGTTATTCCTCATACCGATGAAATAATGGATTCTCCAAATATGGAAGCAATTATGTGAATTCAAAAGATGACAAAAATATATGAGTAAGATAGAAGAAGAGATAAAAGAGTCCACACAGAAAGCAATTCTAGAAGATTCATATACTACTGTCAAGGAGATTAAACATGAATGATTAAAAGGCAATTGGATCCAGCTTTTTGTATCTGCTTAGAGATTGGCCTTATTCCATGAAATGTATATCCCATTTTAGGTGGGCAGAGGCTTTAGACAAGGGCCGCTTATTGCATACTGCTGTGTGCATTTGTACTCAGTACTCATCTGTACTAGAGAGTTTAATACAATCTAAACAGAATTATATTGAAATAAATCCTCACAAGTTTAGGAACTGAAAGGAAATATGGTAAAGTGAATAACAACCTGGACTTTGAACTAGAAAGACCTGAGTCTTTGAATTCTGAACTCTGGACTTTGAACCAGAAAGACCTGAATCTTTGAACTTTGAAGTCTGAACTTTGAACTAGAAAGACCTGAGCCTTTGAACTTTAAACTCTGGGCTTTGAATTTCTGACACATCCTGGCTGCCTGTCTGGGCACCAATCATTTTATCTATCAGTGCTCCAGGGATCTCTTTAAGACCAGAAGTTGCAGCCAAAGTGTTGATCTGCCTCGGTAGAGAGGGAATTGTTTACTGTTCAAACCCAAGTAATCAGTATTATTGTGATTATTTTTAGGCACTCCGAGGTTAAGTGACTTGCCCAGGGTTACACAGCTACTAGGTATCTGAGGACATATTTGAACTCAGGTTCCCCTGACTCCAGAGCTAGTGCTCTATCCACTGTGCACCTAGCTGCCCCCCAAGTAATTCTATAAAAAGATGTTGACTAGAAGTCTCATCCCAAATACAAGTACAATAACTTCATTTAAAAAAACAAACAGCTTGAATCTTCAGTTTCCCCCCTGAAGTAACATCTGGCTTAGGGGGAGAAAAGAGTTCTCATCTAACCATAAGCGACACCCAAAACTCAGTTAATTAATGAGATCTGGCAGAAACTATTATTTAATCGTGACAAAAATCGATTTCAATATTTTGCAACAAAGAAATAGTTTGTGGAAATTTTTTTAACCTGATTTTTCATGGAAATATCTTACGGGGAAAGAGCAGGGGGAAAATTCCCTTTTATTATCAGCAAGGTCTGGTAGTGGATCAAAGTTTTAACTCTTCTGTTTATGTTTCATATGTGATCTCTTTAGCAGGTGAAAATAGCACTTGTTTTTCCTTTAATGGAGCCTCCGGGCAGACTTTTTTTTTCTTTTTTTACTAAGTGGGAAGTCAGTGTAGTACAATAAACGTTGAGCAGAAAGTTGGGAGGTGGAGGGGTGGAGTGAGGGCGGGACGGGGAGAGCGGTGGTGGTGGTGGTGGTAGTAGTCCTTGTTTGGCTACCTGTTCACTACGTAGCCTTAGCCAAGTCTTCGAGCCTAAGAGTTCTCAGCTTGGTGATTCAGTGTAGAGAATGCTAGACTTGGAGTCAGGAAGACTAATCCTGCCTCAGACACTTAGCTGTGTGGCCTTGGGCAAATCATTGAACCTCTCCTATTCTCAGTTTTCTCATCTCTAAAATGGGGATAATAGGGGTAGCTAGGTGGTACAGTGAATAGAGCACCAGCCCTGGAGACAGGAGGATCTCAGTTCAAATTCAGCCTCAGACACTTGACATTTACTAGCTGTGTAACCATGGGCAAGTCACTTAACTTCAATTGTCTTGCCTTTCCCTTCCAAAAAAAAATGGGAATAATAACAGAATCCACCTCACGAGGTTGTTCTGAGGTAATTCCATTCAAAACACTTTGCAAACCTTAAAGTGCTCAATAAAAGCAAGCTGTCATTATTAATAAAATAAGGGGGTTCTCTCAACGAGGGCAAAGAAAGAAGGAAAGGTTCTACACGTACAATAGTATTGATAGCAGTTCTTTTGTGATGGCAAAGAACTGGAAGCTAACGGGGTATCCATCAATTAGGGACTGACCAAACAAATTGTGGTATAGGAATGTAATGGAATGCTATTGTCTTGTAAGAAATGAAGAAAGACACTTTCAGAAAAATCTAGGAAGATTTGCACGGAAAGATGCAGGGTGAAGGGAGAAGAATGAGGAAAATGACGTATACTATAATAGCGACATTATAAAAAATGGACTATTTTGAAAGACATAAGAACACTGATCAATTCAATGATCAATCATTATTCTTCAGGACTGATGATGGAGAAAATTAGCTACCCTCTGTCAGAGAAGTGATAGACTAATATGCAGAATGAGACACATTTTTGGACCAGGCCAATATGGAAATTTGTTTTGCTTGACTATGATTTTTTTTTTTAGTGAGGGTTTTTCTTTTTCCTCTTCTTTTCTCTTTTTTTTTTTTTTTACAGGGGGATAGAAAGTTGGAGAGAGAAGAAAAACAAATGCTTGGTGAATGAAAAAAAAACAATTTGAATAATAAAATCAGAAAGTTATATTGTGTGAACGCTAAGGTTCCTCCCAGCTTTGAAACTTATTCTACAGGACACTGATGAAATGAGCCAGGACTAGGGTAATTGCAAAGATGGTGGATGTTAAGGAAAGTTACCTTGTGAATATATTTTGATTACATTAGTATTAGCTTCAGATTAAGAACATTCAAGTGCCCTTCCATCAAAATACTATTCAAACAGAAGAATCCTGCAGTTCCCTAAGGATTCCCTCCAAAGACTGGGAACTTGAATTCTGGAATTGAAGTTTGAATCATCAATAATTGAAACCTTTGCCACTTGGGTGAAATTTCCCAAGTGTGATCCTCTTTCTCAAATTTAATAAATTTCTATAGAGTTTGATAATGTTTCTAGCTTGAACATAGGTAACTAAATGGGTGGGCAAGAAGAGAAGCTGATTTTTAGTACTTTTATGCTGTAATAAAACTTGGATCTTTTGGTCTAAGTCAATAAACATATTCCCATATTAATTTCATTATGATAACTTGAGTAAGGAAATCATGTTACCAAAGAGTAATACAAAACAGAAGCACAGGGTAACATTAGTTTACAGTAAATTTAGAATGAAAAATTATCTTGAATTCTTGCATTTAAATAAAATACTCATTTTTGTCTGCTTGAGCTTAATGAAGTTCAATTACAGCACTATATTTCAGTGTTGAATTGGTTGGCATTTACCTATATTTACCGAAACTTTTACCACTAATTTATTTTCTTAAACATATTGAGCAGGAGGTGTGGTGGTACCCAATAGACCGTGCTACTGGGGACGCTGAGGTTGGTGGAATGCTTGAGATTAGGAATTCCAAGTTGCAATCTATTCGGTCTCTACACAAAGTCTGGCATTAATATAGTGAGTTTACAGGACTGGAGTGACAGAGGGGACACAAGCTCCTTAAGGAGTGAACCACCTCAGGTAGGAAATGTAACAGGTTAAAAGTCACTTGTTTATCAGTAGCAGATTTAGACTCGTGAGTGGCCACTACACTTTCAGCTAAAGAGAGACAAAGAAAGCCCATCTCAAAAAAAAGAAAAAGAAAAAAATTATTGATACATTTTGTTTGGATACAACAGACACTTCCCAACAAACCCCATTACAAAGTGCATTCCCTCAAACAGTTATTTATAGATTTTGACAGAGAGATACATCTCTACCTCTGATAGCATAGTACTAACATAGGCGGTCATATTTGGCCAGAGTTTTATTGCTTCTCAATGTCAATTTTATTTCATCATTATAATCCTTGCATTTATTTCTCCTTTGACTCTACTTTTTTCACTCTACATCATTTGATGCAAGTCTTCCTGTGTTTCTCTGGATTCTTTATATTTGTCACTCCTAAATATGCAGCAATATTCTATTACATTCATATACCACAGTTTGTGTGATGACAGACTAATATGCAGAATGAAATATACTTTTGGACATCAACTAGTCCCCTAAACTTTGCTATTCATTGAGCAAGAAAAGGTGGTAGATCAGAAAAGGAGGAGTTCATAAAAATAACTAAGAAAGTCTGGGAATGATTTGATATTATAATTCATTGCAACAGACACATCCACAGTTTGACAGTCATGACCTCACTGATGTAGATATTTCTGGCAACAATGTACATCCCAACCCATCGATTCTTTCTCATTCCATATGATACTTGTCCACAAATTTCCATAAAAGTACAGAGGCTCTATCTAGTGCATTGGTGCTCTTTTAGGGTTTGTTGAATATTTCATGGACTCTAGTATGCCCAGAAGTTATCCTTTGCTGTTACTTCATGACTAACCCATCTTCTTTTCTAACCTTGTGTATTCTTAATGATATTTGGGGTCACTTACATTTTTAATTCTTTGGAGATCACAATATCACATGATTTGTAGTCATATAACATCACCAGGAGAGCAGCTACGTGTTACAGTGGACCAATGGCCAGATCTGAAGTCAGGAAGACCTGAGTTCAAATTTGGCCTCAGACATATAATAGCTGTGTGACCCTGGGCAAGTCACTTACCCCTGTTTGCCTCAGTTTCCTCATCTGTAAAATGAAGTAGAGAAGGAATGGCAAACCACTCCAGTACCATCACAAAGAAAACCCCAGATGGGGTCACAAAGAATCAGACATGACTGAAAAATGACTCAACAGTCAACAACACCACCCAGATCAAAAACATGTTTTTTTGTAGATGGAAGCAATTTTCTGTAATGGCAAACAAAATAGGAGTTTTTGCTGTTTGGGTAGATTGAGTTTTAGCTAATCAAGTGCCTTTGAGCCTCACCTTTGATTGTATTGATCTTTGGTTGGAAACATTGTATTTTCCTTGCGATACAATACATTGTATTGGCCTTAATAGGCCTAAGGGAATTTGAAGATCTCCCCTACCATTAATAGGCTGAATGTAATCACATGGGAGCCCATGGTGGGAGGAGCTGGCAAAAAGGGTAGAAGAGGGGGAGCAAATAAGAGCACAGAAAAGATAAGAGCATGAGCAGAGCTGGGAGCAGACAGAACTGAGAGAGAAAATGTTTGTGATGTTGCTGCCCAGTCTATTGTTCTGTGTTGATTTCTCAGACAGAAAGTGAAGTGAGATGATGGTGCTGGTAATGTGTATAAATATTGCTGTAGCCCTGTTAAGTTTTGTTTTCATGGTAACAGAAACTGTGAAGAGCTTGGAGTGGGGCAGTCCTGGTGAGCTGAGATATGGAACGGGGCAGAGAGCTGCCTACATGTGAATCCAAGCAGGAACTGGGAATGGTCAGCCTGTGGAGGAGGAGCCTGGAGTTTGGAAGCCAGACTAGAGTCAAAATGAAAGAGGACTTTACTTTGGATACTCAGTATTGACTAATGAGATTTGTAACTTACTGTGACCTAGGGGTGGATGGTGTTTGTACTTTATGCTACCCCTTAAAGATGATGGCTATAAAGATATACTGACTGATATGTTTTGTTTAAGACTATGTGGCCACCTTAGTAATAAGTTGTTATGTTGTCATGAATGTTATGCTTTAGTTTCTTGAATGTTATGCTTTAGTTGATTGCTGAATAAATAGAGGGTTCATTATGCTATGCTGTTAGACCCTTAAAGTTATTCACAGCAGCAGTCCTCAGGAGAGCTGCTCATGCTTGGCTTTACGCTTGCCATCATTGAAAGTACTATACAATTTGTCAAAAGTAACTTACTCTTTTCCTCCTTTTCAGCTCGTTGTTCATCTGCAGTTCCTGTCTGTAATACGCATGGCTATAAGGGCAACTCAATGGACTGCCTATCCAACTGCATGGCACAAATTGGGAAACGCACACTCCTCGTTCATTTGCTTTTTTCTGCATAGACTGTTAGGTTGATCTTTTTGAATGATAGTGGATGTTATAGTTGGGGAGGGGAGTCTAAGATTCTAGGGCTTGATGCAACAAACACAATAGTCAAACTGCACATAGCTGATTCAGAAAGGACTCCCATATTAAGAATCAGTTGTTTCTAGTAAAGAGTCAGCTTAATTTTTCTAATTTTTTTTTCAGTTCTTCTTGAAGGAAGAATGTCTTGGAATGTTCCCCCTCACAACCTGACTTCTCAGAATCCCTAGCTACCTTAAAGACTCAACTCAAATGACACCATTTTCATATCCCCAGATGCTAGTGCCTTCCACTTGAAGGTCATTTTTCATCTATTTTGTATGTATTTTGTATCTGAGTAACAGTAGATAGAGTACCAGTCCTGGAATCAGGAAGACCTCAGTTCAAATCTGGCCTCAGACACTTACCAACTGTGTGACAGTGGGCAAGTCACTTAACCTGTTTTCCTCAGTTTTCTCATCTGTAAAATGGGGATAATAATGGTACCTACTGGTACTACCCGATACCATCTCACCTACCAGGTGAGATTCTAAACCTGAGGTCCATGAACTTGTAATGAAATTATAAAGCACTCAGCACAATTCCTAGCACCACACAGTAAGTGCTACATAAATTTTAACTATTTATTATTATTGTTGACATTATTAACAATTATTATTATTATTATCCTATTTAGATAGGAGTTATCTCCTATAGGGAAATATTTTATTATATTGCTTGGAAAACCTTATTTATTAATATTGTTTGAATCTAGATTTATGTGGTTAGAAAATTGTTTGTGTTTTGAGTTCCCCAAGTTGACTGTTTATGCTTATGAACATGCATCTCAATAGACCTTGCCAAAGAACTGCCCTCTTTACAAAATAGTTTGACTGCTACGTGGAGTTCCTGTGCTGGTATTCTTCTCTGAAACACTATATAATATAAACCTTGCAGACACTGAGGAGAGAGCCTTCTCCCAGCTTTCCTCTCCTACTAAATGACCTAATAAATTTCTTTCTAAAACAACTTCATATTTTGGGGTTCATTCTCACAACTAACACTCCCCTGTTGGGACAGAAGTTCTGTGAGCTTAGGGATTGTTTTTGATTTCTCTTTAGATACTCAGCACTTGGACAATGCCTGGCATGTAGTAATTGCTTAATGAATGCTTATTCATTGACTGATAATATATAAACTGGAGGCCTCTTAGTACACAACTACTATCCTATGTATGTGTCAGGAGGAATGGAATGTGGTGCCTATTTACCATATCTCTTTTAAATAGCAGAGACTATCAAATGAGATCAGTCTCAAATACACTTGAGAAGAGAACTTGTTGGCACTTATTGTATGTGTTTAAAATTACAGGCAAAGGAAGATTTGTATGGCTCTTTCTCATGCTATGAAGCAGAAGGAGTAACATCTTTAGTGAGTGGAAAAAAGGCTCTTGGCTTCTTTTCTGTATTTCACCAAGTGCACTTTTAAAAAATTAAATGAACTTATAGTAATAAGGCTAATTACAATTCTCGACAGTTTTGTGCATATTAAAACTGAGGAAATGGATTTAAGATGCATTTAACATTATTATTACTAGACATGACTTTATGCTTCTAAATTTCTTATGCTCTGGGAATCTGTGGCTTCTGGTCTCAGTTCTGCCACCAGGAAGCTTTATGATCTTGCACCAGTCACTTTGCTCTTGGGGGGTCTGTTTTCTCTTCTTTAAAACATTAGGGTTGGACTAGATAATAGCAACTCAAATTTACAACATACTTTAAGGTTTACAGAGCACTTTACTCACAACATATACAAAAAGTGGCATAAAAGATATCATCCAAAAGATAAATGACTGGAAAAAGACATGCGCTAGTCAGGTAGCAGAATGAATAATAACATGTGGACAACCCAAGTGCTCCCCTGGTAACCATAGAATGGTAAAAGACCTAAAGCAGGAATTCTTAACCTTTTTTGGTGGTTACGTGGATCTAGAGTTGTAATGGTAATGGAACTTAGAGATGCCCCTGTATTGGCTTGGTTTTTGGGTTGAGTTTTAAAACCCAGAGCTTGTGAATCCCACTTGTGGGATGGACTTGTTGACGTAAAGAGAGAGGGCTGAACTGGGAGAAGCCATGAATTGGGAGAGAGGTCCAAGCCTAGAGAAGGCCAGAAGGACTTTGGGAGAGCAGTATCCAGTATCATGGAGCCTGAGTTGCTGAGAGAAAGACTGCTGAGAGCCCATTGGAGCTGCCCAGGACTTTTGGGAACTGCCACCCGGAGCTGCCAACTGAGGAGGCGTGGCTGTGATGCTGGTATTTTATCTGTCTGTTTTGATGTTGTTTTCCCAGATTCACCTGCTGGCGAAGGAAAGTGCTGCTGTTGTAGAGGTCCTGGAACCTGGCTGTTGGTTCAGAAGCCCTGAAGGAGTATTTTCTTGTGGTACCTGCACAGAAAT
>CM053591.1:27432446-27461448 GCA_028646515.1 Pseudochirops corinnae | reverse complement strand
TCTATACATCAATATCATGAGCATGGGTCAGCTGGGTAGCACAGTGGATAGAGCACTAGGTCTGGAGTTGGGAGTTCGAATCTGGCCTCAGATACTTAACTAGCTGTGTGACCTTGGGCAATTCACTCAATCCTTGTTTGTCTCAGTTACTTATCTATAAAATGGGGACACACTGAAGAAGAAAATGAAAATAGTTAGTGGCTAAGGAATTATCCTTTCTTTCTTCTTTGGATAGCCAATCCAAGTGTACATACCTTATTTGGCAAACGCTAAAGTGAAGAAGGGGGAAGGGACCTAAGAGATTCCTAAGGGGCTTAATGCTTCTTTCTTTCCTTCCTTTTTCCTCAGTTCTGCGATTTTTTGTTTGTGTTTTTTCTTTTTTGGAGGTAATTCAGGTCAAGTAACTTGTCCAGGTTCCTGTTTCCTTGTTCTTTGTCTTTTCTATGTGCCCAGACTGTAAGCTTGTCTCCCAACCACTGAGAGAGAGTGGTGGGCTTCTTTGTTCCTCATCATTGGAGAAGATTTTTGCACTGATTGTAAGCCTTCTTCCCAGCCAAAGGGAGCAAGAGCTAGTGGTGGGAGGTGGCTTGACTGAGTTAGGGTATAAAGCCTTGCTTTGTCTTCTGTAACTTGCCTCATTCCATTGGTCTGCACTGGTGGAAGGGATGCCCTTTTCTTTTGAGAACTGAATACAAATTTCCTGTTCTTACCTGGAGACAGCTCTGGCTTTTAATTTTTTGGGTAGGGGATTTTTGGGGTTCCTGTGCTCCACACGACATGGTTATTCATTAAATATCACCTCTTTGATTAATTAAAATAAAAACATTAATAAGTGTGGCCCATGTTGACAGGAGGAATGCCCATACCCATGAAACCACAGGTATTTCAAAGTGCTGTGGCACCATTAATAACTTCTGATGTGTAAAATCCTACCCCGTCAAGTTCCTGATTCCTCACGTTTTGTAAAATATCTTGACAGTACTTGCAATATTCATCAGCAAGAAGTACAACCTAGGTCAGAGAAGAATAATTATTTCAGTTCTTGTCAGTTCACTCTCTAGAGTCCTTTGCTATATCCTGCCCCCACAGCTGGAGTCCTTATACTAAGACCATTCAAGCTTGGGACTTCAAAACAATAAATAATACTTTACATGTGAATAGCTCCATTGAGTCTCATTTCCCATATGAATACATCTAATCTTTTCCACCTCTACTCCTCCCCCTTTAAATACTCACCAATTTTTACTCTTCTTCAAGTCACTAGCTCTTCCTTTCCTTTCATTGCCCTTCTGTCCCAGTTCCTCTCCTACAGAGGTGGAAATCTTGTTTCCTTTCCTTTTACATTGATGCAGCCCCTAACTGGGAACTGACCAAAGTAGCCCCAATCTAGGGACAGCCCTTAGGAAGCAATGGAGGACATGTGAAGTCCCCAGTCACCAATACTCCCCCTGAAGAGTATAGGGTCTCCCTTTTCAACCTGAAACCCTCTCACAGGTTTCATCCCAGGGAAGGGACCCTCCCAGGATTCTAAGATTCAGGAAAGCAAAAGCAAATCTTGCCCATCTCCATCTGAGGCATAATCAGCAGAACTTTACTGTCTGAAGGAGCACACAAAATGAAAATATAATTTCTTTCTAGAAATTCAAACTTACCATTTCATAAGAATATTTTTTTGCCAGTTCTTGCTCCCAAAAAGGAAATCTCCTGAATTCACACAAAGGAGATCCACCTGTATCTGTCTTTGTCTGCAAATTAACATCAAGCTAGAGAAAATTTAGTAGATGTCTTATTTCCTTCATAACATATTTACTATCCTGCAAGAAACTATATGAATATAGAAAGAAAACAAACACTATTTCATCAACAGATTTCATTGCTTTAGTAGTCTGCCAGAAGGCTAGGACACGGGACTGTTCCAAGGAAGACAACAGTATATCTCACCTCAAATCTAAACTTCTCCTCTATATTGCTGTGATCTATAGCTATTAGTTCATGGTTATGAATTTAATATCCTGTGAAAATAATTTGTGAATCTGAAGCCAGAATTTCTACTCTTGAGATAATGAGTGAAAGTGTGCTGAAGATGAAAAGAGTTAGACTATGTTGGAACATGCATACTATCTGGGGATATATAAATATGCATATTTTTCCAAATTTTTTCCTATCCTATATACATTTTTGCACTGTCAATCATCTATAAATCTCATAACTTAAATTCATTTGTATAAATAATTACAGGTCAAACTGCTTTAAATAATAAATGCCATAAAAAGGATCACTTGAAAATATTTCCAGGTTTCACCTGACTGTGTACTATATGAGTGCTTTCATTGATGTTTTCACTAAAAAAGCTTACAAATATGAATAATTCAGTGGAATGCACACTTTCTCTTGTAGGTTTATCCAAAATAGTAACCTGCTATGATAAAAGCCTTAAAGATTCTCCTCTGTCAAAGAGTTCCTCTTACGTGCGTTAAGATCATAGACAACATCTAACAAATAACACTCTTCAAGAATTATCTGATTTGAGGCAGCTAGGTGGCGCAGTGAATAGAGCACTGGCCCTGGAGTCAGGAGGACCTGAGTTCAAATGTAACCTCAGATACTTGACACAATTACTAGCTGTGTGACCTTGGGCAAGTCACAACTCCAATTGCCTTGCCTTCTCCCCTCCGAAAAAAAAAAAAAAGAATTATCTGAATACTAACATCAAGTGAGTAACATCTACATTCCAACCCTATCTCTGTGCCTTTTCACTGGCTGTTCCCCATGTCTGAAATGTACCCCCTCTAATGCCTCTAAATTTTAGAATAAACAATAATGATGATGATGATGATTGGTGATGAGAGCTAACATTTTTATAGCATTATAAGGTTTATAAAACACTTGACAAATATTCTCTCACCTTATCCTTATAACAACCTTGGGCAGTAGATGCTATTATTCTCTCCATTTTACAATGAGGAAACCAGAGCAGATAGAAATTGAGTGGCTTGCTCAGGGTCACAGAGCTAGTGAGTATGGGAGACCGGATTTGCACACAGGTCTTCCTGACCTTCCCGACCTGTCTGTGCCACCCTTACCTCAACTCAAAATCCATCTCAACTGGCAATTCATACATTTGGCTTTTCCTGGTGCTTTCAAATGCAACCACATTTATTTTCTCTATATTTTGTGTTTAGCTATACATGTAAATATTTTTTCCACAAACTGAATATAAGCTCCTTGAGGGAAGGGACACTTCATTTTTGTCTTTGTATCCACTGTATCTAGCTCAGTAACCAAAATATTATATTATTATATATCATATATAATATGATATATGATATGTAATTATATATTATTTATTACTATATTATAAGCAATGCTTGTTAATTTGTATATGTCTACCAAAGGTGTTCATCACTAAACAGAGAAGATATCTTGCAAGAGATTAAAAAAAAAAAAAGAAAGGAGCAGCTAGGTAGTGCAGTGAATAGAGCACTGGCCCTGAAGTCAGGAGGACCTGAGTTCAAATCTGAATTTAGACACTTGACACTTAACTAGTTGCGTGACCTTGGGCAAGTCACTTAATCCCAATTGCCTTGACTTCATCCCTCCAAAAAAAAAAGGGATGGTAAGATATTCCAAATTCTCCTGTTTGCATATGATATTGTGCTGACTACATCAAACCAAAGAGAGTCACAGGGTCTTCTCCATTATTGCTTGCTTGAGAGAAATTAATGACTACTTCACTGGTTTGTCTATCAGAACTTCTGAAAGCACAGATATGGCTGGTATTGGGAATGGTGGAAGGACTATAGCAAGACGTTTTGTTGCTGAAACTCTAACTCCCCCAAATCTATCCATCCATTTTCTCTATAATAATGCTGCATCCATCCAAGTCCATTAATCGTCTGCTGGTACCTCTGTGGTTAACTAGGACAGTTTCCTTACAATAATATAGAAATCTATAAAGCTCAAAGATGTATCAAGTTCACCCTAACTAGTCATATTCAAAAGAGGTCAAGTGATAGAATTCAGTATCAGGAAATTTGAGAAACTGATACCTAGGAGAATGAAAAATCCACTAAGTGCAGAAAAAAAATTTGTAAGTTCCTGAATTCAATTCCTACAGAAGCCAGGCCACAGAAACTATTTACAGGAAAATCTTTTCATTATAAACCAGTAAAAGGAAGTAATCTCAGGAGTTTTATGAAAGCTTATGAGTTATCTTTCCTATACTATTTTTCTTAGTCAGAAACTTGCAGTAAAATTTCAAAAGAAGAAGTAGGTTAACTAATTAATTCGTATCAATGGTATTTGTTTCCTAACTTAATCAGTCCATGGCAATTATCCTTCTGGAAAAGCAAAGAAAAAAGTTCAAAAGGCAATTATTTTCTAATGTGTTATTTGTCAAAGAGATAAGGAATATTTAAAATGTTGATAAGATTTTAAAATTACATCAAAGTAATTTTTAAATTGAAATTTACTAGAATATCTTCAATTCAGTTTAACAAGCATTTATTAAGTGTCTATAATGTGCTAAGCACTGGGCTAGGCCCTGTGGAAACAAGACAGAGAAGAAGTCTCTGCCCTCAAACAGCATACATTCTTTAGGGGGAAATAAATATTACTCCGCAATAAAGTTATGGAGGTTTCTCCTCCTCCCTTTAGTATTTAAGAGAGAGCATCATGGTACAATCAACTCAAAGGGGGGTATATTTCCATATAAATTGCATATATCAAAAACTGATTTGCTGGGTTAAAAATCTGAGGAAGCCCAGGCTGGAAGGGCCATTCTAAAAAGTTACTCTTACAAAGAGGGAATGCCTGAAAATTTAAATGACCTAAAATAATTAAACATACAATGTGTGAGTCTATGAGTAGAAAAAGAACCAAATTTATTTTCTACTCTTTAGCTTTCTAGCAATGATAATTTCTGAGATGATGCTCACATAGTTCTGATTTACTTTGTAATTTAGATATGAGATCTTTTTCTTCCATGAAACTAAGGCATTTTCTAAAGGGCTTCAAACTGCAAGAGCTGAATTATATAGAAAATGGCATTCTTACTAAATGAAACTAAAAGAAAGAAGAAAGTTGCAGTTGAATGAAAGGATCATTTCCCAGGTATTCATTAAAGAGGCAAAGAAAGGATTGGGAAGAGTGGGTTTTATTTTACGTGCAAAAGTAAAAGATCCCATAGAATCATGGGATCATGTTTTGCAAAACTAAAAATAGAAGAGTTATTTGCAAAAAGACCATCATGAAAATAATTACAGTATATGTACCAATGTCTGTTGATAGGAATAAAGTGGTAAAGAAATTCTATAAAAGAATTGATAAGATTCTTCTAATTAAATTCACATAAAATCTGATACATGGTGACTTCATTGCAAAAAATGGAAAAAGATGAAGATGGGAAGAAATGTATAGGAAAGCATGGTTCAGGAAGAAATGAGAAAGGCCAAAGACTTGAGACATAGATTACAAAAATGTTTCAGGTCTCTATATTGTGAACAAAAAAAGAATTGGTAGGTTCTAGACTTTGGGGAGATCAAATAACACTGAAATAAATTATATTTTGCCAGATAAAGATTTGTTATTGATTTGGGAACAATCCTTGATTCAATTGTCCGTATACTATTCAACAGTCAAGTCACCAACGCTAAGATCAGAATTATCAAAATTACTTTAAAAAGATAAGAATGAGGGAAATATAGTATATCATTGAAACGAATTAAGTCTGAAATATTTAAATAAGTAACAAAAATGAAAAAATGGGAAATGGCAACAGAAATGACATCAATGCTGACTATATTAATTTTATCAAGAAACTTAACCAATGTAAATTAATTGTCTCTACAACAAGGGAACAGAAGGTATCTTGATCAGAAAAATATCTGACTTATTTGCCAAAAAAGTATGGAGTATATAAAATACCATTATGATGATTATTTGTTGATTACAAATAAGTATTTGATTTGGTAGGACAAATTTTACAAGGAGGTATCTTCTGTCCAAAGATCAAAATCAGTCAGAAGTCCTTGAAAGATTTATATCTAGCAGAAATAACATTGTTCAGTGACTCTCTACTAACAAACATCAGGTGGAGCATAAAACAGGGTTAAATACTTGCCAAAGGTGTTCACACCTGTGATAGAGGAGATCCAATGCTGAATCCAGGATAAAGAGTGATTCTCTGTGGGTGAGAGTCCTCTAAATGCTCTGTTTGTAGATGACATCGTGTTGATTGCATCAAGCTCCAGAATATTAAAGAACCTTCTGAAAGCAATCATTAAAAGGAATTTGACCATATCTATTCACACAGGAAAGACCAAGTGGATGAAATAGATGAAGAATGTTTATTGTACAGATTTCAACATGCATATGGAATGTATGAATGGATTTTTAAAAATGAATTAGGTACTCCTGTTTCAAACACTGTGCTAAGCACTGGGAATACAAATTACCAAAGTGAGAATTCCTGTCCTCAGAAGCTCATAGTCTAATGGAGAAGTCAACTCACGCAGGAGAATAGTGGTCCAAGAAGGACATTATGAACGGTCAGTGAAAAAATAATGCAGTCCATTAACATCCTTTCCAGAGGCAATGGTAATGGCAATTTGATCAAAGATCTCCATGAAATAGGTAGAAAGTGTGGGGCAGGGGTATAGGGCAGGAAGCAACAGAAGCGACAGGATAGAAAATGGTAGGGTAAAGGGATTGCGGAGTCAAGTAGTTAAACTCCCACAATGCACATTCTCTGGGGATATGGTTTAGAAGGCGAAAGTTAACATTGATTAATCATCTAGCCTTAGGTAACTTTCAGAAAGGGGTATCTTGTTGTTGTGTCATTTCAGTCATGTCTGATTCTTCATGACCCAATTCGGGATTTTCTTGACAAAGATGCTGGTGTGATTTGCCAGTTCCTTCTCCAACAGAAGCTTTTTTTTTTTTTTAAGAAGGTGATCCAACAGTGGCAGCACAAACTGAAGGGTGGAAAACAGCCAAGGTGAAGATAAGGATACCATGGACAATTTTTAAAACTCCTCGCATCAATATGTCTATCTGGAATAGATGATAGAGCAGGTAGATGCTGAATCAGGTTGAAAGTTGAGCAGGAGGAAGATAGAAGCCTGGATCGTGTTTAGGAAATTTAAAAACTTTACTGACTCCAACCTTCTCAGGAAAGCAAAGACCCATCTTTTCAAAACTAACATTCTATAGGGACTGCCATATGACACAGAGATATGGAACTCAATTGCCTCTGAAGAATGAAAAATGAATCTCCCAAAGAGAACAAAGGAGAGGCATATGGTAGGCATGACTAGACAGAAGTATATATTTAATGAAGAACTCTGAAGAACAAGAACAAAAGATATCTTTAAGGAATCAGAAGAGGGGAACAGAAAATGGACTGGCCACATGGCAAGAATGAGAATTGATGGGTAGACAGAGAAAGTTCTCCTCTGGAATCTTTGCCATGTTGGAAGAAAGCAAGGAATGTCACCATCATGTTGGGTGGACTATCTGAGGTGAATTCATAGGAGAGCATGAACGAGAGTGGGACAGGATGGGCAAGCTTGAATAGGGTACAATCTCTCTCGTTAGAAAGAACTTTAGAATTGAGAAAATTACTCATCTATTTTAGCATTTGAATGTTTGAGATGTCAAGCTGCTTCTATGCCAGAATTTTAATTGTACAATATAGTAATGACATAATTGAAATTACTGCACTAGGCAAGTAGGCAAAATAGTGGATAAAGTGGATAACTTGGGTCTTACCCAAATCAGGAACTTACCACTTGTGTGAGCCTGGGGAAGTCATTTAACTTTTATTAGCTTCAGTGTCCTCATTTATAAAATAAATAATAAAAAATAACTTTGAAGATCAAATGAAAGAATGTATATAAAGCACTTTACAAACCTTAAAATGCCCCACAAATATTAGTTAGTATTATTTTTCCCAGTGGGAAACTTTGGCATTATCTGTTTTCTTTCTTTTCTCCTTTGGTCTTTCTTTATATCCTCAGTAACCAAATCTTTTTTTTTTTTCTGAGGGGAGAAGGCAGGGCAGTTGGGGTTAAGTGACTAGCCCAAGGTCACACAGCTAGTAAGTGTCAAGTGTCTGAGTTCATATTTGAACTCAGGTCCTCCTGACTCCAGGGCCTGAACTCTGTTCACTGCGTCACCCAGCTGCCTCTTCAGTAAACAAATCTTAATGATTCTGTCTTCTAGAGGGTTCTTTCTTTTAAGAGACTGGTCCTTTCTCCTCTATTCCCTGGGCCACTATTCTGTTCTAGGCACCTCATCTTAAACAGCTCTAGTTCCTTGGTCTTTCTTCCTCCTGTTTCTCTTGTATCCAATCCCTCCTTCACATTGCTATAGATGACACTCCTCACAATGTCAGTTTCATCACATTATTTACCTGCCATGGATCCTTTAATGCTTTCTTACTGTCATTGAATCAAATCCCAATCTCTCAGGCTGGCATTTAAAGTCCCTCCATGTTGTGGCCTCTCTACCTACCCAGCCTTTTCTCCATCACTAACACAGGGTTGTCACAGTTCCCACAAGCTCATTTTCACCTCCAAAATTATGCTCATGGTTTTGGATCCTTCTTCTCACTTCTCAATATGGACTGTCCTCCTCTCTGCCAATACAAATTCTGCCCATCCTTCTTCCAGGTTGAGGCCTTCCTTCTCTATTTAATATTTTCTGACAGTTGCAGGTCATTGTTCAGAGTTCTTATTGTACTTAGAATGTGTATTATATAGTTTCTATATTATTTTGTTTTGTTTTCTAAGAATTTAATGAATATCTTATCTGAGAGGCAGCCTACTGCTATAGGAAAAAAAAAAGATTGGATTTGGAATCTGAGAACCTACTCTGCTACTAGCTAACTGTGTGACTTTGGGAAAGACAAGTCACCTCTCTGGGCCCCAGATTTCTCATATATAAAATGAGGGGACTGAACAATATAGTCCTTTCTAACTCTAAATCTATGACCCTAGAAGTCAGGGACTCTCATTTTTTCAACTTTTAACTTTACCCCCAACAGAGTCTGGGGCAGTATTAGTCCTATGTTTAGGACCTATTCATTAAACATCTGTGTATTCAAGAATATTCAGTGATGAAATAATCAAAATACTGTACTATCTTGGACACCCTGGGAAAAATTCAACTTGCATTTACACAGACAACTATTAATAGTTAAGTTTCCTCATGTGTAAAATGAAATGATTGAACTAGGTGACCTGAAGAGTGTCTTCTAGCTCTATGATACTATGAGGTATGAATATTAACTCAGACTTTACAGCAATCATAGATGGGGAGGAAGAAGATTCTGGAGGTATTTTCTTATAAACCTGCCACTGTTAATACATTCCCTTTGTCATTTAAAGGAACACTAACAGTAAAGCTGTTAATGAGAACAACAATGCAGTGGTAACCTATAAATGTTTCCAAGGCATCAAAAACAGTTTCATTTAATTATATAATCATTGATTTTCCCACCAGATTTATATTAGTAAATCTATTTTTTTTTCTGACACTCACTGTTTCTTTTCTTTGGATGAGGCTGTCGTAATTAGTTGATTTTTCCAATCCAGACACATCCCCACTGTTGTAGAAGAGATAACAGAAACATTATTTTTCAACCAGACACTTGTCTCTTTCTTAGCATAAGAATAATCTTTCCTTCATGTCTGGGTTGTTTGAATGGAATACAACACTTATTTAAAAATACTCCCCTGAGTCACCTATTCATAACTGGTAGGTAACACCTGCACAGGCAGTTTAAAAATGCATTCCTGTAACTGAACATCATTTTCTTTTATCTTGTTAAATCCCTTAGAAGAAAGGTTATGGTATCATCTATACAATAACTTCCTAGTGGTATGGGTTATAGGAACAATCACTTTTTGTCTCCTGACTTCTGAATATTAAAATATCAATTCAGAAGAAACATCAACATACCACTGGTTATTTTGATTAAGATTGAGATAAAACCCTCCATAGAGTAAGAAATCTAGTAATAAAAGATCAGGATGCACATTTTATTGTACCCTCCATGCTTATGCTTCATAACATTCATTTATTCATTCATCAATCGTTTGCTAAGTGGCTACTCTGTAAAAGGCACTGGGCTGAGGTACTGGGGGAAAGACAGGGAGCATTGTATTCATGTAAGACAGGCATGTTGCCTTCCATGGGCAGATTTACATGTAATGCATGATCATCCTTTACTAATGGGTTCTATAGCATTTGAAAAACTCACTCTTTGTGCCAGTAGATAAAGACAGAATTTCTGGGGTCTGTCTTCCATATTTTGTCCTGAAGCTGACCTGAGCCTAGCACAAACTTTGGGAAAGACTCACTGGCTCCATTCTCGCAACTTATATAGCATTTGGCTCCACTTTTTATGCATCTCTGAGGGAGAAGAAAAAAAGTAAAATAGTAGGTTCTTGGAGCCAGTGCTATTCTCCAGGAGATGAAGATAAGCCTGGGACCCTGTGTCACTCCCTGGAGCAGGGAAAGCATGGAAATAGCTCTCACTTGCGCAAATTTCTGCAATTACTTCCTATGCCAAGGAAGCCACAGATCTGAACCAAAAAAGCTCTACTAACTGTGCACAGAAAGCGTACCTCTGAAGGTTCACGATAGTCCTTTCTATGATCCTAATGCTATCCAATTGGACAGAATAATTGATACCTACTTTAACCATGCTTCCATACAATAACACTACATGCAATTTCATAAAACAGTTTGGGTAGATTTAGCATTCCAGAAATGCTAACTCACTATAAAATCAAGTTTTGCCTGTTTCATCATCACATTCTCTCTTCAGTATTTTTTTTTTTACCTGCTAGTCATATTATCTGGGACTTTATCATGGAAAATGGTGTGTGATGGGAAGTGAGAGCAGACAGGAGAAGAGGAGACAACAGTAACATCAAGGTTTTATGGGTAGAAAAAATTGTGTACAGCTAGGATGAGGAGGACTATAATAGAGAGGCAGACAAGAAAGGCAAGAATTTAAAATAATTTAGGAAAGATATTTGTCATCTTCAAATGACATCTTGACAGAGTGGAATAATAATTGAGTTTCTCCAGGTAGTATTTATAAACTGTCCATTGCCACTACATCTGGGACATTGTATAAATAAAGACAGAATAAATCAAAGTGGGCATAATGCCTAGAACACATCAAGAAGGCAAAACAGTGCCAAGGAAAAGAAAGTTCTGAAAATGAAAGGCTGGTGAAAAGTGAAACCTAATCCTAAAAATATTTATAAACTTCTAAAGAGGGTACTTAAAAATCTCACTGCCTCCAGGAAGCCTTCCCAAGGCAGCAACTTTGTCACCGCAACTCAACTTTGTGCAAACATGCAGTTCCCTCACCACCCTGTTTACAAAATACCCAGACTTCTTTGCTGAACCGCAATATAAATATTTATATATACAGTCACAATATTTTCCAAACACCAAATCAGGACACATGATCAAGAAAGGATAATCCTTTTGCAAACTTCATTAAAAACACACTTTCTTTTCTTATAATTGGGACTGTTCTTAATCATCTGGGCCATATATCAGTCCCATCACCAAGCATTATTAAGCACGTACTCTGTGCCCAGCACTGTGCTACTAGATAGATAGATAGATAGATAAATAGATAGATATAGATACATAGATCGAGAGAGAGAGAGAGGAGAGAGAGAGGAGAGACAGAAAGAGGAAAGAGAGAGAGAGAGAGAGAGAGAGAGAGAGAGAGAGAGAGAGAGAGAATTTACCTATACATTACTTGAGGCAACTGTGTAGCACAGTGAATAGAATGCTTGGCCTGGAGTGAGAAAGACCTAAATCCAAAGCCAATCCCAGACACTTACTATCTGGGTGATCCAGGGCAAGTCATTTAACCCTGTTTGCCTCAGTTTCCTCATCTGTAAAATGAGATGGAAAAACAAATGGCAAACCACTCTGCCAAGAAAACCCCAAATGGGGTTACAAAGAGTCAGACATGGCTGAATAACAGCAAAAATTTTCTGTTTTCTAATCTCTTCTATTCCATGTGTGATTATACATTCTTTTTCTATCCAGAACTACGAAGGATAAAAACTTCCATTCTCCTCAAAAATATATATAGAATCCCTTCCTTCAAGATTCAGCTCAAGCGTTACCTTCCATACAAGGCCTTTTCTGATATTCCCAACTGCTTGTGACTTCCTTTCCAAGCTACCCTGTATTCATTTTGTATATTCTCATCTAACAGGGTTTTGTGGGTGGTCACACTCACGTGTAGCCTACATGGGGTGGTCACTCTGCTATGTGAATCATGATTACCACATTGATTCTTACCATCCTTCTTATAAGGTAATATCAGGGTTTATTTGGGTATTTATTAATTACCAAAATTGCAACCTCTCCCATTAATTAAACAATTAACTCATTTCTGCCCCACTTTCTTTAAAATTAAATATTTAATAAACCAAAGAAATCTCTTTTCCCATAAGAAGCTGCTCACCTTTTTCTCTCTGCCAAAACCTTTAATCTATTAGGCTAAAATAAAGATCAAAGTTACTGTAAATACAATTTATGAACCTTGTAATAAATAATAACACAGAAACATAAGCAATTGCTTATGTAATTACAATTATTTCAGCTTTGAGAAAGATCACAACCAGAGTCATCTCTCTATATTGACTCCTCCTCACTTCTGGAACAGTCTCAAATATTCCCTTCACTCAGGATAACAATGAAAGTCTCTTCTCAAGAATTATCTTCATCTTCTTTGCAACCTAGTTGTTGTCAGTTGTCTGCATAAAAACATCTCTTCAACCTCTTTTTCTCAGTCTTCTCATAGATTCTCTTTAGCCATCATTCTTAAAACTATTTCCAGAATGATAGTTAAACTGCCCATAGCTTAATATTCTATTGTTTCTCCTAAAAATATAATCTCAGACATCTATGGTGTCTGAGAGGGAGGCCATTGAAGCTGATGTTACATTTATATGTATACACATTGTCTCCACTGATAGAATGCTCCTTGAGGAGAAGGACTGTTACATTTTTTTCTTTGTATCCCCTGCACATAGTAGGTGCTTAATAAATCTCATTGATTTATTGATTCTACTTAAACTAGAGAATAAAATCTGCAACTATTTAACTTGCTACCTCTAGAACCTAACACAATAGGTCCAGGAACTCACTGGGTCATTCTAACACTGGTGATTTAGTTTCCATAAATATTCAGAAATTGGGATACTAATGATAAGGCCCTGTCATTGTCTAGTTTAGGTTTAAAAGCAAAGACAAGAGACCCTCACTCCTTTTCCTCTACCTACAGGCCCCTGCTCAACTCCAGTAGCTTTGGACATATGTGGTCATTCAGCTACTTGGACCTCAACTTTATGCCACTGATTCAACGCAATCCATTCCCTTCCATCCAGTCATGCATCAATTCATTCATTAGATATTTATTATAATATGCAAATCACCATGCAAGACACTGGGGGAGATATAAAGTTAAAAAGACATGGTTTGTTTGGAGGGTTTTTTTACCCACAAAATTTACAATTAACTAAAAGAACACATTATTGTTCCTTTCCCCTTTGTAGTCAGTTCAATTCAATAAACATAGATTAAAAGCCTACTATGTGCAAAGCACTGTCCTAGATGCTTAAGATAAGGAACAACTATCACTACTGAATTATTTCCTAATTTCCTCTAAATTGGGGGAAAACTATAATATTTGATTTAATTTGGAATTTCATCCATCAAAATGCCCAGGTAGGATGAGTAGAAAAATATTTCATAATTGCAAGGACAGAGGACAGAGAGAATTAAATGTATAGTCTTTTCTAAACTTGCAAAAGCAAAACTTAACTGTCTCCTTATACAGAGGAGAAGCTGTCAGCTGTCTTGTACATCCATTACTATGCTATAGTTCTAAAGTAAATGGCTAGTAATGGGTCAAAAGGTAGTTTTGCGGTGAACTGCTAAGTACTTTAAAATGAATTTATGTCATCTAAAGGGCTGCTGAAAGAGGGAAGCAATGTGGCAAAGTGGAAGGAATTATCCCAACATCTGCTGGAGCTCTCTGCCAAAAGCAGAATAGCTAATAACTTCTTGACTTGCCATAGTGACAATTTTATTCTTCAAAAGATGGAGGGACAAATAAGGGAAAATTCTGTTCTAGATCTGAATCTCACTAACTGGGATAAAAATTATGGTATTACAGAAGAAGGAGTCCCTTCCATCTTATAATTTATGATAAAGGAGAGAAATGTTGAGCATAATCTTACTTGTACCTCACTTCCTCCTTCTCTCTCTCTCTCTCTCTCTCTCTCTCTCTCTCTTTCTCCCCCCACCCCCATCGCTCCCTCCCTTGCCCCTCCAAAATATAAATACAGAAGCAGGATACACAAAATGGCCCCCTGAATAGTACTGTTCACATACATGGCTCTAGCCCAATAAACTAGCAGCTAGTTTAATAAAAAGATTTGTTCTGTGAAGTTTGGATTCAATCAAAGGGCTACACTTGAGGATCTAGAGGGCCACATGTAGCCTTGGGGCCACAGGTTCCCCATCCCTGAGCTAGCTGAATGCAACAATTTTCCCAAAAGGGGAAATTACCATTTAGATTCTCCCATAAGGGATTTACATAAGAGAAAGAAGGTTGCTTTTGAAAAAGACATGGCTGTACTCATTTAATTTTGGAGAAGGAGGGAGATAGGGAAAAGAGCATAGCCACAAAGTTCCAGTAGCCTGGAAAAGGATGTGGATTTCAAAGGGTTCTGAGGAAAGATAGGATGGATCCCAAGGAATAAAATGCTCCAGGGGAAGTTTAGCCTAGGAGAGATGGAAATGCACAAAAATGAAATTCTGAAGATACAAAAGGAAACAATTCCAGTAAGGAAGAAAAAGGGGCTTTGTCTAAAGAAACTGATATATATGCACAAGAAATTCACCAACTTAGAATTTCTAAAGAAAGTATAGAATACAGAAGGAAAATCAGATTTTAATAGACAATTAATTTAAATGTGGTACAATCCTGTTACAATGTCAGCTACTGAGGGGATTTGTTTTGCCTGACTATGCATATGCATTATGAGAAATTTGTTTTTTTTTTTTGTTCAATAGAATAGGGGTGGTGGGGTGGTGGTGAAAAGACAGATTTCTATTGACGTAAAAAATAGAAGGGGGCATTGCTAAAGATGTAAAATGCATGTATTTTCATATGAGGTTACTATTAAGTCATTAATTGTCAAAAAAACAATTTACTTAACTGTTTTACTTCATTAAAAAAGTGGGAATCTGGAAATGTTTGTCACTTGAAAAGAAAACACATCAATAAAATTGAGTATGACAAAATATAAATCACGTCAGGAATGCTAAAGCTCAAAATAAGCTGAGGCCAGTGGGGGAAGCAAAGAACAAACATATAGGGATTTTATTGGGTAGAATCAAAGATGGGGTGGATGACAGGCTAATAACAACAGAAAAATGATGGAGCTGTTCAAGTCTTATCTTGCTTCTGTTTTCTTTACAAAGGAAGGTGGCTTTTACACTGGAAATGACAAAAATGACTAACTGGAAGTTGATACCCGAAGATAAGTAGAGAGATAATAAGAAGGTGCCTAGCTGTACTACAGCAGGAGTGTCAAACTCAAATAGAAATGGGCCACTAATCCATATGAGGATTCCTTCAAACCACATCTTGATTTAGTTTTACAATGTGAAATTATCCATGTTTTCATAGATTTTTATTTATTTTGTTAAATATTTCTCAATAATATTTTAATCTGGTTCTAGTCATACTTGGGAGTGTTACCTATTACCAGCTGCCAGCTCCTAGCTCTAGTTTGACACCTATGAACCACATCCTTGGATTTAAAAAAAAAAAAAAAACCAACCTGGTAGATGTGATTGCTGAGCAACTATCAAAGATACTTAAACAATAATGGGAAAAAAAGTAAGATATCGTAAGATTAGAGAAGGATGGTTGATGCAAAGACAGAAATAAAACAGTTTCTGCCCTCAAGGACCTTTTGTTATTATTCAGTCATATCTGACTCTTCATTTAAGGACTTTCTTGGCAAAGATATTAGAGTAAATTTTCATTTCCTTCTCCAGCTCATTTAACAGATAAGGAAACTGAGTGAAGGGACTTGCCCAGGGTCACATAGCTAGTAAGTATCTGAGGCCTGATCTGAATTCATGAAGATGAGTCTTCCTGACTATCCACTGGACACCTACCTGCCTCCACTTTTTATGGTAGCAAAGTATTAGAAATGAAATTAGTGGCCATTAATTGAGGGATAGCTGAACAAATTTTGTTTGGATGGATTCCACAAAATGGAATATCGTTGCATTATAAAAACAAACAAACAACAACCAAAAAAAAAATCCAAACAACAAAAAACCAAGTATAAAGAATTTGGAGATACTTGAGAAATGATGCGAAACAAAATAAACATAACCAAGGATGCAATTTATGAACTGATGACAATAATTGAAAATTATTATGAAAGACTTTAGAACTCTGATCAATGCAATGACAAGTCTTGGACACTAGAGACCTGATGATGAAATATACCTGCCTCCTCTCAGCAGAGAGGTGATGGATTATAGGCAGAAAATGAGATTTACATTGTCAGACATGACCAATGTGATGTCTTTGTTTTGCTTAACTGTGCCTCCTTGTTTCAAGGGAGTAGTCTTATTTTGGGCAGGGGTTATTAGGAAGAAATAGTAATGCATAAAAAACAATAAAATAATTATTTTTTAAAATGAAAGACATTTTTGAAACCTTAAAGAGCTATATAACTATGACTATCAATGTAAATAGAATCACATCTCTAGAGCTAGAAGGCACCTTATGTAGTTCTACCTCCTCATGTTTTTGTTTATAGATGAGGAAACTGAGGCCCAGTTGACTTGCCTGGGCTCACAACAAAGATAAGTATCAGAACAAGGATTAACTTCAGGTCGGGTTACACCAAATTCAGGGCTCCCCATGGAGCATCATTTCTATCATACCTGTTTGTGTTCCCTTGTGAGAGAATCTAAAATCTAAATCTAAAATCTAAAATCTAAAATCTAAAATCTAAAATCTAAATCTAAAATCTAAAATCTAAATCTAAAATCTAAAATCCCTAGATTTCTTAATGTAAATGGCAAAATTAAACTTAAAACTACAAATCCTATGAATAGATAAGATCTATAGGATGGCAACAGAGTGAGAAGTTGGTCAATGTTGCAAACCCTTAGAGAATTCTTGGCTTGGCTGGCAAAACTAGGTGCACCAGAAATACTCCAGGGGTTGGCTGCATTTGCATTTTGCCTACTAGATTGGATTGAGGCAGAAGGCATGGGGATTGGTCTATACATGTTCTGCTGGTACAGGGAACATGGCACTGACAGACACCTCCCACTATGTCAGACCACCCAAGAGAATATGTGAGCGAGGGTGAGCTCAATATAGGATTTGGGAGGGAAAACACCAGGATCTCTGGCATGGCAGTAGCAGATGGAGGTAATCAGAAGGCCAGACTGGAAAGCTACTGGCATGTGTTGAGGCGGTGATGTTTGCTCACTCCGACATTATTTCTATTATTAATAGAAGCTCATATATATGACATTTTTTGAAAATAAATTTTCATTGATCTTCTGTTTTTACATTGCCCAAATATCCTCCTGCATTCTTCACCCTCCTCTCCTTCCAGTCATCTTATGTAACAAAAAATATTTTTGAAGAATCAAAGAAAAAAGAGAGAGAACAGGAAAAAAAAAAAACAGTTAAACTAATCAATGCACTCAAAAAATCTGGAAATATATGCAATGTTCCACATTTGTGGACCTCTGCAAAGAGGTGGAAAGGGAAATATCTTCTTATTTCTCTTCTTTGGGGCCATGCTTGTACTGTGTAATTTTGTAAAATTCACTTTTGATTATTTAGAAGTGTTTTTTCTTTCAATTTACATTGTTGTAGTCACTGTGTACATTGTTTTCTTGGCTCTGCTCACTTCATTCTGCATCAGTTCATGTAAGTCTTTCCATACTTCTCTGTATTCATCATCTTCAATGTTTCTCACGTTACATTAATACTCTATTTAACCATTGCCCAATTGATGATCATCTACTTTGGTTTTTGCTACCACAAAAAGTATTGCTACAAGTATTTTGGTCTCTATGGAGGCTTCTTCTTATCAATGATATCCTTGGAATATATGACTAGTAGTGGAATTTCCGGTCAAAGGGTATGGACATTTTAGTTACTTCATTTGCATTGCTTTATATAATGGTTGCGCTAATTCACTACAATGCACTTGTATGGTATATAACACTTTGTAGTTTACAAAATGTATTTCTCACAACAACCTAGTAAGATAGCAGCATAAATATTTTATCTGATCTTTATATCTCCCCAGTACCTAGCACAATGCTCTGGATAACTGGAATTTAGCCAGCATTTAATGAATTAAATAAAATTGATCCTGGAAAGAGGTCTCTAGGGTTTGGCTATTTTTGCAAGTATTTGTTCTGGGTCCTGTCCTGTTCAACTTGTAATCAATGACATGGTATACTTGTCAGATTTTATGAGACATGAAGCTAGGATGGAAAGCTAATGACACATATAATAACAGAATCAGAATTCAAGAAGGCTAGAATGATGAACCAATTCTACAAAATGAAAACTGCTGCTTGTTTTTAATCAAGACCTACAAGTTAGTCAGTTTTGGGAGCTCCTGGTGAAGACATTCCTTTATCAATACATATCAACACCTGCATAACCCTGGGAAAAATGACCTAACTTGTGCCAATGATTTTAAGAAGTCTAATTTGTATAAATGTGAAGTCCTGCAATGGACCAAAAAAAACAAGCGCCCAAGTACAGGTTGGGGAAGATATAGCTAGTGAAGTTCAAGTGAAGAAGGGTTTTTAGGGAGCTACAATCTCAGTATGAGTTAATGGTATGACACAATAGTCAAAAGAGCTAGCGTGGTCTTAGGATACTACATTGTTAGAAGCACAATAACTTATACAAAGCAGGTAACATCAGTCCTATAAATCTAGTATACCACATTGAGGTCTGGAGACCCTATTTTAGGAAGGATATTTATGAGTTGGAGGGTATCCAAAGAAAGTTGACTAGGATAGTTAGGGGACTAGAAACCATGTTATACAAATATCAGATGAAGTAAATGGGTATATTTAATGTGGAAAATCAATTACTCAATCAACCTAAATATATGAAGTACTGACTAAGTGTCAGGCACCATCCTGGAGGTACAAAGACAAAAGTGAAACATACCTTTACTGCAAGAATCTTTTAAGAAGCTTTTGTGGGGGGGGGAAGGGGGAAGGCAGGGCAATTGGGGTTAAGTGACTTGTCCAAGATCACACAGTTAGTAAGTGTTAAGTGTCTGAGGTCACATTTGAACTCAGGTCCTCCTGATTCCAGGGCCTCTGCTCTATTCACTGTGCCACCTAGCTGCCCCTATAAGAAGCTTTCTAATGGGAGAGTCAGCATGTGCATATGTGTGTGTGTGTAAATGTATACATATACATACACACATACAAATATACATACATGTGTGTGTGCATGCATGTGGGCAGGGGTTGAATTGCTACATGTACACAATGAGGAGAGGACCATTTGGGGAGATGGTGCACTAGCAGCTAGGAGGGGGGTGGTTCCTGAAACCACCTGAAGTCTTCCTACAGAAAGTGGCACCAGAGCTGAATCTTGAAGAAAACTGAGGATTCTGAGAGGCAGAGATGAGGGGGGAAGGCATTTCAAGTATAGAGAACAGCTAGGGCAAAGACACAGAGATGAGAGAGGGAGAAGAGTTAAAGAGCCATGATAGTTGTCTTCAGGTACTTGAAGTTCTGTTATGTGGAAGCAGTATTAGATTTGTTTTTCTTGGTCCTAAAGGCTAGAGCTAGGAGCTACAGTTATCAGGAGTTACAGACCAGCAGATATCAGTTTGATAGAAGGAAAAGCTTCCTAACAAACAGTTATTCAAAAGTGGAATGGGCCGTCCCAGGAGATAGTTTTTGCCTTGCATTGTAACCCCAGCACTCAGCACAGGACTGGGCATATAGCAGGCTATTAATAAGTGCTTGTTGATTAACTGATGGGTGTGGAGTGCTACCCATAACTATAGGGCTTCCAATGGAGGCTTGATGGGCTGATTACACAGGATTTTGCAGAAAGGATTTTGGCTTCTAATGTTGATTGCACTTGATGCTCTCTGAGACCCCTTCCAACTCAGATGCTGTGATTTTAAGTTCATTTTACAGTCAAGTAATTAACTAGCATGTATTTAAATGTCTATTATGTGCCAGGCAATGAGCTGGTTCCTGAGATCATAGAGACAATAAAGAAAGAATCCTTGCCCTCAAAGAGCTTACATTCTATTAGTGGAGACAACATATACACATGTAAGTAGGTACAATTATATAGATTAATAAACTGAAGCTCTGAAGTTGAGCTTTGCCAGGCTAACAAATAGAAAACTCAGGACCAGACCCAAGTTTTCTGCTTGCCAGTCCAGAGGGTTTCTCAGTACACTGTTTCCTAATATGTGGATATTATTAAAAATAAAAACACTCTGTTGGAACACTTATAAACCTGTGATTAAAACCATAAGCACTGCTAAAAATATGGACAGCCGTTACAAAATATGGTAGGGATGACAGTTAAAAGCCAGTCTTTTGCAGAGGACAGACCACTCCCCCCATCCCCAGCAAACTGTCTCCCACCTGCTCACTGCCCCAGGGAACTCATTTAACAGAGGAACAAAGGCTTCCATTTCTCAATTAGAGATCAAAGGTTTAGGATTCCAGGCATCAAGTGAAAACTGGCAAAGGGGACAGCATGTGAAAGTGACATGGAGACAAATATAGATGGGAGGGAGTGTTGGAACAGTGTGCATGTTCCCCAAATCCTCCCCCTACACCCTGTTTGTTTTCTTAAGTTAACAGAAATAGGGGAGAGGGAAAGAAGAGGAACAGAAAGAGCAGGGATGAGGGAAGGACAAGGGAAACTGTGGAGGTGATATGGGGACAGCTGATTGTTGTCCTTTGTTCTCAAAGAGAACCAAAAATGACATCACTATGTTAGAGTCAAGTTACAGTGGCTGATCAGATCAATATGAGCATAAATAGTCCATGTGAACAGTTGGGGTGGATTCTCTAAATTTCCTCATCTCACTTTTCTTTTGAGCTACATCAATTCTGTTTTGCTCATAGAGCACGGCAACTTTTTTGATGAGGGCACACCATTCTGGGCGATCCTGTGCCAGTGTCTCTCATGTCACACAATCAATTCCAAAGGAAAGAAGAAAGAGAGACTGACTTTTCTTCACCCCCTTTTTCTCCACCCTTTTAGGCCTCTCAGTCAATACTGATTTAATTAACGAGCATTGTATAGTAGAAGTATCAAAGATGATGTATAGGATGTGTTCAAGCTCTAGCCTAGCGGGGTACCATTAGGAAATATGGAAGGAAACAAACATTTGTTAAGTACCTACTCAATGTTTTAGGTACAGTGCTAAGAACTTTACAAATCATATCTTATTTTATCCTCACAATAACCTGGGGACTTGGGTGCTACTATATCCCCATTGGGGAAACTGAGGCAGCAACTAAATGTTTGTCATATAGCCAGTATGTGTCTGAGGTCATATTTGAACTTAGGTTTTCCTGACTCTAGACCCACCCTTCTATCCACTGTGCCACTTAGCTGCCACTAACCACCTCTGTGGCCAGAGACAGGTCCTTTACCCTATCTGGTCCTCATTTTCCTCACCTGTTACTATAATAAGAATATTGGACTCAGTGACTTAGGCTCCTTCTGACTCTGAATCTATTATCCTAGGAATAGATACTGTCTTAAATTCGCACTAAGGTATAAATTGAACATGGCTTCAATACCTAACTCTGACACTTACTACCTGGGCAACTTCTTTGATTCTCAATTTCCTCCTCTAAAAATGGGGTTAATAGTAATAATACCTCCATCACAGGGTGGTTGGGAAAGTCAAGAGAGAAAAATGTATATAAACTGTGATATAAAACCTTAAGAAGCTATGTGGATAAGAGTTATTATTATTACATAGAGACTTTCCTTAGATAGGTTTTGAGAGATGCCACAAGAAAAGAATACAAGGACCAAGGATCCCTATATGAGGAAAGGAAAGGTACCTCCAAGGTATGTGTGCCCCAGCAGGTTGAGGTGGGATACGGAATGAGAGGGTGTATAGCTGCTGAGTTAAGAGGCTACAGTAAACAATTTTCTCCACAAAATGTCTCCAAATAATGTTAGCTTGGTATGCTTTCTCATGTTTAACTTTCCTTTATTCTAACTATAATTTGCATGAACATTCTCTTGTTTTGACATCATTTATCATTTCTCCAGACTTTCATTTACAGCATTCTGACATCATAGTTTGCCCTCACAAATCACACTAACAGTACTGCAACAACTTGGAGCGATTACAAAGGTAAGACTTAGGATAAAAATGCAATGAAGTATAATTCAGGCACTGTACTTGCTCAGTGTCAAATTTCACAGTCTCAGGTTCTTCATTTCCCTATATAGCCAAAAGGTCTAATTTCCATCTTTAGGCAAAGCACTTGAAATAATTATTTCTGTTGAGTCCCTTTTAGCTTAAAACCTCAACTAAATGATTCCCTTTAAACACAAATCATAGCTTTCAAGCTGGAAGGGATCTTAAAGGTCACCAAGTCCAACTTCCAATGTAAGAAAACTTAGAAAACTGGGGGAGAGGGGGTGTTAAAAGGGGAGGGAAGAGGGAATAAATCTATTTTGTCATAAAGATTTTTTACAGAATTACATAAAATTGTATAATTTGGTCATTGTGACTACATGAAAGTATAACCTCAAGTAATAAATATTGTAGCTTATGTTACGTTTTAATTTAAATAATGGTAGTAAAAAAGTATATTTAAAATAGTAGTAGTAAAACCGTAGTAGTAAACTTTAAAAATTTAAAATAGTAGTGGTAAAAAATCCTAATGTCTAGGGCAGGGATTCTTAACCATTTTTTGTGTCCTAGAATCCTTTGGCAGTCTGGTGAGGCCTGTGGATCCCTTCACAGAATTTTTTAAACATCACTACAAGAAAGTCAATATATTTTAATACAGATATCAATTTTTTTTTTAAATTCACACACCTGAGGTTAAGAACCCTTGATCTAGCATCTTATTTTAATATTTCTTTGTATAATTGTATTATTTATGACCTGTACTACATCTTTTTTTGGTACTATATAATTAGACCTTAAGATAAGTAGGGTTTTGTTGAATCCAGTGACCAATATTCATACACAATTAAGCATCATAGATTTAGGGTTGGAAAGGATCTTAGATGCTGTCTGATCTACCCCACACGCTGTGGTTGCCCTGGGTAAATCATCTAATTTTTCTGGGCTTTATTTCCCTCATCAGTAAAAAGAGGGGATTGGAGTAAATGGTGGCTAAGATGTTACTTAGATCATAGAGGGCACAGAAGGGAGTGAAGTATAAGAAGACTGGACAGAGAGGAAGGGGGCAGGTTTTGAAGGGCTTTAAAAACCAAATAGAATATTTTATATTTTATCTTGCAAGTAACAGGGAGTCACTGAAGAGTATTGGTTGTAACATGGTCAGTCCTGCATTTTAAGAAATTCACTTTGGCAGCAGACTATAGCATGTCCAAAATAAAATTCGTTGTCTTTTCTCCCAAATCCACTCCCTGATTTCTAAGGAGGGCACATCTTTCTTTCTAAGTTTCCCATTGTTACAACCTCAGTGTTTAATCTCCACTCTTCATCCCATACATTCAATACTTGCCAATTTTTGTCAATTCTACCTCAACAACATCTCACATCTGTCTCTTCACTATTCACAAGGCCACCACCTTAGCCCAGGTTCTTATCACCTCTTGCCTGGGTTACTGAAATAACCTTTCTCCCCATTCCAATCCATTCTCCACAGAGCTAAGTGATTTTCCTAAAGCACATTTTTGACCATGTCACTCACTCCATTATTCAATAAATTCCAGTCATTCCCTATCACCCACAGGCACAAATAAAAATGTTTTTGTTTGACTTTTAAAGTCCTTCAAAAGTTGTCCCCTACTTACCTTTCTGACATCATTATACGTTTTTCATTGTTCAATCTATCTCTCATCTTCACCATCTTCTTATTTACTAGCTCCTTTGCCTGGAATGCTCTCCCTACTCACCTCTGCCTTGCAGAATCCCTTGCTTCCCTCAAGACTCAACTTGAGCACCACCTATACAGGAATCCTTTCCTGGTTCTGTAGCTTCTAGAGTCCATCCTCCCTAAACTAGCTTGGATCTACTTTATATTTATTCTCCATATAATTTTAGCTCCTTGGGAGCAAGAACTATTTCAATTTTATCTTTGTATGCCAAATGCTAGGCACACACTAGATGCTTAATAAATGCTTCTCAATTGATGGATCAATTTCATATCCAATGTTGCTTCTACACTGAGGGTCTTATGAGAAATCTTAAGAAAGGTGGAAGCTCTAAATGGTTTATATTCACTGTTCCACCTCTGACACACATTGGTTGTGTGACCGTGGGCAAGTTACTTAACATCCTAATGCTCTATATAACTCTCTGAGACTATAAGTTTCAAAGAAGGTGCTGATCTTTATCGAGAGATGGAGCTTCTTCACCCTGTACCAACAGAATCATAGCTCAGATCTCTACTCCTACCCATTCCTGAGGCTGAACATTAAAATTTTGAATAAGGTGAAGTTCACCTACAGGGAGCAAGTGACGCATTGAAATATAATGAGTACTTCCAGAACAGTGACAGCGAAACCACGTACCCAATATTAGCAGTTCCTAAGCCCTCTGCCTGTTTTTGCAACCATTTCCAAATATTGGTTGCAGGCTCAGTCCTGGTCCACACACATTTTAAAAAATGCTATGAGACAACTTTCCAATGTGGATTTGGTAGATTTTTTTTTTCTTTTAAAATCTTCTAACAGGTTTGAACAACCTTGGAAACAATAGGGTGGACGGGGCCAACAGACCCGTTGAAACTTGGTCACCTCATTAGTATTCAAGAGCTAGACCTCATCAGAACCCTGGCAGCAGCATGGCCCCAGTCTGAAGCCTGCCCCCCTCTCTCTCTTTTCCTCCTCCCTTCTACCTTCCTATGGGAAAACCTTTAAGTTTCCTCAAGAGCCATTTGGTACTAAAAGGAGACTCATTTTTCTTCCTGTTTTGTGCCTGCAAATTGCCCTGCTGTGCACCCCACAGCTCCTGATGCCACAGGCCTGAGGTTGGATTTTTTTTTTCTTTTTAAATCTCCTAACAAGTCTGAACAACCTTGGAAACAATAGGGTGGACAGGGTGAACCTGTCCTGTTGAAACTTGGTCACCTCATTAGTATTCAAGAGCTAGACCTCATCCTCATCAGACCCCTGGCAGCAGCATGGCCCCAGTCTGAAGCCTGCCCCCCTCTCTTTCTTTTCCTCCTCCCTTCTACCTTCCTACCAGAAAACCTTCAAGTTTCCTCAAGAACAATTTGGTACTGGAAGGAAGCTGATTTTTCTTCCTTCTTTGTGCCTGCAAATTGCCCTGCTGTGCACCCACAGCTCCTGATACCATAGTCCTGAGGCCTTGCAAGGGCAGCCCCTGTGAGATCATGGTTTGGCAAAGGAAAAAAGGAATTAAAGAACAAAGCAATAAGAGTATAGGTCTTGATCATCTGGAGGCAAGGTTTTAAAACCTGAAGCTTTTGAAAACTGGGAGAAAGGTCTCTAACAAGCTGAGTTACAGAAATCGTATTTTTTTCTAATAAGGCAACTAGATTAGGGAAGAGGGGAGGTGAGTGAGGTCCCAGGTGTTCTGAGAAGAAACATGAAGCCGATATTCATTACTATAGGATCAACATAGGGCAGAGTGAAGGCATTTAATCTATTTAGATTAACTAACAGGCAAGGTTTGTTTTGCAAAATGTTAATTGGAAATTTTGGTTAACTCTAGAAGTTTAATCAATTTTAATAATTAAATAATGAGATTTAATAAAACTGTGTTGTAGATGAGCTCTCTACCCAAGACACAATTTTAAGAGAAGAAAAGTGGATTGTAATAAACTATTTTACACTTTGGCCTCACTTCCTCAGCTAATTTCCAGTCCATTGGCAATATTAATATTGAAATTTGGGAACCTCTTTTTTGAATAAGTGAATACAGGAAGAGAAAAGTTATTTATTTTAAAAAGATGGGCCTGTTTAAGGTAAAGCAATCAAATTGGACTGAATCAAATAGAAAAAGATAGAATAAGATCATTTATTTAGAACTGAAAGGGACCTTAGAGATGAACCAGTCAAATCTGCCCATTTTACAGGTGACAGAACAGAATATTACAGATATGATAGAACAAAATAGAATAGAATTGGATAGAATAGGATTTTAATACTAGAACGATGTCAGAGATCATCCATCTCAGGTCCCTCATTTTACAGATTAGGAAACTGAGACCTACTAGAGCATGATGAAGTGATTTGCCCAAGGATCACATGGCTAGTTAGTGGTAGAAGGGGGAAGAGGGACTAGAACTCGGCCTTCTAATTCCCAGTCTACTATTCTTTTGATTATACTATGTTGTACCTGGATGATGTGATTTTTATTTAAAACAAACATAACTTCGAGGGGCAGGAGGGCTTGTCCTACTGACTACTAGACATATGACTAACTGGCGTGTGTATAGCGAGGGGAACGTCTCTATTCTTGGTCTACCATGGGATTTTTGATAAAGGAACAAGGCCAACCTCATTTTGATTGAGATGAATTTTTTTCCTTTTTCCGGGACTAATTGAAGAATCATCATCACTTTGGTCCCAGGGTTCCTACACATCCTACTCTTGGTCACTTTATTTAGGAGTTCAGACTCTTTTATGAGAGTTCTTTTTCTCCCTCACTGTAAAGTATATTTGAATTTCTTCAAGGCACCGGAAAATATTTCTTATAATAGCCTTGTAGACAATATGGAGAGATGGGGATTTGGTATGAAAGTATTCAGAGTTGCTTAAACAATTAAACTCAAAGAGTGATACTAAATGGGTGATGTTAACCTAGAGGGAGGTGTCTAGTAGTATTTCATGACTTTTGCTTCGCCTTGTTTTGTTCAGCTTTTGTGCCAGTGATCTTGATTGATGGAGAAAAGGATGGCATGACTCAAATTTTCAGATGACATAAAGCTAGATGGCATAGCAGATAGAGCACTGGGTCTGTTGTCAGGAAGACCTGAGTTAAAATTTGTGCTCAGACACTCCCTGTGTAAGTCCTTAACTGACACTCACTTAACTCACTTAACCCTGTTCACCTCTGTTTCCTCATCTGTAAAATAAACTGGGGAAGGAAATGGCAAACTATTCCAATATGTTTGCCAAGAAAACCCCAAATAATGAGGTCATGAAGATTTGGACACAAATGAAACAACTCAACAACAATAAATAAGACTAGGAGGGAAAACTAATAATGAAAGACAGAATTTTAACATGCAAGATTTATAAGATGGGATCGAGTTTGCCCCTAGGTTAAAAAATCAATTGCATAAGTATAAGATAAGAGAAATGGGAGTTGAAAGTTGTTCATGTAAAAAACACTTGGGAATTTTTAGTGAACTGTACACTCAAAATGAGTCAACTGTGTGTCTTGTGATGACAAGTCAACTTTCCAAGTTCATGCCAAGAAAACTAATGCAACACTAGACTGATGTAAGAGATGTAAATAAGAGACAAACTTGTGTCCAAAACAAAGGAAGGGCTAGTCTACTGTATTCTGTTCTAGTCAGACTACATCTGTATTACTAAGGTCAGTTTTGAGCATAATCTTTTAAGAGAGGCATTAACAAACTAGAAGGTTTCCCAAAGACAACAGGATGGTGAGGGATCTGAAAGCGTGTCATATGAGAATTGGTGAAAAGAAGTAGGGATATTTAATTGGGATAGAAATTACTTCAGGGCAGCAGGAGGATATGATTGAAGTCTCAAATATCTGAAAATACAGAAGAATTAGTATTATCCTTGATGTCAGAGAGTAGTAGTAGGACTAATGGATGGAAAATACATGGAGGCATAGAACAGTGGTTCTCAACCTTCCTGAAGCCGCCACCCTTTAACACAGTTCCTCATGTTGTGGTGACCCCTAACCATAAAATTATTTTCATGGCTACTTCATAACTGTAATTTTGCTACTATTATGAATCGTAATGTAAATATCTGATATGTAGAATGTGTTTTCATTGTTACAAATTGAACATAACCCACAGGTTGAGAATTGCTGGCATAGAACCATGCAATATAAAGAGAAACTGTCACTCAATTAAAACTGCTTCCAAAATGAAATGGGTTGCCTCGTGATTTAGTGAGTTCTCTGAACCTGGGAGTCACCAACCAGAGAGACTAGATGACCACTTATTGGAATAGTGTAGAAGGAATTCATGTTTCAGGAAAGGGTGCTCAAGACAATACTCTCTCAACTCTAAGATTACTGGATTCTAGAGTTTTACTTTGCTAATATTTACTGCTAAACTTAACACTGTTCTTTAAGTGCTTAAATCTTAGTGTAAAGAACATGGTATTTAGTATTTAAAAAATCAGGATTCAAGTTCAGTTCTGACTACTACCTGTTTGAGCCTGAACAAATCATTCAAACTCTGTGATCCTTGGTTTTCTTATCTATAAAATGGAGATATTGCCTACTACTTCTTACATGATGCTACTGTCAAGATCATGTGAGATGAAGTAAAAACACCTTATAACTTTGTAATTGCACAACATACAATATAATTTCTTTAAAGAGCAATGTGATGGGGGTGGAGCCAAGATGGCGGGGTAGCAGCAGCAACATATCGCAGCTCTCACATAGCCACCCCAAAATACCCATAAAATAGGACTCTAAACCAATCCTAGAACTCCAAAATGCACACAAAGATACTTCCCACTAAAGTCAGC
>CM053591.1:27414799-27431946 GCA_028646515.1 Pseudochirops corinnae | reverse complement strand
AGACGGGGGGAGGGGGGACACACTGGGATGGCTGTTTTGGGGTGGTGGGTGGGGGAAAGAGGTGGAGAAAATATGTAACTCAAAATCTTGTGGTAATGAATGATGTAAACTATAATAAAATTTTAAAAAAAAGAGCAATGTGATATAATGAAAAAAAAGCAGCAGTACTGGAGTCAAGAGACCTTGATTCAAATGGCTGTACCACTTACTGGCCCTGTGACCATGGCCAATTAATTAATCTTTCTGAGTCTATTTTCAAATCTGAAAAATATGGATGGTAATATTTGACAAAGTTGGAGGAAAGTGCTATGTAAATTATAAAGTAGTATTCACCTTTGACTCTAGGGGAAAAAAAAGAAGTCATTTGGGTTATGGAGTTCCTAAACAATGAACTTGGCTTAATGAGAAGTGAAATCTCTTATGTATGTAAGTCATGGTAAAAACAATTGTATCTAGCCCTAAACTGTGATTGGTGAGACTTGTCAATTGAAGTAAAAGTCTTAGGACCAGAAATAATTTTTAGTTTGAATTTAGATATAGTTGTCTTCATTAAATCAGTATTAAAGAGAAATGCCACAATCTATTCAGAGGGAATCCCGCTATAGGTTAAGGTTTGCTTTTGGGAAAAGCCAAGAGGACAATTCTAGCCTCAATCTAAGATAGGACTCTCCTGGCTCAGTTTCCCCATTGTCTTCCTTTGAAAAGGAATGTTTTCACCTGGCTATTCCTGAGTCTGGAATTAAAGTGACTCTTCTCTGAATTGAAATAGAGCCAAACATGTCTTATCCTGTCATATGTCATGTCCCTGCTTTTTCCTTTTATGACAAGTTTCTCTAATTAGAGCAAGTGGTCAGTAAAAGATATGAGTACGATGCAGGTATGTGAAATTTTGCTGTTTTCAATCTGAATGTGTAGTCATTCCATATTCCAAACCACTGGGTAAATCAGTACACAGGATTGTCATCTGCCTGCCTGCATAGTCAAGTGAAAAGAAGTGTGTGAAACAAAGGTACAAGCACAAAGTTAATCATTGTCCCATATACTAAGACTGGGATACATCTGAGAGAAGAAAATATGTGCTAGATCTGAGCTATTCAGCCTAAAACTATATTGTTAAATAATTTAGTAAATGGGTACTTGGCCTAGTCAACTGCTTGTTACTAGATATATCTGTCTTTCTTCTTACATCTGGGGCCCTTCCCATTGAACCTGCCTGTAAGATTTGTGTATCTTAGATTACAGACCAATTCAGCTACAGTTGGCAGCAAACAGTGGATACCAGTCCATACTTACCCATCATCCCCTGAATATGACTATGCTCGGTTCCAGTCAACCTCCTCTTTGGGACCCACTGAGACAGGGATAGCTCTACACCCCTTTTCAGTGTGAAGAAACTACAGAAGCTGAGACCTTCATCCCTTTTCCCAGATGAATTTGGACTCATGGAATACTAATAAAGCTGCCCCCAATCCCAATATACTAACTTCATTATAGGCCCGGCCCTACTGAACAGCAGGCCCACTGTACCTACCTAGCCCCCCACACTCCAGACAATGTCCCAACTTATTCATATATGCCTCATTGCTCACTAGAATAGCAGGCATGTCCATGTGATGGGATCCCAGCCATTGCCTCTGCCTAATCATTGCCCTCAGACCCATTCCCACAGAAACAGGTGTGTTCTTGTACTCAACCACAATCACATCATCCATCTAACCCAAGACAGGACCATAATACCTAACTATCTATCTTGACCAGACAGGACCACAATAGCTAGCCAAATGGAGCAGCATGACCAGAAATGTTTAACCCCCAAAACATAGATGGGACCCCTCCTCCATTACCTAATCCCTTAATAAACTACTCTTGCCTTTTTAATATTAACCATATTCATATATTCTATGTAAATTTCCGTTATGTAATCACATCTTTACCCTATAAAAATCCATCTTGCTTTCTCTGAAATTACTGGTAACTCTTGGAACTTAGCCCACTTCATGAGAGGCCTCAGTCTCAATAAATGTCTATACTTGGATGAGAAGTGGTCTGACTCTGAATTCTTTGATATGTTCCACCACAACATATCATGAAATCCTAACAGTTTTTGGGTAGGCAGAGGCCCCACTGCAACAAATTGATACTGGATGTCATTAGTAGATTCTTACACAAAGAAAACCTTTATTAAAGTTTTCATCTAAAAGTAGGGCCCTTTATTACCCTAACCTAGTTGAATATTAAAAATTTAATTTAAAAATAAAACTACAATTTCTACACATGGCAAAATAGTGTCACGTTAAGGCAATTTGGGTGAAATTTAAAAGATCCTTATTTGTAAGTTTATTGGCATCTGCGTTTTATTCAGACAATAGGTTTCATGCTCTTAAGTCCTATTCGTTAAAATTATTTCTGGGAAAGTACAGCTTCCTGCCCAATGGGGCATACAATGACTAGTTCCAGGTGTATAACTCATATTCATCTTTGGCGAATGTGCTTCCTTATGTTAATGAGTCCCACTCCGTTTCTTGTTAATGACTTACATGATTTTTATTCTCAGGAAAGACAATTGTGCTACCATTTCAATGTAACAAGTGGGACACTGATGTCTTTTATATAAGAACTACTGAAGGAATGTACTTCTAATTAAAAACAAACCCTGGAAGGAAACTGAGAAAAGTAGAACAGATTCAGACAAAAGAATCAATATAAAATGAAGAACTGATTTGCAGAAATTTTTTTAGTTCTTCTGTTGGCAGCAAAAATGTCCTTACAATTAATTGTTTTTCTATTTTTAATTCTAACAAATCAAGAACTGTCTGCTTCTGTGTAAACACCAGGAAGCTCTCTGCACCAGTATCTTATCCTTTTCAGTGATAAAAGCCCAGGTGCTGGAAATCCCATGCTTGCCCTACGTGGGAGTGGTGGGGACACCCATAGGGAGAATGCCAATTTCACAATGGCTTGCTAAATAATACCAAAAAAAAGTCTGTAAAACTTTTACCCCACATTTCTACCATTTTGGAAGTGGCAAATAATTCTTGCTTCTCAAGGGATTATATTCAGTGTGGATTTATGCGATTACAATATTAGTTCAAGCCCCCATATGCTGGGACAATTATGATCCAACCTTTATTGTTCTCCATATATCAATGAACCCTAATTCCATGACTCTAATATAATGGAGTCTGCCATAAATATGGCTTAACTCCAAACAGGCTTTACTCATGACCAATGAAATAAAATAACTAAAACCAAAGTATATTCAACAAATTGCCACAGAAGTTTATATATGTATATACATACCTATAGCTCCACCAAGGCAGCTCATAACAAATCTGTAGGCTTGCCCTAATTTAGGGACATAGTTTCTGTGCTTTGACTAAACACTCTAGTTGGAAGCTACATGCATTCTAAATCTTGGATTTGGGAAACATCTCTAAACCCTTCCCACTCACAGCCTAGGCATTGGCCCATGGGTTTTCTCATCCATATGCTCCAGGGGTGTCATGTTCAAGTCAGTGGAGGAACTCAGAAACTTGCTCCTAATGCTGCTGCTTTTCTATCCATTTCTATTCATCTGTTGCTGTTAGTGTCCTGTACTCTGACTTGGTATGGTGACAATCAACTGGGCTGCCTAGGATTGCAATTTCTCCCTACAGCTTATAGTCAATGGTGGTCCAGGTGGGAAGACACTCCTTTGGCCACCATACCTTTTGCCTTACCTTTTCCTCCTAGACTGTGTACACCGGCATGAGGATAATCATTTCTGGCCCTAAGAATATCTTCAGCTCTTTTTGTTTGGACAGGGTTGGTCCAAGACACAGCTTTCAAGATGGAGATACATATGGGGGGAGGGAGGGAATTGCAAGCCTGAAAAGCTCAGCAACTCTTGCTCAGTTATCATCCCCTCGTAAGTCTATCCTGTAACCATCATTTCTCATGTCACAAAGGACTTAGAGAATTATATCACTTAGTGGCAGATAGACTTTTGCTTGAATTTTTCAATATATAGGCCATCCAGAAACTTAGAAAATAAAAGTGGGGACTAGCAAGTTTTTATATGTTCTATTTTGGAGGGAATTAAAAAAGAAATTTATTCAATAATAGAAAAAATTGTGGGGGCACCTAGGTGGCACAGTGAATAGAGCATGGGCCCTGGAGTCAGGAGGACCTGAGTTCAAATGTGGCCTCAGACACTTAACACAAAAACTAGCCGTGTGACCTTGGGCAAGTTACTTAACCCCAATTGCCCTCCAAAAAGCAGAAAGAAAAAAAGAAAGAAAGAAAGAAAGAAAGAAAGAAAGAAAGAAAGAAAGAAAGAAAGAAAGAAAGAAAGAAGGAAGGAAGGAAGGAAGGAAGGAAGGAAGGAAGGAAGGAAGGAAGGAAGGAAGGAAGGAAGAAAAAAGAAAAAACTGTGGTATTGAGCAAAGCACACTAAAGACGAGTAAATGCATTCTACTTTGATATCATCAAGCAGATAAATACTGGATGCATAGCTGAAATCAGGTTGTTGACAGAGTGATGCCACATCAAGTCCACAAAGACAGCTGACAAAGGTATACAAACTCTGCAAAACTAATCACAGCAACTTTGGAGATGTTCTAGCATATTGACTAGAAAATCGGAAATTCTGATTGATGGCAGACATTTCACGTTTGCTTTTGCTGCTAGTGAAAATGCGTCCTCTCTAACAAAAGCTACAGTGTATTTTATGCTGTTTGGCATCATTGATAAAGATGGCATCTGCAAATCTCTGCTGACTTAAAGATGAATCAAAGTGGATATGAAATCAACAATACTTACCAAGGACGGTATTCATAAATAGCTTGGATATTAAGAATGTACACTATCTCATGAACCTGGGCAAAGTTTCATTAAAAGAATCTTCAAATTCACAAGATCATGGAATTATAATGAATGTGGAAATCTCTCGTTACCACACAGATTTTATTCAACATCAGAGACTGCATAGGTTAAAGAAATACCAAAATGATGACAATTGTGGAAGGGTCTTACTGAACACTGACTTGAAGACCTCTGAGGTACCCACCTCTTAACTCCAAATCTATGAGCTTCTGAAAGCATCCTCTGGATTAGTTTCATTCATCTCTATAAAGGACTGATGGATGACGAAGTCCTTATAAAATTAGGGCTGATATATTTAATCTCACAACACTTTCTGCAGTGATCTATGTGTATGTATGTGTTTGTGTGTATCTATATACACATATATGTATATGTATGCATATGTAGTTATACATATATACATAGATATTCAAATGAACATGAAATGGAAAGAAATGTTAAAAATTTCTCTGTAGAAATATGTGACTAATTAGGAATTCCACAGTTGAATAGTGATGGCAATATTAGAGGCAATCTACCATGCAAAAAGATATTAGGTAGGCCATGTAGCAAAGATGACAGCCATCATATGTTGATGTCCATCAAGCGGATGAACCACCTGACCAATAGTGTGGATGCCACAGAACTCAAAACAATTGATTTGTGGGTGAAAATTTAATGGGATAGGCCAATGATTCATATTTTTAGACAAAGATCAAAACAAGGAATGTGGACTTCTCAGTTCTGGTATGCAATGGGACTATACTCTCTTCAGGACAAGCAATGCCAGATTCACAGGGGAGTACAAATTCCCTTAAAGGGTTTTTAGTGATTTATTCAATCAATAAACATGCTAAGTTCCTACTTTGTGCAAGGGACTACAGCAGGTTGTCCTCCAAACACATCCTCTTCATAGAATCATAGAGTTGGAAGAGCGCTTGGAGATTATTTAAGACAGCATTTACTTAAATCAGAGATTCTTTCTATTCTATTCTATTCTATTCTATTTATTTATTTATTGGCCTTTTTTGGAGGGGGGAAGATAGGACAATTGGAGTTAAGTGACTTGCCCAAGGTCACACAGCTAGTAAGTGTTAAGTGTCTGAGGCTGGATTTGAACTCAGGCCCTTCTGACTCCAGGGCTGGTGCTTTATTCACTGCACCACCTAACTGCCCCTCTATTTTATATTTTCAATAGTCATATAGTTTCTGCTTGAATAGCCCTTCTGATGGGAAATTTATTGATCCATGATACAATCCATTCTATTTTTCAACAGCTGTAATTATAAGGAATTATAATTAAGGAAATTATAAAATTCCTTACAAATTATATAAATTAAGGAAACTTTTGTTTATATTGATAAGAAATCTGCTTCTCTGTACCTCCTATTCTACTGGTCCTAGCTCTTCTTCTTGGACCAACCAAAATAAGCTTAATTTCTCTTCCAATATCTGAAGACGGTTATCATCCCCCACTCCCACTAAATATTCTTTTCTTCAGACTAAATATCTCCAGTTCTTTCAATTATTCCTTATATGTCACAGTTTATAGTCACCTCATCATCCTTCTGTTGGATACCCTTCAGTTTGTCAATATACTTTCTGAAATATGGTACCCAGAACTAGACATAATACCACAGAGAGGCCAAATACAAAGGAACTCTTGCTACCTCAAACTAGGTACTATACTGCTATTAATTTAGTCTAATATTGTATTACCTTTGTCTGCCAAACCATACAGTTGACTCTTATTGTAAATGACTTTCCCAATCTTTCTCTGACTACATTTCTCCCATTCAATATTAGTGCTTTAGTACTGATTTAGCCATAAAAAACACTAACTTCGTAACACAAAGGAAGAACTTTTTGTTTACTTCTATTAAAAATCAGCTTGTTAGCTCTAGTCTATCCTTTTTGACTGTTAAAATATTTTTGGAAGGCAATTCTGCCAACTAAGTTATTCCTTACAGTTTTGTTACATCCACAAATTCACCAAATAGGCCACAACTATAATACGGTGTCCATACCATATAAACTCCTTCTATTCCCTGTATGCCGTTATTCTTTTTTTTAATTAGTTTATTTATTTTCTTGTTTACATCACTCATTTCCATGAGATTTTGAGTTACAAATTTTCTCCCCCTCTTTCCCCTACCCACCACCCAAAAACAGTGATCCCACTGTATAGCCCCTCCTTCAATCTGCTCTCTCCCCCATCACCCCTTTGACTTTCCGGTAGGACAGGATGGTTCTCCCTAGCCCAGTGCCTGTATATCTTAATGCCCAGTTGTGCATGCTGTTATTCTACCTCTCTGACTGCACTTTTCAATTTTCATCCTTCATCCTATCCCCTGCCCTCTTTTGGCAGCATGTTTCCCAAGGGCCTTAACTCTTTTATTCTCACCCTACCTTCTCCCTTGGTGATCTCATCTTCTCCTACGGGTTCAGTTAATCATCTTTATATAAATGCGACATATCTAAAACATAATTAATCATTTTTCTCCCTACTTTCAACCCTACTCCAAAATTCTTGTTTTCTGTCAAGATCTCTATTCCATCTTCCTAATTACATAGCTTGATAACCCTGGAGCCATCCTTAACTCCCTGCATTCAATCAGTGGCCAAGTCTTGCTGATATTACCTCCAGAATGTTTTTTCACATCCTTTCCCTTTTCCCCATTCTTAAGGCCATTATCTTATTGCAGGTTTTCATCACTTCTCACCTGGACTATTGCAATAACTTCCCAAGTTTTTACCTGCTTTTGGTTTCCTTCATGCCCAATCCATTCTACATTAAACTGCCAAATCATCTTCCCAAAGAACAGGTCTAACCATAACACTCCTCTACTCAAAAACTCTTTTATTTTCTTCGAAGTTTGGCTCAGTTATCACCTCCATGAATCCTCACCTAATCTTCCTAGGTGTTACCGCTTTCTTACTCCTCAAATCACTTTCTATTTACTGATGTATTTATATGCTGTAGCTAATATAACATAAGATCCTTGAGGGCAGAGATTTTTTTTTCTGTCTCCTCATTGTCTAGCACAGTGTCTTGCACACAGTAGGCATTTAATAAATGTCTATTGAAGTGAATTGAGTCACAAACTCTAAGATGGCAGCCACCACCTCAAGAGGGCTAGTCAATTCTACTTTACCAACTAGCACTTCCTTTTTAGTCACAACCAGATTCAGAATAACAGTAATCCTTATCACTTTCTTGGCCTTTTGAAAGATGAAAGCATGGAAAATCAAGAATTTATCAGCTGCTTTGCTTTTAGTAGAAAGAAAACTCAAGTGGATATCTTCAGAGTCAAAGTGCCATCACAATTATTTCCTCCTCTTTGCCAGTTTTGTGATCTGTATTTAGAACTCACAATCCAAATTCTCTGCCTAATAGATTTCCACAATTATATAGTTTATCTCTTCCTCCTTTGACCTTCACTCAAATGTTTTCCACCATGTCTTCCCTCCCCCAAGTTTGTGGATTTCCACCCACACAAATATTTTCTTGACATACCCTGACTTCCTTTTTACTTTTTCTGCTCCTTCTGAACAAGGTGAACCCTTCCATCGACACAGTTCAATCTTGAATCATATCTACAAAGTTTCAGTGATTCCTGGGTCTATACTGATCACTCCACACTAAAACTTCCAGTTCACTAAGCTTATAATACATATTCTGTACCTTGGTATTTAACAAACATTTATCAAGTACCTACGAAGTATCAGGCTTTATGCTCTGCACCACTGCTGAAAAGACAAAAACAAAACCATTTCTGCCCTCAAGAACTTCTTGTTGTTGTTGTTCAGTCATGGCCAGCTATCAAGAACCCCATTTTAGGGTTTTCTCAGCAAGGAAACTGAAGTAGTTTGCCATTTTCTTTTGCAACTCATTTTATAGATGAGAAACTAAGGTAAAAAGCATGCCCAAGGCCACACAGCTGACAAGCGTCTGAGTCTGGATTTAAACTCATGAAGACGAATCTTTCTGATATAGAGTATAAGCTCTATACATTATGCTACCTAGCTGCAAGAATTTTATAGCCAATCTAACAATATTGACAGTAGAGTCAATGTCTCCTGTGTGTTACTATTCTTCTTAAGTCATATCTGTTTCTCTCTGCAGTACCTTATTTAGAATCTCTATCTCGGTGTTTTCTCTTTCTTCCTTTCTTTTTAGTTTAAAGCCTTCTAAATTAAATCAGCCAATCTCTAAGCTCAACCTGTGGGGTCACGACCCCTTCACAAGGGTCGCCTAAGACCATTAGAAAACACATATTTCCAATGGTCTCTGGAACCGAGACACCGCTCCTCATTCATCTCCAGGTGGTCTACCCACATGCAGATATGCCCACATACGAGTATGAAAGGGTGGTGGCATTAGGAAGGTTGAGAACCTTCACTGCTCTAAGCAAACACAGTCATCCAGGCATTCATTAGGTATACTCTTTTCCTGGCCAAAAGTTGTTAATATCTTTTGCTCTACTCCAAAAAGGCAAGTTCTATTTCTAACACCAATTTAGTCAGTTGTTCATTTCCCATTCTAAGATCCTTATCTTGTCAGTAATGATGAAACTATCTGCTCTCTTAAGTCTTTCAGATTCCTATCTAGCATTTCACAACCCTTAGAGATTCTGTCTAGGAGCATTATTTGATTGTGCATAGATTACCAGCAGTGGACACTGGTGATAATCAGCTTTAAACAAGTTTGTCAGTGCTCTCTGTCACATACTCAAATGCATGTCCCAGGAACATAGTCCGATTATATACATAAGGACAACATGTAGCTATAACTTCTACCACAACACACCTCTTTTTTTCTAAGGTCAGTAGCAAATGACAATTTATACTTTTCCTTGTCCTAAAAAACACTTTCCCTTTCTCTTTGATAATCAAAATCATACTCATCCTTCCTTCAAATGCCAACACAAGCCCCATCTTCTCTGTGAAATCTTTCCTGATCACCCAAGCCCACAATGAGTATCATCCTCCAATTCACTGTCCAATTACTGCCAAATTGGTATTCTTATAGCACAGACCTGATCCTATTACTTTTTTGATCCAGAAGCTTCAATGACTCCCTATTACCTCTAGTATAAAACACAAAGCCATGACCTTGGAATTTAAATCCCTTCACAATCTGGTGCCAACCTATCTTTTCAAACTTATTTTCTATTCTTTCCCCCCAATGCACTCTATGTTCCAGACAAATTGGGCTGATTGTTATTCCCCGTTCATGACATTCCTTCTCTTGCCCCCTACATTTGTACAGGGTATCTTTTATGGTCTGAATCCTCTTCCTACCCACCTCTGCCTTGTGGAATCACTAGTTTTCCTTAAACATCAGCTCAAATGCCACTTTTTATATTTTGATCACCCACTGGTTAGTCCTCTCACAGTTTGAGACCACTCCATAGATATTCTTTGAATTGACCTTATATATACTTTATAGTTTCTTATCTGTACACATATTCATGGGATAATAGGAATGTGCAAAGAATAAGAATAGGAATAAGAATTTTAGAGTTTAGAGGGGCCCTCACATGAGAAAGAGGAGGAGCAGTCAGGGAGGGTAGGAGTCGGATAAAGTAAATCACATAGGGCATAGAGGAAACAGTTTTAGAAATTTGTTGAGTGTAAGTTCTTTGAAGGCAGTGACTGTTTCACTTTTCTCTATATATCTCCACAAAATACAGACAGAGCATAGTGTAGTGCCTAGCAAACAGTAGGTACCAAATGAATGCTTATTGACTGATTATTTATCGAGAAGGAGTCAATATCCTCAAATTCTACTGGAATATCAAAAAGAATGAAGACTGAGAAAAGGCTTTGTTGTTCAGGAAACTGATGGTGACTTTTGATAGTCACAAGAGAGCTTTACAAGTGGTATTCTTGGGAAATTCTTTGGGAGAAAGTGTAAACTATCAGGTTGAAGGTCTTCACTACAGTTAAGAAAGGTAGAAACCCTGAGTAGGAAAAACAATGCTAAGATTATAGGATTTAGAGCCAGAAATAATCTTACTAGTCATCTCGACCAGAGGTTCTTAATGTGAGATCCATGGATCCTGAGGGGATCCACAGGTAGATGCCAGGAGCTTATGAACTTGCTTTGGAAAAATCCTAATTACATCTTTTTTTCACTAACTTCTAAATGAAATTTAGCATTTACTTCTATTGCTTAAAACATTATTCTGAGAAGGGGTCTTCTATAGCCTTCACCAGACTGTGAAAGTGGGGACCATGGTACAAAATAAAAGTTGAGAACTTCTGGTCTAGACCAGTCCCTTCATTTTTACAGAAGATGAAATTGAGATTTTTAAATGTTAAATGGATGGTTGGAAGTTACACAGATCATAAGTAATAAAGCTGCTTGGGATATGAACACAGAATGTCTGACTCCAAATCCAGGGTTCTATTCACTACACTAGAGTTGGGTGAGGGTTTTGTGAACTGAATAGGATAGTAGCTGAATAGAGAGCATTTAAACTTAGCTCTAGAATTAACTATATTCACAATCTTTCTGAGTGGTTCTCATCATAAGAGTGGGATTCATTTAGGGGGACAAGAGAAAGAAGGACATTCCAGGTGAGAGAAATAGTGTGAGCAAAGACAGAAGTAGGCTTACATATGGTATATTCTGGTTGGAACATCTGGTTAATGTTCAGGCAGAGTGGGGGATAAGGTTGGAAAAGTAGGTTGGGACTTTCAACAGGACTAGGGGAACCCAAACACTGACCTGTGATACTTTTTTTCACTCAGCAAATAGCAATACTGGCCATAGAAGTAGGAACCTTTCTTGATGCAGATTCCGTCATAATGGTACCTGGAAAAAAATGTTAAAAGAGGTCTTCTGAAAGGCAGCTCATTTGCAGTGCCAAACTAATCATCAAGCCCTGTTCCTTTTACTGGTAGAAAGTGATTTCTCATTGGGAGTTCTCTACACCAGTGAGAAGTCCAGAAAGAAGAAAATAAAATAGTAATTCCTATTATTGGAAAAGTGACATACAGTAAGTGCCAATCAATGGTACACAACAAAAAAAATGTCATAGTTCATTTATTCATTCAACAACCAATTATTAAGTATCTACCAATGTGATATTACCTATAACAAATTGCTTAGAGAGGGAGGGAGAAAAATCTGAACTCAAAAAATTTTTAAACTAATATTAAAAATTGTCTTTACATATGTAATTGGAAAAAATTTTTTAAATTTTTTTAAAAGTATCTGCCATGGGTAGTACGTTGTGGCAAACAATTAAGACATAGCTTCTACTCTCCTGGAGCTTACAATCTGGTATAAGATCTGTTATAAGATAATATGTAAGATATATAAGATAATATAAGATATATAATATATATGACATATATATTATATAATATATAATATATATATGACATATATATTATATAATATATAATGTATATAATATATATATATATATAAGATAATAATAAGATAACAAAATCTGGTATAAGAATTTGGAGGAGGGAGACATCACTTAAGAGACTGGGAAGGTTAAAGAAAGACTCAAGAGGAGGCAGTAATTCAGTCAAGCCTTGAAGAACAAATATTATTGATTAACTATAGTTTTGGAGCCCTTTTATTAATCTGGTCATTCACTGTATTTGTGATTTAAAAACAAAACAAAACCTAAAAGGGTCTGAGCTTGGGAGTACTGAGGTATAGCAGGGTTAAAACCAATTCAGTGTCCACACTAAGTCCAGTGCCAATATGGTGAGACCCAAGGGGCCCAGAGAGCCAGTAGACTGCCTAAGGAGAGGAAAGTGGCCCAGGCTGGAAATGAAGCAGGTGAATACTCTCATGTGAATTAGCAATAGTCTTTCAGTCTGGATGATATGGGGAGACCCAGTCTCAAGAAACATACAAACACAAAGGTAGTAATTCAGCCCTATCCAAACCTTTGTGTCGGGGACAAACAACACTGGATCATGTCACCTTATGGGCCTCAAGAAATTCATGTTCTACCCTACCTCCCTAACTCTTCCCACAATGATCTGGAGATCTAGAGAGAAGTCAAGAGAGAAAAGGAAGGGGCGGCTAGGTGGCGCAGTGAATAGAGCACTGGCCCTGGAGTCAGGAGGACCTGAGTTCAAATCCAGCCTCAGACACTTAACACAAAACTTAGCCATATAACCTTTGGCAAGTCACTTAACCCCAATTGCCCTCCAAAAATCAAAAATTAAAAAAAAAAGATAAAGAGAGAAAAGAGGCCCCCAGTGTACCATTGCCCCTTTTCTTTGGAGGGAAGCTGAACTGGTACCCAGCAGATTCCCTGAACTGGTAATGGTTAACAGCCTTCTAAATGCTTTTCAGAAAATGTGGTTCTTTTCCTTTCAGGTTGGGTCAGAGGCCTGTCATAATTTCTGGACCTGGTAGAGATTTAGAAAATGGACTATTAAAAGCAGAACCAAAAGAATTGTATGCCCATCACTACAGCAGCATAAATGAAAAGATCACAAAAATAGGAAGACTGACCCTGAGGAACTGAAAAATGAATAACGGCCTCCTAGGATAGATCATGAAGCACGCGTACGAATTCTCAAGGACCCTGGGTAACTGGTAGAGTGGTAGTACTACCAACAGAAAGGCAGGTTTAGTACTAGTATTGGTTTACCAGTTACCTACTAGTGCCCTCCCTCTCCCCCCACATATCACATTAGATATGCTTATCTTTATTCACTTCATAGTCATGCTGTCAATAGTTTCATATGTATTTGTCGTCCCCCATTAAAATATTAAGTTCCTTTGGAACAGAAGTTGTTCTTTCTTTGTAGGTGTATCCCTAGTAACTAGTCTAATGGCTGGTACAACGTAAGCATATAAGAAATATTGTTTCTTTAATTCCTCCTCCTTTTGATAGAGTGATGAGAGATTATTATGTTGTATATACTAATTGTGGTCACTGTGTGTTTTTGCTTAACTGTTTTTGTTACAAGGGGAAGTTTGATTTCCAGAAAGGGAAAGGAAGTATTTCCAGAAATGACTGTGATGTAAAGACAAAAAGTATTAATAAAGCTTTATTTTAAAAGAGAATAAGAAATAGGAAGGAAAGAGGGGAAGGAAGGAGGGAAGGAGGGAGGAAAGGAAGGAAAGATAAAAGGAAGGGAAGAAGGAAGGAAAGAAGGGAGGGAAGGAGGAAAGAAGGAAGGAAAGATGGATAGATGAAAAGAAAGAATGAAGAAAGAGGAAGGAAAGATGGATGGATGGATGGATGGAAAGAAGAAAGGGAGGGAGAGAAGGAAGGAAGGAATAAAAAAACTATCTACTCAGTTTAAGTGTCAATAAGACAAAAATATTTCAAATTATTAATGCTATTTCTTTGCCCAGTATTTGACTAATTTGGCAACTGCCTCCAATTCTTGTTTGTTTTCCTATGTTAGAAGGGGAGAGCACATTCCTCTTCTTACCTCAGACCTTTTTTTTTTTTACTATCTTCCTTTCATTCTTCATTTGAAACAACCAATAAGTAATACTTGAAAAACATCACATTCCATGATTTAAAGGATAACATCTGAGTTTCCTTTTGTGCTTAGAAACAAAGATTTCAGTCTAGAAACCCAAGTTCAAAGACGTCTGGTTCTATTCAAATATACCATTTAAGTGAGAATTTTGGAATGATTCCAATCACCTCAACTAATACTCTGGTTCTAAGAATATTAAAACAATTTGATTTTTCTTTGAATGGGCTTTAATATTTAAATAAACTATAGGATTTATATATGTACATGTTTAGCATACTGAAACCTCTGAAAATTTTAATGCTTTGGTACCTGTAGCAAAAACAAAACAAAAAGGCCCCAACCATCTCAAACAAAACAAAACAAAAAACCAACAATCCTAAGAAATTGAAGGCTGTCAATTGCACACATGTAATAAATCTTCAGTTCCGGAGAAAAGCTACATTTCTTAAGTCACCTTTAAGTCATGTAAGACTTAAATGGCATTAAATTTTATAAATATTTCTCTGAGAAGTGTTTTATTCTTCATTCATATGCATTCCAGGGTTTCCCAAAGCCCTATAATGTTATGATTTTTAAAGAAAGCAACACTACCTGGCACTTCCTCTTGTACCCAGCCTCCTGGTACCAAGATCCGGAAAAACTAAGCGCACAAGCTAAAAAGAAGGAAAAATCTGAAGTTGGTTGTTAGGAAATTCATCAAATAGACCCAGAGCCCATTCTCCTCTAATATTTGTTTTTGTGCTCTGCTGCATCTCATGAAAATACTTACATTTTCAGTCCTAATACTCATCAAAGAGTAGCTACCAAATTACATTGCTCTTTCTCCTTCAGATTCTCTCAGCTGTTCTTTGTACTTAAATTCTATTTGATGTGCCACTGTTACTAAGCAAAAGGATCCATTTAAAGAACAACAATACCAACCACCCAGAAAACCCTCACTTCGCTCTATGTTCCTAATTAGAAGAGTAACTTACCGCCAAGTGTAGCTGGAAATGGAGAACCCGGAGTAGGGGGTAGGGATGGGGAGGGTGCTTTTAAAGAGGGGAGGATAGGAAGATCAAAATCAAAGAAAGCATCAAAGGAAGACCATGAGGAACCATCCAAAGGGGATCAAGTTTCTTATTTCTTCTACAATTCCCTCTATGCTCATGCAACATTCTTTCCTGTTTAGTTTCATGTTGTTTGACCCTTTTTTTCATTAGCACTCCAAATTGCCAGCTTTGACAAAAGCCCTGTGGATTCTATTCCCCCTCATCTGGCTCATGTAAAGCACCTGAAGTTTAACCATGAGGAAGCAGATTGTGAGCCAGGGTAAGTGCAGATATGTAGTGAGGGGAAATGAAAGGAGTCAAGGAGACTCAGGGATGATTTGCTTTTGTTTTTTGGTTTTTGTTTTTAATGAGTAATAAGATCCTAGAGGAAACCAAAAGAAGTATAAAAAGGATAGGAGAAAAATTAGACTAAAAATAGAGAAGAATCAGCCAGGTTGGAATGCAAAATTCTTCTGGTATCCTGCAGAAAGCACTGACTTTGGAGTCACAGGACCCGAATTCAAAATCTTGACCTTCCAAAAGTCCCATCACATCTTTAGGCCTCCATTTCATCAGAGAAGAGAACAGAAGGAAGCACAGATAAGTAGAACAGCTTTGGAAGCAAAGTGTGGAATTTATTCTATACTTTAAAAAACCAAGTGGTATAAAATGGAGATGAATGATTTCATATAAAAATCCCTTTTTTGTATTCTTCATTATATATCAAAATGGGTTTTTTTCAGTGTTTAAGTTCCAAATTTTAAAAAGCAAAAAATGAAATTAAATGAAGAGGTAATCTGAAGATATAAAAGGAATTGTTTTGTTAGATGATGATGAAGATGATGATGATGGTGGTGATGATGTGGCATTGAGGTATAGATAACACAGGCAGTGGGTGGTGCTATGAATAGAAAACCAGGCCTGGAATTAGGAAGACTCATCTTCCTGAGTTCAAATCTGACCTCAGATCCTTACCAACTATGTGACCCTCGGTTAGTCACTTAACCCTGTTTGCCTCAGTTTCCTCATCTGTAAAACGAGCTAAAGAAGGAAATGGCACACTATTCTAATATTTTTACCAAGAAAATTCCAAAAAAGGGTCACAAAGAATTGGACATGGGGGGCAGAGCAAATATGGCGGCGTAGCAGCAGCAACATATCGCAGCTCTCACATAGCCACCCCAAAATACCCATAAAATAGGACTCTAAACCAATCCTAGAACGCCAAAACGCACACAAAGATACTTCCCACTAAAGTCAGCTCAGCTACAAGGAACCATATCAGCACTGCGAACCGAAACCAGCCTGGCCTGAAGCTGCGGCTGTGCCCCGGGGGCAGCTGGGCAGGAGGTGCAGAGAAAGCTCTCAGGTGAGGGATTAGCACCAGCTGTGTGAGTGGGGATTGTGAAAGGGGGAGATAAGCCTCTGGCGGAAAGGTCTCCAGAGCGGAAAAGCGAAAGGCGGAGGTTTTGCACCGGCCTCCGGGTTGTAGCTTCCCGCCCTCGGCCTGCAAAAAGCAGGGGGACTGAGCGATTGTTTTCAGACCAGTGCTCTCGCGTTGAGCGGCCTGGATCCAGATCGTCGTCTTGGGCCTCGGTCTTGGAGTCTTCATTATCCAGTCAGCCGGAAGTCTACGGCAGCCGGGAGGACCCCAGTGATTTGGGACCGAGCTTTCCCTTCTGGAAGCAGAGCCCCACAGATATTTAAAAAAAAAAAAATCAAATCACGGTCTGAACAACCATGAGTAAGAATAAGAATAGAAAGTTAACTAAGAACAGCTCCCAAACCCTA
>CM053591.1:27381533-27414299 GCA_028646515.1 Pseudochirops corinnae | reverse complement strand
CTGACTTTTCCCCCTGGACTAGGTAAATGATATGTTTGATTAAAGTAAGATTGTTAACCATTTTGAGTTGCTTTCCTTTAGAAAAGCAGATCTAAGAACCTGTGCTAGTAGCCGCCCTAGGCATGCTAGGGTGCTTGCTGTTACAGTCCCCAGCTAAATTTGTGTAAAAACAAATCCTATGTTTTTGAACTCACACTATTTGAGGTTATAATTATGTAAAACATAGTCATGGTTCCAGCTCAATGGAAATATACAGCATGGATTAGAGTCTTTCAAAATATACATATATGCACATAGTAAAGATTTTAAAACCCTTCAAAAAATTCGTATGTGGGAGAAAGGAAATAATACTAAAGAGAGGTACAATTAATTCATCTCTTTCCAAGTTTGGCAAACACCTTTATCACATGCCCCAATAAAGACAACAGCCATCAGTTAAATCATAAAATTGACAACTGAATTCATTAATGGATATTAGGTGCAATATTAAATGCAGTTATCACTTGCCAACTAGTAGAGATCTACCAAGTAGATTATATATTTTCCCAAGGTCTATTTCTCTTGTTCTGCCTGACTCATACTCCTGGATAGTTTGGGCTGTGGCCCAGTAGGGTCCAGGACTCTTGTTTCACAACTAAAAACATTTGAATTTGCCCTTCCTGAGAGCCCATGTTGTAATAAGATGCTTTAGAATGTGATTGTGCTATGTACATTGTAGTGGGAAAACTAATACCTGAACACTGGCTAGTGTCTTGGGGGGAAGGGGGCGCGGGTATGGCAAATTAATGAACCACTGTTCTGTTTGCATTTCTTTTGAAAAATGATAATCACTTAGAAAGATCTCATGCCTTGAATTCAGCTCTGGAAAAATCTTATCCTAAGGCCTGAGCTGTGAAATGCAACATGTGAAGAATTCAAATAAAATTTCATTTTTTCATGTATACTACTGGTTTTAATCAAAGTAAAACTCTTAAAGAAAATGACTAGCCTTAGCAACAGAAATGTGAACAGAATTCTCATTAATTTGTGGATTGTTCTTCTTTCCTTTGAACATCAGCTAGTGTTGAGTCTTTCTCTATAATATATTTTGTGCTTCTTCATATTCAAATATATCATAACATTAACAAGATGATCACATTTTGAGTGTTCAGGGATGGATGAAAAGCATATTTTATGAATAATAATAGTTTCTACATCAGCTGTGAATGACTTAGCTATTTCAACGATACAATGATCCAAGAAAACTATGAAAGACTTAGGATGAAAAATGCTTTCCATCCCCAGAGAATGAACTAATGGAGTCTGAATATAGGCTGAAGCATACTTTATTCACTTTCTTAATTTTTCTTGAGATTTGTTTTTGGTCTATGTTTTCTTTCACAACATGACTGTTATGGAAATGTTTTGTATGACTACACATGTATGACCTATAAGGAATTGCTTGCCTTCTCAATTATGGGAGGGGAGGGAATAGAGAGGGAGGAAGGAAGAGAATTTGGAATTTAAATTTTTTTTAATGTGTTAAAATTGTTTTTACATGTAACTGGGAAAAATAAAATACTAAACCAGAAAAAAAATAATCATTTCTGTAATAGTTGTAGAATGCTAAGATACAAAAAAATCATTCAATCTAACACACTGGAAAGCTCCAGGACTTCCTTCAGATGTCATCATCTACAGGAGTTTGACACTGAATTCCTGTTATGGGAATCTGAAGATCTTCCCTGCCCCAAGGCCCTTTGAGGGGCTTAAGGGGCTCTGAGAACATTCCCCTATTTGAAAGCCTACTCTGCCCCCTAATAGGCTGAATATGGTCATGTGCAGCCTGTGGCAGGAGGCTTGTTTTTTTGGGAATGCCCACGCCTTGTAGCTTTGTGATTGGGCAGTGCGTCAAGAGGGCTGTGACATCCTTCAAGCCAGGAGAAGGCTATATATAGCCTGATGTGAGGTTTTGCTTTGGGGCTCACTTTGAGAAGAGTTGTGTGCTTTGGCCAGACGAGACTCTGGGAAGCCACTGAGCACCCCAGCTTTCAAAAACCCAGATGTTGGTGCTTCCCTCTCTGGTAACTGAATAGGTATGGATGTAACGGTCAGACGACTGGAAGTCCGTCTGCTGATCTGTTTCTTTGTCTGCTTGTAACTTCTGCTTGTATTCTCTGAAGTTCAGGGTGCTGACTTTTCCTCTGAACTAGGTAAATGATATTTATTTGATTGGTTAAAGTAAGATTGTTAACCCATTTTGAATTGCTTTCCTTTAAAAAAGCAGATCTAAGAACCTGTGCTAGCAGCCACCCTGGGTATGCTAGGGTGCTTGCTGCTACAATTCTCCAGAGCCATTTGGAGAGGAAACCTGCTGTAGTGAGAAGAACACTGGACTTGGAGTCAGATAATTGGGGATGGAGAGTCCTTAGCACCTAGCCACCTTTCTCTTATCTGTAAAACTGAATAATTGCATTATTTACCTCACAGGGTTCTTGTGAAGATCAAGTAAAACAACGCATATAAAAAGGTCTTTTTTCCTCTTCATCTGGATATGTGATTTTGTAGGTAGATCTAGGAAACTTCTATATGAGGAAATTCTTTTTACCAATGCAAATTGGCAACTTTTCTGCAACCCGATCTTCTAAAGTTGCCAGGAGTCATCAGGAAGTTAAATATCCTGCCCATGGTCACATAATCTATGTGGCAGAAGTAGGACTGTGGACCCAAATGTTCCTGAATCTAAGGCTGACTCTGTCTCTAGATTGTGCCACTCTGCCATGTGTTATAAAAATCACTGTTGACTATTATTATCAGACTATTTTATGAAATGTTGACAGCTAGCATTCTTATATTCCAATTTGTTTGCACAGCACCTTACATGTGTTCATTCATTTGATTTCCACAACAACCTGTTGAGATGCTACTTTTATTATCCCTATTTTACAAATTTGATAAAAACCTCTATTTTACAAATGAAACTTGCTCTTAGAGTTAGTGTTGGAGGTTGGATACAAACTCAGTTCTTCCTCACTTCAAGTCCAGGGTTCTAATCGCTACATCATCAAGCTGCTTCAAGAGCTTAGAATCACATAGTATAGTATAGAGTTTATCATTCAATGCAATGCACAGTTGCATAAAATGGGTATCTTTCAAGTTCCACTATCACACAGTGCTATTATCAGTAAGATGCCATTGCCGAGAGGTGAGATGCATTCATGAGCTCTTCATCTTTTTTTGGTAGGTGAGACACGTGTTGATGATTGCTAAGTATTGTCTGGCACATGTTCCCCAAGTCAGATGAGACCATTGGCAGTTCATACCTCCCTAATCCCAGGAGATCTGAATGACTCTTCTACACATTGCCTCCACATGCAGTGAAATCCCCCATTGTGCTCAGTTGGTGCCAGACATTGGTCCTGTTATAATCAAACTGTCCAGATCTCTCAAGAATCTGTATTACTCCTTGTCATAATTCTATGTAGAAGGGGGCACGTGGGCTGATAACAGTGGCCTAAAGTCATCAGATGTTCATTAAAATCTCTAAGCCAATTTGAGAGCCCTGAGACAAGTGACTGTCTAATTAACGAACTAACCCCTGATAGTTATAATTCCAAATATGGAAGAGCTCTCCTAATCAGCCCATCACTTCTCTTCGTTCCTTCCAGTAGAAGTCTGGTTTTACTCAGAGACTTTTTGTCTGGACAATTTACAATTCAAGTATTGCCATTCTTTCTGGATGCTTGCTCTTGTCATCTGTAGCATCCTCCATGACATAGCAGCTTTAGTCCCTTAGAATTAGATAAATTGATACTAATTTCACAACCTCTGGATCAAATGTACAGTGTAACCAAATGCACTCTATTATCAAAGGCCAGAAGAATAGCCATCTATTACAAAACCCTTTTCTCTCATTTGAAAATGGACAAATAACATAAGGAGGAGGGCAGGTTCTGAGACTGTTGGAAGGTACAAGATCTTTCACATTAATATTCCATCACATCTGATCATGTGTAAAGTCAAGCACAAGCAGCTCTCCTGAGGACTGCTGTTGTAAATAACTTTAAGGTTCTTATCACATAGTATAGTGAATTCTCTATTTATTCAACAGTAAACTAAAGCAAAACATTCACAGAAATCAAAGTACAACATTCACAGCAATATAACATAACAACTTATTACTAAAGTGGTCACATATTCTTAAACAAAAGATATCATTCAGTAAGTCACAATCTGAATCAATCAATATAAAGTACCCATCTAAAGTCTTTTCATCTTGATTGGAGACTGGCTTTCAATCATCCTTAACTCAATCATCCTTAAGAAGCAATCATCCTTAAGGAGTAAAAAGTACAAAGGTCTCCCACCGGGTAGGTCATATTGTCTTAATCTCATCAGCCAGCACTAAGTACCAAAGTAAAGATCCTTTCATCTTGACAAGACTGACTTCCAAACTCCATGGTTCTTCTTCCATGCTCTCAGCTCTTGCCTGAATCCACCCAACTCTCACCTGAATTCACAGGTAGGCAGCTCCCAGCTCCCAGCTCCTGTTCCACCTCCTGTTCCAACTCCTGCTCCAGCTACACACATCAAATTTAGCAGAGTTACAACAATATCCACACACACTGTCTGCACTATCATCAATTCACTTTCTGCCTGTGAAATCAACACAAGTCAACAGACAGACTGCTTCTGTCTGACAGAGTAACACAAACACACAACAAGACAGAGTACTGACACCACAATGTTTTCCCTCTCAGTTCTGCTCAGTCCCAGCTCATGCTCAAGCTTTTATATCATTAGCTCCTTTCTGTTCCCTCCTTCTTCTTACAGCCTTTGTGTTCTGGTCTTTGACAAGTTCCTCCCACTGCGGGCTTCACAAGTTCTGTTTCTAACAAAGACTTGATATAACCAGGTGAAGCTCAAAGGCACTTGAAGAGCTGAAACAAGGAACCAATGTACTAGTACATCACTAGTACTAGTACAAGGAACAAGTACTATTTTGCTTGCCATTACATCATGCCACAAAGGAAGGACCGTCATCATTGTTGTTCAGTCATTTCAGTCATGCCCAACTCTTTGTGACCACATTTGGGGTTTTCTTGGCAAAGATACTGGAGTAGTTTGCCATTTCCTTCTCCAGGTTTGCCATATTCTTTTCCACTGTCATCATTATGTGCTGTTAGTTCACTTGTGAAGAAACTTGAGGTTTCATCAATGTAGGTAGCTTCCTTCCAGGAACCCTCTTTCTGCTAATAAAGAGCATCTCTTTCTTTTCAACTGAAAGTTGCCCCAGGGGCACTGAGGGATTAAATAAATTGTTCAGGGTCACAAAGCACATGTGGCAGAAGCCAGACTTGAGCCCAAAGACCTTCTATCAGCTACACCATGTTGTCTTGCATCTGAATTGTGCCAGCTAAATTTGCTTCCTCTAAAGCTGTTGGTGCAGGTGGAAGCACCCCTGGATATTTCTAATTCAGATACCACATGTGACAGAGGTGGGACTTGAATCTAGGTCTTTCTCACTTTAGGGCGTGCTCTCTGTCCACTGCATAACAATCTCTCACTGTTATTCATACCTATATGATATGACTGTATTAATCCCAAAACTGGCTTGTATAGAACCTGAGTCACATGATCATCTTCTGAATGCCATGGGCTCTGGGACACTTACCTCCATTTGAATCCCATGTATAAACATTGATTGTTGACTGCAATAAATTGTCAACTGGTATTTTATTATTAAAGAGAGTCTCATGAAAGACAAACAAAAGGTTCACTCACTCACTTGGAAGTGTAATTGTTACATAAATCAACCAATGATTCATGTGGTTTTCTTCCTCCCCCCCTCCCCCATCAATGCAGCTTATATTTGGTGTTCAGACCAATGTGATACCCCTTAGAGCATTAACTCTTTCAAGCTCTCAGACCATGATTACTCTGAAAGAGTTCTTCATAAATGATGCTTTTGTGACTAGAAAAGAACTGACAACATAGCTTTCACAGGTTATAGTCCCAAAAAATAGCTGACCACAAACTGTGCTCATAATTTTAGGTTAGGACATGGTTTCCCAAACGAATTTGGCCCCAGGAATACTTTAGGACAGTAAATAGATGGAGAGCCTATAAATGCTGGTCACAGGGGCGTGGGAGAGCATGAAATTATTCTGTGGACAAAGGAAGGGTCATCATCATAGTATCACAGTATTAGAGGTCCAGACTTTGAAGTGCCTGAAGAAGTCACCTAGTCTAACATTCCCACTTTAAACAAGTGAAACCCAAAGACAAGTTAAGTAGCTTCCTCAAGTTCACAATTCATTTAAGAGTTGAAGGAAGGATCTGAACCTAGGAGGTCCTCTGACTCCAATCTGTGCTCCTTCCATTGTGGGAGGGAATCAGAAATTTTAGCACACAATAGGGGGAATATATATGCATATATGTGTGTTTCATATTTTAAAGGGAAAAATATCATTAGTTTCATGGATCCTGTATTCACACAGTGTTCCACAGAATCATTTAGGAAATGCTGAGTTAAGCAAGTGCGCAGTGCCTGGCACATAGTAGATCCTTAACAAATGTTTATTGATTATTGCTGGAGGGCTGTGTGATACTATAAGGTGCTATTTCCTTTTTTTTTTAATTGACTTGTTTATTTACTTTTAGTTTACAAGATTCAGTTCCACAGTCCCTTGAGTTTCAAATTTTCTCCCCTCCCTTCCCCACCCCATGGTGGCGTGCAATCAAGTATAGAATCTACTGCTATTTCTTTTTCTGATGAAATTCCATCAAAAGGGGGCAGCATTGTGTTACCATGCAGAGAGATCCTGGTCCTGTCATTTACTAGCCACAGGACCATGGACAAGTCATTAAACTTCCTCAGGCCTCAGTTTCCTCACTAGAAAAGCAGGGATGATAGTATCCAAACTGCATACTTCACGGGATTGTTTTTGAGGAAAGTACTCTGTAAACCGTAAGGGGCTGTGTAAATGTAATTATTGTTATTTTTTTTCTCTTTGATCTCAGATAAGATGAAATTTTCTTTTTTTAAACTTGAGCGGTAGTAAAAGACCTTTTAGTCATTTCAAAACTAGTCTCTAGCCCATGTACTTCTCTGTCTTTTGTTCAAAGATTTTTTTTCTTCCCAAAATGAGCTTGAAAATCTGTGACAGGTCAGTTTTCTGAAAGGAATAAGTCTCATAACTTTTTTTTTTAACTATAGCAAGCTCTTTATTCACATGAGAAATACATACTAAAGTTTTTGGGCTGGTTTCAATTATTTTTCTATTTATATAAGACCTGTACAGCTCAGAATTGTAGATTAGTCCCAGTGAAACTTGTTTTTCTTTTTTTTTTAGAGCTTTTTCTGCCTCCGATTAAATTTCAAAAGGCAGAAATGAATTTCAAAAACAATTTGTAACACACCATTAAAGCTAAAAAAAAAAAAAAACCCTTAGAAAATACCCATTTTAAGATTTTATACTGCAAGGCCATATTACTTTCCCACACTGCAACAGGAACCCACATGTATATGCAAAAATAAGTGATCCTTCTCCTCTCCCCAATCCTATCCCACATGACGTTGTTTGGGATTACTTTGCCCGGGAGATGCTACCTTGAGGAAAACACTGCATTTTTATATAGTGTGTCCCAAAATTCTTAGTGAGGACTTAGTTATTGTAGCTCGATATACTGCTTGATTTTTGTATTAATGAATGGACCCCGGGTTTTTTAATTCTCTCTTGTTAATAACAACCTACTCTACAGAGGACTGAGAAAGCTGTGAGGACTGGTTGGAAATCTTTTCCTCTTTCCCTCCCCAACTCCCTTTTAAAATAAATACATAATATTTCAATAAACGCTAAGAACTAGGCAGCCTCAGGGTCACCACTTATTCACAACACCCTTGATAACAGAAGTATAGCTAGGATTCTACTGGACACAGCACTGCGATCTGAGGCAACTCTGAGCTTGGCACAGTTGTGGCCACCGCTGGGCAGCTGCGCTCTCACTTACCACTGGATGATGCTGCTATGCAGGCTTCTGCTGCTGCTACTGCTACCACTGCCACCGCTGCCACTGGACGGAGTGCCCCGCAAACCCTCCGCCATGCCAGGGGAGTCCCGGGGCGGAGGGAGGAAAGAAGAGAAGAGGGCACGAGTGGCAGCGCTTCTGCTTCACCAAGGCTGCATCGGGCTGGAGCGGCCGGCCCCACGGGTGTTTACTTTAGAGTGGAGCGCGTGGGGGTGGGGGTGGGGGCAGAACGTGGTCTCGAGGTGCCCCCAGGTCCCGTCCACCCCGTCAGTGCGCAGCCAGCCTCCCTCTTCTCTCTCTACAGGATTTCTTTCGGGGTACTTATCACAGACTCCCAGAAAGGGCTGGGAGACTATACAGATGTTAGTCAATCTCTCATGGGTACCCCTATCATTCAACAATTCAGCTCAATTTGCACTTTCAGAAGAACAAAATCACGTTTACATACTAATAGAAGTTTGCATTCTTTTAACTTAAATGATAGGGGGAGCAGATACAGAGAAGGTGAAAGGAATTGTGTGAGAAATAGAATTAAAATTTTATGAGACCCTAAATTAGGTATGTTAAGTGTAAGATGCACTGTACATTGAATAAATATGTATGTGTACACACACACACACAAATATATGTTGAAAGAAAAAACAATAAAAAAAAAAGCTTTCGATTTTAAAAGAAAAATCAACTCAACAAACACTGGGGGGAAAACAGGCAGAAAATGAAACAGTCCCTGCTCTCAAAGAACTTTAAAACACAGGGAAAGAACTCTCCATCCTTCCTTCCTTCCTTCCTTCCTTCCTTCCTTCCTTCCTTCCTTCCTTCCTTCCTTCCTTCCTCCATTCTTCCATTCCTTCCTTCCTTCACATAGGGAATCATACACTTATATGTCGGTGCTCTGCTCAGAGGAATATAAATTTCTTGAAATAGAGCTCCATTAAACCAAGCCTCAATTGGAGGCTTCCTCCTGAAATGTTTAAGGTATCATAGGAGACAGTAAGTAGGGAGAAGAATTCAAAAATAGTAAAGCTGATTCCTGCCCTCAAGGAACTTATAATCTAGTAGGAGAAGCAAGACTTACACAAATGGTTGTAATACAAAAGTATGTAAGTAATAATAATAACTAGGATTTATATGATGTTTGATAGACCTTAAAAAATAGTGGTGGGCTTATAGTCAGGAAGACCAGGGTTCAAGTCCTACCTTTGAAATATATTAGCTGTACAGCTATGGAAAAGTCATTCAACCTCTCAGTGCTTCAGGCAGCTCTAAGAATGTAAGTTACCAAAAAGCTGCCATGTCTATAGAGGGAATTTATAGGAGATGGTAGTTGTAAGGTATGATTGAAATTTGTTTCCACAGAAATTATCATTCATACTGGTGGCTAATGTCAGAGACAAAACTGCTTGTAGAGAGGGCAGTGGAGGATGTTGACTGCCTGGAAATCAGCTTATCTACTACTTTTCTTTGTTCTGAGAAAGGCTTTTTCTTGTATTCCTGCAAGAACTGCCAGGCTAGGTCTCCTTTACAAAGGATGAGAATGAGGTCCGTTAACCCAGACGGGGTCTTAAATAATAGGACTTTTATCATCGATATCCTGGGTTCTAATCTTCAAACTCACAGCTTTTGTCGATTTCCTTAGCAACTGAAAATTCTTCTCTCATCCTATCTGATGCAAATAGACTAAAAGTATAAAGAACAAAGTATATGAAAAGTGAGAGGGGTATTGATCTTGGGAAACGAGAAGATGTAATCAAGGGGTGAGATTTAGTGAACCCTGGAATCCTGACCAAAATAGGGCAAGGTAGGAAATTCAAATCTGGACAGATTATAAAAGGGCTTTTGTAACTATCTTAATGTATGCTTGCACCTGACCTTTTTGACAAAGGGTTAGATGTCAAATCACCCATCTGAAATGACATGAAATAAAAATCTGTTTTTCTAAGTTCACTCAGGGCCAGATGGAATTTTTGCTAAGATGATTTTACAACAGTAGTCAAGGTGCTGGTGGAAGTTTGACTTGCCTGGGACATGCTGCCTCATGTCATCGCATTGTCATATAATAAGTTCATAAGAAAGATATATAAAGGGATAAAGTAATTAAAAGGAGGCAAGAAACTTCCAATTGAAGGAATTAAGGAAAACTTCGTGAAAGATGAGCATTTCATCAGGACCTTGGAAGAGGAACACAAGATCTTAAGAAAGAGATGGATGGGGAAGGAAGAGGATGGGGAGAGAGAATTACAGAGAATTTCATGGGAACTCAATGAGAAAAAGTAGAAAACTAGAAAGACAGGAAAGATCAGTCAGTGGCAAATAGTCCAATTTTGTCAGAACATAAGGAACAGGAAAGGGGCGGTTAGGTGGTGCAGTGAATAGAGCACGGGCCCTGGAGTCAAGAGGATCTGAGTTCAAATGTGACCTCAGACACTTAATTAACACTAGCCCTGTGACCCTGGGCAAGTCACAAAATCCTAATTGCTCTGCCCTCCCCCTACCAAAAAGAAAAAAAAAAGAATATGAAAAAGAGCAGTATGAAAGTTACAGAGGTAAGTGGAAGCCACATTATCTAGGGCTTTGAATGCCAAGCTAAAGTGTTTAGATTTTTTAAAATACATGATGGGAATCACTGAAAGTTTTTCATTAATGAAGTAACATGAACAGAACTAGAGATTAGGACGATGAATTTGGTAGCATTGTATAGGACAGGTTGGGATGGGGGAGAGAGTCAGGAGGTTATCAGAATAATCAAAAAGATCATTAGGGTGGAAAGGGTGGGAATGGGAAGGAAGGGATTGATTCAAGAGCTGTCACGGTCATTAGAACTTAGTAAATTTAGAATTCTAAAAGTCCCTCCCCCACCTCGTCCCCCAGAAGGAGAAGCAAGATCAGAGAACCGTTCTAAAATTTAAGGACTGGAAGACAAAAATAATGGAGGTGCTGCTGGGAGAATGGTGGTGCCATGTACAAAAACAGGCAATTTGAGAAGGGTAATTTTGGGGGGAAAATAAGGAGTCAGTTTTGGATGTGCTCTGTTTGTCATCCCATTATCCATCAATCAATAATCAACATGCCTTATTTATTAAGCACCTATTACGTATAAGGCACTGTGATTAATACTAAGGATATGAAGATATGAAATAATCCCTTCTCTCAAGGCTCTTCCATTGTCACTGAGAACACATATGTAAGTATTTATAGTAAATATAAAGCGAGTAAATAGAAATAAATGAAAGAGAAGAGGGAGGGAGAACACTGGCAGTTGGGGGGTGGAAGGGAGGCAGGATGGAATCTGTAAAGGCTTCTTGGAGAAGCTGGTGCTGCAATTGTCCCTTGAAGCAACAGAAAGCTTCTATGAGGCAGAGGAAAGAAGGGTGTGTACTTCAGGCATAGAAGATGACCGGAGCAAAGGCATGCAGATGGGAGATGGAGTAACAATGGAGTGCCTTATGTGAGGAACGTAGAGAAGAGTTTGGCTAGATCACAGAATCAATCGGGTTTTTTTTAATTTAATTTTTTAGTATTATTTAACAAAATTTTTGAGCTCCAAATTCTCTTTTTACCTCAAGGTTGCTCCCCCAGCCACTGAGAAGGCAAGCAGTATCATCAGCATTATACACGTGAAGTCATGCAAAACATCCTTCAGGTCTATAAAAAAATGCTTATGTCCAGTTTACGAAATGAAGAAAGTGAGGCTGCTTCACCATGGGATCACATGTGCCTAGGGTGGCCTAGAGGCATCCTGTTAGGGAGCATTTGCTAGGCCCAAGAATCTGAAGCATCTATAAAGTGCCAAGGCCTCTATGTTAGTCCAAACTATTACCCACGCCAAGAGCAAGCCTAGAGCTAGAGCTCTTGGTGATAAGACATTAATAGAAGTAGTAACACCAACTCCCCGAAGGCTCTGTCTGTAATGTCTCCCAATTTTCTGTTGTCCCGGCAGGAGTTATGCTTTCCTGTAGCTGCTGCCTAATGCATCCCATCCCCTCCCATGACTGTCTACCTTTTCACCCCTTTGTTCAGTCCTCACCCTTCTCCATCACTTTCTGTTTAAAGCTGTTCTTTCCTATGAAATGTCCCATGAACATAATGACCATATGTTCCAGTTTTTCCCAGATAATCCTGATTTCCAATATTCTGTCCCATTCATCAACCAGAAGGAAAAAACAAAATCCTTTTTTTTTTTTTTTGGTAGATAGATTTAAAGTTTTAAGGGAGCTTTGAAATACTCTAGATCAATCCCTTCATTTTTATAGACAGGATCACTAAGGTCCAAAGAGGAAATAGCACATCCAGGATTTCTACCTAGCTCTTGAAGACAATGCGGAATGGTGGAAAGAGCACTTGTTCTGGAGTCAGAAGACTTGGGTTCTCTGATGCTTGCTCTGGAGAAGTTATTTAATTTTCCTGGGGCTTCAGTTTCCTCATCACTAAAAAGAAAGAGTTGGACCAGATGTCTTCTGAGGAGTCTTCCAGCTCTACGTTTATAAATATATATCTTGATTTTTGGTTCAGCAAATATGGTCATGGTCCTCCTTTAAGAGACTTGGGATGGGAATCTTAGCTTAGACTATCTGTCACACCTGTTGTTGTCTGTCCTTCTTTCTTGAAGAGGACCAATGACATCAGGAGGGCAATGTCTCAGTTTGCAAGAGAATAAAATTTGAGTGAGGCAGAGCTCTGAGAAGTCATCACTCTCTCCTCCAAAATCATCAGAGTCCAGTGGCAAGACATAGGTCAGGAAGACTGGTGATGACTCCAGATGCAGTGGGAGATCTTGGCCTTTTTAAGCTAGGTCTTTCCCAGATCTCAGTTTGTCTGAGGCAACACCCATTCAGTAATTAAAGACTAGGTAGGAATGGAGGCAAAGGATGACCTAGTTTGCCTTCACAAAAGAATCATTCTGGGAGGGGAAGACCCTCAGAATTTTCCTGTCACATCTGGGTCTTCATTTTCCAGTTTCTATCAGTCTCTTCCTATAATGGACTCTGGAGAGAATGAATGAATGAAGCATTTATTAAGTTCTTACTGTGTGCAAAGTACCGTACTTAGTTCTGAGGATGCAAATAGAAAAATAAGACAGTTGCTGATCTCCAGAAGTTCACATTCTAATGGAGGAGACACTGCATATAGAAAGTTTCAGTGGCAATTCAGATGGAAAAGCCTCATGGTCCTTAGGCTGTAGTAGCAAAGCAAAAGGTAATGTGTTTTCTTATGTCACTTCCACTGATAAAATATGAGTTTCCAATGTTGACCCCTTTGATGGTTCAAGGATCTTTGATGGGCATTCAATAACTGTGACTATATCACCTGAGGAATAGAAGCCATAGAAAGACTGGCTTCTTTCTCAGTTTGCCAGTGACATGACAGTCAACTGGGATGACTATAAATCACACGTATTGTGTAATCTTGGGCAAAATACTTAACCATTCCGGGTCTTAGTTTTTCCATCTGTAAAATTAGACAGTTGGAGTATATGCTCTCTAATTTCCCTTCTGGTTTTAAATGATCCTTTAATCTTCATCCTTTCCTTCCACTGGTCCAATGGAAGAGTTTGGCTTGGGAAGAAAGCACCTGTGATTCCTACACAACCTTCCTTTCATGGTCTACTCAGTAAGTTGAAAATGGAAGAGTCAGATTTGGAAAAATTGAAAGAGATTCATTCCTCTGGAATATGTTATTGTTGTTGTTTTGTTTGTCTATTTTGGATTTTTTTTTAATAAGTAGGTCAAGGAAGTTCAAGTATTCAACCATTTTTTCTTATTTCTCTCTGTCTCTGTCTCTCAGTTTGAATTAGCTTTAATTTGTTTGGTGCCACAGTAGAGGGCAGCTAAGTGGTGAAGGGGATAGATTACCAGGCCTAGAAGTAAACAAAAATTTAAAAGTTCCACCAACATTCTTTTTAAAGTGAAAAAACCTACTTTTGCATAAAGCTTGAGAACGACTCATCTAGTATATGAGTGTTCCATAATCCCTGAGGAGCAAGTTTAAAAAGAGGTTTGAGAACCACTACTCTATATGCAGAGATGTAATACCCCACTGTCCTAGGAACTGTTCTGAGAGGAATGCCAGATGGAGGGAAAAACCAATTGACTGTAATCATGTGAGATGTAGTGCTCCTATTTATTAAATGAAACAATTATAATCTCCTATAAATTTGCTTCAGTACAAAATGGTTCTGAAACTGCAGAACTGACTGAATACTTTGTTTAAGCTATGAGCATTCCACATGCCACTGCCATCCAAATCAACTATTTTGCTGCTTTTGTTGTACAGCTGTCTCATGTTCAGATGTCAGCTGTGTTAGTTGCTAGGTGTGCTATAGAGTTATAAAGATCCTGGTACATGGTAAGTACTTAATAAAAGCTTTTAAAATTCATTGATCCTCATAAATAGAACTATAGCTGGTCATTTTTGTGCCCAGGGCAAATCATAGTAAATGGGTCCTCAGTTGACTGATGAGAGGGCTGGGGGGGCCTACATGGAAAAAAGCCTATTAATAAATCTCAAGCTCAGCTGTCTCTATGTTGCTGAAGGGCTACACAGGCTGTAAGCCCCCTCTAAATTTCACTGCTTTGGGATAAAATTCCATTGACCTGTCCTAGTTTCTACCCTGAAGATTAGGTTTCTGGTGAATTAGTAGAGCTGGGTAGAACACTATGCAGAGAAGTGTGATGGAACCAGTTATTAGGACTGGAGAGAGATGATTGTTAAATTTTCAGTATGACATTTATACCCCAGAAATCAGAAAACACTACAAATACAGAGTTTATTTATTGTGCTATCGAGACTTTAAAAATTGATGGAAAAATGATAATTTGTATCAAACTTAAGTGTCACACACATACATGTATGTGTGTGTGTTTATATATATATACGTGTGTATATATATATATATATATATATATATATATATATACTAGTTAAATATTTACCAGTACAACCCCAGTACTATGCAAATCAGGCCAAGCATTTAATTGTTCCCAAACTGGCAAGTTTACTTTACTTAGTTCCTTGATCATATTATATATTCTGTCTAGCCGTCTTGTCTAGCAAATATGGACCAAATACACACCTACCAAAATGATCTAGCTGACAACTGAGCATAAGACTATTGTCCAATCAGATCAGTATAAGAGTGTGAGTGGCACATAAGGTCATGTGGAGGACTGATAATTTAAATAAAAGTTGCTGCTGGTCCAGTGAAAACTTTATCACTACTACTAGGGGAAAAAAATAATTGCTAAGATCATAAAATACAACTTTAGAGTCAGAAGGGACCTTAGAAGTCCTAGATCTTTGACAGATGTGACAACTGAAGCCAAGAAAGGTTAAGTGATCTCTTCATAAGATCATCTAGGATTTGAAAGAAGATCTTCTGATTTATGATCCATGGGATTTCCCCTGGACGACTGCCTTATTGGTGATGAATTGGCACTGGCATCTTCACTGCATCAACTTCAATGTAGATAACTTTGTCAAAGCTTTAGTCTAGGAGTAGTGAGTTCCATATTCTGAAACTTCATCCATGATACTGCAATATATTCTGTAGAGTGGAAATGTTTACTGTATAGTGTACAAAGAACCTCTTGGATGTCATAAAAGGAAACTGAGTTACTAATACATAACATGGACCTCATTAGAGGAGAGTTTCATCACCTATAAGGCAATACATTCACTCATCTATTTTATCCACCTATTCTCATTGTAAAGAGCTTCTAGCATACTTATTTTTCAGGGCTTTGTATCTTATCTCTTCTTTACCCCTCAATAACTCTATTCCAGAATTTTAACCCTTAATGTCCAGTAACCCGTAGCGGGACAAAAGAAATAGCTTGAGTCTTAGGTGATTTAAAATCCTGACTTGTCACTCTCATATTACGCACATTGGACTTTGCTTCCGCCAGAGAGTACATCTCATTCCAGATAAAAAGAGTCTCTCTTTGCCTACTTAAGACTAATTGGTTGCCAGCTTAGCCAATTAGTCTCATTTCACCTTCTAAAAAGGCACCAGCTGTGCCTTATCTTTGCCCAGAACATCCCCTGGTGCTCAGGGTTCAGCTCTCATTCAATTTTTGCAATTTCCCATTTCTGTGGATGCACCCAGGTGCCTTGAGGCAGTGACACATTTTTAATAAGTCTAATGAGTAAAAACAAAGAGCTGCAGCTCCAGCTAATGCTATTAGGCTAAGAATGCCCAAAGTAAATGTATATTCTACTTTAATTAGCATTTTCATGGACAGTGCATTATATACCCCACACACAAAAGGCTTTGCCTTCAGTTTCAACCACAAAATAAAGCACACTCAAGCAATTAGGATTTTAACTCAGTAAGTTACAGAGATGTTCAAACTGTACTGAAGCAAAAGGAATTTGGTGGAGTGGTGCCAGATTGCTATCATATGTTCAAATGTTCTGTGGCCTGGATTCTCCTTCTGTGCCCCTATCTGTCCCTTGCTTCATTTGAATTAAATGGAAATGCCACATTGAAGAGGATGTATATGATGAGAAAATCCTTTTAAAATAGGACGTTCCTTCGAAGACACCCCTCGCTTCACCAAAACCACATCAACATCCCCCTTTACCATATTCTAGATTGGAATACTCTTTTAGAGTATTTTAGGGGCATTAGGAAGCAAATCATTGATGTAGAAAAGTTGTTTCAAGCAACTCACATATTCGCTTCTTCTCCCCCTTTCTCCAGAGGTCATTTGGAAGGCGGGCCACATGTGGTATAACAAACAACATTATCTCCAGATGGAACTCCAAGTATGTGCGGAATGAAAGGAATAGCCTTAATTCTCCACAGTGGACTTGGAAATGGCAATTGATAAAGTAATACACTTTAGTTTTTTCCCCATGTAGAACACTAGGAACTGGTAGGAAATCATATTTAGCATCATAGAACCAGAAAGGACTTCGGAGAACATCAAGCCTAACCCACCTCATTTTGGAGATGAAGAAACTTGAGTCCCAAGAAGGTTAAGTGACTTATCTAAGGTCACACAGATATTAGAGGTCAAGGATAGGATTCAAACCCAGGTCCTCTGACTTCCCAGTCAATGCTCTTTCCACCCTGCCAAATTACCTTTTAAGATCCAGCTGAAATGACAATGGGGAGAAGAAATGATATTCTATTTTTTGTGAAGAGACTACCAGGGATATTTTTGAGGGAGCTAAAGTTTTGCAATATTTATGTTATCTTAATTCAACAAACATTCATTAATACTGCCTCCTATGTACTCTGGGTAAGATGCTGAGGATACAATAACAAAAAAACAAAACAAAACCAAAAAACCTGGTAAGCTCAAGAAGGGAAAATCATCATGAACAGGAGGAATCCGAGTCTGAGTTGAATTCTTTCTAAAAGAGTTGGTAAAGGCATAAGACAACAATGACTTCAAATTTGTGAAAATCATGTTTTTTTAAAGTGTTTTTCCCCCTCCTTTCTCTCTTTGGTTTGTTTTCAGTTTACAAATGCAGGACTTTCTGACTTTTCGTGGGAGAATGCCTTCATCTTTCGTTAGGGTTCAAATTCATCTTTTTGGTCAAAACATGGCTACAAAATTGCTTATTGCCCTATTTTAGCATGAAATTGCAGGCCTCACTATGCAAAATGAGACTTACTATGGAATGCCCAACCAAAATAAATTATATACGTTTGAAGTATTCCCCAGTGGCTAGCACTGGATGACATCAGACTCTTTTCAGAGCTGTATGACCTCTTACTACTAATTAGCTATTGGAATCACAGGCAAAAAAAAAATTTGATAAAGACTGCTTTGTACAAGCATCTGCTGATGTATTATGCAGAAGAGGTGAAGTAAACATATGTCACCAGATGGCTCAGAGTTTTAAAATCAAGTGCATTTATAAAAATAAACATGTCTTTACCTTAGTTAAAAACTAGTGACACTAAGACATAAAATCTTCAGTCCACCCTGCTCACAGCTGTCAGGAAAATCCTTCTCAAATATAATTTGCATCATGTCACTCCCTTGCAAAATTTGCTAGGTTCTCTATTACCTATCAGATCAAATCTAAATGTGGCTTAGCATTCAAAACCCTCCAACATTTCACTATGACCTCATCTCTCATTATTCCTTTACACCAGCGGTTCTCAACCTGTGGGTTATGTTCAATTTGAAACAATGAAAATACATCCTACCCATCAGATATTTACATTACTATTCATAACAGTAGCAAAATTACAGTTATGAAGTAGCAACGAAAATAATGTTATGGTCGGGGGTCACCACAACATGAGGAACTGTATTAAAGGGTCGCGGCATTAGGAAGGTTGAGAACCACGGCTCTATGCTGTGTCTTCAGTCCAATCAGGATGGGCTCCCATTCACTGTCCTATTTGTAACCTTTTGTAAATTTCTCATCTTGATTTTTGACTTTTAAATTCATATTTAGAGACAGGCCAGGTGGTCCAATTCCCTCATTTGTAAGTGAAGAAACCAAAATCCAGAAAGGGAAATCACTTGTCAAATGGTCACACAGGTAGCAAGTGGTATAACTAGAATTTGAACCTAGATCTTCATACTCAAAACCCAGAGAACACAATGCAGGGATTTATCTGTCAATTAATGTCCATTTCTACTTTCAAAATTTGGTTTATCTCTTTCTAGAAGAAACCTTTCCTGGTTAACTCAGCCCCACTTTGGTTATTGACTTCGCTTTTTATTCCTTCAATGTGAATGTACATTTGTAGTTTGCATTTGTACACAATTCACTCATTCTTGACCTGTATTTTTACATACGTGTGTATAGGTACATACACATAGACATATTCACACATATATGTACAGACATGGCTGTATATATGTGTATATTGCATATTGACATACATGTATATAAGAGTGTGTATTATGTGTGCATATATCCATGTGTATAGGTTTGTGTATTGTTGTTCAGTTGCTCAGTTGTGTCCAACTCTTCAAGACCCTATGGACAATAGCAATTCAACACTGTCTATGGGGTTTTCTTGGCAAAGACATTGGAGTAGTTTGCCATTTCCTTCTCCAGGTTAAATGATCTGCCCAGAGCCACACATCTAGTAAATGTATAGGAGTGGATTTTGAACTCAGGTCTTCCTGACTGCAGGCCCAGAATGTGATCCTCTGAGTCATCTAGCTGCCTCCAGGTTTATGCATACATATGTGTATATACGTACATATATTTATTGTATGCATATGTATAATACTATTCTTACATGCACATGTATGTGCAAGCACATATGTGTGGATTAATTTGTACACCTTGACTATATATGTATGTATATAAGTAGAAGTATAGGTACATATATATATTTCATGTATGCATATATGTATATATTTAATATGTGTGTATGAATATATACATCTTTTAATGGATGATCTTCCCTGATAGCTTCTGTGATGTCACTAAACTATTTTTAGGAACAATCAACTCCTTCCTAAGTGCATGAGGGTCCCTCCTCTTCAGGAAGAGTCTATATGTTTTTACTCTCAGATTATACATCTGTGCTTTTCCTTACCTCTTTCTTCTCTGTAACAGTTTTCCACTCTCTATCATCCTAACAAGGGTCAGGTCTCTCCTCCAATCAATCAATCCAAAAGCATCAATTAAAAGGGCAGCTAGGTTGGCACAGTGGATACAGTGCAAGCTCTGGAATCAGAAAAATTCATCTTCCTGAGTTCAAATCCAGACTCAAACACTTATTAGCTGTGTAATCACTTAACCCAATTTGCCTCAGTTTCCTCATCTGTAAAATGAGCTGGAAAAGGAAATGGCAAACCACTCCAGTATCTTTGTCAAGAAAACTCCAATGGGTTAACGAAGATATGACTGAACAACAAAGCAGTTAATGAATGCTTTATTCTTTCATGAGGATATGTGCTCTTTTTGTGTGAAGGTTTTGATCTTATTTATCAAGTTGAAATATGGGGAAAAAGAGAAGATCACCAAGAAATGCCTGACATCAAAGAATCCACATGACGCTTTCAGGCTTGTTTCAAGGGTTTTCACTGTTTCTTTGAGGGTTTGAAAAACTGGTGCCTGGTCACTGTAGCAGTGAGGAGTGAAATATAATTCATCTCCAACTTGTAAACAAGGTGCATTCCAAAACCTCCTTTGTAATTCAATTGTCCCAATAAAAAAGAATGGTATGGTGTTTAGATGTTCAGATCAGGCCACAAGAGTTAACTTAGCTACCTATATGACCTTGCTCATTTTGGACCGTAATATTAGAGCTAGAAGGTATCTTAAAGGCTGGACCAATGTCCTCATTTTACAGATGAAGAACTGAAGCCCAGAGAGATGAAGTGAATTACACCAGGTCATACCAGTAATACACAGAACAACTAGGATAGGAGTTTAAGTCCTCTGATTCCAAATTCAGTACTCTTTCCACTGGACCACACTGCCTCAAGTCATCTGGTTTTCAGATCCTTCATCTATAAAATGGAGAGATTGGAGTAAATGATGTCAAAGGGCCCATTCAAATCTCAATCTGTGATCCTATGATCCTTTAATCCCTGATATAATTGAAGTATAGTATACCACTGATATTGTTACAGGGGATAACAGAGTACTGAGATGAAAATCCCACAGTGACATTTATGAACTATGTGGCCTTGGGTGAGCTTCTCTGAGACCCAGCCAACTCTCTAAGACTTAGCCACTGACTTATAGAGAGCTGTGATTCTGTTACACATACACACACACACACACATATATACATATACAAATATATATTCTACTAGTGTGCTAGTATATAATACATATATACATATAATATATATTATATACACATTATATTATGTATATATATTATATATACATACAATATATATACATTATACACATAATATACAGTATGTATATAATATATAAATATGCATCTATATAATTCTACTAGTATACTTGATTCTACTAGCATACTATATAAACATCTATGATATATACATACATATTATATACAAATATACACATGTGTGATTCTATCAGTGTACTATCTAGGCAGGGGTGGGGAACCTGCAACCTCAAGGCCACATGTGGCCCTCTAAATCCTCAAGGGCAGCCCTTTGACTGAATCTAAACTTCACAGAATGAATCTCCTTAATAAAAGGATTTGTTCTGTAAAATTTGGACTCAGTAAAAAGACCACACCAAAGGACCTAGAAGACCACATGTGCCCTTGAGGCCGCAGGTTCCCCACTGCTGAGAGTGTCATCTATAATACGTGCGCACATATGATATACAAATATACACTTATGTGATTTTACTTCTGTACTATCTATTCTAGACACACACATACATAAAGAGAGACAAACAAGAAGGAGAGAGGGAACGAGACAGAGAGAGTGTTGGGAAATATATAACACTTGTCAGGCTGACCTCAAAACCTAACCCCCATATATAACCCTGCTTCTACGGTTCCAGGATTTGACCTGCAAAAAACAAATCAGCAGTGCTTAGAACACTGTCCCACCTGCACTCCCCACCTCCCCCATTTCGGCAGTGACAAGGAAACAAGTTGATTCTATGAAAACACCTCTTTACCATTGTCTCCCTTCTCCTTCCACAGCCAGTGATAGGATCAGCATTTCCCTGAAGAAGCTGCTTTCTTCTTGCCCACAAGTAGAGGAGGTTTTACCTAAAAGAAGACAAAGCTGTTCTAGGGCCAGACTGGCCTACTGCTTCCCTAACACAGCTTCCTTCCCCATACCACCCCTCTCCCACAAACGATAGGAGGTAGGCCGAGAACAAAACTGCCCCAGGAATTGACTGGCTCTGGCTTCCCTGATAGCAGCTCTTTGACTTGGTGGCTTTCTGAAGCTTACTAGAGCCCTTTTGCTATATGGAGACAAGGTGCAGGGGGACATCAAGAGAAACCAAGAGTTACTGTGTACTTATTACATATCTTTATGGCTGTGTTAGAGCAGAGTAAACCTCCTTTGGAAAATATTCAGTGATTTACAAATGCCTCGTTTTATCCCCTCATCAGACTAATAGCTGTGCCTCTGACAACAGCTAAGGCTGTCTTTGTCCTCTGGAAGAGCAAAACTCCTCCCAACACCTCAACACAGCGGACATCAGCCATTTGTATTTATGGTATGCTTTTAAGCTTTGTGCTTATAAATGAAATAGTGCCTGAATTCTGGCTGGAGCAATGAGAAAAGGAGGGAAGAGTTTTGTGTCTACTGAAGTTTAATTGTTCCTAGTTTGATAGGAAATATTTTCTCTGCTTTTTATCCTGCCCTATATTTTAGCCCATGCTTCAGCTGCTTAGTAAAAAGTTAAATCTGAATTGAGCCTACTGCAGCTCTAGAAGTGTCACTGGGTATTTTTGGTTTTTCCTTTAAAGTATATAAATATGAGTTTGCAAATACAATGCTCAGGAATTATACTAAGGGACGCAGGATCATTTCCCTACTTAGGATTAGTTTTATTTTTACCATCCACCACTCTTTCCCTGTGATTTTCTCAGGTTCAACTGTCCTCTTGCTGACAGGGTGCTTAGAACTGCTTCTCTCTGAAGCTAGCTCATTACTCATGGAGCAGGATGAGTGGGCTTAAGACACTGGCCTTCCTTTTCTCCCCCTCCCCCTTTTCCAGCTGCTGTGGCCAGGAATTCCCCTGCAGTGCAGCCAACCACCTCCACTTCTTCCTCTTGGCATTTCATGCTGGCATTACTTGATAAATGGTCTCCAGCTGTGCCAGCATTCTGCCTGTCCTTTTCTCCTTATTCTCTAACTCCCCTCCCTCTCCTTCCTTCTCTCATTTTTCCTTCTTTTTTTTCCTTCTGTCTCTCATGTCTAGGATAAGAAAAAGTTTTTTATCTGAATTCTTGTGGTACTAATAATAGTTCCTTACATTCCAACCTTGTAACCTGTTACAACATTACCAACCCTTTATATTTTAACCCCTGATGAAAATTTCCATATTTCCAGTTCTTTAGATGTCTATGAACATATACTTCATACATTCCTTTATATTCCTCCTTTCTCTCTTTTTTTTTTTTTTGCTCTCTCTTTGTTTTCTCTTTTGTTTATAACAGCTCTATAATTTGGATCAACCCTGTACTTAAAGATGAAAAGCTGAAGGACTGGCAGGGATGTGATATATCTCCACCCGTCACCAGAAACATGAAATGGAAGACTTAGGCTTGGATACTGGAGGAGAGCGAAGTGGAACTGATGCAATGCGTCAGGAGGATAGTGGTACCACCAACTAAAAGTCATGGGTAGAGATATGTCTGGATAGCAAGGCAGCAGCTGACTTCTCTTTGCTGATCCTGGTTCTTGAGTCCATTCATCCTGCTCCATTAATAATGATCTAGCTTCAGAGAGAAGCAATTGTAAGTGCCCTACCAGTAATAGCACAGTTGAACTTGAGAAAATCATAGGCTATGGAAAATTCCAAATATTATTCTGCATCTAGCAGAATAATATTTCTGTTCATGTTCTAGTTCATGTCCCATTTTGCAGAAGGACAAGAGTTCCTGAGTCTTCACCTAAAAGTGGACCTGTTGATTAGGTGAGTAGAACAATATTTGAGAATTATGTTGTGTTGTCGACACTACTGTGTCTTCTATCAGAAGATATAACTCTATCATAACTCTGCCAAGTTATACTAAACAAATCAAATCATGCATTTCCTAGAACTTTTTTTAGAACAGCTGTAGTCTAGGAACCACTGGGGTCTGCAGTAGAAATAGCCTAGGAGGTAGGCATTTCAAATATATACACGTAGTTAGGAATATTCTGTCCATCTTTGTTGGCAGCAAATCCTTTATGCCAAAGTCACCTGACTAGGGCTTAATATAACAGATTTAAGTAGAAGGTGTGGTTTCCAGTATGAGGGGACTCAGAAGTGATTCTGATTGAATAAACACAGTAACTACAGTAACCACAGGTGGATTGCTAGTGACCTGGCCACACAGAGAGAGATCAGAATTAGAAAGAAAAAGATGTCTGCTCTCTGAGAATCATTAAAAAAAATAAAAAGAAAACTTGATTCTTCTTTAGGTCTCTGCTCAGTAGTGTATAACTGCCAGGATGAACCTCCAACCACTTCATTTCTGCCTCGGCCTGATGAACAGGGCAAGGAGAATGGCTCTCCAAACTACATTGTCATTGTTGATCATCCTTCATTCTCAGAGAGGACCAATGACATCAGGAGGGTGATGTTTTGACTTGCAAGTGAATTGGATTTAAGTGAGGCAAGACTGTGAAAAGTCATCTGCCTCACTATCCTCCCCCAGACTCATCAGAGTCCAGTGGCAAAATATAGGTCAAGACAACTGGCAGTGGCTCCTTTTAAAGGATAGAAGCAAAGAAGATGGCAATGCCTCTTCTTTAATATTATTTCTACCTACAAAATGGCATTAGTTTCTGATGTTGAATCATTTGACAGTGGCAAGGTCTTTGGGAGCAAGGATTTATTTTTTTCTGGGTCTTCAATAACAGCTCTGTGAATAATTAGTTGCCAGACTGCACGTTCAGCAGAGTTGCTTCCCAGGATCAAGTCGAGAACTCTGGGCTGGAAACTTTGCTATTCTCAAGACTTGGGTTCAAGATCCTGAGTTGTCCCTATCAGGATGTGATGGGAGAAGGTGGTCTCTCCCTCAGGGTGCCATGCTTCTTCAGCTAGACTGGCTAGCTCTTTGTGTGTGGTAACTAGTTGGCAGTTGGATATAAATGGAGTAAAAAAGAATTTGAGGGAGCTAAATCTAGCAGAAATTGAGGAAAATCTGAAGGAGAACAATCTCCAGGCCCAGATATTAGTCCAAACTCTACTTCCAGGTTGAGAAAAGATCAAGGACAATTAAGAACATAAAATGATTAAGGAAGATCAAGTAGATTTAAGGAGTCAAACCTGAAGAATTCAGAAAGGATGAGGATTTCTTAACACCAGGGCAAAGCTCCACTGGCCTTAATTGTTTCATTGATTTTAGCTGAGACAGAAAGCCTAGTTTTGAATTCCAGCATGGTAACTTATTAGTTACATGACTTTGGGCAGACATTTCCCCATTTTGTTCCTCAATTTCTTCATCTATAGAAGGATAGAATTCCATTAAATTATTTCTAAGATGTTTTCGAGCTCTGACATTCCATGAGTTTTGTTTAGAGTTACAAATATTGTTGGGCTGAAATGGGCACTTTTCTCCAAAAGTTTCAAAATAACTTCATATTACACAGGTTTGAGCTCAAGTAGGAAAGGGACCCTGTAAGAGGCCAAAAAGCATGAAATGTGAGTCTCTTATAGAAATGGTCATTTGCCCCTTTTTCATGGTATTATATATTTCTGTCCGTCAGCTCTTTGCTTCCATCTGCACATTTTGCAGGCATGACTGTTTTTAGCTTCTTCTAAGAACATAATTTTGATTTTCCAGTTTCTTTGCCTTCACAACATAAGCTATAACACATCGTAATGGGATCTGCTGAATTGAATTTCCTTTGCAAGGGAAAAAAAACAAAACAAAACAAAACAAGATGCAACTCTAATTTATTGCACATTCCAGGAAAGAATGACCAACTGCTAGTAAACTTGTCCCTCACGTTGTGCTGAAAGAACTATTTGTTGGGGGTCAGAGTCAAGATGGCAGAGTAAAAGCAGGGACTTGCTTGAGATCTCCCACAAACCCTTCCAAATACCTGTAAAAATGACTCTAAATAAATTCTAGAGCTACAGAATCCACAAAATGACAGAGCGAAGCCTAAGACAACCTGGAACATCATCAGGAAGGGTATATTGCACTGGCCTGTGAGCCAAGCACACTCCAGTATAGGTCGCACTGAGACAGGGATGTAGCGGGCTTCAGGGGACTGAATCACTGGCAGCTGTGGCAGTTTCCAGACTTCTCAACCCACGAACACCAAAGACAGCATAGAAGGTCAGTAGGAAAACTCTGTAGGACCTGGGTGAAAGAGAAGCAAGGTCTGCTAGGGTCCAAACCCAGCCCCCAGAGCAACAGAGGTGGCAGTAGAAACAGCAGCAGCAGCAGCTGCTTCTGGAGCTCTAGACCCACAGACAATGCAGGATCAGGTGAGTGATACAAAAAACCTGAAACCTGGGACAGTATACCCACCCCAACTCCCACCCTTACTGGAAGCAGAGTCCTACTTTGACAAAGGGTTGTAAAGTCAAGTAATTGGCTAGGAAGATGAGCAAAAAGAGTAAAAAATTCAGACTATAGAATATTACTTTGCTGACAAAAATCAAAACATACAGCCAGAAGAAGACAACAAAGCATAATTGGCCAAATGGAAAAGAAAGTCCAAAAGCTCAATGAAGAAAATAATTTCTTCAAAATTAGAATGAAGAACTGTTTGTCTTTAATAGGTTAATAATATCCAACTCTTTCATTTGGCAATATGCCCAAAAGGCAAGCAAATTGTGCATACTCTTTGATCCAGCAATATCACTACTAGGTCAATATCCCAAAGAGATCATAAAAAAGAGAAGAGAACCTACATGTGCAAAAATATTTATAGCAGCTTTTTGTGGAAGCAAAGAATTTGAAATTGAGGGAATACCTATCAATTGTGGAATGGCTGAACAAGTAGTGGCATATGAATGTAATATAACACTAGTGTGCTATAAGAAAGGATGAACAGACAGATTTCAGAAAAGCCTAGAAAGACTTAATGAACTGATGCTGAGGGAAGTGAGCAGAATCAGAGGAACATTGTACATAATAACAGCAACATTAGACTTAGCTCTTCTCAGCAATACAACAGTCCAAAACAATTCCAAAAGACTCATGATGGAAAAATATCCACATCTAAAGAAAGAACTATAGAGTCTGAATGCAAATCAAAGCATAGTATTTTCATTTTTTTTCTTTTCATGGTTTTTTTCTTTTTGTTCTTTCTTCTTTCACATGATTAATGTTTAATAATATGTTAATAATATTTTAATAATATGTTTAATTAACATGCTTGTGCACGTATAACCTATACCAGATTGCTTGTCATCTTAGGGAGGGGAGAGGAGAGGGAGGGAGGGAGGGAGAAAATTTTGTAACTCAAAATCTTTTAAAAAATGAATGTTGAAAGCTCTCTTAACATGTAATTAGAAAAAAAACTATTTACAAGGAAGGAAGGAAGGAAGGAAGGAAGGAAGGAAAGTACAACCTAAATAGCTGGAGGAATGTTCAGTGAAAAAAATAATAGCTAACTCTTCCATGGTGCAAGGAAGATAATTCCACGAAGCTAGCAATTGTTTTCTCCCTCGCTAGAGAAGATTCTTTCATTTACCAGAAGCATATTCATGATTAAAACTACTAGGTAACTACTAGTTTAAAAAAATGTTAAAAGGAATTCAATGAAGTTGAGATTTTAAGAATCATTGTTGATGGAATAGCAAGCTGATAGAATCCTTTTGGAATGCAATACTACTCAGGCAGCTAGGTGGTATAGCTAATAGAGTGCCTGATTTCAAATCCAATCTCAGACACTAGCTGTGTAACCCTGGGCAAGTCACTAAACCCTGTTTGCCTCAGTTTCCTCACCTGTAAAATGATCTAAAAAAGGAAATGGAAAACCACTCCAGTACCTTTGCCAAGAAAACCTCAAATGTGGTCAGATACAACTAATCAAACAAACAAACAAACAAAAAAAAAAACCATAGGAATGTACAGGTCCTCTCTGCTATTAAACTATGAACTCCTTGAGGGCAGGGACTATTTTTTTGCCAGTCTTTGTATCTTCAGTACTTGGCACAATGCCTGGCACATAGTAAACATTCGATAAATGCTTGACTGATTGACTGCCTTTCTAGTTTTGTTTCACATTATTTTTCTTCCTGTGCTTTCTATACCAGTCAAACTAGACCATTTACCAATTCATCACACCTTCTGTACCTCTGTTTCATTGCTCACATTGTTCTTTATGCTTGGAATCATTTCCCTTAGCCTCCATCTCGGCCTATTTTTTTTCATTGACTTGTTTATTTACTTTTAGTTTACAAGATTCAGTTCCACAATCCCTTGGGTTTCAAATTTATTCCCCTCTTCCTTCCCCCCTCCCCTGCCCATGGCAGGATGCAATCAAGTATAGGATCTGCAAATACTTTCACATTGTACAATAGTCTGATTGTATAGAAGGGTTGTAACCAATGGAGTGAACAATGGGAAAAAGAAAGAAAACCAAACATAAAAGAGAGTGATAGCATGTAGGTTGCTTCAGTCTCCATTTAAATTCTGTTCTCTCTAGATCTTTCTCTGAATGTAGACATCTCCTTCCATCCTGAGACCTGTAGAGTTGTCTCATACCTGTGCGTTGCTGAGAAGGGTCCAATTTCCCCATCTCTGCCTGTTAAAATCTCTTCCTTCTAAGCTCAACTCAAATACCACATTGCCCATAAAGCCCTCCTTGATTTTCCCCAGCTAAACGTGGTCTCTCCCTCTTGGAACTTCTAGTACCACTTTGTTTGAACTTCTTCATTACACTTAATCACATTATGCTAATTATGTCTTGAGCCCCAGACAGTCAGTTGCTAAAGGAAGCTAAAATCACAATGAGTTGCACACCTAGAATCACTTAAGAGAGGAAAGCAAATATTAATTGAAATAAAATGGCAGGCAGTCCATTTGGGGCACTAGAAATTCCTTAACTGAGTGTTATTTCTCATCTTGCCTTCTTCCATCATTATATCCTTCCTCATTCTCTTTTCCTCCTGCCCATCAATGTTTGGAAGAAACTCCAACAATTGCATCTCTCTCTGTTAAAGGTACTCCCTTGCTTAAAGGTTGCGATCAATCACGTGCTGCCTCCTATCTGAAGCCTTCTTTGATCTAGAAAAACAATCTTGTCGCCTGCAAGTGAAACTGATTTCTCATGCCTCTAGTTTTTCATAGAACATTGAGCATTTCTTAACACTCTTCCTCACTGCCTCACTCTTCCTCATACCATAATTGTTATTAGTATGTTTATCTTTTGCCTGTATTAGAGTATGAGCTCTTTGAGAGCCTGGTCTAAGTTATTTTTGTATCACCAGCCCCTAGCAAGCCTTGTTCACAGTAGTCACCTAATAACTACTTATTGAATTAAAATGAAATGAAATTCTCATGTATAGACACATGCTTAGAATTGATGGAATGCTAATAGATTTTAGAAAATCAGCTTCAACTTTGTGGGATTCTTGTTTGGTCAAAAGTGAATATTCCATGGCTTCTGTGCATGCTGTAGCTACCATTCTTCCTGTGCTTCTGGGGTTTCTTTCTTTCTTTCTTTTTCTTCCTTCCTTCCTTCCTTCCTTCCTTCCTTTCCCTTTCTTTCTTTCCTTCTTTCTCTCATGAACCTTGCTTAGTTTTAGATGTGAGAAGGCAAGGAGGGAAATGACAACAATATTTAGGACTATGATAGTAAGCCCTTTCTGAAGTGACATCTTTCTTAAATATTCTTTCTTCTATATAATAAATCAGCTTCCTATTTTATATAATACCTTCCTTTGAAATGCTAGACCTTTACATGTCATGGTGATGACAGAGCAGTGTATAAAGCTAAAGACTACCCTTTCTGTGTATCACATTTCCATCCATCTGTCTTCTTTAAGTTGTGCCTCAAGAATAAGAAACAAGTCATAGACCAAAGTATATAGATTAATGTTAGTACCTAAATGTTAAATAATAAATTACTAACTTAGGCTACCAAAAAACCCCTCAACTCAGAGTAGGTACTCTCTATTTTATGTTGAATCCCACAAAACTTGTTTTTCTTAGGCCATTTTTATCTCCATCTAGATGTCCCAATGTGACTAAAAATTCAAACATGTTTAAAAACGAATCCATCATTCCCTGCCCTTTCTCCTAATTTCTTATTTTTATGTTTATGGCATCTCTATATTTTTCAACACCCAACCCTGCAATCATCTTCAAATCTCTCCGTTTCCTCATTCCACGTTGTCGTTTGCCCTTCATTTTTGAAGAGGATCAAAGACATCATGATGTTGGGGTCAAATAGTGCATGATTCGCAATGTCTTGACTTGCTTATGAGTTGGATTTAAGCGATCAGAGTTGCACAAAATCATTATCCTTACTATCTCTTCCTGGGTCAATGGTAGGACAAGAGTTGAGTAGACTGGTGATGACCTAGGATGATGCAGTGGATGACTTTGGCATCTTTAATGTCTGATCAAAGTGCTCCACAGCACCTGTTTCAACTGCCTTCAAGGCTGTTGGAACAAAATTCATCTGCCCATTTCACTGCAGGGAGTCTTCACAAGCTTGGAATAGACACCAACCCCCCAACTCACAAACAGGTTTGAGGACCATTGGTTATCCTCAACCTGGTTTACCTGTCTGCCAGGATGGTTTACTGGGGTGTGGCCACTGCACATGCTATAGCTTCTTGGACCCACAGGTTGGGTGACAGGCAGACACCAAAGGTGGATAAGCAACCCTGAAAGGGGCTCAACAAGCCCTCACACCAGAGGTGGTAGAAGTCTCTGAACACCCTATATATCCCACCTCACTGCATACACCAAATCAGCTGCCAAGTCCTACGGAGTTTACCTAGGGAGGATTTCTTGCCTGTCTGTTCTCTCCATTCACACAACTACTAATCTGATTTAGGAACTTATATCTCTAGGCTTCTGTAGCATTCAACTGGTTTCCCTGGGCCTGTTGTTTATCCTATCTAATTTATGTATCACAGATCACACCCAGAATCACAGATTTAGAACTGGTTAGGACCTTAGTGATCATTGCATTCAACCCCCACTCATTTTATAGATGAGGACAAAGAGCCTCAGAGTAGTTAAGGAATGTGCCCAGTATCACAAAAGTATTAAGCAGCAGAACCATGAGTCAAACCTAGATCCTCTGACTCTGGTCCAGCACTCTTTCTGCTGTGATTATTACTCCAAATGAATCTTCCTAATGCACAGGTCTAACCATGTCACTTCTTGCAAAAAAAAAAAAAACCCAAGCCAAAAAAAACCCCCCAAAAACAAAAACTCTGTTACCTATAGCACAAAGTACTAACTAGTTAGCCTGGCACATAAGGCCCTACAAAGGTTGTCTCCACACTATCTTACCAGCTTTATTTCACTTCCTTACCTACTTACCACTTAGGCAACGTAGTATACAGGATAGAGCACTGCACTTAGGTGTAGGAAGACCGGAATTCAAATCTTATCTCATCTACTCACTAGCTGTGTGAGTGTAGGCATAACCTCTCAGCATCAATTTCCTCCTCTGTAAAATAAAGATTAATAGTACCTACCTCACAGTATTGTTGGTGAGGAAGGAGATAATGGACTAGAAGATAGAACACTTTATGAACTATAAACTAGTGTATAAATGCTAGTTAGACAACTAGATGTTACTCCCAATCTCATTCTTTCTTCTATCTCTGTGCATTTGAAGAAACCATCTTCCATGCTTGGAACCCATATTTCATGCTTGCCTACAGAAATTCTTCTGTTCCCTCAAAGCCCATATCAGATGTTACAAGCTCCAGGAAAAGTGCTCCATTCTCCCTGACCCCTCTCCCTAGCTCAAAGTGAGCTTTCCTTCTCATATTCCTTAAAGCACTTATCCTGGACCCTCTTCTCTGTCTTTATCACATTCTATCTGATATCAAGGTTTTTTGTGTTCATGTTTAACCCTTTGATAGACTGCAGATTCCTTATGGAAAGAGATGGTATCATTTTACATCTTCAGATCTTCCAGCCTTATGTTTGTTGAACTGAATTGGACTGAATTGTTGTGACACCCCTGTTGGAGTAGGAGGTGGCACTAGATGGTCTAAGATAGTTTTTTAACTTTGAGCAACCTATGATTAGATAAATAAGGGTTTAGATATGCGTTAATAAGGTGAAAAGGAAGGTCCTGGGTGAATTACAAAGATCTGTATTAGAGTTTCTAGGCATGCCTCAGAATCAGGCAGTAATGTTGATATAACATATCAGTTGTCTGACAATTCCACAAAGAAACTGACTGATTAAATAGTGACCTCAAGGAGTCTGCTCAAGCCAGAGGAAGCCTCAGTTTCCTTTACTTGTCTTACTCATGGTTGTCGCTTTTTCTTAACCTAGGAAAAACCTTCAGGGAATTGAGAAAACATCCTACCCCACTTTTTTAATTTGTCCTCAAAGAAACAACAAGAATAACAAACTCCACGAAGGACAGAAAGGAAGAAAACTTCTGTTTATAAGGAAGCACTGATAAACAGGACAGCTATGAAAGTAACTTGTGGGATTATAAATTGCTTTTTTAAAAAGCAAATAGTATGAAGTCATTCCCCAACTGATAAATGGTCAAAGGATATGAACAGTCAGTTCTCAGATGAAGAAATTAAAGCTATCTATAATTATATGAAAAAAATGCTCTAAATCACTATTGGTTAGAGAAATGCCAATCAAAACAACTCTGAGGTACCACATCACATCTGTAAGATTGACTAACATGACAAAACAGGAAAATAATAAATATTGGAGAAGATGTGGGAAAATTGGAACATTAATGCATTTTTAGTGGAATTATGAACTAATCCAACCATTCTGAAAAGCAATTTTTAACTGTGACCAAAGGACTATAAAAAATATGCATACCCTTTGACCCAACAATACCACTTCTAGGGTGGTATCCCAAAGAGATCATAAAAATGGGAAAAGGACCTACATGTTGTATCAGCAATGCAGTATTCACAATGCCTACAGTAACTATAAATATGCTGATATAGTTATTAATCACAAAATAGAACAGGCTCTCTACATAAGAAATATAGATAGTGCATTCATTTAAATACCAGAAGACTGAG
>CM053591.1:27369981-27381033 GCA_028646515.1 Pseudochirops corinnae | reverse complement strand
CCATCCTGCCCTACCGAAAAGTGACATAGGAGAGAATAGACTGGGGGAGGAGGGACACTCTGGGGTGGCTGTTTTGGGGCGGTGGGTGGAGGAAAGAGGGGGAGAAAATATGTAACTCAAAATCTTGTGGAAATGAATGATGCAAACTAAAATAAAATTTAAAAAAAAATAAAAAAAGAAAAAAAGAAAATTCTCCAATTAAATACTAAATTAGAAATACTGAAAACCAAAGGAGAGATTAATAAGATTGAAGTTAAGAAAACTATTGAAGTAATAAATAAAACTAAGAGCTGGTTTTATGAAAAATTGATAAACCTTTAGCCTATTTGATAAAAAAAAAAAAGGAAAGAAGAAAACCAAATTATCAGTCTCAAAAATGAAAAGGGTGAATCTACCTACAATGAAGAGGAAATTAAAACAATAATTAGAAATTACTTTGCCCAATTGTATGTCCATAAATTTGACAATCTTAGTGAAATGGATGAATATTTACTAAAATATAAGCTGCTCAGATTATTTGAAGAGGAAGTAAAATACTTAAGTAACCCTATCTCAGAAAAAGAAATTGAACAAGTCAACAATGAACTCCCTAGGAAAAAATCTTCAGTGCCAAATGGATTTACAAGTAAATTCTATCAAACATTTAAAGAACAACTTATTCTAATACTTTATAAACTATCTGGGAAAATTGGAGGAGTCTTACCAAATTCTTTTTATGACTGTAATGGGAATGAGAATTTGAAGATCTTCCCTGCCCCTTAATAGACCTAGGGGGGAATATGAAGACTTTCCCTGCTTTGAAAGTAAATTCTGCTCCCTAATAGGCTGAATGTAGTCACATGAGCCTGTGGCAGAAGGAGTTTTCTGAAGGCAAGCAGAGCCCACAGGAAGCTGGGAATCAGATCTAGTGAGATGGTGGGAGATAGAGATGCTCAGGCAAGGAGACAGAGAGGTTTGGGAGTAAATATTGATCTAATATTGGTTTATGGGAAGGTTAAAGGATGTTGTGGCTCTCAGTATTATTATGGCTTCTTAATATCTTTGGTACTATGATGGAATTGGCTTACTGGTTTTGAGACTGGGTTTTCTGGTGTCTAGATAAAATGTTTCAGTTCTGTCCTGTATATGGAAAGTTTGGTATATTTTGTGATTGAATGTCATGCGATATTTATAGTTACGGTCTTTATTGTGATCGTGGGTGCTGTACATATTGCACTGGCACTACAATGACACAAATATGGTACTGATATCTAAATTGGGAAGAGATAAAACAGAGAAAGAAAATTATAGACTGATTTCTCTCATGAATATAGATGAAAAATTTTAAAATAAAATATTAACAAAAAGACTACATCAATTTATCACAAAAATAATATACTTTGATCAGGTAGGATTTAATCCCGGAATGCAAAGGTGATTCAATATTAGGAAAACTATCAGTATAATCAATCATATAAACAACAAAACTAGTAGAAAATGTATGATTATCTCAGTAGATGCAGAAAAAGCTTTTGACAAAATACAACACCCATTCCTATTAAAAACACTAGAAAGCATAAGAACAAATGGAATCTTCCTTAAAATAATAAGTAGCATCTATCTAAAACCATCAGCAAGTAGTATATGTAATGGGGATAAGCTAGAAGCATTTCCAGTAAGATCAGGGGTGAAACAAGGATGTCCACTATCACCCCTCTTATTCAATTTGATACTAGAAATGTTAGCGGTAGTAATAAGAGAAGAAAAACAAATAGAAGGAATACACTTAGGCAAAGAAGAGACTAAGCTATTACTCTTTGTGGGTGATATGATGATATACTTAGAGAATCAAGTAAAAAACTACTTGAGATAATAAATTTAGCAAAGTTGTAGGACATTAATCCTCAGCATTAATTAATTAATCCTCAGCACATTAATCCTCAGCATTCCTATATATTTCTAATGAAGCCCAATAGCAAGAAACAGAAAGAGAAATTCCATTTAAAGTTACTGTAGACATTACAAAATATTTGGGAATCTACCTGCCAAAACAAACTCAGGAACTATACGAACACAATTACAAAACACTTTTCCCACAAATAAAGTCAGATCTAAATAATTGAAAAAAACATCAATTGTTCATGGCTAGGTTGAGCTAATATAATAAAAATGACAGTTTTACCTAAATTAATTTACCTATTTAGTGTCAGACCAATCAATCTACCAAAAATTATTTTATAGAATTAGAAAAAATAGTAACAAAATTCATTTGGAAGAACAAAATGTCCAAAATACCAAGGGAATTATTGAAAATAAATTCTAGAGAAGGTGACCTAGTCATTCCAGCTTTTAAACTGTATTATAAAGCAGCACTCATCAAAACTACTTAGTACTGGCTGAAGAGTAGAGTAGTGGATCAATGGAATAGATTGGGTGCACGTGACACAGTAGTCAATGACCATGGTAATCTAATGTTTGATAAACCCAAAGGTTCCAACTTCTGGGATAAGGATTCAGTATGTGACAAAAATTGCTGGAATACTGGAAAATAGGATGACAGAAACTGAGCATAGATGAATATCTTACACTGTATACCAAAATAAAGTCTAAATAGCTGTACAACCTAGATATAAAGGCTAGAGAGCAATCTGGGAGAGCAAGGAATAGTTTACCTGTCAGATTTATAGAAAAGGGAAGAATTTACAACCAAACATGAGATAGAGAGCATCACGAAATGCAAAATGGATAACTTTGATTACATTAAACTGAAAAGTTTTTGTACAAATAAAACCAATGTAACCAAGATTAGGAGGGAAGTGGAAAATTGGGAAAGAATTTTTACAACCAGTGTCTCTGATAAAGGCCTCATTTCTAAAATATACACAGAATTGAATCAAATTTATAAGTGTACATGTCATTCCCCAGTTGATAAATGGTCAAAAGATATGAACAGGCAGTTTTCAGAGGAAGAAATTAAAGATATCTATCAGCATACGATTAGAGAAATACAAATCAAAACAACTCTGAGGTACCATATCTCACCGGTTAGATTGACTAAGATGATTAAAAAGGAAAACTGTAAATGCTGGAGAGGACATGGAAAAATTGGAACAGGTTGTGAACTGATCCAACCATTCTGGAGAGCAATTTGGAACTATGCCCAAAGGGCTATAAAAAAGTACATACCCTTTGACCCAGCAATACCATTTCTAGGGCTGTATCCCAAAGAGATCATATAAGTGGAAAAAAGACCTGTATGCACAGAAATATTTATAGCACCTCTTTTTGTGGTGGCAAAAAATTGGAAATCAAGCAGATTCCCATCAATTAGTGAATGGCTAAACAAGTTGTGGTAGATGAATGTAATGGAATACTATTGTGCTATAAGAAATGAGGAGCAGATGGACTTCATAATAACCAGGAGAGATTATATAAACTGATGCAAAGTGAGGAGAGCAGAACCAGGAGAACTTTGTACACAATTACAGACCCCTCATATCTGTGATGACTGACTTTGATAGACTGGGCTTCTTTCAGCATTGCAAGGTTATAACACAACTCCAAAAGACTCATGATAGAAAGGGCTCTCTACATCCAGAGAAAGAACTACAGAGTCTGAATGCAGATTGAAGCAAACTACTTGCTCTCTTTTTTTTGTTTTGTTTTGTTTCCTTCCTTCTTTCTTGTTCATTCCATTGGTTATAATTCTTCTTTACAACTTGCCTAATGTTGAATGTGAAGGTATTTGTAGAATCTATATTGTATTTGTAGAATTTATATTGGATTGCACGCCACCATGGAGGGGAGGGGGAAAGAAAGGGAGGGGAAGAAAATTTGGATCTCAAGGGATTGTGGAACTGAATGTTGTAAACTAAAAGTAAATTAATTAATTAATTGAAAAACATAAAAAAAAAAAACCCAACCCCAAAACAAATATAGTGCTCTTACCTAAACTAGGAAGAGGAAAAACAGAAAGAAAATAATAGACCAACTTCATTAATGAATATGGATGCAAAAATCATAAATAAAATACTAGTTAAGAGACTGCATCAATGTAACACAGATATCATAATTATGATCTAGTGGGATTTATGCCAGGAATGCAAGGCTGGTTTAATATAGGGAAAACTATTAACATAATTAATTGTATCAAAACAAAAGCAACAAAAATCATATGATTATATCAATAGATGTAGAAAAAGGTTTTGATAAAATACAATAATCATTTCTATTAAAAACACTTGAAAATATAGACATAAATGGATTTTTCTGTAAAATGACAAGAAACATTTACTTATAACCACTATCAAGTATTATCTGTAATAGAGATAAGTTAGAAGCCTTTCCAGTAAGATCAGGAGAGAAAAAAAGATGCTCATTTTCAGCAATTCTGTTTGATACTTTACTAGAAATGTTAGCAATAGCAATAAGAGAAGAATAGGAAAATGAAGGAATCAGAATGGTCAATGAGGAAATAAAACTATTTCTTTTTGTAGACATGATGGTATACTTGGAAAATCCTAGAGATTCAATTAAAAAAATGGTTGAAACAATGAATAATTTAGCAAAGAAACAAGATATAAAATAAACCCATATAAATACTACCAACAAAACCCTGCAAGAAAAAATAGTAAGAGATATTTCATTTAAAATAACCATAGATAATGTAAAATACTTGAGAGTGTACATGCCAAGACAAAGCCAGGAGCTACATGAACATAATCATAAAATACTTTTTTTTTTTGGAGGGGGAGAGACAAGGCAATTGGGATTAAGTGATTTGTCCATGGTCACATAGCTAGTCAAGTGTCTGATGCTGGATTTGAACTCAGATCCTCCTGACTTCAGGGCTGGTGCTCTGTGCCACCTAGCTGCCCCATAAAATATGTTTTATACAAGTAAAGTCAGACCTAAATAATTGGAGAAATTTCAATTGTTCGTGGATCGACTGAGCCCATATAATAAAAAAAGAAGACAATTCTACCTAAACTATTCTTCTTATTCAGTGCCATCCTAATGAAACTACCAAAAATTATTTTATTAAGGTAGAAAAAATAATAAAATTCATCTTGAAACAACAAGAGATCAAGAATATCAAAGTCATTAATGGAAAAAAAAAAATATATATATATATATATATATATATAAAGGAAGGAGGCCTAGCAGTATCAGATCTTAAACTCTCGTATAAGGCAGTAATCATTAAAACTATCTGGTGCTGGCTAAGAAACAGAAGGGTGGATCAATGGAATAAAGTAGGTATAAAACACACAATAGTAAATGATTATAGTAAACTTGTGTTTGATAAATGTGAAGATTAAAGATTTTGGGATGAAAATTCACTATTTGGTTAAAAATTTCTGGGAAAACTATAAACAAGTTTGGTAGAAACTAGTTGTAGACCAAGATCTTGCATCATTTACTGAGATAAGGTCAAAAGGGATACATGACCTAGACATAAAAGGAGATAAATAAATCAGAATAGTATGAAGCATATTACCTTTCAGATTTACGAATAGGAAAACGATGAATGAATAAACAATTGATGGAGAACATTGTGAGATGTAAAATGTATCATTTTGATTAGATTAAATTAAAAAGGTTTTGTACAAATAAAACCAATGCAGCTAAGATTAGAAGGAAAGTAGAAATTGGTTAAAAGCCACAAGTTTTATAGACAGTTTTTCAGATGAAGGCCTTGTACCTCAAACAGAATGAATGGAGTCAAATTTATAAGAATATTAATCATTCTCCAATTAATAAATGTCAAAGGATATAAACAGGCAGTTTTTGGAAAAGAACAAGAAGCTATATATAGTTAGAAGTGAAAAATGTTCTAAATCATCATTGATTAGAGAAATTCAAATTAAAACAGCTTTGAGTTACCATCTCATACCTACCAGACTGGCTAAAATGATAGAAGGAGGAAATAACAAATATTGGAGGGGATATGGAAAAATTGGGACACATTCACTATTGGTATAACTGTGAACAGATCCAACCATTCTGGGGAGCAATCTGGAATTATGTCCAAATAGTTATAAAATTAGATATACCTTTCGACTCAGAAAAACCACAATGAGGTTTGTTTCTAAAGCTGATAAAGGAAAAAGGAAAAGAAACCTATGTGTTCGAAAATATTTATAGAAGTTCTCTTTGTGGTAACAAAGAACTGGAAATTGAGGGGAAGCCCATCAGTGGGGGAATGGCTGAGTAAATTGTAGTATATGATTGTGATGTAAGAAATGAGAAGCGAATTGATTTTAGAAAAATATGGAAAGACATGCATGAAATAATGAAGAATGAAGTTAGCAGAACCAAGAGAATATTGTATATAGTAACAGAGACATTGTTTGAAGAGTAACTGTGAATGACCAAGCTGTTATGAGTAACATTCAAATCAATTATGAAGGAAAATGCTATCTACCTACAGAGAAAAAAACTGATATATGGAAATATATGTTATACAATTCCATATGTATCTATCTCCAATGTTGGCCTTCTCTACTGCGGGATAGTGACAGAGGGAGGGAAACAACTTGGAACTCAAAATGTAAAAAAATAAATAAATACTATTTTAAAAAATTATTTGAGAATAGGAAGAGGAAATACTGGTTAATATTATGACTATAACTTAACAGGAGAAGTATTTCCAAGTGAAATTTGTGCCTATTAGCACCCAGGGCCTCTTGAGAAATCTCTCTCCTTAGAGAGGAATTTGCTGCTACAAAGGCTATGATTTATCAAGGGGCTTAGTCCCATAGGACTCATGTCCTTAGCAGTAGGAAGGGTCCTCCAGGGGGAATAGCAGCTCCAGACTTGGCAAGATCTTTTTGTACTGTAAGTAAGGTTTGAAAATTAAGAATCTCTGCATTTGAAATTTGTACCCGCTATAATATTACTGTTCACCAGAGGATTTGAATACACTGTAACATAAACCTTGATTTGCAAAAAAAGGAAATTATCTTCTTGTCATGGACAATGAAATTTTCTGGAATTAAAAATCTATTTACTTATTCTTCAATATGTCAGTACACTTCTGATTCCTTTGATGTGGGTCCTTCTTAACCCTCTTCTCTTGGATACTTTCTCCTCTACAAATTGTTGTGACATTACTGCCTGTTTCTCCTACTTCTCTGACTATTCATTTTCAGTCATCTTTGCTGGATTATCTTCCATATCATGCCCCCTAAAAGTGGATTTTCCCCAGAGCTTTGTCCTGGACTTATTTCTTTCTTTGGTGACTTCATCAGCTTCGATTCACCAGTAAATTTATCAATGGAGGGATTGCATCGGCTTTGGTATTCACACCTCCTCTGTACCCTTTGCCCCTCTGATCAAAGGACTGGGGGGTGGCAGGGGTGGGGCACAGCAAAGTATTCCTCTTGAAGCTTCCATTTAAAGAAAGCAGTCAACTCTTTATTTCCCACCAGCTCAATTTCTTGGACTGGACTCCACCATGCCCCCTCTCCCTTTATAGCTTTCTTTTGAGTATTGTCTTTCTTCATTTGGATTGTAAGTTCCTTAAGGCCAGGGACAGTCTTTTTTCTTTTCTTCTTTCCTTCCTTTTTTCCTTCCTTCCTTCTTTCCTTCCTTCCTTCCTTCTTTTCTTGTTTCTTTCCTTCTTTCCTTCCTTCCTTCCTTCCTTCCTTCCTTCTTTTCTTGTTTCTTTCCTTCCTTCCTTCCTTCCTTCCTTCCTTCCTTCCTTCCTTCCTTCCTTTCTTATTTTCTATCTCTAGCACTAAGTATAGTGCTTATTTCTTAGTAAGTGCTTAGCAAATTTATTGACTGACTGACAGTATCAGACCATAACTTTAAACTCTAAAACATAATTCATTATCTTTTCCCTCAACCTACTCCTCTTTCAAACTTCCCCATTTCTCTTGAAGGCATCATTATTCTTCCATTCTTCCAGTTTCAAAACCACAGTAGCATTATCTGGGACTCCTCACTCTTTCTTGCTTCTGACTAGTTACCAAATTACATCTAATCAGTTGACAAATCTTGTCATTTCTATCTGTGGACCTCTAGCATCTGACTTCTCTCTGTTAATGTGGTCATCACTTTAATCAGGCCCTCTTCACCTCTTGCCTAGATTATTATAATGACCTCCTAATTAGTTACCCTATCTCAAGTCTCTCCCCATTCCAATTCATTTTCCACATAACTGACGGCCAGAGTGATTTTCCTTAAGCAGAAATATGACTAAATCATTTCTTCAGTCAATCAACTCCAGTGACTGAATAGTGTCTCTAGGATAAAATACAAACCCCTCTGTTTAACTTTTAAAGCCCTGTACAACCTAGCACCAACCTATGTTTCTAGTAGCACTGTAAATTACTCTACTTCTACCACATTCTGTGATTTTTCTGTTCCTCATTCTTGACACTCTGCCTCCCATCTCTGTTCCTTTTTACTGGCCACCTGCTACAACTAGAATATACTCCTTCCTTACCTCCACCTCATAAAATCTCTCTCTTAAGACTCAGTTTAAAAGGCTTACTTGCAAAGATGGGGAGTTTCGAGGAAGTAATTCTATCCAGAATCAGGCCCACAGCAAATCCAAAGAGAAATTATAGTGGACGTATAATTTTTCAATGACTGTTCTTTCTTCTTGTTTCTTATAAATTCTGATCTTACATTTGATGATTCAGTGCGTCAGTGAGCTGATTATAAATAGACAACTGACACAAAGATAACATCCTGGTTTAACCCATGAAATGACTGGTATAAAAGGCAGAAATTTTGTGACCCTAAATTGAATCTTATACTCAGATCCTTGAAACTCCCCATATTTAACTCCTGGTATGCCTCTTGATACAGTACTAAACTCTTGGCCCAAATCTTTTTTTTTTCTTCTATGTCTTATTTCCTGACACCACCTCAACCCCTTAGATTTTGTCATTTGGGCAAAAACCTGGTGCTGTTCCAGCTTCATTTTTTTGTTTATATTTTATTGGATCCTGAATTGTATTTCCCACTTCTACCCCTGTTGAGACTGCCTTTTCCCCATCCTAATGCTTTCCTTATTCACTGACATCTGTTGTCTCTTTTCTGGGCAGGATAACACACCTACTCCTTCATTCTTAGTGAATTTGCTCTTCATCTTCATCATGTGATACCTACAGTTATTTGACCATTCCTCCCAGGCTCCAAGGCCTTCCTGCTTTCATGAACCTGTCTCCCTAGTCTTACGTTCACGTAGAGGCTGATATGAGACAAGTTATTATTGAGAAACCTTGTGAACCAGGGACCTCACCTCCTTCAGGATTAGGAATTTTCTAAATTGGCTTGTGTGAGTTAAGTGTGTTTTTCTTGGATCTACTCAATCCTTGTGTTACCTAGGAAAGCAAAGATTCTTGATGGGAAATCTATTTCTATATATCTTTGGGTTGCAGGAGGGAGCCAGAAAATTGCCCTTATTTTACCAAATCAGGCATGGGATTCATAGGGCTATAGAATCATAGATTCTTGAAGAGACTTTAGAAACCATCTAATCCCTCATTATATAGCTTAATAAGTTGAGGCCTTGAGAAGTCGTGGCCCACCTTATACATGCAGCAAGTGGAAGAAGCTGGGGTTCGGATCTAGGTTCTTTGCCTCCAAATCTAGTGTTCTTTCCACAATAACATGTTGGGAATTACTGTTAATGACATTAGTCATAGATAAAGCCAATTGGACTCTTCTGAAAGCATAGCTCTGAGCAACTCCTGTTTCTGCTCTGTCAAAGCTATATCCAGTGAATGAGTAAGTGCCTTTTCATACAGTTTCTATTATGACCTTTCTTCCACTTATGAAAATTCTTCTAAATTCAATATCCACAGTCGCCAGGTGAATATCTCCATCCTGATGTCCTGCTAGCATCTCAAATTCAGCACTTCTAAAACCGAAGTCAGTGTTGTCTTAAACCCCTCAAATTTAAAGGACTGATAGACATTAAACTTTGTTAAATGGTCTAAATGGTATGATTTTGAGTGCTTTCCCTTCTCTCCCTCATTTTCATGACTCTGCTTAGTCATTACGAATCCACTTAAATGTGGCTCTTATTGCATAATTCTTGTTTTTTTTTCCCCTGGAATAACCAAATAATTTCACAGCTACACCAAGAGGATATTAGTAGCCTATAGTCCTTCCGACACTAAATACTTCAATCTTTTATGATCTTTGCTACTTGGAGGTTACTATTTTCTTTTGCCTTAGGATTGTTTCTGCTTTATATCTTCAGAATTTTTTTCTTGGTTATTTCCTGTCCCTCCCGAGCTGACTTCTGTAGAATTTCTGGTCAATAACTGTCCTTCTTCTGAAATGTATGTATCTGTGACCATATTTTCTGTAGAATGTAAACTCTCTGAGGATATGGACAGTTTAATTTCAGACTATGCATCCCATCAAACAAACATATTGCTTTGCATTGACATTAAGTGTCTTGCTCTGTTAGTGACATAATTCCAAATGGGACTTGAATTCTGTTCTCCTGGCTCTTAATCTAATGTTTAGTCATTTCAGTCACGTTCGAAGCTTCATGACCCCATTTGGTATTTTCTTGGCAAAGGTGCTTAATAAATTGTTGTTGAACTTGAATTGGTTGAAATCTGTTCTCCACAAATTCAGGGCACACATGAGAATTTTCCTGGCTTTTATTTCCACTACTATACGTTCTAAGTTAGAATGGTCACTTTCTTTCAAGGTTCTCATTAGTTATATTACTGCTATCGGTTCCTCCCTGTTGATTGGAATAGGAAACGCCTTCATAGCTTCCTAAGTTTTTTGAAGAATGAAATTATAATTAACCCAAGTCAGTGATGTATCAGCAGCTTTGCCTTTGGCAGAAGAGAACTCTGGCAGATGTTCAGATGTTGAAAGTTCCCCCTCACTGCCATCTCATCCCTTTGTGCCAACCTTGTAATGTTTTCTGAACTCTTTGTTCACTTCCTCAACCAGAAGATCTATGATATATTTGCAGAACAATATTGCTTCAGTTTTTATCTCTACCAAAAGGCTTCCCCTTGCTGATATCTTTTAAATACATAATGCTATCCTGTTATCATCTTTTTTCTAAATCTATTCTGTTCC
>CM053591.1:27339712-27363607 GCA_028646515.1 Pseudochirops corinnae | reverse complement strand
ACAGGTATACATAGACAGAGGGCACAGGATCAATTGAATAGGAAGGGATGATATTTAAAAGGTGAAATTGAGAGGTGAGAGAGGAATATAATAAGAGGAGATGGGCAAGGACAGAATGGGGTAAATTGTCTCATATAGAAGAGGCAAGGCATAACTGTTACAATGGAGGGGAAGAACAGGAAGGCAAAAAGGAATGGGTCAACCTCACTGTCATTGAATTTGGCTTAGGGAGGGAACGACATACACTCTGAATTGGGTATCTTGCCCTACAGGAGAGTAGGGGGTAAAGGGATGAGAGGGGGGGCGATGGAGGGGAGGGCAGGTGAGGGGAGGGTAGTTAGAAGCACACACTTTTGTAAAAGGACAGGGAAAAAGTAGAGAATAGAACAAGTGGGGGGGGGATAGGATGGAGGGAAATATAGTCAGTCTTTCACAATATATCCACTACAGAAATGTTTTGCATAACTACACATGTACAACCTATATTGAATTGCTTATCTTCCCAGTAAGGGTGGGAAATGAGGGAGGAAGGGAAAGAATCTGGAATTAAAGTTTTAAAATCAAATATTTTTTTAAAATATTATTATTGTTAATTATTATTTACATGCAACTGGGAAATAAGATATACAGGCACTGGGGTATGGAGCTCCATCTTGCCCTACCTGAGAGTTAGTGGGGAGGTGGGGGAGGATATAGAAGAGAGTAGATTGGGGGAGGGGGTACACAGTGGGATCACTGTTTTGGGGTGGTGGGTAGGGGAAAGACAGGGAGAAAATTTGTAACTGAAAATCTTGTGGAAATGAATGATGTAAAACAAAAATAAACACAAAAGTTAATTTTTTTAAAATAAATTTTAAAGAAATTTTTTTAAAAGTAAGCAAATTAGGAGTAAGATTTCCTTCTGCCATGGAGATTTGACTGCCATTTCATGCTGATCCATGTCCCACCTAATCTCCAACCTTTGGTGGAAAGAGGAGTGGTGAAACAAACAGGGCCTTCCATTTCACTATCCAACCCTATGTCTTCCATTTCAGGCTGCTCTTGTCTCCAGTCCAGTTTCCAGCCTCCCTTGAAAAGAGTGGCACCTTCCACTCAGCGATGAACATTCTCACCAAGCCATACCCTACACATCCCAGTGATTCTGAGCCATTATGGGTCATCATCCAAACTCCATCTCCCATCGCCCACCACCTGATTGGTTATTCCCCATCCTTCTCAACCCTCCCACCCCAAAGTTCCAACCAAACACCACCCTCCCCTTCCACTGTGTCCTCTGGAATTCCTATTCCATAAACAACAAACTTCCTTTCATTCCTAAATCTTTTCCTTTCTCATTTCTTCCATCTTCTAGCTACTACTGAAACCTGAAACCTCACTTCCCCCAGATGGCATAGCTTCACTGACCACCCTTTTCAGTATTGACTGTACCATCACTCATTCCTTCAGCTCACTGGTTGAGGCAGGAGAGTTGGAATACTATTTGCTCCACATTGTCATTTCCTGCTTCCCTCCCTACTTCTATCTCTCAGTAACCTCTCCTTACAGATTCATAGGTACACCACCCAATCAAAATCTTGGTACCTCTTGTCCATAGACTTCTTTTTCCTAGAAGAGTTTGGTACTTGGCTCACAATTTTTCTCTCCTTAACTCCTGCTCTCATAGGCCACTTCCACATATGTAATGATTCTTCCTCAAACATTCTAAATACTCAGATTCTCAACCTACTCACTTCCCAAGACCTACACCCTGATCCCACCTTAACCACACACAAAAAATGATCATACTCTTGATCTTGCCATCACCCACAAAAGCACCACCTCCATGTTCAAGAATTCCAACATCCCCTTATCCAACCATAACCTATTAATTTTCCACCTCTCCCTTTGTGTTTCCTTATCAAACCCTATTCTTCAACACTGGGACCTCTAAATCCTCAAACCTCAGTTCTCTCTAAACCATCTCCTCTGCACTAACTGTTTTGACTCCTTGGTGAACCAATTCAACTCTACACTGTCTTCTTCTCTTGATGCCATCCCTCAGCCTTGCATTACTTCCACCATTTGCAGCCTTTGATCCTGCACACTTGAAAATCATGTCATTCTGACTGGGTTCATTATAAACATGTCATATAACCTCAAATGGGCCCTCATTGCTTCTAGGCAATCCTATTCTAACTCCTCCTTCACTTCCCTATCCCACCAAACAGCCTTCTCAAACATCCCATGGCCCCCCTTCCTCCTACTCTCTCAGCTAAGAATTGTGTCTCAGGTTTTATAGAAAAAAAATTGAAACCATTCACCATGAATTCCCTCTTCTCCCTTCTTCCTTATCTCATATTACTAACATGTCTTCTACCACTATCACCTCCTTCACCACTGTCTCAAGATGAAGTGGCCTTACTTCTTACCAAAGCTAACCCCTCCACCTGCTGAAATGATTCCATCCCATGTCATCTCCTCTAACAGATTCCCCCTGTGTCATCCCCACTCTGTTACTTTTTTTCATTTTCTCCCTATCTACTAGCTCCATTTCTATTACCTAACAAACATGCCCATGACTTCTCCAACCTCAAAAAAAAAACTCTTACTTAATCCTTCTATCCCCACTAAGTATTATCCCCGTATCTCTCCTGCTCTTTGTGGCTAAACTACTTGAAATGGTTGTCCACAATAGGTACCTCCACTTTCTCTCCCCATACTCTCTTCCTTTTATTTTTTTGTAAATAGTATTTTTTTTCCCTAATTACATATAAAGATACTTTTCAACATTCATTTTTTATAAGCTTTTGAGTTCCAAATTTTTTCTCCCTCCCTCCCATCTCCCTCAATTCCCCACCCCCTGCAAAGACAGCAAGCAATCTGATATAGGATATGTACTCAAGTTCTTCTCTTTTTTTTTTTTTGCTTTTTTGGAGAGGGGAAGGTTGGGCAACTGGGGTTAAGTGAGTTGTCCAAGTTCACACGGCAAGTACGTGTTAAGTGTCTGAGGCAGTATTTGAACTCAGGTCCTCCTGACTCCAGGGCCGGTGCTCTATTCACTGTGCCACCTAGCCTCCCCTCAAGTTCTCTTCTTAAGCCCCGACAATCCAGCTTCCAATTTCATCAATCTACCAAACCTGGTCTCTCCAAAGTTACCAATTACAAAATTAATTGCAAAATCTAATGGCTTTTTCTCAATTCTCGTTCTCCTTAATCTCTAAGCGGCCTTTGGCACTATTGATCATCCTCGATCACCCTCCTTCTCTCTAGGTTTTTGGAAGGCCACTATCTCCTGGTTCTCCTCCTAACTATCTGACTGCTCCTTCTCAGTCTCCCTGGCTGGATCTTCATCCAAATCACACTCTCTAACTATCGGAGTCCCAGAGAGTTTTTTGTCCTTTGCCTTTTTCTCTTCTCCCTCTATATCTCTTGACTTGGTGATCTCATCAGCTCCCATGGATTTAGTTACCATTCCTATGCTTATTCTCAATTTATGTGTCCTGCCCTGACCTCTGGGCTGGTCTCCAATCTCACATCTCCAACTGCCTTTCAGACATCTTGAACTGGATTCTAGTACACATCTTAAACTCACTATATCCAAAACTAAACTCCTTATCTTTGTTCTTACCTTGGCCCAGCCACACACACACACACACACACACACACACACACACACACACACACTTCTGATTTTCTCTATCACAGTAGAGGGCTACGCCATCCTTCCTGTTCCTCAGGCTTGCAGTGTAGACCACATCCTTAACTCCTCACTATCGCTCAGCTCCCCAAATCCAATCTGTTACAAAGACCCGTTGATTTTTACCTTTGCAGTTTCCAAGATGCCCCCTTCTCCTCCCTGACATTACCGTCACTCTGGCGCAGACCCTCATCACCTTATGCCTGGACTATTTCAATAGCCTGTTAGTGTGTCTGCCTGCCTTCTCCAAATTCTTTATTCAGCCACCAAAGTGATTTTTCAAAAGCACATATAGGAACATATCACACACACACACACACACACTCATACATACTCACACTCACTCACTCAATAAAGTCAGTGGCTCCTTATCACCTCCAAGATGAAATACAAAATGTTGTGTGTCATTCAAAGTCCTTCATAACTTAGTACTCCTTGCACCACCTCCATGTACTCCTTGATCCAATGACAGTGCCCTCCTTGCTGTTCCTTGAACAAGACAATTTCTTGATTCTGGTGTTTTCTCTGGCTATTTCTCATGCCCGGAATATCGTCCCTTCTCATCTCTACCTACTGGCTTCCCTGGCTTCCTTTAAGTCCCAACTAAAATCCCATCTTCTTCAGGAGGCCTTTCCCAACTTCTCTGAATTCTAGCAATTTTCCTCTGTTAATTATTTCCTACTTATCCTATAAATAGCTTGTTTATACTTATACAGTAGATAGAGTGTTGGATCAGGAATCAAGAAGACTCATTTTACTGAGTTTAAATACAACCTCACATACTTACAAGCTGCGTGACCCTGGACAAATCACTTAACCCTGTTTGCCTCAGTTTCCTTATCTGTAAAATCAGCTTGAGAAGGAAGTGGCAAACTGCTCTAGTATCTTTGCCAAGAAAATTCCAGATGGAGCCACAAAGAGTCACACGTGATCAAAATGATTGAACAACCAATAAAAATTTATTATCGTTTGCTTACTTTCTCCTCATTAAATTGTCTGTCTTTTCCCTCTTTTTGTTTAGCCCAGTCCATGGCACATGGTAGGGGCTTAATAAATGTTTACTCACTATGACTTCTGTGACCTTGGGAAATCAATTAACCTCTCTGGGCTCCAGTTCCTCAACTCTAAAATGAGAGAGGTCTATTAGATTGCAGAGAAAGTTAAAGCTAGACTTGGAGAGAGAATCAGGTTTGGTTTTAGTTTTGTTTCTATTTGAAGTAAGATTTTAAGAACTAATGGCTTTTGGTATTAAAACTTTCTACTGGCTGGTCTTAATGCATGGGTTGGTGGATGAGAAATCCTCTACTACATTCATCTGTATATACTACATTCATATCTAAATCATGGATTAGAATGAGAAAGAACCTGGTTGTTGCTGTTCAATTATCGTCTTGTCTGACTCTTCACAATCTCATGGTACTTTTCCATGGGGTTTTCTTGGCAAAGACATTGGAGTATTTTGCCATTTCCTTCTCCAGTGTGTCACCCTTTTATAAATGAGGAACTGAGGCAAATATGACTAGGGTCACACAGTAAGTTTCTGAGGTCAGATTTGGACTCAAATCTTCCCGACTCAAGGCCCAGTGCTTCGTCCAGTATACCACCTAGCTACCCAGAGGTCATCTGTTTCAAGACCATCATTTTATGGATAAGGAAGTAGAGCCTAGAGAAAATAAGTGAAAAAGCCACACAAGTAGTGGGTAGCAGAGGCAAGATTCAAACCCAGTTCTTCTGAGTCCCAATCCTGTGCTCTCTCTCCATTGAACCATGCTGCCTCCTCACTGCTTTCTTTAACCTTCTAAATACACTTGTCATTCCTCACATCTGGCTGGCTCTGAAGTCGACACAGGTACGCTAAGAACATAGAACTAAATCTGTTACCTAGATAACCTCATTTTTTCATATTCTATCCATTCTGAGCCTCTTCACCTTCTGGGACATAAATGTACATTTATTTCAAGCTCCTCGGAAATGAGAAGCACCTGAGTGAAGTCTAAACCACCCTCCTGATAATGATAAACAGCAAAGCTACTGAACAAAGAGATAGAACTAGCCTTTCTTAAACTTGATATTCAGACACGTGAGGCCTTATGTTCTCAACAGATTCCACCAAAAAGAACCCAGGCAGGCCCTATAAGGCAGGTGAGATTGTGTGTTCTTTGTTCTTCTTTGTTTCCGGTTCCTGGGATGGCTGTTTGCTCTCCCACAGTTAGTGTGTCAGCATTTCCATTCAAGACAGTGTCGTCAGGGTTTTATTTGTAAGTCAGCCATAAAAATGTGCTTTGAGCTGAAACTTGGAAAGCTGAGTAATTACCATATTTGAAAGAAAGCCAACTTGTCCTTTGTTAAATTGCTGAGAAGAAGAAAGAAAATGGTAACGGACTCTTTTATGCTCTGTCCATGACAAAAAGGGTCTGTGTTAGGGGGTGTTCTTTAAGTAATAAGCAGCAGGCATGGTCTTTAGCTGTTTACACACACTAACTCTCAAAAACTGTATCCCCAGGAGTCCCAAGTGTCGCTTCTGCATGTGGGTGGCAACCAGACTCAAAGAACGAACAATGCTGAGCTGGAGAAATCTATTTTTTTTTTTAGAAGTGCAGCAATATACCAATGACTTTGTCACTAGGGCCTAAAATTAGAAGCAGTCGAGTGCCTAGGGTTTGCTCTTGAGCCCATTTTCTACTGTCTTTCAGACTTCCTTTCAAAAAAGTTCTGATCAACCAAATACAAAGTATTTATGGAATACCTACTATGTGGCAATGTATAGAAGAATTCTAAAAAGGATAACATACACTCCCTCTTCTCAAATGTCCTCCTATCTAGTTGAGATGATAGGACATTTAATGGTAAAAAAAAATCGCAGTAGGGCCCTGTGAATGATTGAATGGAACCCATTTATTAATGCTTACTATGTGTCAAGCATGTACTAGGTGTTAGGGATACAGAAGAAAAAAAAATGAGACAGTTTTTGCTCTGGAACAGCTCACACTCTAATTGAGGAAGATAGCACATGTCAGGAGTTCACTGTAGAGCAGAGGAAAAGGCCTGGAATATAAGTGGGCATCTACAGGGCAGAGGGTAAAACCTGTGATTCTTTAGAATGCATCAGGGTGTCTGCCCCACAGGAGCAGCCTACCATCCCTGGGAAAGGGGGAGTGGGTCTCTAAAGGTGAGAGTTCAAAGGGGATTCTGGGTTCTCCCTGGCAAGAGCAGAATGGAGAGCCAGTGTCAGGCCAAGAAAGGAAAGGAAGTAGAAGGCATTTGCACGAAGGTTGAGGGTGGAATCTGGGGTAGGAAGAGAGAGAAGTTAGGAGCTGTAACAACAATCAGCTTAGCAGATACTTAGCACTTAGTACCTAGGGGCTAAGTATGGAAGGTGCAAACTCTGTCCCACTATTGAGAGGACCTGAACCCCCCTGTTGTCTTGGAAGAAGGGGATTGGCTGAGACAGAAGGCCAGTGTGTGTACATAAGCAATAATTCCAGAGACAGAGAGACAGAATTGGAATGTTGCTCCTGGTGAAGGAAGAATTGTGGAGACTCAAGCTGGCTGAGAGAGAGAGAGAGAGAAAGAGAGAGAGAGAGAGAGTGAAGCAGAAAGAGAGAGAAAGAGAGAGAGAGAGAGAGTGAAGCAGAGAGAGAGAGAGAGAGAGAGAGAAAGAGAGAAAGAGGGAGAGAGAGAGAGAGAGAGAGAGAGAGAGAGAGAGAGAGAGAGGGAGGGAGGGAGAGAGAAACAGAGACAGACAGACAGAGAGAGACAGAGGGAGAGAGAGAGAGTTTCTCTCCCAGCATCTGGAAGCTGAGAACTGAGATGGAGTTTTCCTGAGACCAGAATCTAGTGAAGGCCACCTGGAGGCTGAGAGGGCTTGCCTGGAAGGCCGTTATTCCTTCTGGGTCCTAAGGTCAGCTGAACTGCTGGAGGACTGAAGAAGCATGACCAGGATAAGACTTTGTTCGTGGCCCGGCTGATCCTTGAGTTCCAAACAAAAGAAGTGGTGAAGAGTTTGAGATGTGCTGGACCCTGTTAACTTCAGTGTGTGCCAGGGAATGCCCTGAGGACTGGACAAAGACCTGGGAGCTGTCTACCTCTGAGGACTGGACAAGGATCTTGGAGGTATATGCTTCTGAATCCAGGTGACTGTTTGGTGGATTCTGGAGGGAGCCAGGACCATGGAAGAGGATCCAGGGAATCAGAGAGACCACCCTGAATCAAGATGAAGAAAAGGCCTCCCCTTGGATGAAATTGAGGTTTGCTGGACACTGAGGGGTAGAGGGTTTGTGGAAGGGATCCAGGGAATCAGAGAGATCACCCAGAGTCAAGATGAAGAAAAGGCCTCCCCTTGGATGAAATTGAGGTTTTCTAGACACTGAGGGGTGGAAGGTTTGTGCGGTTTTCTAATGACTGTATTTGTGATTAATGATATTTAGTAATTGTGAATCTAGAATAGTGACTGATTAAGTTAATGGTTGCCCCATGAGTGGAAGTTTGATTATTCTATTGTGAATTGATTGAATGATTAAGTATTGATATGCCCCACGAGTGGGAAGACTGATTACTGTATTGTGAATTGATTGAATGCTTTAAATTGATTGAATGTTCTAAATATTGTGGCCACTACAGTGAAAACTGTGTGGCCATTCTAATGTTAAGCTATTGTGAATATTGTACTGAACCTTGTAATGTTGTGAATATTATATTGTGATATATTTTGAATGTTTGCCTTGATTTGTAATGGAATAAACAGAGTATTCACTATATTGTGTAATCCGAACTCTAAAAGCTGTGGGTACATGGCATTACAGGGGCCTACAAAGACACAGGTTCTGGTTAGGAGCCTCCAGATGGAGTGCATGTTAGGTACTGAATATTTGTTAAATGAAAAAATAATGCTTATCCTAGAGAAGACTTAGGGAAGACATAATCACTACCTTAAATATTTGAACGTTCTGCCATATGAATTAGATTCATCTCTTATGCATTTATTAAGTACCTACTATGTGGTAAATTCTGGGGGAGATACAAAATATAGTTAAGATGCAATCCCTGTTCCTATGGGGTTTATCATCTGGATTGCTTGGCCCACAAAGAAAGAATTAGGTTGATAATCAGTAAATATCAAATTTATCCAAAGTCTGAATTAATCAAACAGATTGCTTTGCTTTGCTTTAAAATGCCCTTTCCTGTGTCCACAACTTGAAAGACCAGATAAGACTGGGAATAGGTATTTCCTGTCCCACCCCCACCCCCTTGTGACAGAATGCTTGGAAAGTCAGAAATTCTCCTGGGGATACATTCCAGATAGGGAAGACAGAGACATCCTGAGAATGTAGATCTCCACTATCTTGTCATTTGTCCTGTATTCACACGGACATCATACATCTGAGGGACACAAACATCTTGGGATTATGCAAAAACATAAAATCTTCGTTAAATCTTGTACCAGTCAGTCAGAACTTAAGGTCTGACTCCCTGTACACGTATCCACTAACTTTAAGAGAATAAAATGAAATAACTGTATTTCACCTAGTTTGTCTCCTTTAACCAAACTTTTCAGGTCAACAGGATCAATAGGTGAAAATTAAGAAACAGTTTTCCTATCACATACAGAATAACTTTTTTATTTTTTGAGAGGCAATCAAGGTTAAGCGACTTGCTGAGGATCATACAGCTAGTAAGTGTCAGAGTCTGGCCATCCTGAATCCAAGGTCGCTACTTTATCCACTGTACCACCTAGCTGCCCTTATTATGTACCTATGATGTGCTATATACTGGGGATACAAAGAAAGGCAAAAAATGGTTCCTGCTCTTAGAGAGTACATAGTCTACTAGAGAGTCAACATGAAAACAACTTTGTAAAGATCGGTACAGGATAAAGTGTAGATAATCTCAGTGGAATGGCACTAAAATTAGAGAAGACTGGGAAAGGCCAGAAGGTCAGACTTGAGAAAAGCCAGGGAAGCCAGATGGTAAAATGAGAAGAAAGAAAATTTCAAGTATGGAAGAGGGTCACTGAAAACGTCTGGATTCAGGAGATGAAGTGTCAGATGTGAGGAATGGCAATATCCCTGGATCAGAGTACGGCAGTTTATGTGGAGGACAGGAAGGTGTAAGAAGACTAAAAAGTTAAGTTGTGTAATGTTCATGTTAAGGTATGATCGTGTTATGAAGGGCTTTAAAAGCTAGAGGATTTTATATTTGATTAGAACAGTTAGATGGAACAGTGGATAGAGTTCTAGGCCTAGAGTCAAGGACAGTCATCTTCCTGAGCTCAAATCTGACCTCAGATACTTACTAGTTGTGTGACCCTGAGCAAATCACTTAACCCTGTTTGCCTCAGTTTCCTCATCTGTAAAATGAGCTGGAGAAGGAAAGGACAAGTCACTCCAGTCTCTTTGCCAAGACAATCCCGAATGGGGTCAAACAAACTAAGCAAGGTCAAATCTGGCCTTAGATACGAATAGCTGTATGTCTGAGCAAAGCACTTAACCTCTGTATGCCTCAATTATATATAAAATGGGCATAATAATAGCACTTACCTCCCAAGGTTGCTACTAAGATCATTTGTAAAGCACTTAGCATGGTGCCTGGCACATGGTAGGTCCTTAATAAATGCTTATTTACTTTGAGTCTAGAGGTGATAGGAAGGTGCAATAACACAAAAATAAAAATTAATTTAAAAAAATTAAAAACCCTTCTTGCAGCAGGACAGAGATTCACAAAAGGTTAAAGGTGGGAGATACCGTAGAGAACTTATTTTCTCCATGTATTAATATTTTGCCAAAGAAGGAAATAGAAAGAAGATGGTCATGTTTTTTAGGTCTTAGATTGATTGTCTCGTCCAGCTGTTCTTATTTATTTGTTTGTTTGTTTATACATTTATGTGTCTGTCTATTCCTTCATCCAATCGTTCATTTGTTTGTTTTTGATCCCAAAGCTCCTGATCTGAAGCGTTCCTATGGTGCAATGATCACTTCGGCCATGGGTGGCACAGACCCCTCTGCAATCTGGTGGTATTCTCTTGAAAGCCTCCCATTCAGAGGTTAGAAGGAAGTGGCTTCATTTAGGATGAGGAAGAAAAGAAAGAAGACCAAGGATATGCAGAACTCCCAGTGTGTATTAGAAGAGAACCTCAACCAGTTTCGAAGTACCAGAAGGATATAATAAATTGCTGCCTGTGAATCGTTGCTGACTCTGGGTTTGGGGGAGGTGGGTAGGGAAAGAGACTACAGAGGATGGGCAAAGAAACCAGAGAGAGAACCAGGGAATAATAAGGACAAACAGGTGGTGCTGGAGAGTGAGAACAATTACATACTTCACAGTCGACTACTGTGGTAGTAAAATGGAGAAACAACCGAAAAGAAAGAAGGGTGGGTTTCAGGAGTAGAAGAGTGAAGGAGAGGCCTCATATTTAATAAAAATAAAGTGACAGATACTGTAGTTTCTCATGATGTTGCTTTTCCCACTGTCTTGTGTTTCCCAATATATTTCAATCTTGACATTACATAAAATGTGGATGTGCCCTGACCTTTTTTTTGAAACCTCTTCATGAAATGAAAGCAAATATTTCCTGTCCCACTGTACTCTCCTTGTGTGCATCTGATAATTGAGATGCTTGCTTGGAGAACCAGACTCATTTTGGAGACATCTGTTTCTCTCCCTCTGCCCTTCTGCCTGCTTCCAGTGAGACCAAGCAGGAGCTTTCCTCTTAATTAATTACTGTTTACATTGCATCTGAGGTTCTAGGAAGAGAAGCAACCTGTGCTGGCTAAGGTCTGAGTATTAATAAGTACCAATGAACAGACAACAAAATCCACCAAACATTTATGGGTTTCATATATCAAGGGGCATATCATAGAAGCATGGGATTTCAGAGTTGGATGGAAGCTCAGAGGTCGTCTATCCTTACTATGCCTGGAAAAGGATCTCTCCTTATAAAATACCTGGCAAGTGGCCATACAGCCTTTCTCTCCTCATGAGAGGGAAAAGGGACTCCGTTGCTCTCCAAATTCTAATTTAATACAGAAGAAAATATCTAAAACAAGGTCAAAGCCAAAGATCACAGATTTCAGGCTGGAAGAACTTTAGAGGTCACCTAGTCAAACATCCTGGAACTAGAACTGGCATGATCTTCATTCCCATCCTTTCATGTTATAGATTGGGAAACTGAAATGTGGAAAGTTTGATTTAGCCAAGGGCACCCAGGTAACAAGTGTCAGAGGTGGGATTCAAACCCAGATCCACTGAGTTCAAATGCAATAATCTTTTCACCACACTATAAGTGGATTCCACCAGCATGGGGGATGGGGGTGGGGGAGTTCAGCAAACAGCTCTGTCCACGCTTTGGGGCCTCAAAGGGATTTTAAAAAATCTGTTCCACAAACTCTCCTTCAGTTTAAAAAACTTGTCTGTTTTACAAGAACCAGTAATAGTTCATACTTGAATGTGTTTAGGTAAGAGCTGTTTTTGATACAGAAAGCAACTTTAGTTTTTCCCCTTCTAAAAAAAATTTGGTGGCTGGCTAGACTAAGTCAGATTGTAGGCATGAAACTGAAGAAAACTCAAATCCTCACTAAAGGCATTCCCTTGTTCTTGAGAAACAGAGCCTAAGGCAGGGAAATGAGCATACTTTTCTTTGTGGCAACTAGAAGTGTCTCTGAGGGGCCTTAGGTATTCATCACAAGATTTTCTTTCTCTCCTTCTGGGCCCATTACTCTGAGACATCACCTAGCCTGAGGCTAAGTTAAATGGATACTTGTTTGATTGACTACTATGGTTACTGAGGTACCAGTACAGCTATATACACTATTTGTTATACAGTGAGAAAAATTTGGTCTAGACCTGATTCACTGGGGAATTTATTTAGTGAAATGCTGGAAGAACCTTACTGTATAGCAGCATTTCTTAAGCTAAATTGACCAAAGTATACTTAGGGATTTTAATATATATATTTGAAGAAATGATAAATACTAGTCCAGGGCACCAAGGAATATAGAATACTCCCAGGCTTCTAAAATAGAAGGATCAGGGAAATTTTATACAAAATTAAGGGAAATTAGGCCTATTTTTACACTTTTAAAATGGGCACATTTAAGAAGCATATTTCGATTCATACATATTTTCGCACGTAATATTTTTGAGTGGGAAATATTGTGAGCATCAAAACAATCTCACAGAACCCTTTTTCATAGCCTAAGAAACATAATTTGGGAGGCCCTGCGGCTAAAAGATTTTCTTACCTATGAGGCAGTTTAAAGGCAGGGACTCCAAACAGAAACAGTGTTCTCTGTGAGTTTCACGAAGTTAGAGATGTTCTGAATAGCACTATTCTTCTGAGGGTACTCAAAACACTCTCCAGGCATTCCTTCAAACTTCAGAGTATCCCCAGGAGGCAGAGAGGTGGTAAGAACCTCACTGCTACCTTATAACTGGAGCAAGGGAGGTTCACAAAGTCTGTAAGCTATGTGTCTGAAAATGCTCTTTGCCTGAACTTCTAACCAGGTGTTAGCCGAGACCAATATTTGTACATGTTATAGAAAGGATAACATTAGAGACAGCATAGTATAATGCAGGGGTTCTTAACCAGGGGTCCACAGATGTCAAAAGATGGAGTCTGTGAACTTGGATAGAGGAAAAAATGGCCATATTTTGCAAGGCACATCCTTTGTAAGTCTATGCATTATTCTGTTAGGAGATCATAGGCTTTGACTGGCTGCCAAAGAGGTCCGTGACATAAACTATGGTTAAGAACCCCCTGACATAAGATTGAAGCACACTATTTTTTACTTTATCATTGTATGTTTTTTTTCTTTTTGTCTGTTTCTTCTTTCACAACATGACTTACAAGGTTTTTACCTGATTGTATATCTATAACCTGTATCAAATTGCTTACCATCTTTGCGGGAGGGGGGGGGGGAGTGAAGGAAGGAGGGAGAAAATTCAAATTTCAAAAAAATCTTTTAAATGAATGTCCAAATTGTCTTCATGTGTAACTGGGGAAAAATAAAATACTACAGAAATTAAAATTTTAAAAAAGAACTCCTGACATAAAGGATAAAGGAGGGGCTTTGGAATTAGGAGGACCTAATTAGGATCAGAAGCTGGGTAAACATAGACAAGACACATATTGTAACTCTCAATGTCCCCAAGAAGCTCTAAGACCATAAAAACTGCAGACAAGTTACTAAACTATGCCAATGAAAGTTAGTTTCCACACTAGGAGATCCTCCACAGTTGAAACTGTAGATTCTGACCTCATTAACACCCTTAGTACCATGACACGCAATAGATCCTTGGGGAAAAGGGCTAAGTGTGTGTGTGTGTGTGTGTGTGTGTGTGTGTGTGTATTTTTTTTTAAATAATCTTCTATAAAGGTTCTTGATAGAAGTCTTTGAAACTAGAAAATCAAATTCTAACTACTCCATCATGAGTCCAAGAATAGCTCTGGATGCTCACATAAACTTCACCAGTATCTCTTCAGAGAAGGAGGATCTGAGTTCAGATCTAGCCTCAGACACTTACTAGCTTGTGACCCTGGGCAAGTCACTTAACCTCTATTTGCCTGTTTCCTCGACTATAAAATGGAGAGAATAATAGCACCTACTTCGCAGGACTGTGAGGATCAAATGAGATCATATTTGTACATAAGTGATGGCTATTATTATATTATTAATGAAGGTTTGGAACATAGAAAAAAGAGCTGGAGATAATAGATTGGGTCTACATAGTCATCTGCACAGAACTCATGCTTTGAAGCCACGATATTGGATGAAATCACTAAGAGAGAGAGCAAAGAGAGAGAAGATAAGTGAGCCAAGAGCAGAATCCAGCGAAAATACCAACAATGAAAGGGAGGTTAAAAGGAGAGAGAAATATACCAGCAAAAAAGACAGGTAAGTCAGAGAGGTTGGTGGAAAACCAGAGTTTAGTGTCAGGGAACCCAAGGGAGGGATGAATTTTAAGAAGGAAGGCATGGGGAATTTTTTTGATGCAGTAGAGAAGTCAAAAAGGATGCAAATTGAGAGGGATAAGGGGAAGAGACTATTGGAGTTGCAAATAGGAGGCCACTGGTGACCTTTGAGAGAGCAGTTTTAGTCCTGTGGTGGGGGCGGAAGCCTGATTGCAGGGGTTTGAGGAGTGAATGGGCAGTTTGTCCTTTGTTTTATGAGAATAGTTGAACTGTCTCTTTGCTTCTTCAACTGCCTGTTGGATTGGTTCAAAGCCAACTGCTCCTCTTTGATTGTCGCACACACAAGCGGTCATCTGTATGTCCCAAGAAGACATAGAAGAGTATGAACAGTCATTAAATGTTAGGCCACATTAGGATCAGATGCAAGGGTCTTTATCTAACCTTCTCAGGAATTGCTTTTTTCCCACCCTGGAATTCGGAATGTTTTCCTACAAAGTGAAAATTAGTCCCTCAGAACTGTTATTTGTAATCTGAAATCCACAGCTCTAGGGGTCATGACTTCTCACATAATATAAATTGGGAGCAGAAGTGATGGTAGAATCCAGGATTTCACTCTCGGAGTGGGGGGGGGGGGGGGAATATTCTAACTCTAAAACTGAGGATTTCTTCATAAGGCCCGTTCCCATAGCTGTCTCATTCCTGCCCTTCCCCTTTCATCTCCTATCAAGTGTATGGAATGCAACCAAAGGAAAAAAAATCTCCTCCAACCCAAGACTAACTAAATAAAAATGACCTGCTCTCGATACAAGATTCGATAGATTAGCTCTCTGAGGACAGAGGCTACATTGGCCTGTCTTTGTATCCTTAGTGCCTAGCACAGTATCTGGCACATAGTAGGTCTGTTGATTGATCATTTTGTTTCTTTAGTGCCTACTGTGTTTGGGCCACTGTACCACATTCTTCTGGGAGACACAAAAGAAGCAGAAAATAAGATTCCTTTCCTTGAAGATCCTAAGGATTAGAAGGTGACCCTTCTATGCTAGGAAGAGGCTTAGCATTAGTATAAAAGAACAGAAACAGTTAAAAGACCTAATGCTCAGTGTAGCTCTGGTTTACTCTAAAACCAGTTAACACATGCTCTCCCAGCTACTGAAAAGCCTTCATCCATTCAGCTAGCTGGTCATTGCACAAATGTTTACTAACTTCCTCTTTAAAAACGAAATTTAAAAAAAAAAAACAACTAGATCTATGACTTCGTCATTGTGGGGAGCTCGTGATGGGTGGAGAATTCTCTCTCCCTATGCAGGTCAGCACCTTCTCAGCAATTTATTGTCTTAGAGAACTGCCTAGAGAACTAAGAGACTGGAGATTATACCCATGGATCATAGCCAGTATGTGTCAGAGGTAAGAATGCAGTCCAGGTCTTTCTGACACCAAGACCAGCTCTCTATCCACTGACCATGGTACCTCTCAACTGAATACTTTGGTAGGTGCTGAAGAGAATACCGAGTCATCTGTACAGGAATAGTCCATACTTTTAAGAAGCATATAGTATAGGAAGGGGGATAAGGTAGGTACATGAAGAACTAGAATGCAATGAATGTGTGTGTATATGTATATATACTTATATGTGCACTTGCGGATATACAAATATTCATATATGTACACACACATGTGTAGGCACATGAAGTGGTAGATTTAATATATGCATACATATATACATTATATATGTGTGCATATATACATATATATTGCATTCTAGTTCTTCATGTACCTACTTTATCCTTCCTTTTACTATATGCTTTCATACTATCTATCTCTATTATCTATTTCTTTCTCTACCTATAACCATATCTATCTCTATCTCTATGTTATCTCTGAATCTATTTATTCATCTGTATCTATCTATCCATCTCTATCTCTTTACTCCTAGCTCTATCTCTATCTATCCATATCTATCAATCTGTCTGTCTGTCTATCTCTCTATCTGTGTTCACTTTGGCATTTCAAGCACATCACTACCTGGTTCCACTTCACTTAGATTTACAATCTTATTACCTGTTACTCTCTGTCCCACATTCCACATTCAAGCTAAATTGACCTTTTTGCTGTTCCTCACACACAATATTTCATATCTTTTGCAAAGGTTTCTGATCATTCTAGAAGGAATTTTGGAATTATGCTAAGAATCTTACTACCATGGCCATACTCTTTGGTTCACTGCTAGGCAGAACAATGGTTTAAAAAAAAAAATCTTATATATACCTTAATATCGATTGCATCGCTTTTTTTGTAGTAGCAAAGAATTGTAAACAAAATAGATCCCATTGCTTAGGAATTGGCTAATATAAGTTGTGGGTCATGAATATAATGGAATATTATTGATCTATGACCAACAAGAATGTAATGAACCTAGAGAAGCATGAGAAGACATGAACTGATGCACAGTGAAGTCAGTAGAAAGAGAAAAATAATGGAAATAACAACAATGAAACAACTGATAATGGATATTGTGAAATTATGATGACCAAGTAGGTTGCCCAGGGTCACACAGCTAGTAAGTGTCTGAGGTCAGTTTTGAACTCAGGAAGATGAATTTTCCTGATTTTAGGCCTGGCACTCTTATTCATCATACCACCTCAACAACTGTGAAATTATAATGACCAAACTTGGCCCCAAAGATGAGCTATGAGAACACATTTCCACCTTTTCTTTACAGAGATAGGAACTACTTGACTATAACTTAAACTCAAATAACTTTGGCTCTCACAGATTGGCCAATAATGAGTCCCAGCCCAGGCCTCTGTTGGTCATTGTTTGGGTTTTGATGACTCAGAGTGACTGTAAATAGCAATTGTTCCTGTTCAGGGCAGAAACCCTGAGGGTCTTCCCCTCTCAGATTGATTTCTGAGTAGGCAAAAGACGCCATCTTTTGCCTTATTTCTTACCTAGCTGTAATCACTGAATGGGTGTAGACTCAGAGATGAACTAAAGGAAACTAAGGAAAGACCTTAACTTAAAAAGGCCCAGGTGTCCCACTACATCTGAGGCCATCTCCAATTGTCCTGATCTGTCTTGTCACTGGATTCAGATGACTCTGAAGGAGAAAGTGAGGCTGGTGACTTTGTACAGCCCTCCTTCTTAAATCCAGTTTACTTGCAAGTTAAGACACCTCTTTCCTGATGTCATTGGTCCTCTTTGAGAATGAAAGACAAACAAATAACAGAGCTGAAGGACTCTGGGTGTGGAACACTGTATATATGATGGAATTGGTTAAGTTTCTGGTTAGTTTTGATGAACACCCCCCCCCCCTTTGTTTATTTTTTGTTATTTAAAAAAAAATAGTTCCTTGGGAGAGAAGGGGCTATATTGAGAAGTGGAGACAATGTAAAAAAACAAGATGTATTGTTAAAATTGGAAAAAATAATAAACTAAATATTCTAGAGAGTTCAGAGGAGGGGAAAAGAGTGGGAATATGCGCAAGGTTGGTGACACACTCCCTGCAGTTTCCTATTTCCTGGAGCTCCCCATCCCATGTTGAGTTTGGAACCAATCTACTTAATTTGACCGTCAGGGCTTAAGTTTCTCAGGCAGGCCCCCTCAAAATTTTGCCCTTAGAGAACATACTTTATTCTATTCTGCCCTTTCCTGAATATTTTTAAATGTGTACCTCATCATCTCTCCTTGGGGGCTAGTGTTTATATTCCCATCCTTCACCCCCACCGATATTTTGAGCAAGCAGAGAGTGGAGCCCCTGAGCCAAAAATGCCTCTTGTTTAGTTTAGACAAGTAAAACACTTCACATGCATTTATAAATAAGCCATTGGCAAAATTGTAACTAAACAAAAATGTGTAAATTTCCAGTAATTGAGGATCAATATGAATTCATCTGGTGTTTCTGAATAAAAATTATCAAACAGCTGAAAGAAGGAAAGGCAGAAAGAAAGAAAGAAAAGCAGAAAGAAGGAAGGAAAGAAGGAAGGAAGGAGGAAGGGAGGGAGGGAAGGAGGGAGAGAGGGAGAGAGGGAGAGAGGGAGAGAGGGAAGGAAGGAAGGAAGGAAGGAAGGAAGGAAGGAAGGAAGGAAGGAAGGAAGGGAGGGAGATGATTCTGAGAAGATGGCAGAGTAGATCAGAAAACTTTCAGCTCCCCAAATTTCCTCCACACCAAAAGACACCTTTTGACATCACCTCAGAGCAGCAGAAATAAACCTGGGTAAAGCAGTTGTCTTCCTAAAACAATTTGAAAAGACTCCAGAAAAGACCCAGCCTCCATGGGAGGAGGACTGGCCTGAGTAAAGTGAAAACACCTCCAGGTGGACTCTGTAAAATCAACAAACAAGACCTGAAGGCAGCTGGGTTGAGAAACATTAGAAACTTCCATTTTGCAAACTATGTGGGGGTCTCATGACTGAGTAGGAGACACTGAAGGAAGTTCCACTGTTGACAGACACGAAGCACAGTTGTACTGACCAGCCCCAGACTGAGCTGTGCCTGAGGGGGAGAAGGAGCTAGTACATACCTGGTAAGTGCAGTAGTGAGGGGCAGGGACCCTGTTTGCTGTGGGCACTTGCAGCACTGCAGAGCCCCTGTTTTCAGTTCCAGGGCAGAGAGGACAGTAACAGTTTGCAGCCGAACAAGGGACAGCAAAGAGCAAGATCATTTGCAGGACAGTGTAGCTGGGAGCCTTAGCCATGGCTTATGAGTGTGGAGGAGAGGCCAAGGTTGGGCCTGAGACAGACCTCAGAAAATAACAGTAAGAAGGATCTCAAGCTTGGAGGATCATTTTCCATACCTCAGGACTACAACTTGATTACAGTATTAGCTGCTAAAAAAAAAAAAAAAAAAAATGAGAGGATTCTGGGAAGATGACAGAGTAGGTCAGAAAATTCTAAGCTCTCAAGATTTTTCTCCAGGAAAGAGATAAAACAATTCCTCAGGGCAAATAGAGAGTGATGAAAATAAACAAGACAAGGGGCAGAGAAGGCCTCCTCTTGGGACAACTGGAGATCTGAAGAAAAATCCCTGGACGAGGTTTGGTCTTTTTGAAGAGTAAACACTTCCAGGCTGTGTCCTAGGTCCCCTTAATTAAGCAACAAGCAGTAAGCCCTGGGGTTAGCTGGTTAGGGAAGGCTTCCCCAGCCCCAGCCACAGGAACTTTTATCCCTAGGACAATGGGGGGAGTTGGGCATCTAAATCAGGGAAGATTGACAAGGAACACCAGACCCAGCTGTGCTGTGGAGATGCAGCTGGGATGAGAAGGAACCAGCACATGACCAGTGAGAGCAGAAGCAGTGGGGGTGGTACACTGCTGGCTGTGGGCACTGACAGAAGCTGGAGATCTTGGTTTTGGTTCAAGGTCGGAGAGGAGAACTGAAGGAGGTTCTGTGGCCAGAGGCATCATCCCTCATATCCCAGGACTAGAGGTTATTAAAAAATTGAGCTATTACAAAAAATAATAATAATAAGCACAGGCAAAGAAGAAAGGATCCAACCACAGTTACTATGGAAATAGAGAAGGTAGAAGTTTATCTTCAGAGGAGGATAATGAAGCAAAAAACCCTCTTCTACCCTCAAAGAGTAAAGTCAAATGGTCACTTGCCCAAAACAATTCCATAGAAGAAATTTTAAAAGACTTTAAAAATCAAATGAGAGAGATTGAGGAAAAACTAAAACAAAAAAAAAACAATAAGAAGAACAATTCAAGAAAAATAAGATTATGAAAAGAAAGTAAACCAGTTTAAAAAAGGAGATCCAGGATCTTGAGGAAGAAAATGACTCCTTGAAAATCAGAATCAGGCAAGGTGAAGCCAGTGAAGTCATAAGAGACTAAGAAATAATAAAACAAAATACAAAGAATTCAAAAAATAGAAGAGAATGTGAAATATCTCATAAGAAAACCAACTGATCCGGAGAACAGATTAAGAAGAGAAAACAAGAATAATTGTGTTGTGCAGAGAATAAGAGCGAGCCGAGACTTGGGTTCAAGATAAATTTAGGTGTGGACTTATTAATTAAGCTCACGACTACCGGAGTGGGTCACTCAAATCGGTAGTGATTTTCTGGGGGAGGCATAGACTTGATTACATAGGCCAAAACCACAAAAACCACAATCAGGGAGGGGAGCTAGCAGAAGCCATGATGTACAGAAGCAAAAACCAGCCATTAGTTAGATCTATAGTTCAGGGCTAATTTTGGAATATGGCACAAGGGTACAGAGGTGCAATCTTCCTGTGACTCAGTGGTCCTTTCTGGGACAAGGAACAAGGTGGAGGGCACAGGGTGAAAAGATCATAGTCAGTGCTTTCCAGAACAGGGTGGTGGGTCATGGGGTAAGGGGGAACTGGAAAGTCCCAGAATAGGCCAGGGTCATGTTCCGGGCGAAGGATGTGGGGATCTTGTTTGGTCAGCGGAACAGGACAGGGTGGTCTCTATATTACACCATAACCCTGAGTTGCACTTTGTACACTCATACTGATTCAAGGAAAGAAATATATATAGAATGCTAATAGGGAACTTTGCCCTGATCAATGTTCAGACATGCTTTAAAGCTGTTCCAAGCTATAACATGATATAAAATAGGGACAAAGACAGAAATATAAAAGGGGGCTTAATGGTGGGCCACAAATCAGGTGGTGTGCAGTGATCTGGGATTTGGGTTTGGGCATAACAATTGGACTACCAGAAAGCTATGATCAAAAAAAGAATCTTGATACAATAGTACAAGAAATAATTAAAGAAAATTGTCCTGAAGCATTAGAGCAAGAAGGGAAAGTAGAAACAGAAAAAAAAAATCCACCAATCACCACCTGAAAGAGATCCTATGAGGAAGACCCATAGGAATATTATAGCCAAATTCCAAAATCCCCAGCTCAAAGATAAAATACTATGAGCAACAAGAAAAAAAAATTTACATATGGTGGTGCCACAATTAGAATCCCACAATACCTAGCAGTGGCAACATTAAAAGACCATAGGTCTTTAACATTATATATTGAAAAGCAAAAGAACTGGGGTTCCAGCCGAAAATATTATACCCAACAAAGCTAAGTATAAACCTGAATGAAAAAAATTGATATTTAATGAATTGTCAGATTTTTAGGATTTTGTTAAAAAAAACAACATCCTGAATTTAATAGAAGATTTGATATACAAGAGCCAAAAGAAACATAAAGTTCATACCAAAGACCAATTACAAGGGACTCAAGGACAGACTGTTTACTTTTTCTACACATAAAATGTAAAACTTGTGTCTAAGTTTGCTATTAGCAATTGGGTAGTTCATAAGAAAGACTGGGGTAGACCTGAGAATGATAGGATTCAAAACATAAAACTGTTCAGGAACAGCTAAAAAGAGTTAATTATCTTATACAAATGAGATATGAGAAGAAGAACCGATATAGAGGAATTAGTTGGGAGAGGAGGGCTGTTAATTCCAGGGACCTACTCTCCTTGGGAATGGGTTCAAGAGGGAACAATACATATATATCTAGAAGAGTATAAAAGTCTTCTAAATTTAGAAAGAAATAAAATGCTAAAAATATAGGGAGGGGGGAGAGAATAAGGGAGGGATCTTTAGAGGGGAGGGTGAGGGAATGGGTCAAAGAAGCATATAAAAGGGTGTGTAGAATTATGGGAATGAGAGGATAAGGGAGGGATCATTGGAGGAAGGTGGGTTAAGTAGAGGGCAAGGTAGCAGGCAGAAGTAAAGTAGAGGAATCAGGAGGGATAGTAAATAAGAGATACAAACATAAAAACAAAGATTAGGAGTAGAATCTCTTGGGGAAAGTATATGTTTATATATGTATATTTATATGTATGTGTATATATGTATATGTTTATGTATATATCAATATCTATATATAGGAGGGCAGATCCAAGATGGTGGGGTAAAAGCATGATCTTGGCATGAGCTTCTGCTCCAATCACTTCCAATTCATGTAAAAAAAAATGACTCTAAACAAGTTTTAGAGCTACGGAACCCACAAAGTGACAGACAAAAAAAAAAATCTCCCACTGAAGGAAGCCTGGCAGGCAGACAAGAAGGATCTATCACACTGGGCTGGGATCTCATATAAAAGAGGCAAGAGAAAACTGTTACAATGGAGGGGAAGAGCAGGAAGGTAAAAAGGAATGGCACAACCTTACTCTCATTGAATTTGGCTTAGGGAAGGAATAACATACACACTCAATTGGGTGTCTTACCCTACAGGAAAAGAGGGGGCAAGGAGATAAGAGGAGGACAGATTGGGGGAGAGGGTAGTTAGAAGCAAACACTTTTGAAAAGGGACAGGGTCAAAGGAGAAAATACAATAAGTGGGGGGTGGGATAGGACAGGGGGAAATATAGTCTTTCACAATATAACTACTATGGAAATGTTTTGTGTAATTACACATGTACAACCTATATTGAATTGCTTATTTTTCCAGTGGGGGTGGGTGAGAAGGGAAGAAGGTAAAAAATATGGAACTCAAAGTTTTAAAAACAAATGTTTAAAAAAATATATATCTATATATAAATACATCCATGCTTAATCATGGGGTGGGGGGAGCAGGAGGGGAAGAATGGGGAAAAGAACAAAGAAAAAAGTGTACAGCAGAGAACAAAAGAAAACATACAAGGAAGCAAAGAAAGGATGGACAGCTTTCAACCATTAAGATATTAAGAAACAATAAAAGAAAAAGAATGAAAAAATAGAAGAGAAAGTGAAACACCTCATCAGAAAACTAATTGATCTGGAAAACAGATCAAAGGACAAATAATTTAAGAATAGTCAGTCTATCTGAAAATTATGATTAAAAAAAAGAATCTTGATACAATATTATAAGAAATTATCAAGGAAAATTGCCCTGAAATTCTAGAATAAGATGGCAAAACAGAAATAGAAAAAATCCACCAATCACCATCTGAAAGAGGCCCCAGGAGGAAATTTACAGGAATATCATAGCCAAGTTTCAAGGTTCCCAAATTAAGGAGAAAATATTGGAAGCAACAAGAAAAAAACAATTTAAATATCATGGAGCTACAATAAGGATTACACAAGACCTACAATAAGGATTACACAAGGCCTAAAGGACCATAAGTCTTAGAATACTTTTATTTCATAGAGCAAAAGAAGTGGGGTTACAACCAAGAGAAACTTAGCCAGCAAAGAAAAAAAGGGGAGCAAGAAGAAGAACTGATACAGAAGAATTAGATGGGGAGGAGGGCTGGTAGTTCTGGTGACCTACTTTCATCAGGAATGAGTTTAAGAGGGAACAATACATACATACATACATATATATATATATATATATATATACATATATATATATAT
>CM053591.1:27319467-27339212 GCA_028646515.1 Pseudochirops corinnae | reverse complement strand
GTGGGGTTACAACCAAGAGAAACTTAGCCAGCAAAGAAAAAAAGGGGAGCAAGAAGAAGAACTGATACAGAAGAATTAGATGGGGAGGAGGGCTGGTAGTTCTGGTGACCTACTTTCATCAGGAATGAGTTTAAGAGGGAACAATACATACATACATACATATATATATATATATATATATATACATATATATATATATATATAATTTTTAAAAAGTATTAAAGTCTTCTAAATTCAGAAGAAATAAAATAGTAGGGGCATAGGAAGGGGGGAAAGGACAAGGGAGAGATCTTTAAAGGGGAGGGTGAGGAAATAGGTAAATAGGGGTATAGAGGAGTGTTTAGATTTGTGGGAATGGGAGGATGGGGAGGGATACTTGGAGGGGGGTAGGCAAGTCATAGGAGAGCAAGGTAGTGGGTAAAAGTAAAGTAGAGGAGACAAGAGGGAGAGGAAACAAGAGATACGCATATATATATAAAAGCAAAGATCAAGAGTAGAAAAAGTTCGGGAAAGTACACATCTATATATGTATATGTATATATCTATAGCTCTGGAGAAACATCTAAACTTTATTGTGGCCTTCTGAGGGAAGTTGGAGGGAAGAAAAAAAAAGAACAAAGTAAAAAAGTGCACAGCAGAGAACAAAAGAAAACTCACAAGGAAGCAAAGAAAAGATGGACAGTTTTCAACACAAAGAGTATTATTTATCATACAGGCTTTCTTGAAATGAAAATTTATTGCTACATATCCTTTCTAATCCTCTTATGCTCTGCTATGCACGACGTGCTTTTTTTCTAACTTTGTATTTAAGTTCCAATATTTAAGTTTATGATATATTTTTGCTTCTTTTCTCTAGTCTCTATTTGTGTTCTGGTGTTTGATTCCAAACAAAATTTTGAAGAAAAAAAATTTGAACATTTAACAAACTTCAAGACTTTCAGGTTTTTGTGACAAAAACAGCAGAACTTAAGTGAAAAATTGACATATAACATTCAGGAGAAATATAAGTTAAATTTTAAAGACCAGTTATCAGGGACTTAATAAGGTCGAATTGTTTACTCTGTATATATGAAAATATTATCAGTATTCTTGTGACTCATTATTTTGTAATTTGAAAGAAAGGCTTGGGCTGAGCTGAGTAGGATGGGGTGATTCTAAAAAATAAAACTGTAGGGAAAGATAAAGAAGAGTAATTATCTCACACAAATGAGATAAAGAAAAAAGGAAAAATTCATACAAAGGAAGTTAGTAGGGGGGACGGTGGGTAGTGCTGAAACCTTCCTTCCTCTCATCGGGAATGGGTTAAAGAAGGAACAACATTGTGTGTGTGTGTGTGCATGTGTGTGTGTCTGTGTGTGTATGCATGTACATTGTTGTCCTTCATTTTCTAAGAGGACCATGGCATCAGGGAAATGATGACATGACTTGCAGTTGACTTAGATTCCAGTGAGGGAGGGCTGTGCAAGGTCACCAGCCTCACTTTATCCTCCAGAATCATCTGGGTCCAGTGGCCAGATATTCATCAGGATGACTGGAGATGACCCAGGATGCAATGGAAGATCCTGGCCCTTGTAGGCTAAGGCTTTTCAGGTTCTCACTTTGAGTGAAGTAATGCCCATTCAGTGAATAGGCCTCTTTAAGAAGTGAGTCAAAGGATGGTCCCTTTAATTAGCAAAAAGAAACTGAATGCGTGTATGTATATACATGCACACATACAAACACATACATACATGTGTGTACATATACATAGATATGTATTTATATATGTATATACTATATATAAACATACATGTATGTGTGTATATATGTATACATGTCTGTTTATAAAAGTCTTCTAAATTCAGAAAGAAATAAGAGGGAAGGAGTGAGTGATAAGGGAAGGACTCTTAGAGGGGGGTAGATTAGGGAACAGGAGGGCAAAGTGATGGGTAGAAGTAAAGCAGAGGATCAGGGGAAGATGGGGTAAATGGGGTAAGATGGATAGTAAGGAAAAATAGGAAGAAGGAAAACACACAAGTAATTATTGTAGCTTAGAATGCGAATGAGATGAATATAGAAACAGATAGTAGATTAAAAATCTGAATTCAACAATACGTTACTGTATTCAGGAAACATGATGAGAGATTCACATGAAGATAAAATAAAGGCAGGAGTAGAATTTAGGATAAAAAAGCCTGGGTCATGATCTCAGACAAAGATAAAGTTAAAATAGATTTAATAAAAAGTGAAAAATAGAGAAATTACACTGTGTGTCAGCAATAGTATTCAATATTATTTAAAACCATTTAAATTACCAAGACAGTATGAAATACCTGAACATATACCTGCCAAAATAGACACAGGAACTATATGAACATAAGCATAAAACTATGCTAATATACTCAGATCTAAATAACTGAAGTAATATTTATTATTCTTGGGTAGGTAAAGCCAATATAATTTTTAAAATAACAATTTCACCTAACTAATCTATTTATTCAATGTCATCCCAATTAAATTACTAAAAAATTATTTACTGAGTTAGGAAAAATAATAAAGTTCATTTGGAAGAATAAAAGGTCAGGAACTTTGAAGAAACTAAGGGAAAAAGATGTAAAGGAAGTAAATTCAGCAACATCAGATCAGAAATAGTATTATCAGGTGAGAGTGTTGTTGGAGTGTAAAAAGGAAAATCTCAATTATTTCTAATTAAAATTTTCTTATGTTAATAAAACCTGTGTAACCAAGAATAGAAGAAATGCAGAAAATTGGGAGGAAATCCTTCACAGACAATCTCTCAGGATGCAATTGAGTTGGAATATTGCTGCAGTATAGGAAATGATGAGCCAATTGATTTAGAAAAACGTAGAAAGACTCGGACTTGTGAAGGAAGATGCTATCCACTGCCAGAGAAACAGATGAGGAAGAAATAAGCATAATAGGATCCTATGTGTATGTGAGTGTATATGTGTATATACACATAGATGTATATACATATATGTTTATCAATATCTGTATGTATATACATATATATGTCCACACATAATTGTAACCTTCTTTAGGGTGGTGGTGGGAGTGAGGGCAAAGTAAAAAGTGCCCAGCAGAGAGCAAGAGAAGGTCAACAAAGAAGCAAAGCTGGGCAGCTTTGAAAACAATGAGTAGTATTTATTATATAGGTTTTCTTGAAATGGACATTTATTGTTTTATATTGAATCCTCTCTTATGGTCTGCTATGTACATGGAAACGTTTTTTTTTTTTCCTTTCTCATTTTATATTTCAGTTTAAAATTTTAAAAAAATTTAAAGGAGAAGGAAGAGAAAAAGAAAGAAAAAGAAAAAAATTAAAAGAAGGAAAAACAGTAAAAGGAGGGGAAAAGAAAGGTAGAAGAATGCAATGGAATACAAAAAAAATTAAGTAAGGCTTTTAGCTTGAGAGTTCATGCACAATGTAAGAGTTTGTGGAGTTCATTTCTTACTGTGCTTGACATTTTATAGAGTGAAAAGCAAAGGAAATAAGAGTCATAGAAATCTGAAGCTGGAAAAAACATGACCCATCATCTGGTCCAACTCCTTCATTTTACAGATGAGCCTCAGAGAGGTAAAACAATTCGCCCGAAGTCACTCAGCTAAATAACGACAGAGCTCAGACTTTTTGACTTGTACCATAATGAAAATAACAGTAGATTTTGAGGCAGAATGCCTGGGTTCCAATCCTGTGACATAAGTAACCTTGGGCAAGTCCCTTCATTTCTCTGGGTCTTCATTTCCCCATATGTAAAAATAATACTTTGAACTAAATGTTTTTTAAGGCCCCTTCTAGATCTAATTCCCATGACCCCTACCTAGTTCAGTGTTCTTCCCAGCATCTCCACAGTGTTAATGATGAGTGACAGGCTCTGGGAGCCTCTTTGAGCTCTCCTTGAATCTTTCCACATAAGGAATTTGCCTGAGGCCATGGGCCTTAAGTTGTGGCTGGCCCAAGTCTTTAACCCTCCTTTGTCCAGCAATTTCCCACACTTGGACAAGCCTAGCCCACCATTGTCTGTCCTCTCCAGGTATCCTTCAGCAACTTCTCACCCTTAACCATTCATTACTGGAGTCTGACCTCATCTGACTCCTCCTGAAGACCCTTCCCGGAACTCCTCCTCTAGAACATCCCTAGATTCTTCCCACAACTTTTCTGTATATAAGACTCCATCTTTCCTCCATGTCGTATGAAAGCCTGCACCTCATCATTTCCAACACAATGAGGGGAATGTGTGAAAGATCTCCCTCAACAAATTGTAGTCTGATTGGGTACACAAGACACTCACATATGAAACAATAGTGAGCAATACAAGAGACCCTGTAACAAGTACTGATATCTACCATACCAAAGCCAGCGTGGTATAGTGAACAGAGAGTCAGCAGCCTTGAAGTCCAGAAATCCTGCGTACATCAGATACATACTTGGCAATGGGACCTAGAGAAGTCATTTAAGCTGTCAATTCCCCTGCATGACTCTCTTGAAAGACTCTTCAGTTGTAGAGAAGATACCCAACTGCATAGGTAAATGAAGTTCATAACTGGGAGTTCCCTCTCCTAAAGAAATCACCAGCCCAATTCCATCTCCATCCCCTCTGAAAGCATTAACTGAATAGAGGCAAAAATAAGAAAAGAGGAAAGAAAAAGATAAGGAAAGATGGAAGAGAATTTATGTTCTTAAGTGTCCTTTTTGTTCCCAAATTTTTAAAATTTGGTGCAATAAATAGAATCAGACATTAATACCAATTAATGCTGACACAATTCTGTGGACATATTGGAGTTTGGAAAAAAGAAAAGGTAGAATGGTTATTGATAAAAAAAAATGATTACATGAAAATTGGTGGTTAGGGCTGTCCTATAAAAATGTTTAAATATTTGATTTTTTTTCCTGTGACTCTAGAAACTTTGAGTTCAAGTGGCTGAAGAAATACATACGTGAAAACATGAAGAAAACAATACTATCTGGGAAGTTATTTCCAGAGCATGAGCTAATATCCACAGAGAAGTCGATAATGTCAGTAATGGGGCAGCTAAGTGGCCCAGGGGACAGAACATGGAGCCTTACATCAGGAAGACCTCCATTCGAATCCAACTTCAGATACTTACTAGCTGTGTGACCCCTGGGTAAGTCACTTAAACTGTTTCCCTCAGTTTTCTCAAGTATAAAATGAATATAATTATAGCACTTCCTTCCCAGAGTCGTTCTGAGGATCAAAAAAAAAATAATATGCTGTGACCAGCACAGAAATATGGCCCAGCAACCAGCTGAATAAAGGAGAGAGACAGAAATGTATTCAATAGTCTGTTTATTACAGAGCCATTTCATACAGAGCCATAGTACAAGAAAATCACAGGGTTTATATACCTTATAGCAGAGACTCTGAGGTAATTGAAATGCAAGGACACTCCTTTAGTCCTGGCCACTCCCTATCGTAGCCTAAAGCTATTTATACATTAAGACTTAATCCTAGGACCGTGTCCAGAGGCATAAACAAACAGGGAGTCACAAACAAGGCTTGCAAATTAACTACCTTGTACTTTCTTTTAGTCATTCATAGATCCAGTGAAAGCATCCACCCAACAAGATTATACTCTTTCTGCATATCTGCCTCATAGAAGAGGGGGAACATGAAAGTCTGGTCTACTACAATAATAATTGTAAAAGCTTAGCATAGTTCCTGGCATGTAGTAAGCACTCTATATGAATATATTAGCTATAATAATTATTATTAATAGAATTACAAAAAGAACCCAAAGTGATCTATCCCATGCTGCTTCCATTTTCAGTCAGAATATGTTTTGTGTTTGTTGTTTTTTTTTTCAGTTGTTTTTTTGTTGTATCTGACTCTTCATGACCCCATTTAGGGATTTCTTGGCAAAGATACTGGAGTGGTTTGTCATTTCCTTCTGTAGCTTATTTTGCAGATGAGGAAACCAAGGTATACAGGGTTGAGTAACCTGCCCAGGATCGCACAGCTAGTAAGTGTCTGAGGTCAGATTTGAACTCAAGTCTTCCTGACTCCAAACTCAGTGCTCTATCCACTATACCACCTAGCTGTTTCTCTGTCTTTTTTTTTTTAATTGCATTAGTATATAAAGGATCAAAATGAAAATACCCCACCATGAAAGATGGAGCAGAAATGACAAGAGAATAAGTAAATTTCACAATTCCCACCAAAAGCATAAGCAGTGCAGGTCCCAAAGAGAAATGAAGTTAGGCATTCCAGTTTGTATCCCATCCTGCCTTGCGTGATACTTTAAAAAAAAAAAATCATATCCTTACCATCTTCCTCTAGGATTTGAGAATAAAGGACAACTCTCATTTTCCCTTGGCCAGATTTCACTGTTTGGATCTCATTTCCCTTGTCAATATGTTTATCTTCTTCCTCATTTTCAAGCAGTATTTCCTGTACAGAAATGCTACCCTCCGGGATTATATTTAGCTTTTTGCAGAGAAACGCCATCATTGGACTCAGGAAGTAGAGATCTCTGCAACTGAAGGCGTGTGCTTTCAGAGGTCAAGGTGCTCTCTGGTTAGTGACTTTCATCACTGGCCTTTCCAAATCCAGGCAGCCTAGCCCTTTGTCAGAGAGCATATGGCTGTGAACAGCCTCAGTGCCTGAAAGGATTGTTTATTTAGGAAAGTCTGAAACGTTCAGCTGCATAGAAACCAAATTCTCTGCTTATCCTCCTCTCATATGTTCCTGAAGAACATTCATTTCAGGGTCACATCACCAGAAATAATGATGATTCCCCTCTCTAGCCAATGAATTAGTCACCAGCCTGAATCAAGTGCTCATGGTATTCAAAGCCCCTCACTAGCTGTGCATAGAGGGGAAAGAAACATATGGAATAGAAGATGTTTCTTCCTGTCCTTACATACTTCTGTAGTTACTTTAAGGAGAGGATTTTAAATGAATTACTGAATGATTGCTTTTCATCTTGTAATTTCAAAAATTAAAAAAATCACTCAACTGTCTGTGACTCACCTGATCTCCAGTGGTAAAATCCAACCTTCTTTTTAAATTATCAGGCTGTCCTGACACAAAACAAGTGTAAGGACATGTGTGGGTGGGCCCCCATGTGTAAAGAGGCTCCACATATGTTGAGGGGCTGTCTTTGTGTGGCTTGAAAGCAGACTAATAATCTCTAGCTTCTTCTCTTCCCACCTTCTCCAAGGAAGACTTTCATTCCTGCCAGGAAGGCAAGCAAGAGGTTGGGTCCAGAGGCCACTCTACTTTCCTCAGAGGGAGAGGGTAATGGAGCTAAAAGTATATCTTCTCTCCTAAATAGTGTTCAACTAGGGGATATGATTGGGTTCAATCTAACTTTAGATTACTTTGTCATTTGTGGGGAAGAAGAGGGACCTTAAGTTCTGTATTGAAGACTTGACTCTTTCCCTACCTATACCAGTCCCACAATAAACATAGATAGCAAATAGAAAAGAAAAATAATTTATCCAAGTCAGTAGCAAAACAGAAATCAGAGAAGGTATACCTAGGAAAATATATACCAGAGAATACAGAATAAAGGAGGTCTCCCATTGGGAGCAAGATAACTCAGTTCAACCAAGAAAAGGGTCCTTGAGTTCACCTAAGAAGAAACTCTCCCAAAGTCTCTAAAATAGCAGTCTTGGGTATAGGAACATGATGAAGACTGCTGGCTCTTTTTGTGTCTTCCCAGAGTCTTTTCCTTCAGCAACCTGAAGTGGAGTTGGCCTCTTCCATCTTCCCTCTTGAAGCTGGAAGCTGAAGTGCCAGAAACCTGATGTGACTCATCATCCCAAAGAAGACTAAAATCTTGAATCCCACAAAGGGAACTCAAAGGGGACTGGCAAAGGCTGGGGCTCTCTCGCCCCTTGATCAATCCACCAAGTTTCTCATGCAGAGCAGGGCCTTCATCTCCACCAACAAGGAGAGCATGGGCCTTGGGAGAAAGAATCTGCACAGTTCAGTGAAAAGGACATTCATTGGACTGGGAGCAGGGGTGTGTTGGAACAGCTTGAATAGGAACATAAGAGCCAATTGCTAAATTTTCAATTTGAGTCTTTATACGTCAGAAATTGGCAAACACTACAAGTTGGGACTTGGTTTCTCATTGTCTAGACTTAAGAAAGAGATGGAGAAAGTACTAATAATACAGATAAAGCCTAAAAGTGTGTCATACATACATTTTATTTTCTGGAGAGGTTGTTGTTAACCTTGACCAGCACATCACTGGATGGAAATCAGAAGACAATATTCTTATCTGACACTGCCTTCAGGACCATGTACCATTCAGTTAGTCTCTCTGAGACCCCCTTTTCTTATTTATAAAATGGGAATGATGTTACTTCTAATTGCTATCTTATAGGATTATTATAGGGCAAACATTGTGTAAACTTCTGTAAACTTCCATATAATTCTATAAATTTGGCTTATTAGTATCATAATTCCAGTTAATAAGACCTAGAAAGCAAAGGTAAATATGGATTGGTCCCACATGTGCCTATGCTTTTAAGTTACTAAAAATGGAAGATAACATTGTCAATAATAACATTTTAAAAGTAAATGTTCATGAACATAGTACTATTCAAAAAGAAGTCATTAAATAATTTTAAAAAACAGAAATGTTTAAATGTGATATATATGGTATGACTAAATTCTGGAACTGGATGAGGTAAAAATTTAACTGGTTAATCTTAATATTAACTAAAATGGCCAATTATAATCTGAATTACCAGGGAGGGAAAGATCTGTTCCAGATGTAACCTGGGTCATCCTTAGTCCTCAGTATGAGCCTTTGAAAGCCCTATCCTGGTTCAAGTCATGCTTTGGGTCACTGCTAATTCAAAACCAGAGCTCACATGCCTCTTAAAGATTTACAACAAAACAAAACAAAGCAAAAAACCCAAGTTAACCCAGAGGACACATTAACTCAAGGCATTTAATGAAGCTGAATAGCAAGGTAAGTGATAGCCATAACAACAAAATTCTCTCCATACACAGAAGGATTCTCATATCATTGGTGGGGGAAGGAATGTATGCAGCCTGTGTATCTCAGCTACAACACTTATCAGCTGCCTAAGATCCCTCTTGCCATTTTCCCAAAGAATTGCTGATGTCATCTGCTGGGTTGCTTTTTCTGCTGGTTTTCTGAATAGTTGCTGCCTCCATCTGGGGATTCTGTGATGAATCACAGTTGATTGGTATCTTCTTCTCAGCAGTAGCGTGCTTGCAGCTCTCATATAAGCTTAGCCCATAGCCTCAGGGCTTTCTAGCCTTTTTGTGAGGCAGACCCACTTTATTCAGGCTGCCTGAAAAAGGTCCCTTAGGTCAAATTTGCCATTGAAATGAATTGCTTCTCATCATTTGTCACCAATGGAATTCCCCAGCCTCATGTGATATCTGGAAATGAAGAGGTAAGCAATAAAATGTAGAGGATCAGGGGTAGGGGTGCACAAGACCCCAAAATACCAACACCATGGGATCCTGCCAAATGAATTTGACTCATCTTCTCTCAGCCAAAGAAAAATGAGGTTTATTAAAAGTTCACCTGTATTGGACACAGAGCAAGCCTGTGCTAGAAAATTCTATGGTACTCTCACACACATGGGGGCAAGAAGGGGTCTTATATAAAGAAAGGTTGTGGGAAGGAATCTCGGGGTGGTCTGGAGGAGGAGTTTGGGGAGGGTCTTCAGGAGGAGTCAATGAGGTCAATTAGTGATTAAGGGTAGGAAGTTGCTGGAGGCTACCTGGAGCCAACAGAGGATGGTGGGCTAAGCCAGTTCAAAGGTGTACTGATATTTTGATAGGCTCAAGGGTGGAAAGTAGATGGAGATTGGAGGGCTAGGCTAGTAACAGAGGTCTGGGCAGAGCCACAATGAAAAGCTTATGGCCTCATGCAAATGCCTCATAAAGTGGGAAGATTCAATCGGAGTTCCAGGGGTTTCCCAGAGCCTGTTCTTCAAGGATTCAAGGAGAGCTGAAGGGGGTTCCCAGATCCTGCACCTCATCAGAAATACCTTTTGACCTCCACTAAATTCCCATTCTTCATTAGGAAGAATGATTCTCCAAGAGGACCTTGCTGCTGGAGTACCTCAGACTAGGGTGGTATCTTCAAAGTTCTTACTCCAAGTATTCTCTGAGTTAGAGGGCAAGAGCACATTCTCAAAAAAAATGGAAAGAGATTTTAAAATTTCTGTCAATGACTTGAATAAATGAATGGCATCTTTATGAAATTTACCAATGACCCCAAGCTGAGAGGGATAGCTAACCCACTGGATGACAGACTCAAAATACAAAATTTATCTTAACTGGTATAAGAAACCTTAGGCTAAATCGATAAGAAGAAATAATCAAAGAGATAATGTAAATTCTTACCTTCCAGTGTAATAAATCAACTTCACAAATGCATAAAGGCCAGAAATATGGTTAGGTAGTCTGTCTGAAAAAAATCTGGGGGTTTAAGTGGGCTGAAAGTTTAATGTGAATCAACATTATGATATGCTAAGTTATTAAGGGAGACTGAATTTCCATATCACAGAGTACTGTGCTAAGTTCTGGGTGATACATTTTAGGAGGGATACTGATAAATTCTCTAGTGTCTCTAGTGAGAACAATCAGAATGGTAAACTAAGTTCATTACAGATGAGAATTGATTGTGGGAACTGGGAATATTAGGATTAAACAAAAATGGAAGTGATGGGGTACAGGTTCTGGGAAACTCCTTGAACTCTGATTGCCTCTTCCCAGTTGATTTGCCTGAGGCCATAAACCTTTCATTATTGCTAGACCCAAATCTGTTACTCTTAACCTAGTTTAGCCCTCCACTGTCCAGCTACTTCCCACTCTTGATACTATCAAAATGTCTATACCCAAATCTGTTACCCTTAAACTACCCTAGCCCTCCATTGTCTGTCATCTCCAGGTAGCCTTCAGCTATTTCCCACCCTTAACCCCCTTCCTGGAGTCTGATATCAGTTCCATCAAAGATCTTCCTTAGACTCCTCCTTAAGACCCTCCCCAAACTCCTCCTCTAGACCACCCCTCAATCCTCCCACATTCTTCCTGTATATAAGATCCATCATGCCTTTGTGAAGGGGCTGAAAGTAATCTAGCACAGACTCATTCTGTGTCAGATTTTTCTGACCTGCTTTTCAATACAAGCTTCACAGATACTTAGGCTCCTTAAAAGTCTGCCCATCATGGCAAATCTTTAATAAACTTTGTTTTACTTTGGCTAAGAGAAGACGAGTTGAATTCATTTGGCAGGACGTGACATGTTGATATTTTGGGGTCTCAAGCTCCCCTAAACCCTAAACCTCAACAGAAGGTGGTATAGTAGGAAGTAGTGGGGCCCCTTTGTTGCAGGTTTTCAGACAAAGGTCGAAAGGCCGCTTATTAGGTATCTTGTAGAAGGAATTATTTTTCAGATATGGGTTGACCTAGCTGTCTACTGAGATCCTTTCTAGTTTTGAAATCCTTTGATTCCTCAAACTTCCCTAGGATTTCATAATGTTGCATGCTCTGAATCTTTGTAAACTTGTTTTTATTCCTCCCTTGGGCCAGGCTCAAGATGGGTCAGGACTTAGATTCTAAAGATGAGGAAGGAAGATTCTGAACAATTTACATTGTTAATTAATTGAATCATCAATTTTAGCTAAAACTAGAATAGCTGTCCATTGGAACATATGTTGAACATTATTAAATTCATATGAGTAATAAAAATATTAGCAATTTAATCTTGATGTTAGCCAAGGTTTGGTCATAGGCTAAGATGCATACAGAGTGAAATTTATTGATTTGGGGAGCATACTCAATTTGTTTTAAAAGAATCATAAGATCACAGGACTCAGAGATAGAAGAGACTTTAGAGATTCATCTAGTCCAATCTTCTCATTTTATAAAGAAACACTACTTGCTCAAGATTAATGGTTCATTCATGAAATGCAGAATATAAAATAAGGCAGATTTGCTTGTGAAAAAGTAACTTCCAACTCTTGCACTTCCCTATTCTACCCAGAATGGGAGAAATCTGTGAATATCACAGGTATGGAAAGGGCAAAGGTACAGCATCTATCAGTTCCTTTCCTTTCAAAATGATAATGAGATAGAGATACTTAACACATGGTAATTTTGCAGTTTGGGGTGCTTGGGATCCCTAAATGTAAGGATATGGGGAAGGGGGGATCTGCCTTGAAAGAATTTGACCACTCAAGCCTTCTAATCAAAGTAAAGAGGTTTTATTACATGGCAGGCAAGATTCCTAGTAAATTTTCGAATTTGATGAGGATAGGACTGATACTTATATACAAAAAAGACTATGAGAAGATCTGGATGGGATTCAGGAGTGGAAAATAGCCCAGCGTGGACCAGATGCAGGCAATGAAAGGAGTTAGGTGGTCAGAAAGACCTAGTGAAAGGGCAATTTAAAAGATTATTGAGTGCCTAGATAGACTGTCTGAGGCCAGGTGCCTCAGACAAAATACCAGAGTGGGAAACTCCAGGGGCTTTTAGGGGTCCAGGTCCCATCGCCCCATCATTAGCAAATAATTCATTGGAGTAAATACCTTCTGTCTTATTTACCTTATTTAGCACCTATCAAAATAAACTGACCCATGTGCCTCGGGCATGAAGATTAGACAGCAACCCTAAAATAAAGTTAACATACCTTCTGCCTTACCTCCCTATTCTCTCTTTTTGGTTTTTATAGGAATATCGGCCCTATCCTCTGTATTTGTCAGACATCTTTGTCGGTATTGCAGCAGATAGACTACTAGACCTAGAGCCAGAAAGACCTGAATTTAAGTTTAGCTTCAGATACTTGCTAGTTATTTGATCCTGCTTAAGTCACTTAACTTCTGTCTTAGCTTCTTCATCTGTAAAATGGGGATGATAATGATGGCATCTACCTCTCAAAGTTCTTGTGAGGGTAAAATGAGAAAATATTTGCAAAATGTTTTCTAAACCCTAAAATACAATGTAAATATTATAAATATTAAATATAAACATGAATGTATTCAACATGAATATTAAAAATAAATATTATTATCATTATTAATATTATTATTATCCTAAAGAGAAGAATAGTAACAATTTACTAACAATTATGGAAATGATCAGAATCCCACAGATCTATTACAGTGACATTCACATACATATGATAGATTATCTTCCAATATAAGCTAGCCTCCAACTAGTGAAGGTAAAAGAGCTTGAGATGTACCTAGGATGGGGTACAGGCTCTGGGAACTCCCTTGAACTCTTTGAGCCTTCCCACAAGATCTGGCATTCCCCAGAGGCCAAAAGCCTTCCATTATTAATATAAAGGAATCTCTGTTACCCTTAACCTAGCCTAGCCCTCCCTTATTTGTTATCTCCCCCTAGCCTTCCCCTACCTCCCACCTTTGATCCTATCAAAATGTCTAGGACCAAATCTGTTACCTTCAAACTAGCCTAGCCCTCTATTGTCTGTTAACTCCGATGGCCTCTGGTTGTTTCCCACCCTTGATCCCATCAAAATCCCATTCTCTTGGTTCCTGGAGTCTGACCTCAGTCCCATCAAGATCCTCCTTAGATTCCTCCTCAAGAACTTCCCCAAAGTACTACTCTAGACCACCGCCTAGATCCCTCCAACAGCATCTTTGCTAAGAAAACCCTAAATGGGGTCACAAAGAGTCAGATACAACTAACTGACTAAACAACAATGGTGTCCACAAATTTCTTCCTGTTGTCATGACATGGTAATCTGTAAGAAATAAGAAAGTCCTTATTTTCTGATGTTCTATCAAATCGGTAGAAATATTCATTGTGTTTTTGTCAGCATCAACACAATTCTAGTGAATTCAACAAATATTGACTTAAACACTAGAGATGAATTTTTCCTTTTTTCCTTTTAGGGGATGTTCTCAAATAAGGTTTTTCTAGAAGGAAATTTTTTTGTTTTGTTTTGCTTTGGGTTGTTTTTTTTGGTTGTTTTTTGTATTGGGGAGAAAGGGACCTGTCCTTCTACAGGAAACAAAAAAAGGTAACATTGTAAGAGTGTGTAATTAGATGCTAACTGTTCAGTATTTAATACTGGGTCTCTGGTTATTTTGATAATAATAGGTCTACTTGTAATAGTTATCACCATAAAAAAGGGAAAGATTTATTGAGCCTTAGGAACACTCACAGTCTAAAAATCTGAGACTGGTAAGGAAAGTTAAGGAAAACAAAACAAAGTCAAAACATGAACAACTTTCATTTGGGTTTTTTGGTGGGTTTCTTTTTCTGTATCGGGGAGAAATGAGATCATAGGAGAGATTAGGGAGAATGAATCAATGATGATGAACTACAGAAAACTCTTCAGTTCAACTCAACAAGCATTTACTCTACAACAAATCATATAAGTTAGCAATATTCAACTCTCGTTTTCTCACCCCAATAGAATAATCTTTAGGGAGTTGAAACTCAAGAGAAGCAGAGAGATGTAAGAGTACTAGCCTCTTTCCAACAGTTCAAGTTGCCAGCCCCAGAGGAACTACATCCTAGCATCTTGAAAGAACTGGCATGGAACTGGGAATTAAGATACACAGGCACTGGGGTATGGAGATCCATCCTGCCCTACCGGAAAGTCAGAGGGGCAATGGGGGAGGACATAGGAGAGAGAAAATTGGGGGAGGGGCTATACTGTGGGATGGCTGTTTTGGGGTGGTGGGTGGGGGAAAAAGAGGGAGAAAATTTGTAACTCAAAATCTTGTGGAAATGAATGATGTAAACAAGAAAACAAATAAATTAAACTAAAAAAAAAAAAAAAAGAACTGGCATGGGTTGATTGCTGAACACCTGGTACTTATCTTTGAAAGATTGAGAAAGGTGACTGAAGGACAGAAGGATAAAATATTTTCCTAATAGCTGGGTGGCTCAGTGGTTAGAATCCTGGTTAGAATTCAGGAAGACAACTGTGTGACCTTAGGCAAGTCACTTAACTTCTGGAAGCCCAAATTTCCTTTCTGTAAAATGGGGATAATAATTTTACCTATATCACAGGGTTGTGAGTCTCAACTGAGATAATATATGTAAAGAGCTTTGAGAACCCTAAGGCACTATATAAATACTAGCTCTTCTCTTCCTCTAGGCTGGAAGTACAATTCTTATAGGTCAGATTCCACTACTGATCAGGACAGTAGATTTGACCTAACCTCTATCAGACTTGGTGAAGTTTGTCCCTACTTAGGCAACCAAGTGGTTTTCTACTTCTGGAGATCTTACCATATGGTTGCCTAATTTAGCATGGATACCTAATTGGCACAGCCCACTGCAGCTCAGAAGTCATGAACTCAAGAGATCCACCAGCCTCAACTTCCAATGTAGCCAGATTCTAGGAATGCACCTAATTTTCTTTTCTTTTTCTTTTTTTTGCTTTTTGGAGGGGAGAAGTCAGGGCAATTGGAGGTAAGTGACTTGCCCAAGGTTACACGGCTAGTAAGTGTTAACTGTCTGAAGCCAGATTTGAACTCAGGTCCTTCTGACTCCAGGACCAACGCTTTATTCACTGTGTCACCTGCAACCGCCGCCTGCATCTGATTTTCTAAATCATCTGACCTGATTTTCTAGGGAAAAAAAAAAAGGAAAGAAAATGGAAACTTTAAGAAACAAACTAACAAATTTGACTTCAGGTCTTAGTAAAATTCTAGAACACGTTATTAAAGAGTATGGTTGGTGAAAATCTAAAAAAGAAATTAGTCACCATGGAGAGCCCACATGGCTTTCTTAAGAGATCATGCTGGGGCAGGTAGGTGGCACAGTGGATAGAGCACTGTCCCTGGAGTCAGGAGGATCTGAGTTCAAACGTAACCTCATACACTTGACACTTACCAGCTATGTGATCCTGGGCAAGTCACTTAACCCCATTGCCTCCCTTAACACCACTGTACCTCCCCCCAAAAAATAGCAGAGGTCATACCAAACTAACCTAAATTCCTGTAATGACAAGGGTAATAGACTATTCCGACTGGGAGATGCTATAGATAGAGTTTTCCTGGATTTTAACAAAATGTTTGAGCATGTCTCTATATACTTAGGTGGACTTGTGACCAGTTGAATAGATGGACCTGAGGAGTAATCATTAACGATTAAAGATTTCAACTTGGAAAAAGTTCTATTGTAGAGCGACCCAGAGATCTCTCTTTGCTCCAGTGTTAAAGATGCATAACCGTTTTATCAAGACCTCGGATAAAGGCCCAAATAGATTGCTTATCAAATGTGCAGGGGACAAAAATCTCAAGAGGGATAGCTGTCCCAATCTTGTAAATTAAAGGAGAATCAAACAGACCAGAAATTCACAAAGCAAAAAGTCTTTCAATAAGTGTACATTTAGAATTCTCTAGATAAGATATAAGTCGTAATTTAAAACACCCAGGACCAGAGCATGGAGAAGAAGGGGTAAGAAAAGAGCCTTCAGGATGCTTCTGGGAGCCCAGATAGCAGAGCAAAAAGTAAGTCACTCTCATTCTTTCTTATTGACCTCTAAAAACGCAGAAAATATCACCCCAGGAAAAACTGTGGAACAGCTAAGTCAGCAGAAAGATGGGGTGCAGCAGTCTTGTAGCCTGGGGAGCTTGGGGGATTAACGGGAAAGATCCCTCTCACTGTGGTGGAAGGGGAACAGGACAGGACAGGAGGCACCTCAGCAATGCAGCAGTAAGCCCCATCTCAGCAAACCAGGGGGAGAACCTGAATCCCAAGGTGGTGGAGCAGGCAAGCACCAACATCAGGACCCCGCTGAGTGCCTTGGCATAGGCAGGGAAACCGTTAGCCTCTGGCTTGGAAATCCCCTACATGTGCTGGGAGGTAGGCATCTTCCAGCAGCCAAACCTTCCAATGCTTCAAAGCAGTCAGGCTGAACAGTCCTCCAAGGGCCAGACTCTCCCCTCAAACCTCACCCCAGAGCTTCAGTGTTGCTGACCCCAGTTCAGTACCAGGTAAGCTGCGAGACCCCTACAGCCTCCGGCTGCCAGCAAGCACCTAGGCCCCAGTCCACAAAGCCAGTGACCAGGTCCCTGGCCTCCAGCACAAGAAGCTTGTGTCGTGCTCCTTGCATTCCAGCAGAAGAGCTCAAATTTAAAAGCCAGGAAATAGGCAAACACCATGAGCAAAAAGCAGAAGTGGACGATGACCATAGATTCTTACTATGGGGACAAGGAAGATCAAAATGAATTCAGAAAAGAAAAGGGGTTTTCAGGTAAAAGGATACAAGTCTCAGACACAGGAGGGAGGCCAACATGCCTCAGATATGATGTTCTTCAGGCTACACTAGGAGGAGGAAAGGGATCAACAGTAGTCCAGTGAGAGACTTCTCTCAGACATGACACACCCATTTTAAGCCAAGCTCTTAATACTACTCTTAGTCAACGAGCAGAGATGTCCAGATCTTCATCGTTTCCAATTCAGAGCAGCTCACAAGACAGGTGAGACCCGTGGGTTTTACGGAGATGGAAACCAATCGTAATTCCCTCCTCACTTGAGGCATCAAAGACAGAGGAATGAACCAGGGGGCAATTAATGTCTAGCCTTGGTCTATGACTTAATAAACAATATTTACAATATGCCAGTAAAATAGCTGGTAGCGGTATTTACCCAAGAATGGCTGACCAGATGTTTACACAAGGATACAGGGGTCAAGGATGTACATAGGCTTCATTGCCTTGAAGTATTTTGTCACCAGACAACTTAGGACTCCTTCAATAATTAAAAGATTGAATGATTGAGTCAACATCCAAAAAGATTTTGACAGGATAGAACATTGGGCTGAATCTAAGAAAGTAAAATCTCACAGGAATGCAACCAGTTACAAAGAGATTTCCCTATGGGCCAGGAAGAGGATGTTGATGTTCAAGCCTTTCTTACCCTCCACTTCACCTATTAAAAGAATTCTGATCAGTGTAACAGGAAAAAACTGAGACTGCTGATGGCTATAACCATTTTCATTAAGAGCTGTGGAAAATCAGTGAAAGGCCTTGGTACAATGATGTTTCTACGTTTTTTTGCTATTTCTTTAAGCAGGTTTTTTATTTTTTTAATGTTCTACTTTCTAATTTTGTTTCACATAAAGTTATGATCCATCATAACTACTTGGTAATGCATATTTGTATGTTAATTATGTACAAAGAGGGCAATGGAGGGTGCCAGTCATCAGCTGGGATAAGTGGAACTAAAAATAGGTATGGGGATTATACCTTTGTCCCAATAGCTAGGATTTCATCCTGACTTTGGGCCTTGAGGATAATAGAGAATTTTGTGATTTTTGATTATTAATTACTTTTAAAGCTCCTAAAATTGCAGAGAAAGATGATCCACTTGAAGCAGGACCATGCACTGCTATGGAGTCATTGTTAAACCAGAATGTGGTGTGATTTAAATGTGAGAACCTTAAGAGGAAACTGCAGACTGAAACAAATGGGATAGAGTAAGGTGAAGAATAAGGCAACATTACATTTGGTGGAAGAAAAAAGTTATGTTCTGCAAGAAAGGCTACACACCCCAGGGGCTACTGAAATTTTTATGGCGAGAGGGAAAATATCCATCCTTATAACATCAAACCTTGCCTCACAGAAATACCTGTTTGCTACAAATAAGAACCATACCTGGAATATTAGAGTAGTAATATTTTCTCTACTTAATTTGTTTACATAGTTAAAATTCCTTTTTCTTTCAAAGCAGAATTTTCCATGTTAATGCTACATTTATTTAAGATGCCTGTACACAATAATTTAACATTTTATTTTCCTAAATTTTCTTATTTTGATTTTTTGTGGGATTTTTTTTTTTACAGGTTGACTTCATAGATGTAAATACAATACTGATTAATTTTAAGAATTACTGGATATTGAATTTTTTTAACTTTAATTTTAAATTTGCTAGAATTTTCTATCTTTATTTGGATACGTGACTTCTTTCTGAAGCACTTTTGTTTTCTCTCTTACTGAAATTATCCACTGTATTTTTCACTTTCCCTTTAACTATGTACCTGCTATCATTGTGTGAAATGTATTACAACGATAAGTTGTATTGTATGCAAGCATGTATATGTATGCAAGAGTAAATATTGTATGCTAATGCTTACTCTTTGATAGTGACAAAGTGGACACTTACAGTTGTATAATTTTCCTGTTGTGTGAATATGATGTCATTGTTGTTATGGAGATGTATTTTCAATTTTGCCTGACTGATAATTTGCTGATGACTGACATATTGTTGAAATTTGCTGGTGTTACTGCGACTAATGTGGCCTCTAAGGTCCCTATGAACCCACATGACAAATTAATATAATGGGCCAAGCATAAACTAATAGAAAAGGCCCAGTGTACTCTCAAAGACAGGCAATCCCATCTATGTTAGGAACATTTTTTTTTTTTAAATTTTTAAATTTTATTATAGTTTGTATCATTCATTTCCACAAGATTTTGAGTTACATATTTTCTCCCCCTCTTCCCCCCACCCACCGCCCCAAAACAGCCATCCCAGTGTGTCCCTCCTCCCCCAGTCTATTCTCTCCTATGTCACTTCTCAGTAGGGCAGGATATATCTCCCGACCACAGTGCCTGTGTATCTCAAGCTCCAGTTGGGTGTAGTCAATAATAATAATAATAATTGCATATATAGATAGAAAGATAGATACATATTCATAACATTTGATTATGGGACTCCAGATTCCAGGTTCTTTCTCCTCCTCCCTCACCACCCATGCCCACTGGAAAGACAAGCAATTAAATACAGGCTGAA